>OX371000.1:20265238-21508572 GCA_947308005.1 Yponomeuta malinellus | reverse complement strand
TTCCAAGCGGAGATGGTGGCGATCTCCAAGGCTCTCGACCTCGTGGCCGGGGGTCCCGGTCCCATCAGGGCGGGCGTCCTGAGCGTCTCCAGATCTGCTCTGGAGTTGCTCAGGAACCCCTCGCCCACACACCCGCTGGCCGTGAGACTTCACGGCCAGCTGGCTGACATTCAGGAAAACGGGGGCCTGATCCGGTTTTACTGGATCAAGGCCCACGTCGGGATCCCCGGCAACGAGCGCGCGGACGAGTTGGCCAAGAGGGCGGCGTTGTCTCGCAAGGACGCGGCAGCCTATGACCTGTATCCCGTCTCACACGCAAAATTGCAGGTGAGACGGGAGACAGTGACAAAGTGGCAGACCCGCTACAGCGAGTCTGCCACTGGCCGCGTCACCTCACTGTTCTTCCCGGACGTCGCATCGGCCCACAAAGTCCTTGGCAAATTCACAATGTGCAATGCCAAGGCGCAGCTCCTGACGAGGCACGGCGGCTTTCGAGCGTACCTCCACAGGTTCAAGCTCGCGGGGAGTCCGTCCTGCATTTGTGATGACGTGACTCTCGAAACGCTGGAGCACCTGCTGGAGGAGTGCCACCGTTTTGGAGCTGCTCGGGCCGACTGCGATATACTCCTGGGAGCGGCGGTGAGGTGCGAGGCTTTCGCCGCCTTTATGGCCGAATCCAAGAGCCGAGACGTCTTCCTGCCCTTCGCCCTGGGGGTGACACGCGCGGCCTCCAAGGCAAATGGGGGCCGGATCTAAACATGCTTTATTTGTCTTTATGTTTTCATTATTATTATTTTTTTTCATTTTTTATTTTTACTGACATGTTACTGATTAAACTTTTAACACTCTTATACTTTCAGACAGGCCGGGCGAGAGGAGGGCGATAAACATTGTAAAAGCTGTAAAATTTTAATATTTTTACATTTTATTTTATATTCATCTTGCTTTTACATTTTTACCATTTTAATTTTGACATCTTTACTTTTTGTCTTCTTAACGGTTAATTTTAATTTATGACATTATAATTTTTATGTTTCTACTTTTATTTTTAGCCCCGGCGCCTTGCTTGTCACTACTAGAGATAAGGCGTCGGGGCACACAGAGAATTGTTTCTCATTTTTATTTTTAACTTTTAGCTAACTCTGACACTTTGTATTTTAATTTTGACCAATTTTAAGATTTTATTTTGACAATTTTAACTTTAGGATGCTTTAGGACATTTTATTATATCACTTTTTAGTTTTTAACTTTAGACATAAGGATTTTATTGTATACCTAACTTTTATTATTTTGTTTTATTAAAGGAACAAAGGGCGCCACGCTATAAATGGTGGCGGTTCCCTGCTTAAAACAAAAATAAAATCAACTTAACCTCGTCGAAGTCGTAATATTGCATTGAAGAACTTATGTGCCTGTCCGCAGTCACAACCATACCGCGATGTAGGGAAGCTGTAATGCCATCTAGCGGTTACATTTTGTTATTTAATTACGTTACGGTATTACTCACTCATTGTACTCCAAAAGAAGGAAATGGAGTGACGCTATTCTTAATCCGTCGCCACACGGAACCGATAAATATGTATACACAGACCAAATTACAGCTTTCGAGTAATACCGGTCTATTACCAGTCGCGGAAGGACAGACAGACAGACGGACATGGCGAAACTATAAGAGTTTCTTTCTTGTCGGACTACGGAACCCTAAGAAGTATACAGTAATTAGCCTGTGATGTCAAAACTTTTTCTTATTTGTATGGCATTTTTAACCGACTTCAAAGAAAGAGGCTTTTGGCTATGTTCTCGCATAACTGCGTCAAATCTTAACCGATTTTGACAATTCTTTTTTTTTTGTTCGAATAGATATAACGTCCCATTGGTCCCATTTTCATTTGGTGAAGATCTGATGGAAACTTTCAGAGATGGAGAACGGAACTTTTCAATGGACAGCAGCAAATAAGGCCTAATGGACTTCCTTTAGTAATATCCGTATGTTTCATAAAATAGCATAAAAGTAGTCCCTAGGTAATTTGGTGATGTTCTGGTGAAGAGTTTCGGAGATGGAAATGGAGAACTTCACATTTTAAAGCAACGAATCAAGTAGTGCGAATTAGGATGAATTAAGAAACCGACTTCAAATAACTGCAGCACTAAACAGTTTGAAATAATTTAAAAGAATACCTTTAAATTAGAAGTATGTATACATCCGTGTGGCACCGGATTAAGAATAGCGTCACTCCATTTCCTTCCGTGGATGTCGTAGAAGGCGACTAATGAAATCAATTACCAGAAGTGCCCATCTTCGTCAGCGTCTTTTTACTTTTTGTTCAGCTCATTAAACATTTTGTTTGTTTGTTTGTTTGTCTTCCTGAGATTCCAACCGCATACTGCGATCGCCAACCCGCCTGCCAAGCGTGGCGATTATGGCAAAACCCCTCATGGTAATGAAAACCACGAAGGAGGCCTATGTCCTGCAGTGGGCGTCAAATGGCTGATGATGATGGTACATGTAGGTATTGTAGAAATATAAGAGGTTCGGTGCCCAGTTTCATGACCAGAACATATACAGGGCGTCCCAAAAGGGCCAAAATTATGGGTCATGAAGGGAAAGTACCTTAAATATCGTAGATAGGGTATTTTGCTGAAAAAAGACTTTATGTTATTTTTAAAAGTTAGTAATTTTGCATTCAAAGATTTTCTAAAAGTTACTTGCGTCGTCTGGGAATCGAACCGACTTAGATGTAAAAAAAAAAAAAAAAAGCACCCCTATTTTTATGATGCCAATCGAAAGAATGGCCAAAAAAAAACTAATAACTCTTCTTAAGATTTTCTAAATGTATGTTTTCCTACTTGGATTGGTACGAATGGACCGACTCGATGGCCGGCCAGATCCTCGGACCTTACACCATTAGATTTCTTCTTTTAGAGATATGTGAAAGATATGCTATACAAAAAGCGATACGAGAACCTGAGCGACTTACAAACAGATTTGTGCCATATCATATCGAGTATTCACCATAAAAAGATAAGAAAATGAACTGGCAGCGGACTCATTAAAATATTGGCGATTTGCGTAAGACAAGAGGGATCACATTTTGAGCATTTAATTAATTAATTTACAAAATAATACCTACGGCATTGACTACGGCAGTTTAAGGTACTTTCCCTTCATGTCCCATAACTTTGGGACGCCCTGTATTTTGGGCACCGACTACAAATTATACTTCTACAATACCTACATGTGTACATACTTCTGATTGAAAGGTATTCTTATAAATTATTTCTAACTTTTTGGTGTACATAGTTACATAGTTAGGACATTTCGTGGGTTTAGAACCAGAGTAGCGTAAGGGCAAAATCACAACTTTACAGGAGAGCCAAAAAACAATTCGAATTTACGTACCGTGAGCTTCTAGCTCCTCTATGGCAGAAACTATAATATTTAGACACCTGATTTTTACTAATAATAAACCTTTATTTATTTGTTACCAAATAATATAACTTTTTGGGTAATAAAAAAACGTTTTCAAAATAATGTTTATTTTTCAAAAAATGGTTGACTTACGTTATTTTGGCAATAACATACATTTATCAATGCCTGGAATTCAATTTATCTTCCGTTAAAGTGACCTTAATAAAAATAATAAAAACCTTCTAACAAGAATAAAAACAAAAAAGCCCCCTCATGGCCTTAAAAAGTGTAATATCGACGGTGGAAACCCAATTTTTACCAAGCGACATGTATGCAACTTTACAGTAGAGCCATTTAAAGTTTTTATTTTTCGTAAAAAAATCATATCTTCTCTTCTATTAATCATATTGGTTTCGTTCTCACAGCATTTAAAAGCTATTCAAAAGTACTAAAAAATGTTTTAAACTAGTATTTCTTCAACCTGATACTTACGGAAATACTGTCGCATGGTAATTTTTAAAATAAAAAGGCAACCTGGAAGAAATTACTAAGCAACAAGTGACACTTGTCATGAAAACTGGAAAAACATCATTTATGCATATTTTTAGTGAACTAAAGAGTAGAACAAAGTCGTAAACGATAGAAATACTTTAGTTTGATCTGGGAAAAGATGCTGATTCGAAGTAATTGAAATAATTTATTCGGGATTATTTGTCTAACCTATGACGTATATTTACTTACATACCCAGTATTAAATGAGTTTTCAGTTGAAATTTATGACAAAAAATAAGAAAAACAACTGAATTTTAAATCATCTGAGGTTTTATTGAAAGTTCAACGAAAATAATCAACTGTCCAATTAAATTGGTAACAAAAAATCAACTTTTATACGAATTTAAAAACGAAAACAGTACTTCTATAAAAAAAACTTAAACTCCAACACAGTACGGAGCGTCTATTGGTAGTAACTTTGTACTACTGATTCTAATTATATCTTCGTAATAATCAGTCAAACATAAAAGTTAAAATTTTATGTTTTATGGCTTTACACTCTAAGGCTTGCAATATTTTTTCATGTTCAAAACTTACTTATGTACTCAAAAAACAGAATTGTTTTACTTTTAAAATTACTATGTAGGTAATAATAACTTATTATCCAAGATCAGTCTAAAGGCTTTTTGTTGAGATAAATCTCGATAGCTTGTGAAATTGTCACAATACTATTGTAGAGTCACAGTACAACATAACTTAACCCACTTAACATAATAATTAACAGTATGTTGCCTCAACCTAAAATTAGATAACTACAAACATTAACAAACAACAGATCCTAAATCGTATTAATCACAATCTTCAATGTCTGAGTCAGCCAAGGTGTCTTTTTCATTTGAAGAGCGTGGCAAGTTGATAAACTCACTTTGGAATAGACTAGGTATAACATTTTCCTTACAAAGTTTAGCCCAGGGTCTTCATATTTTGCCTTTGAAATAGGCAGCTTGGACCGATAGCACGACATAAGTGGCAGTTTAGTTTTGGACTGAATTTCAATTTCACTCATTTCTGCAGATTTCTGCATTGAATACTTCACTGAAATAGCTGAAGGCTTACTTTTTTTATATGTTGCAATTCTTATTTTGCTTATCATCCCCGTCAAATTGCCTTTAAAGTATTTTTCAGAGACGGGGTACCATTCCTTCTTGTGTTTTCTTTCCTTTTTTAAATTTGTTTTTCTTTTTCGTAAGCCTTTATCACCCACTTCTTCTTCTGGTGTATCCTCCGCCCTTTTCTTTTTCTTTTTTGATTTAGATTTATCCGCACTCTCTAATAAAATCTTTTTCATTAGATTCTGCGTACACTCCATCATAAAATGTTGAAAAATCTTCATCTTCGGATAAATAGTCAATGTATCTTTTATCAGTTTTGCAAGTTCGTTTACGACCTCTTCGACTACAGGACTTTGAACCGTTTGCAGCAGTGATTGTTGAATTTGTCGAACTGTTACTTGGTTGGACTGAGCTCGGAGTCTGAATTGGAACATCTTACATATCTTTCAAAATATTTAGCCCTTGATCAAAAGTGTCAGAGGATATTCTTGTATCTACGCGAATGGTGTTAGGTGAGTCTGACACAGAATCTGAAATGAATTCAGCCCCAGCCACTTCAGATGCGTGCTTTTCTCTATTGAAATGTGAATCTGCATCGTCATTAACAGCGTCATTCAATATAGGTTCGGTGTTAAGGGCACTCACTCCAGGGATGGTGGTATAAGACTCCTGTATACTTATGGAAGTTTTACCTCCCCGATCTTCAAGGTCAGGATTTTCATTGAAGGACTTCTGATTCAAACCGGCCTCGTTACTAGTCGCACCGAAGTCTCTGCTTCTTGATGGTGTGTATTTTTCGTTAACACCAATTCATCCTATAAAAAAGGAACAGATCAGATTATGCCAATCTATTGACTAAATTTGGGATAGTAATTTATGAAAAATAAGGAATTTCGCTATAATTTTGCGGCGTTTTTCAAAGTAACCCGAGATCCCAATGACTTTATAGTCGCCAAACAAACTGAGTAATGTTTATACTTATTTTGAACATCATCTGCGAATATTTCAATTATCTAGCTATCACGGTTCATGAGATACAGCCTCGAGACAGACAGACGGACTGACGGACCGTTTGGGTACCTTGGGTAACCCTAAAAATTACAAGGTAAAATAAAGCTGAATAAAACTTACCGGTACATTATTAAATGAAAGTTTTTTGCGCACTTGCTTCCGCTTTATTTCGGGATTTGTATTATCGCCCACTTGAACAGGAGAATTTTCATGGTATTTTGAAATTACTTCTGCATTCGTCTAAGGTTAATGATTTTCGATGATCGTTGATTCTTTTGATCCATTATTCTAAAACAAAATAAAATATAATTAAGATTATGCATTGCAAAGTCTAGCAATGTCATAGCAAGTATTAATACTTTAAATGAAAAAAGTTACCATGTTCATACTCCAAGCGGCAGACAGACAGGGCGCACGTGTGCACTATACGACTTTCGATCGCAGGCTGATTCATAATTTTGGTACTAACTGCCGTTAAATGACCAAAATACATTCTTCCCAAGCAACAATTCCACTTGCGCATGGATGCCATAAACTTACTTTTAATTTAAATTTCTTTCTGGAATAGGTATCTAAACTCCAAAGTTCGAAGTAAATCCGGCAGGTCATAATTTACTAAGCGGCGTTCGTATTGTGTTTTGTTCCAGGGGTAAATTTACCAAACGACATAATTTTGTAAAAGGTGTCCCGGCTAAAATTTCTAAGTGCAAAATAAGGGAAAAAAGAGAACCAGTAAAAAGTGACAAGTTAAAAAATAAATATTTTCTAAGTAGGGTAAAATTTGCCTACCAAAGTATTATTTAAGTTACAAATCCGGGTAAAATTTAATAAATGACAAAGTAACAAAAATATTAAGCAGGCAAAATGTACTAAGTAAGAAAAAGCCTTAGATTATTTTATCCAAGTGACTTTTTTTATAAATAGGTACTATTTTTTGTCGCATGGTGGCCGAAAGTTGTAAAATATTACTTAAAAACAAAATTACCAAGCGACATCAAAACTCATCGTAGAGACTTGAGAGTGAGACCAATCGACGCAGAAAAAAAAGACGATTCCATTGATGTATATAACTCAATATTGCCCAAAGTGTCGCTTGGTAATTTTTTCCTTTCCACCGTCGATATATATATATTTATTACAACAGTAGTGGCAATGAAAAGTATACCAATTTTCGACCCGTCCAGCTACAACACTATTATAAGAACTGCATCGAGAAAAAATCCCTACAAATTACAAGAAATGGGCCAGGAAGATTTTTTTGATTTAGAAAAACTGAAAACCATTATGATTAAGAACTGTAAAACAGATACTGATGGGGAAACCGTGAATTGATTAAAACTAAATGGTTGCAATATCGCCAGAACGACCCAGAACATATTTATTTTAAATATGACTTGGACAGCGACAATTTCAAAAATATCAAGGTATTTAGAAGAGCCAAAAGGTAGTTTTATTTATTTGAAGCAGTCAAAAACTAATAGGGAGTTCACTTACATTTTCACTGTCGAAATCCACATCTGCATAGTGATTCAGAGATTTTAAATTTACTGTTTTTCAAGAACTTATCAAATTTTAGTTTTTGTAACGGTTTTAAAAAAATCTCATCAAAAATCAAGAGTCTAGGTATAAAACGATGCGAGGGGCGAGGGGATAGCCCGTCACGTCATGTTTTCAGAGGCGGTAGGCTGGGCCTACCTCAACTTTTTGGTGTCAAATTAACGTATAGTAGTACTACAGGCGAAAGAGAATCAGGCTAGCAGAGATTTATTTCGTGCTAAAATAACGTATAACATGAATCCTACACTATTACTGATCTTAAAATGTTTGTATTTCATTTTCTATTAGTGCCAAAGTAACGTATCACACCTTACGATTTTTTGGCAGAGAAAAAAATCTGGAAAACGCGCGAAACTAGGTCCCATACGGAGTATGGTAAAATTACGTTTATTTGGCACGAAATAAACATAGGCTACATAATCAAAATTTTCTGCACATAAAACGTACAATGTGATACGTTATTTGAGCGATTACATTCAGACATCTTTGGTGTCTTATTTGTACTCTAAATCGAGATCCGATCGCGGTGCTCGTAGCTTTTATGACAAAATAAAGTCAAAATTATTGTAAGCTGATACACTTCATTTTGGCAGTAAACAAAAATATTTTTTTTGGATACGTTATTTTTGTACTAAGCAATCCACTTACAATATGGATCCAGTTTTTTGGCACATAAAAATATTAAGGTTTTAAGAGCGAATGGCGAAAAAAAAATTTTTTTCAATTTTTGCCCTTACGCTACTGTGGTTCTTAACCCACGATTTTCGTCCTTATTTTAACGCAGGTAAGGGTTTTCTCCATGGGACATGATTGATGGCACGTACTCTGAGCAGGTTATTACGACTTGCAACAATAAGATAATATTTTTGCGTCATGGAAATTGCAACAAACTAGCTGACCATTGTTATCAGGTACATAATATAACCTACATTTAGGTTAGATTACTTAGGTAAGTATATATGTACACATAGACTAGCTACCTTTTTATAACAATGCTTGTATTGGGAAACTTATTCGTATTATTATTATTATTGTCCCGTAAAAGTGTTGTAAAAGTGGGAAAGTTGTAGAAAATATTATATGACTTACGGCCATCCTATAAACCAGAAATTAGGGGGTTTTAACCAAAACATATTTCCGTAGTACTTTCTGAGTTTCCTGGTATTTTCGTCTCTGACGCTCTGACTTTGCCTTGTCCTATGTTGTATTTATGTGACTTGTTTTTCCTTTGTACTTGTTTATGTTACTGGTTCTGTCTTTTTTTTCTTGTGATGTGTTAATTTGTCCCAATAAATGTCTTTCTTTCTTTCTTCTGAATATTTTATAATCGCTTTTTCCTGATGTACAATAAAGAATATTCTTATCTTATCTTATGTTATCTCGCTCGAGTGACAGGTTTGTTTTTTTTTCAATATTTATCTACCTACCTCTGTAATTGAGTGATCAGTGAACTATGCTCATATAGAGGAGACGGCTTGAGTATTGTAATAACTTATGTATTATAGTCGTTTGTGGTTGTGTCGCGGCGCGGTGAGTGGGTGCGGGAAGCGGGGCGTGGAGCCCAAGGACGCCTAATGAAGTTGTCGGCAAACACGCGCTTCCCGCGGAGCGAACCCTCGAGAGGAGATCCGCTAAAAGGTTGTTTAACGCACAAAAGGGACGCCGCGCTTTGTTTTGCACGTCAAACAGATTTCTAAGAAACGAAATTGGCTTTCTTGCGTACAATTTGCACACTGCGCCGCTCGATGAACAATGATCCTCGCGGGGCGCGGCTACAGCGGCGGGGCTTGTCCAGGGAGGCCGCACGCGCACACACACACACACACACACACACACACACACACACACACACACACACACACACACACACACACACACACACGCACGCACGCACGCACGCACGCACGCCCGCCCGAAAAAAAAACTGGTAGGTTTATTTTATAAGAAAGCGACACAAAGTTTTTTTTTCTTTGTTTCAAAATAGGTAAATGAGTTATTCACTAAACAAAAATTAATCCTCAAAATTACGATAGCGGATGACGCAACGGATCGTTTACCTACCATGCAAAGAAAAATTTAGGCTGTCAGTCCCAAAACCCCACCCACCGAATTCCAAAGGAAAATTGCTACTTATAATTTTTCCCGAGTTTGCCCCTTTTTTGAGCTAATTCAACTAGATTAATAATATTGTGCAGGAGTTTTGTATACAAACTTAAACTACGATCTTATTAAAAAAAATATTCGGGAATGGGCTCTCAAGGGTTCCAAGGGTGTCGATTCGAGGAATATGGATATATATTTTTTTATGGTAGACAGAAAAACCGGCCTAGTGTGAGTTGGATTCACACATGCAGGGTTTCGTGCTATTATCTACAACATTTGAATATTTCAAGCGTCTACCTGTTGCAGTTATTAAATATCGAGTAAAAACCGGCGAAAAAAAAAAAAAAGTTTATTGTATGGGAGCCCCCTTCATTATTTATTTTATTCTGTTTTTAGTATTTGTTATTATAGCGGCAACATAAATACATTATCTGTGAAAATTCGAGAATTTGAGATGACAGACTGACAGACAGACGGACGGTGTAGTCTTAGTAATAGGGTCCTTTACCTTTTGGGTACGGCACCCTAAAACACAACGTGTATACTTACTTCTATGAAACTATAACAAGTGGCGCATCTCTCAACTTGTATTCGATAGTTTTGTTTTAAATTATACATGACTTTGTTTGTACGGGCATCGTACACTTTTCTAGGTCGCCGTGTCGCTGACTGTGCACCGCACACATTCCAACTCACGGGTCTTGTTGCCTGCGCCAGACAGTTGGCTTTTGCCTCTCATTAACAACATACATCTTCCAACATCTAACTGTGCACAGTATCTAATAAACACCATGAAGACTTGAAACATCAGCATCTACTTTCTTCATCCACCACCGCCCTACAATCTACAACATCTGCTGTGCGACAGAGTTGAGCGGCACACGCTCTCTTCTGCTCGTACATTGTTCTAGTCTTAAGTTTAAAAAACTATAATATAATAGGGGTTAATGTATGAAATTGCTGTTTTATTGCAATAGGTTCTTTGAATTGACATAGAATCTTCATGGTTTGAGGTTTTCGAATGAAACTTTTTTCAAATGGTTTCTATGATGTTCTTTTTTTAAAAAATGTGAAACATTTGAATATCGACTTTCAATTGTTTTTGTTATTCAATTTAGACAAGAAAGATGGATACTGCGAAAATTCGAGTGATTATGAGGCACCCATTTTTCGTATTTTTTTATTTTATTGATTTGACGCAAGTGAGTCAATATTGTGGGTAAGGTAACGTTAAACCATGCCGCTAATTCCTGGGTAGTTTGACTAGGGTCGGCTTCCACTATCTCTCTTAATTCATCGTTATTCACCTGTGTGGGCGGTCTTCCTCGTGGCTCGTTCTTTAAGTCGAAATTTCCATCACGAAAGCGTTTAAACCAAAATCGCACGGTGCGTTCATTAGTAGACCCCTCTCCAAACGCAGCATTGATATTGCGGGCTGTTTCTGCCACGTTAGTTCCGCGTCGGAACTCGTATTCAAAAATCACTCGAATTTTCGCAGTATCCATCTTTCTTGTCTAAATTGAATAACAAAAACAATTGAAAGTCGATATTCAAATGTTTCACATTTTTTAAAAAAAGAACATCATAGAAACCGGGATACCGCCGTTTAGCCAAAGTAGTACTTATGGCATCAGTTTCATTTCCAAAATGAAACTTTAGCAAGTTTTCATTTCGCATTTTATTCATTTGGTCAAATTATAATTTCGCATAATTTTACTGCGTCAAGTTTTATTAAGACAAACGTTTATTATGCTAACGTTTTATTTTGGCAAGTGTTATATAGCAAATAATTGTTTGATTAAATTTATAGAAAAGTGTGTTAGGTTAGAACTGCGACCCCCACAGACACGAACTGTTACCAGAAAAGTGGGTTAGGTTAGGTTAGAACTGCGACCCCCACAAAAACGAACTGCGACAAAAACCGAAAGTAGGTTAAGTAAGAAAATTTTTTACCTGTAAATTATTTGTCCCAGGTGAAACAAACATCCATATACTTTTGACTGAATAATGCTTGGTAAAATGAATTTTGACCAAGTATTTATTTGGTAAACAATAACTTGCCATAATAACTTTTGCTAACTGTTTATTTGCTTTAAGTTGTTTTGAGAAATGTTTTTTTGCCAAGTGATAATTTGCGGAAAATAGTTTGGGAAGTAATACTTTGGGAAACGATTTTTGGCAATACATTAGTAAACCGTTTACAGTACTTAACTTACGTCCAGTCGTCTACATTCGTTGAACCAAAATCTTTTACTATGGAGAAAACTTGGAAATCGTGAAAAAATGTCACCTGTTCCATTTTCTTAAAATTATTTTAATTTGTTTGCTCATTGATACATCAACTGAGGTTGCACTAACAGGTTAAAGATAACTAGGCAATAATTTTAGGAGTGAGCGTTCCAAAGGCGCACCGTTGAAAAAGACCGTTTTAGGCGATTATCACATTGCCACGCACCACGCTGCATGTTGCGTTTCGACGCACCTACATGAACGCACGTGGATGCATTTTCTGTGTGTTGGACTGCGCGTGTTTCTATACAAATGGAGGTACTTACAATCAACGTTAGAATACGCATTCACGCGCCACGCTGCGTGTTGCGTGGCAATGTGATAATCGCCTCTGCCAAGAACGCACAGGACCGTTTTTCAAATTCAGCAAAAGCAGTCTCGCTAAACTAGTGAACTATGAGACGGAACGGCGCGGGCGGCGCGCGCACGTTCGACGCGACAAAACATGGCATTGAGTAGAAGCAGTCTAGTCCCTACACTAGTCTAAAAACGAGACGGAGAGCGGCGTGCGTGCGTCGAACGAGACGAAACACTGCATTCAGAAAAAGTAGTCTAAAATAGTAATGAAATATGAATCTTATCTGTATACAATAAAGACGGAAATTGCATCAAAGCAAAACCACTAACCAGTCCCTAAAAGACCGTTTTTAAGACTAGTTTTTCTGTCTGAAGAACGGGTTTCGTCTCGTCATTGAAAAACATGCTGTGGTCATGGTCACTTAGAACAAACGAGATTTTATTTAAGAAAAGTCCATCTAGCGGACGGCCTGGTTACTAAATGAGCGGTGTCATAGGAAGCCAAAATTTGCATAGGTACCGTTAATAAGTTCATGGTAGCTCTATCGTGTAAATCTCATTGCGAAGTTTGATTGGTGTGAGGTGACGTGGGTTGGAATCCTCACTCGGACATGACTTTTGTATTATAAATTTATTTAAAAAATAGTACGCTAGCCGTCCGCCGACAGCAGCACTATCTATGCTTCATAAAAAAACAAGAGTGAACCATCTATTTCAGGTTAATATAGTAATCTATGGTTGTATTCTTGATAAAAGCAGTTCGCGTTTTATTTACGCCTTTTGCAGCGAAAGTCTCGATTAAGCAACTAAATTATTTATTTACATCACATCTTTCCGGAATGTTCGAACTATAGCTATCCTCTCTATCTAATAGTGCTATCTCTTTCACTCCTATTGAAAATTACGTCATATACTGAAATGTACTTCAAGGGCCCATAAGGGGTCCTGAAATTGCCTGAAAACTGGTTTTCAGGTTAAGGCGTCATCGGATAGAGGGTGGCCTGAAACGGACTGAAAACATGTTTCAGGCGCCCGAAAACATCGGTAACTTGGGTAAAAATTTAATAAACTAGTATATGACAGAGCACCCTCTGGAAACGGTGCGGCGATTTTTGCTGTTGTTTACTCAACGGTTTAATGAGTAAACAACAGCAAAAATCGAAAATTATTAAAACATACAGGGTGACCGGGTTACACAGAGTCGTAATTTTAGAGAGCGCATTATGGGGAACTAGATGGACAAAAAGTTTATTACGAGACCTGTTCTAATTTTTGAAGTTATGTATTTACATCGAAAAATATGTACTGTCAGCAAAAATATGTACTGTTATCAAAATCAATCTAAATATCACGTTTTACTTTTATAAAAACAGTTCTACTAATATTATAATGTGAAAGTTTGTGAAGATGTTTGGATGTATGGAGGTTTGGAGGTTTTTCGATGTGTTTTTGTGAGTGAGATAATAATTATATGGAAATGGAAATATTTTTGTCTAATGCTTAAGTTATTTAATGATGCTGAATTGACATAAATGATCAATTTTTTTTGTTATTTTTCACTTTATTGAACTCTTATGATATTACATAGGATTTTATTATGGTTATAATGTCGAATTTTCATAAAAATATTATTATGATATTGCCATGCCGTGCCCGGTAAAATTACACATGTACTCGTACGAATAATACCTACTTAAGACCTGTAATTTATTACTTAAGTTAGTTACTGTAATTTATCGCAATAAATTGAATTGAATTGTTACTCAATCACGCAATAATAGCTGAACGGATTCACATGAAACTTAGCGTACAGATAGACAAAGATCTGAATTGAGACATAGCATACTTGGTATCCCGGTAATGCGTTCCCGTGGGATTCATTTTAAGTCTAAAATATATGGCGTTGTGCGAGCGAACGTTGTGTTTTAAAAATAGATGGCGTTGTGCGAGCGAACGTTGTGTTTTAAAAATAGATGGCGTTGTGCGAGCGAACGTTGTGTTTTAAAAATAGATGGCGTTGTGCAAGAATCGTATAAACGGATTCTGTGGCGGTACGAAGTTCGCCAGGACAGCTAGTAAATCATATTTATAAACTTATTAGAATATTAGAATTTAATTAGGCATGTGAAGACCAAGAAAAAAATTATCTAAGAGTTAAAAATATACATTATGACCAGTTTTAGAGTCATAATTTGAGACGGCGTACTGAAGACCGAACCAAGACTAAAGATGACCTACTCCGTAATTATTAGAGAAAAACATTGTTAGAAGAGCTCCCATAATTGTTAAAGTTATTTATTCATGCATTAACAAATTTAAAAAAGTAGTCAGTACAAAAGTCATAATTCTCGTAATAAACAATTTATTAGGACTGAGCATATGAAGCCAATGGGAAAATCAAAAATCAACAAAATAATATCTACAGGTTAACAGCGTTTTTCAGCTTTATGACGTATTTCGTTGTAGGTAGAGAACAGCTTTGCTGGGAGGCGTCAATTACAAATAATAAAGTTAAACTAGGTATTTTCTCACTACAAAGGCCGCTCTTTATCATATTACTCGTTTCTAAGCTTTGCTGGGAGGTGGCAAACATTCTTGTTAAAAAGTCATGAAATCCCACCAAAACACGTCGTTAAAAATATTGTGGGTGTAGGAAGACTATTTTTTTATTTAAGCTTTAAAGCGCAAATTTTTGTCTGAGTAGGGCGTCCTCCCCTCCCTCCTGGCTAAACGGTTGATTGTAGAAACGTAAAAAATCAGGGTAGTAGCATACACCATATCAATTAAAAGGAAAAAGATCACGGCTAAGTAGGATTTACTAGTTAACGAGTAATAGGCAACCAACTTATAAAAGTAAAATTTCATACAAAATCCATTGAATAAGAAATCAGATAAAAAAACTCTCTTTCTACGGAACCCTACATTGCGCGTGTACTTGACCGGTTTTTTCAAATTTATGTACCAGTGAAATTATTATTTTTGATGCTGCGAACAGCCAACACCAATATTAAACGTTGGCACTGAGCCCAGTGAGCATAACCGCGTACAGAGCGGCGTACACTGCGGAGGCTGTGAGAGCGGTGGCGGCGTGAGCTGCCGGCGGGCGGCAGTGGAGCGCGCGAGGGCTGCGTCCGCCCCCGCCGCCCCCGCCGCCCCCGCCGCCCCGCTCCGGCGAACGCCGCATTACGAGCTGCGTGCGATATCAAGTCACGTTACATTTTATGACACCGTTACGAAGCGGACGGAACACTAATCTCACCTCTTCGATAGCTCCTCAAGCGTATGTCACCGTCACCGTCGGCGTCGGCGTCGCTGGTGAACCGACCGGTTTACTGACGGCGTCGAGTCGATGCGAGCGCGATATGCGCCGCGCTGATGATAGCCAACATTTTACTGTCTAGGGATGTACCGTCCCGCTGCCGGTTTCTTTATAGAAATATTTATGACAAAAAATCTTCCTTGCCCGGGGAAAACGGTATTATAAAACGTCAAAGATTTCCTCCACTCAAGCAAATTTCTCACTCTAGTAGAGTAATCAACTGTCAAAGCCAAAGTCAAACCTCACGACCTTAAAATATATTTTAAGAAGAATTTTTTTTTATAGTAACGGAAATTATTTTGTGTACATTGTATATTTATTATAGGGTGTTGTCTAAAATAAAACAGAATAATTGCCTTAGAATAACATTTGTTTCGAGTCATTATTTTAATAGTGATCTGTGAGCTGGTGCAGAGCAGGTTAATCCATTCTTGCACCAGCGACGTGGAACGCGCTCGCCTACTGGCCGTGTCCGAGCGAGAGGCGGGCTACTGGTTGCAGGCCCACCCATCAGCGTCTATAGGGACCCTGATGGACAACACCTCTTTTAGCACCGCCATCGGTCTGCGACTGGGTTGCCCAATCACTGTGCCCCATCGCTGCCCCTGCGGTACCGACGTCGATCGCCTGGGCCACCATGGTCTATCGTGTCAGCGGAGCGCCGGCCGCCTTTCCCGCCACACGGCTCTCAATGACATCATCCGGAGTACCTTTGCCACAGCCGGGGTTCCGGCCACGCTGGAACCTCCAGGCATCATCCGCGACGATGGTAAAAGGCCCGATGGAATGACATTGATCCCCTGGAAACATGGGAGGCAGCTAGTTTGGGACGCTACATGCCTCTGGACGTTAAAAGCGTTTGAAATTTTGTCAAGCAGTTCATTTATATGGAGGGGGCAACAATAATGGTTTGGTCCGGTATTTGGATCGGTGGAAGGACCGATCTCGTTTGCACCAGGGTTAACCTCAATGCTCAGATTTATGCGGAGGGGATTGTTTCAGACATGCTCATCCCTTTGCAAAACTGGTTGGGTGATTTGTTTCTACTTATGTACCACAAAGCACGTCCACACACCGCTAGAGCTTGCTCGCGAACAGGGTAGAAATGAGAAGACGAGAAAAGTACAGTATTTACAAATATGTATTTACAGAAGAATGTAGAAAGTGGTTGAGGGAAAAGTCGGTTCAAGCCCTACACCAGGTAAATTGGTTTCCTTCGAGAAGCCGCCGTAAACCTTGAAAAAGAGGGTATTGTAGATGGTAGGGACGGTCCGTAATCGGGCTTCGTGTAGTATGAGTCTGGACGTAGTTAATCCGGACTCAGGGCCCTGGAATCGATGTCCAGAATTAAAATAGAGCCATCAAAACGCCCCACCGCATCGCCACCCAAACCGGAAAGCATCAGAAGGTAGTTTGAAGGTGGCGGTACACTAAAATAGGCAGAATAGTGGAAAATAACTGAAATAGGTAAAGACAGTCTATTACACCAAAAAGATATTATGGCAAAAGGCACAATTTTCAGTCTTATTTATTTTATTTTAATTTATTGGGAACAACAACAGCGTAATCTGATTATAATTACTTATTAACTAATTACTAAAAATAAGGCCAATAACAGTTGTCCACAGCTTACCAATTAATTTATAAGCGGATTTATATGGAAAGCTAAATAAGTCATAAAAGCTAAATAATGGTTCACACACTCAAAAACGGGAGCCATCGCAAGATAAAAATATTAACTTTTTAAAAATCATGATCAATAATGGCCGCTAGAACAGTTGGAGAAAAGCGGCGTAACAAAGCACACGCCCCACTCCTTCGGCGGTCAAAATTTCAATGACCTGCGATAGCCGAGATGAGTGAACGGAAGAATCAGCGTTGCATGGACGTATTGAATGAGTGATTCAGTGAAGTTAGTGAGTGAATCACTAACTAAAGATAGTCCAAAATAGTGGCCAAGAACGAGTAGACACTGAAGTTGGAAATTAAAAAGATATTAATTTTAGTTCTTTATTTTGTTTCAAAGATAATAACGCTATAAATAGCACTCAACGTTCTGTCGTGGCCTCCTCAATCAGAACTCAACCCTATTGAGCACGCATGGGATATGCTCCAAAGGAGAGTTCTGCCGACAATGGAGGCCGTGCATAGCCCACAACAACGTTTTGGCTTGTTAGAAAGAACGTGGGCGGCCATTCCTCAAAGTGATTTTGATGAACTAATTTTAAGCATGCCAAATCGCTGTGATACATGTCAACACAGATTTTTTGGCAAGTGGAAACACAGATTTTGTTTTCTTTACAATAAAAATTTAAGAAAATCCTCATTTTTGGCTTCTTTTGCCATTTAATTGACGACATTATCTTAGGTGAATTTCCCACAATTTGCAACAATTGCAGTTTTTCTTAATTTTTACAAAATATAGGGATAACTTTTTAACTTAAACATAGGAATTAAAGTAAGAAGTCAATCTGGAAGACTGGATTTGGTAGGTATTAATTGGATAATTTATATAGTTAAAAATATTCTTGATCCGTAGACACTTTTGATGTGTGTATTTTGATAAACAACGTAAACCATAAATACAACCGCGAAAAGGTCTCAAGGTATGAAAAAACGGAGATCAGATAGACCATGGCCTGGATTAAAGGTTAAAGGCACTTTTTGTTCTAATTCAACGCGAACGTAACCGTGGGCGACAACTAGTTGTGAAATAAAAAAAATCCCTTCACAAGCATGTCTGACTGCGACATTAGGTGGCATCAGCCGCTCGCTACACGCGAGTCGATTTGCCAGAGCTTGTCATGTATGTAGTGTAGTAGGGGGGTGGGGGGAGTGGGGGGAGTGGTGTGAGAAGGGTAGAGGGGGCGGCCGGGCCGGACGCGAAGTCGCCCCGCGCGAGATAAATGTCTCCATGTGAAGCGGAGAAGACAATGACAAATTGTCTTGTGATAATCTGCCTACTAACTCATTCAGGGAGAAACCTTGAACGTGTCTTCGTTTAAACGGCATTTAGAGTGCACATGTATTTATTTCATGTTATACAGGGTTTTGCAGAAAGGTCCGATAGAACTTAAGACTATTCTTACGTGAAGCATACTATCTCCTTCGCACTATTTAACCTTTTTAATTATTGTAATAAAATTAGTAAAATTTTGATAAATGTGGTTTGAGAGTTTGATGTATGATTAAATTACGGACATTTTAAATCATAAACTTCATAAGCAGCCTCCATATACTTACGTCCCAATGTAGGGCACAAGCCTTCTCTCAGAGAGAGAGTTCACCACGCGTGCCCACCGCGGACTAACAATTTCAAGCGCTGACGTAGTTGAATAGCTCAGACACTCAGGTTTCCTCACGATGTTTTTCCTTCACCGTTAGCGAATGGTATTGCTACTATGACTTCACAAATGTACATAACTTAGAAAACAAAGTCTTAGGTACATGCCCGCAATGGGAATCTAACCTGGGTCTCCCGCTTCCGAGTCCAATGTTCTACCCACTAGGCTACCACTGCTGTGGACATTTTAAATATAATATTTTTCTCATACGTAGTCTTTAACAAAAAAAACAAAGTACGGGGGAAAAAACATGCCTTGAATATCTGCTATTTAATTATCTATCAAACCCTCAGACCACATTTATCAAGTGTACTCATTTTATTGCAATCACTAACAATGTTAAATTGTGCGAGCGATTGTAAGCACTAGCACGAGCGCCGATATCCATAAAAATTTGGACGATGTGGCCACCGAGTGTTGACTAGTGTTGAGATTGAATGAGGGGAGGAGGGCGGCAGGACGTCGGGCCTCGTCACTCATAGATTATCAAGTAAAGTCCCCGCTACGTACAAGCGCCGCGCCGCGCCGGCCCTAAAAGCATTAGCGGCCGTCGCAGCGGCGGCGTTAATTGTGTAGACACTGCTGATGCCGGGAGACTCTTCGCTCCGAAACTTGTGTCATTAATAAGCACTCGCTCGGGCGAGAGGTCACGTGTCGGCGCAAACAGCCGATCGCTGTTCGTTAAATGTATTGGCAAAACCAATCATGGTTAGGAAAACCATTATTGAAGAACTGTTCAAATGCTGCAGCGATATCTTCATTTGTCGTTATTATTTTGTCATCAATCTTAGATTAGCGAGATATCCCGGTTTCCTAATTTCATTTTACCCGTTTCTCTATTTATTATTGTTCAAATTGTTTTTATTTGATTCGGTGATTGTAAAGTTTTATCCTGCATGTTTTATTTTGAATATTTTTTGACGTACTGTATGAATTTGGTGTCATATGTATACGTCTTTTGTCATACCGTTAAAGTTATCTTTACTTTCCCGGATACTCGACGTTGCCCATTCACTAAATCCTACTTTATTGTCATTATTTGTTAGCTGTCGCAATTTAAAAAAATTTTCATACTACCCGACACGACTTTGAAAAAGTCTACATAATGAGCATTTTGGTAATTTTCTTGAGTTTCTATGCTCCTTTCAAGGTCTGATTTAAATGAATCTAATGTTTTACTTGTTACGGGCCGGCAGAGAACACCCTGTTCTGCGTTTTTTGTATCTACCTATTTGAAAATGAACAACTTGACCACTGTGGTCTGACTTCAAACAGTATTTACTGTAGAGGAATCTAAAAAGTGGTAATCACAGTAAACATTATCTAGGCAAGTGGGAGTAGTTACGGTTACCTAGAAGGTTCCAAAAAAATATTTACTAAATTAAATGACTTCAAAATTATAGTCAATTTAGCCGAGTCTACGATTATGTCGATATTGAAGTCACCACAGACCATGAATTTCTTATTGCTGCTAGAGAATATCCTCTAATATTGACTCAAATAAAGTATAATCGTTGGTATATCGTTATATTAGGGGTTAAAGTATGAAATTGCCGTTTTATTGCAATAGGTTCTTTGAATTGACATAGAATCTTCATGGTTTGAGGTTTTCGAATGAAACTTTAATGAAATGGTTTCTATGATGTTCTTTTTTTAAAAAATGTGAAACATTTGAATATCGACTTTCAATTGTTTTTGTTATTCAATTTAGACAAGAAAGATGGATACTGCGAAAATTAGAGTGATTTTTGAATACGAGTTCCGACGCGGAACTAACGCGGCAGAAACAGCCCGCAATATCAATGCTGCGTTTGGAGAGGGGTCTACTAATGAACGCACCGTGCGATTTTGTTTTAAACGCTTTCGTGATGGAAATTTCGACTTAAAGAACGAGCCACGAGGAAGACCGCCCACACAGGTGAATAACGATGAATTAAGAGAGATAGTGGAAGCCGACCCTAGTCAAACTACCCAGGAATTAGCGGCATGGTTTAATGTTACCTTACCCACAATATTGACTCACTGCGTCAAATCAATAAAATAAAAAAATACGAAAAATGGGTGCCTCATAATCACTCGAATTTTCGCAGTATCCATCTTTCTTGTCTAAATTGAATAACAAAAACAATTGAAAGTCGATATTCAAATGTTTCACATTTTAAAAAAAAAAGAACATCATAGAAACCATTTGAAAAAAGTTTCATTCGAAAACCTCAAACCATGAAGATTCTATGTCAATTCAAAGAACCTATTGCAATAAAACGGCAATTTCATACTTTAACCCCTATTTTAATATACATTATATGGTTCATTTAACCCCTCATTCGTCGGTCGTATATTGATCTAGCCTCGGAGTTTCTTCTCAAATTCATGTTTTTCAAAATATTGATCTACATATACAATGTTTACTTTTCTATAATGCCCGCGTTTCGGGATCTACCGATGTCATAGCTTCTGATATCTATGAACAGTCCATTTCATTTAACACGTGGTTGTAAGCATGATCTTCCCAACGAGCCGATGTACCTACTATAAAAACACAAACGGATAATGACGGACGGGATATTTCCCCATCCGATATTTTTGTGGAAGGTTGTATACCTACTTGTGGGCACTGAAATTCCAATTTGAAATCCAAGTCATAAAGTTGTACCTTCATACGTAATTATATAAGATAAAAGATAAAAAAATATTTATTGCCTCATCAGTAAAAAAAAACTTAAAACAAAGTAAGGCCTATATGCGTGTCATTTAGTAACGAAATTGAAATTAAAATGGTTTCTATAAAATGTGGTGGTGGTTTTTGTTTTTGCATATGTACCTACATGTTAGCAGGCGAGCTGCAGCCAGCACTGGCTAGACCAGCACTGGCTAGACCAGCACTGGCTAGACCAGCACTGGCTAGACCAGCACTGGCTAGACCGCCACTCCGCAACTATACTTTACTTTTCACAAAATTACACAGATCGAAAAGCACAAAATAACTTGTAAGCTGACAAAAAAAAGTTATCGACTCGATCAGAACACGCGGAGACCGGGGATTACAAGCTAAAATGCCAACTACAATATGTATTTATTCTGTAAAATTCTTAAGGACCAGATCGGGCCAAGGTCATAGTCCAGAAGGTTAAAGAGTATTTGAAAACTTTTTTTTGTTCATTTTTTAGCAATGACACTACGTTTAAAAACAAACCTCTGGTTTCTGAAATAGGGGTCTCACTGGGTAACTAAGTGGTCTCATTATTTATTTGTCTAATCTAGGGTTAATATTATTATTTATTGTTACGGATAAAGATATGTCTGGATAAATTACCTCCTAAGTAACTCTAAGAATAACACTTTGTTTAATATCTGTACTGGTAATATCGTACTGGTATCAGTTGGTATTGATTAATAAATTAAAATTTCAATTACAAATTAAATTGTGGGTTTTCAAAATTTAAATAACATAAACACGATTGAATAAAGTATACATTTTAAATTAAAGTAACTTTATTAGTTGGAATAAATAAATCAGCGATTTGATCGATATTCTGTCACGTGCGGCCCGCTAAACGCACTGTCAATTATTGATTGTTACTCGATTGTTAACAAAATATTGACTAAACGCAATACTGGTGTAGTTAGACTGTTTTTGATAATAATGTCCCATCGCAAATATGAACGATGAACGCCCGAGCAGTGAGCACACAGAACACAGAGAAAATAAGTTAGAATGGCCCTAGCGCGTATTTTGTACGGAAACCGCTGTCGCCGCTTCACCCCCCACCACGAGCATAAGCATTTCGTAGCCACGTAGCCACGTAGCCACGTAGCCACGTAGCCACGTAGCCACGTAGCACTGCCGCAGCCGCTGCGGTCCTACGAGTACAACCGTAGCTTTGTGTAGCAAGACGTGCGTAGCGCCGCAACGTAGCATATCTTCGTAGCATCACAGCGTAGCACTGCTAAATCAGTAATCGGGTACGGCCGTAGTTATATAAGGACGATTCCTCTAAAACACTCCTCAGAGGGAGTTTAAATAATCTGTGGTAACATCTTTCCTTTTACCACAGACTATTTGAACCCACTCTGAGGAGTGTCTTAAGGAATCGTGTTTTTTATAATTAGACTATTACGGCGTTCAATATTCGTGGTTATTCCATTAAACCACGAACGTTGAACGGTTTTGAGAACAATTCAATTCGAGTAGTGACCGTTTAGACCGTTTAGATTACGCTGTGACGGTGGAGCCGGCATGCGCGGCACGAGCGGCACGCGCGGCACAGGCGGCACGCACGACACGGGCGGCACGCGCGACACGGGCGGCACGCGCGGCACGGGCGGCACGCGGCGGACGGCGACCGCAGCGCTGTGGCACCGCACCGGTCACAACTATAGCGCAGTTATGCGAAGCTTTCCTATTTGTATTCAATTTGGGGATCACGCTAAGCCCTTACTCTCCCCCTGAGAGAAGGCCTGTGCCCTACAGTGGGACGTATATAGGCTGCTTATGCTAAGCGTGGCTCGCTTATACAATTTAGCTACAAACAAATATTTGAAAAGTCATCATCATCATCATTCAGCCACAAGAAGTCCACTGCTGGACATAGGCCTCCTCCTTGGATTTCCAAAAAGACCGGTTGGAAGCGGCCTGCATCCAGCGCCTTCCTGCCACTTGGATGAGGTCATCTGTCCATCTTGTGGCTGGTCGTCATACGCTGCGCTTGCTGATATGTGGTCTCCATTCAAGAACTTTTCGGCCCCATCGGCCATCAGTTCTGCGTGCTATGTGCCCCGCCCACTGCCACTTCAACTTACTAATCCGCTGGGCTATGTCGACGACTTTCGTTCGTCTACGGATCTCATCATTTCTGATTCGATCTTGTAGAGAAATTCCGAGCATAGCCCTTTCCATAGCTCGTTGCATGACCTTGAGCCTTCTTATGAGGCCCATAGTGAGAGACCACGTTTCAGTGCCATAAGTCATTACTAGTAACACGCACTGGTTGTATAATTTTGTCTTGAGCGATTTAGGTATATTAGACGAAAAGACTTTTCTAAGTTTCCCGAATGCTGCACAGCCGAGTTGGATTCGACGATATGTTAACGATATTATATTTGAAAAATAAAGATTAAGAAAGGAAGGTATTTGTAGAATATTTCTGAGTTTATTCGGCCCGAATGTGGCAAAACCGCCGGCCGCGCTTTTTTGATTCATCAGCGACTGAAGTGCGAATCAATCACGCGGTGCAATCATCGCGCCATTAGCAGCATGGCAGAACGTACCCCGCCCCCGCGACGGAACTAAGGAGGACGATATTTGCTATTTATTTTGTATTCAAAACCTTGTTGTAGGATACGTTGAGACTTGCGCGGCGATAAGTATTAATTAATAATAAAACATCACATGTTTTTTTTGTTGTAGTAATTTCACTCGAAGCATTTTCTAAGTGTTTGAAGATGATGTTTGAGAGAGAAAAATGTCAGCTCAAAACAAAATCCTAGATCCGCCCCTGTCCCCGTCGCCCCTCACCCCTGCGACGTCCGGCGCTCATCAATCATACTTCTGTACCTGCTCTAAAGTAATTGTTTCCGCGATGTGTTCGTTCGTGATTGTGCCGCTGCAGCTCGCACCGCGGGGGCTGAGGGCGGCAGCGGGGGACTGAGGGAATAGGAGGGGGAGCCCAAAACTTCTACACTTCATCCAATAGTCGAAACTTCACGCTCAAATCGGTAGAGTCAACGGCGGCGGCCGAATGGGAAGCGACGCGAGCAGTGTGTCTGAAGATTTAATTAACCCGCAGACGAGGGGACACCGGGGCGGCTGCGGGGTGGAAGGGGGGCTGGCGCAGACCCACTGACCGCTGAATCAATTTACGTCTGTTTGTGTGTAAATTTGAATTTTGCAGCGAGCCGAAGGTCACGGGGCGGCGGGCGGGGGCCGGGTCAGCGCGGGGTCACGCGGGACACTGTTGACTCTCTGCTCTTGTCGTGTCATGTATGACTTCACCGTCAAACGTCTGCTGATTCAGTTACAATACTTTCCACTTAGATGATTAACTCCTTTGAGCAGTCGCGCACAGCACAGCAAAGCTCTCCTAACATCGGGGTTTTTGCACGTCACAAAGAATTTAGTAAATGCTGGTGCGTTCTAAGATCTATGAATTAGATACTCGTCGACATTGTAGGACACTTTTTTTGGGAGTCCGATACTTGGCCTTTTTCTAGGATTCCATACCCTTTTAGTATGTCGGTCTGTCCGATACTGAGAAGAATGTGCGGGATCCACTGCATTGATCGTACTTTCTTGATCTTATGCCATACTCAAGTCTCGCTACCATACATAAAAGTTGCGATCAACACTTCATTACTGCGTTATCGTATTGGTCGCAAATATTATTGACAATGTAAAAAAAATTGTAATTTAATACTGACTTAATAGTAGGAGACTTTGAAAACATTAATATTCTACGTCGGTCGAAAATCTTTGAATGGAGCTAATTTACAAAAGTATCCCGCGGCTGTTTCGAAACAAAATTATGGAGTATTAATTGAGTTAGCATTTGTCTGCGATATTTTGACTCATCAGCGAGTATTGTGCACCGCCGCCACTGTTGCCGAAGGAGAAATCTAATTGTTAGAATTGCTGGTAGAATTTGAGACTAGCAGCGATTTGATTTAACGTGGCGGCTATCATCATCATCAACCCATTTATGTCCCCACCGAGGGGCACGGGTCTCTTCCCTGGGGAAGGTATAGGCCATACTCCACCACGGGGGCCAAGTCCGGATTGGTGGAGGCTTGTAGACTAGTGGCTCGTCTACTGTCAGAAGTTTTCAAGCCGCCCTAAGGCCTCTGACTTGGCTTAACGACTGCCATCTATCGACGGCAGCCGGCACCAACAGCTTAACGTACCTTGCGAAGCACGGAACCGCTCGGAATTATGCCACTAGCGTTAGGCATAGACGGCGACCCATCCATGCACTGAACGCGCCCTGTGTTGCTTAACCTTCGTGATCGTTTTAAGATCACTCAGGCAGCCGGGGCTACGAGCGATTCAACGTGGCGGCTATGATGAGCACTTAAACACTGAGACGTTTTTCGTGCCGTCCCGGCTCCGCCATCGAGCCGACAATAAGGTGGCGACGGCGATCAGCCGCACCACGCTTTATGACAAACGCACGGCGCGGCGCTGACGCTGACGCTGACGCTGACGCTGACGCTGACGCTGGCGTTGAATCGGTGAGCAATCATTAGAGACTCGCTTCCCAGACTCCACAGTGTTAGCTAACATGTTAGCCGAACTTACTACAATGACTTCATAAACTTCATGAAAGTTTGCGGAGATCAAATGAGCGGCAGACGCTGAAAGCTTCAACTGTTACGGAGCGCGGAGTTTGGCATGTCGCACAGTGGTTCCATATTGAAAATACAGGGACAGTATGGACTTAGACGCAATTGTCCGAATATCGATCTGATTTATTTATTAGTGTTATCCCTGTCCCGCCAGGACGAGCCAAACGAAGTGCAAGAGCACTACCTACCTTTTCTCGAAGCGCTTCATCGTTTTTTAGGGTTCCGTACCCCAGGCCCTACTACTAAGACTCCGCTGTCCGTCCGTCCGTCACCGTCTCATTACTGTGATAATTAGAAAATTGAAATGATCACAGATGATGTATTTCTGTTGCCGCTATAACAACAAATACTAAAAATAGAACAAAATAAATATTTAAGGGGGGCTCACAACAAACGTGATTTTTTGCCGTTTTTTGCTCGATATTAATAACGGCAACAGGTAGACGCTTGAAAAATTTAAATGTTGTAAGATAATGGTACAGAACCCTTCGTCCGCGAGCCCGACTTGCACCTGGCCGCTTTTTCGAACCCCTTATAACTTGGGTTTAGATTATACCATTTAAACAAAATTCTCGGGATGTAATTTCAATAGTAGACTCATTAAACATGTAAAGTTTCAATTACATAGCTCTAATACTTTAGATTCTATTAATATCTAAAAAAACCCCGATTTTGTCACTGACTCACTGATGATCATGACAATTCTTAGAATACTTCCTGAATTTCTAGAAACCTCAAGATTTGGTGTGTAAGAACAACAACAAAAACTTAGAACTTTACCTCCCCCCAATCCCTTAAAGTTTGCATGAGACTTCCGCAAGATTGTTAGATGTCTGAAAATTTACACAAGAAGTCCATGTTATAAATAGTAATAAAACATCTCCGGAGTTATAATATTTAGTAAGTCACCTTCCACCCTTTAACTTAGGGAATGGAATTAAGCGCGCACAAAACGCAAAAATGAACAAAATAAATAAATATTGTCTTAGCCACTCACACGTCCAAGGCGCGCGAGCGACGTTAGCTGTACCTGTACTGTACAAGCGTCAATCGTCGCTTTTTCACAGCTCCCGGCTGCGACTTTCTTGACAAAAAATATTTTAGCAGAAAAACTACTGTAGCTACATCAAAACAAAAAATACCTACAGGAAGTTATAAAAGTGCACAGTTTTATTAAATGAAAACAGAATTACTCAGTTCAATTTGAAAACCACAAACAAAAAAATGCCATTTGCTAATTTCAATAAAAAATCACTAAGTTTTTTTTTTATTTTGAGATTTACCATCCGATTTACAGTTTTTGTTGATATCTCTTTTAGTGGACAAAAACTTAATGATCTAACCATTAAAAAATTTAAAGTATCTACGCACTCCTCACAATCTTCGTACTCCATAATACTAAATTCCTGTCAAACAAGTTGCTTTTTAAGTGCAATCTTTAATAACGTTGTCATTTGTCTATAGTTAATGCATATGAATTTGATAACAATGAAACGTTCTTTATATTTGTAGCATATTTTCCAAAAAGAATGGATAAATAATGGAAAAATAAGACTAAACATACCTGAATCATCAACGAAAACCGCGAGGCGATGCCGTCTCGTTACTAGAAGGATTAGTCAATTTGTATATTATAGTAGTGGTTGTGTTTGGTTACCATACCACGGGGTATAAATTGTAGGGGTAAAAATTCCTATAATAAACATCTTTACGATCAACTTGATATAGAATAAAAGTAGAAATAAGTCTTAATAACGTATTATTTATCACATTTATAACACCGCACCGGGCACAAAAAATCTTGTCAGCACAGACTGGCGACCCGTCAACTTCTTTTTTTTTTTTTATTTATTTGCTAAAGAAAAACAAGAATACCATGGATGAAGTAATTATTAGAGGGTCATTTAGTAATTTCTGGTATAACTAATATAAGTTACATTCGGTGCAATTCTATTTAAAACGAACGCAGTCATAGCGAAGTCGGCTGGTGACTGTACTCCCGTTGGTCACTTGAAGGCAGTTTTTTTTTGGGATCTTTTTACCATGGAAGTTGTCATGCCCGGGTTCTGGGCAGGAGAGAAACGACAACTTAGCAAAAGGAATTATAATTATATTAACACAAATGAGGGTATTCTCGGAATATTCAATCCAAAGTCGTACTAAGTAAAGCTACTCCGCGATTTTTTTATCTTAGAGCATTAATGAGAATTAATGAACAAATTAAACGGATGGCCAACCTGAATTAAAGTCACCTATTACTAACTTGAATGAACTAAATTCTAAATTCCTCAGGTGATTTAAGAAGGCCCCTAGCGGGTATCGAACCCACGACCTCTGTCTTGGTAGTTAAGCGCCTTAACGGCCAGTCCAACGAGGCAGGTCCATAAATAAACTTTTTTTTTAATTATTCTTCGTGTAGACGTCATTTAAATGGTCTAAATAAATACAGTTTGACTACACTCTCTACAAAAAGCAGTATTTTTTCCCCTAAAGTATAAAATTTTCCGGACGAACATTGTTGAACAAGTAAGTGCCCTATATAAAAAATCTGATCAAAATTTTGTCATTTATATTTTCAATATGGAACCACTGTGTGTTCCAGAAAGTTCTAGTGCAGCTGTGCGCGGCTCGGCGCCGGCGGCGGCGCCGGCGGCGCTCACACTCCACTACACTACACTTACACTGCCCGTGTAAGGTCTAATCCAGAGAAACATATCTTTATAAACGCACGCAATCGCATATTTTAGCGTATACGAGTACATGCCGAACTGCTTCACAACACTTTCTCCTCACTTCGCAAGAGTTTGAATTTCTGTCACATTAATGCTCAGAGCATTCCTGCACATTACTCTGACCTCTTGTCTTCCTTCACCAGCAATCAAATTCACGCGTGTCTCATTTCCGAAACTTTTCTCAAACCCACACTACCCTCTACTTGTTACTCTTTACCTGGTTACGTGCTTATCCGTAACGATCGCACTGGGAAGGGTGGTGGGGGTGTTGCCATCTATCTGCGTTCAGATTTGAAATACAAAGTCCTGTCACAGTCTCCTTCTAATTACGCAGGTAATATGGAATATATTCTCTTAGAGCTCGACTTCAATAGTATAAAATTTCTGCTTTCCGTAGTTTACGCCCCCCCTAAAGTCGACTACTTCGACACGCTGGACCGATTGCTGGCCACATATCTTCCCGACTACGATCATGTCCTCTTGTTAGGTGATTTTAACACCTGTCTCCTCCGTGACGACGCCCGTTCTCGTAAACTTAAACTACTAACTACATCTTTCAACATTTATATTCCGGATCTTGATCCTACCCACCACGTTAATGATTCCCACTCTCTTCTTGATCTTATTCTCACCACGAAACCTGATCGTATTTCTGCCCATGGCCAACTCTCTGCCCCAGGATTTTCCCACCACGATCTCATTTTCGTCTCTTATAAATTAAAAGTCCCCAAATTCAAGCCTAAGGTTCTCCTTCAGCGTAACTTTGCTAGGATGGATCTGGACGCGCTTAAGGAAGATGCTGAGAGCGTGGACTGGAGTCAGATTAGGAATCTTAGCACAGTAGACGACATGATAGAGAGGTTCAATTCACTGGTGACGGGTCTCTATGATAGATATGCCCCTATACGCCCAGTTCGGATGAAACGCCCTCCTGTGCCATGGTTGACGGATGACATCCGGAGGCTCATGGCGCAGAGGGACAAACTGAAGAGGAAACATAAGAAAGATCCGTCGGACCATAACTGGACCCAGTTCAAGCTGGCTAGGAATCGCTGCAATCAGATGATCAGGAACGCAAAACGTCGCCACATACATTCCTCACTTGAAAACATAGGTAGAGCTTTTTCCTGCAATGATTTTTTTTCAATATTTTCTGCAGAAGTGTTAGCTATATTATACTCACTGTTGTATATTTTAAGCATTCCTGAATTTCATAAGTATAAATTTATTTTGTTGAGTAAGCAAGCTATATCGTCTAGAGCTGTACTTGCTAAAGCTAATTACCTAGTACTTCATGTTAAACATTTGTTACATACCTTATTAGACAACAATGTAACTGTTGAGATGTGTTGGGTCCCTGGCCATTCAGGTGTATTTGGCAATGAATTAGTTGACAAATTGGCTCGTTCTAGTAACTCCTTATATGTCTCAGAATACTTGGTACCTCAGGCAGATTTAGTTTATAACCTAAAACAAGATATGATAAAAAGATGGAAAATTTATTTAAACACTTCTAGAGAATTAAAGGGAAAATGGTTAGCTGAAATAGCTCCAATACCTTCAACTAAATCTTGGTTTGAGAAGTCTCAACAATTCCAAGGAAGGAATTTTATTACTACTTTGTGTCGTCTTAGAATCGGTCACTGTAAATTTCCGGCTCATCTCAACAGACTAAAGTTAATCAATAATGCATTCTGCACGTACTGTAACTCTAACAAAGAAGGTACTTTACAACATATATTTTTTGAATGCAATTAATTTCAACCTCAGCGTGAAATATTTGTAAGCAAGTGTTGTGAAATTTTGAACATGTTACGTCAACGATTCTTAGGCTATAACGTTCAGAAACTGTTATCTTACGTAGAATTATATGTACCTATCTTTGAATTAATTTCTTCATCCACAAAGGATATTTGATCTAAAGTAGCTTTTAGTTTAGGCTAATTCTAGATTAATTTCATAATATGTAATTTGTTGAAATAGTATAAGTTAGGACTTAAGTTTCGTACATGGTCCTGTAAAAATAAAGATATTAAAAAAAAAAACAGGCGCTCGCACACATCAAAAGTTGCTTTGGTATGACTGCATTGGCCAATGAGCGCTTTTCTTTTCTTTTTTTCATAGTTCTATAAGATAATCTAGATTCTAGATGGCGTCATTCTTTTCTACATACTTTGTGATTCATAGCAGTCAATGTCAAAGTTAGTCCACAGATTACTAAAAAGGAGAGGGAACCACTCAGACGAAGGAAAAACGTTCTTAGTCTGTGGTGATACTGTTAGTTCGTAAAGTTTTGAAAGTTGTGAACTAAGGTTGAATGCTTCTGTCTCGCAAAATTGTACGAAATACCTATAGTACATTATACGTTTGTATTGCGCATTGCCATGAGTGTCTGTGGGCCGTGCGGTGTTTTAGGTTGTACAAATAAAGGCACCCATACGTTTCCTCAAAATGAAACTCTCAGAAGGAAGTAGATTCACGCTACAAAAGTACAACATGTGAAAATTACTTTTAAAAAACATTTTAAAGCTTACATGCTTGATTTACAAAAACTAGGAGTTCCTAAGCTCTTGACGTAGGTGGCGGTTTCATGACAGTGAAAAATTTACCTGTTTTACAAAACTTTAAACTAAGTATCCGTGGATTGACGTTCAAGTATTAATAAGTATTAAATTAAAAAATATGGTGTAAATAATTATTGTTAATAAATTAGTAAATAATGAAATGATATAAATAATTAAATAACTAGAGGTATAACGACTATTAATTCAGAAATCAGAAATCAGAAATCAATAATTTATTTCAACGTAAAGAATTTACATTCTGTTTGCTGAATGTCAATGTACTATGTTACTATGTTAGCCGCTGCCTTCGGGCCGTATTTGTAGTGGAGAAAAAGGCAGCGGGAAAAAAAACTCCACTCTGACCATCTTTTCTCAAATCATCTTAAACTTATACATCAAAGCCTATATAATATGATTCCGTGATAGCCACTAATAACTTTAAAAGCCAAAATAACACTTCTTACAAAAGTAGGAAAAACAGTAATGCTGCGGCCAGACACACGAACAGCACCCGTTCACGAGCATAACGCAGGGGTCAGCCATCACCAGTCTCAACCATTTTAGAGGGAGATAGGTGACCCGGCCACCACGCCACCATTCGAATGACCTTTAGCAAACCTGCAGATTGAGTTCTTGTCAGCTATAAAATGTGTGCTATAGTTATTAATGTGCAATCACGTCGTCAGTACACGGTTTTAAAATTAAATAAATTATAATATTAATAATTAAATAACAATGAAATCGCAGTGGAATTGGCTTACTACCAAGGGCTTATATCGTTCATATACTCGTCTATTCTATAATATGCTTTTTTACATAGCGATTTTTTAATGAATGTTTTAAATTTATTTTCAGACAAGGATAGAACATGTTCTGGAATTCTGTTGTAAAAACGAACGCAATAGCCTACGAACGATGTATTTACCTTGGCTAAACGAAATTTAGAATAAGCAAGCTTATTTCTATTTCTAGTGTTTATGTTATGGACGTCCCTATTTAATTTGAACATGGTTATATTTTTACGAACATACATTATATTATCGAATATATATTGGCAAGCCAGTGTAAGAATTCCTATTTCTTTGAAACGCTCCCTTAGCGATTCCCTACTGCTTAAGTTGTAAATTGCTCTTACTGCTCTTTTTTGCAAAATAAATATTGTTTCTATATCTGCTGCCCGTCCCCATAATAACAGCCCATATGACATAATACTGTGAAAATAACTAAAATAGACCAGCCTCGCAGTCGATATGTCTGTAAGTTGCCTAATTTTTCTAACTGCAAATGCAGCTGAACTCAACCTACCCGATAGTTTTTCAATATGCGGGCCCCATTGCAGTTTTGAGTCTATTGTTATGCCTAAAAATAGTGTGGACTCTACCAGCTCTAATTTCTCACCAGATATTTTTAGACACGTGTCAACATTTTTAACATTGGGCAAGGAGAACTTGACGCATTTTGTCTTTTTCGCATTTAACATCAAATTGTTCACCGTGAACCAGTTTAGAACTGTAGATAGAGCATTGTTTACATCGTCAACATTACCTACACCTCTCTTTACTTTAAAAATTAAGGAAGTATCATCAGCAAACAGTACTATCTGCGATAGTTTTTCTACTAGGTAGGGCAAATCATTTACGTAAACCAAAAAAAAGGAACGGTCCTAGTATAGAACCTTGAGGAACTCCTACTTTTACATTAGATCCTGAGGATTTAACTCTATTGATATCTACTTTTAGGGTTCTGTCTGTTAAGTAAGATCGAAGAAGAGCTAGCGATTTATTACTTAAACCATATCGGTGTAATTTTATAAGGAGCGTTTCGTGGTCGACGCAATCGAACGCCTTGGACAGGTCACAGAACACCCCGATGGCATCCTGCGCCTCCTCCCACGCATCAAAGATGTGCTTTATTAATGCTATGCCTGCGTCCGTCGTTGAGCTGCCCTTCGTAAATCCAAACTGTTTCTTATGAAATAGCTTATTTATACTAAAATGAGTCTGCAATTGATGCAAAATTACTTTTTCAAAAACTTTACTTAGGACCGGCAATATTGCTATTGGTCTGAAATTATTGGGATCTTCACTATCGCCAGATTTAAATAAGGGTACTATTTTACTTAACTTTAATAGATTAGGAAAGGTTCCCTGGTCAATGCATTTATTGAAAATTGTAGCAAGGTAAGGTGCTAGAATATGGATAACCGTGGATATAAGTTTAACCGATAATCCCCACAAATCTTCGGTTTTTTTTAAGTTTAACTCTTTAAATATTTTGACAATAGCAAAGGGACTTATATGGGTGAATTGGAAGTCAGCTTTGCATGTATTTATACTTTCCAGAAGTAAAGTTTCGGCTGATTGAGGGGAAGAATTTAAGCTAGCCGTTATTTTGAGGGGTATGTTTTTAAAGAAATTTTCAAATATTTCTGCTATGTCTTCCCTTGAATTGACTAAATTCCCTTCTACCTTTAAAGCAAATATCTGGTCCCTAGGTCTCGTTTTGCCTGTCTCTTTGCTAATTACTTGCCAGACTGTTTTGATTTTATTAGTTGATGCCATAATTTGTTTACTTATGCTAATGGATTTGGCTGCTAAACAAGTTTGCCTAAACGTTTTTGAATATTTTTTAACATACTCTCTGAACGTCGGATCGTGATTAAATTGTTTCTCTTCATACAATTCATAAAGCCTTTTCCTACTTCTATGTAGACCTGGCGTTGCCCATTCTGAAAAACCGCGATTTAACCCTGTAATTTTTTTTACGTTAAATATCTGTTCAAATTGTTTTGATATGGTCGAAAACAGCACTTCATATAATGTATTCGGATCAGTGCTATCAAAATTTAATGAATCTAACTGTGTGCCTAATTTTCTTTTAAATAATTCAATTTTTTTTTCTGTTATTGGTCTACAAATTATTTCATTACAAGGTTCTTCTAGTACTGACGGTAGAACTGCCCATAACCCGCTATGATCGGACTGTAAATTATGTATGACCTTTTTTTCTATAAATTGACAATTACAAAAAACGTTATCTATGCAAGTGGCGCTAGTAGCTGTTGTCCTAGTGGGTTCAGTAAATAAATAATGTAAATTAAATGACCTGAACAGACTAGTGAGTTTAGTTTTCAGTGAACTATCAACTAACAAATCTATATTGAAGTCACCACATACTACTATGCTCTTATTGCTAGTAAATAGGCGTTTTAAGGCGTCTTCCATAACTAATTCAAATTCATTATAATTCGATTGTGGCGGCCTATAAACACACATAACTATGTACCTATCCAATTCCACACACGAGATCTCAATTAAGCGTTCAACAGATAGACTGACAATGTCTTTTCTTTCTTTCATTTTTAAACTACTTTTTACAAATATCATTGAACCTCCTCTTATTGCGTGCTGTCGGTTAAAAGTACTTACTGCTAAATAGTCTTTTAAATTGAAAGACATTTCATGTTGTTTCAGCCAGTGCTCTGTTAAACACAAAATATCTACATTAAGTCCTTTAAAAATAGTTCAATTAAATTGTCTTTGCCGGAAAAACCCTGTATGTTTTGTGCAACTAATTTTAGACCTAACTTAGGGTTTTCCTTTGTCTGCGATGGCCGTTTAAATCCATCGATTCTGTGTTTGAGCCCGCTCCTAAATTATTACTAATACTAGTAACACGGTTGTCGTTTTCGTTGGTTACACAGAAGAACAAAACAACAACACTAATTACACAAAACACTACTTCCCTTATGAAGCACGAAATCAATAGACCTTAATTATAACGAAATTCTAATATATTTAATGTACAGAGCGTTTTTTCTTGTTATGTATTATGGTTTGATTTGCCCAATTTTTTATTTTAAACATTTAATGATTATCTATAAATATCTATCATCGCCGTTCTCACACTCTGGCTGTAGCTGAAAATCAGTAAAATATCCGCTTAATTAAAGTGGATATTTATAATGCTGAGATACGGCCTTTTGAGCTTTTGTGGCACACCCATATATGGCTTAAAAGTGCCATATGACTTTATGTTTATACACACATAAAAAAAAATTGTGATCAATAGCATAAGCTCCTATAATTCTTTAAATTTAACTTTATCAAGAAAAAAATCTATGTTGTATGCTTTCTTTAAATAGGAATACACTGTTTGAAATTAAAATATAAAACTATTTTTATTATTTATTTAAAAAAAAATTGAGCCATTAATCATAATGTAATTGTGATAGAAATTTCATAGAAAGAAAAATACTGTTTAATTAAACTTAAACAACAATTTATTATTAAAAGGTTAAATTCAATATAAAATAACTCCTCCCGTGGCTCGAACACATGCGGAGATCCTCCTGGGCATGCTGAGGATCAAGTTATCCAGCATTTCCTGGGGTAACCTATCCCATTCTTCAATAGCGGCTTCCCTGAGCTCTGGAACTGTCTGGGGACATGGCTCACGGTTCCATACAGCTCGTTTAAGAGCATCCCACGCGTGCTCTATTGGGTTTAAGTCGGGCGAGCCGGCAGGCCAGTCTAAACGTGTGATATCGTATTCTTGAAGAGCAGCATTGACTCGTTGAGCTCGATGTGCGGGCGCATTATCATCGACCAGTACAAATTGGTGCCCATGGATTACTCGGAATGGTCTGACGATATCATCTTGATATAGCAAGTCTGCGTGCTAGTACTCTCGTGGTGTATCCTTCTTCCCTCAAAGTTACTATTCTTTCTCGTAAAACCTCTGATAATCCTCTTGGCATTTTTTCAATCACAACTTTCCGCAAAAAATATCTTGAATCGGTTATAATTGACTAAATCAGATTTCTGAATGAGCGTAAGCTAGGACTGAAAGCCTTTTAATATGAAAAAACAACTGAACGGTGTCATTGTTTTGTGTTCTAATTCTTTATTTTTAAATAAAGAATCTAAAAAGAAGAAAAAATCATAATATAATCTACAGTAACAAAAAAGATTTCAGTTTTTCAAAGTGATCGCAAACTTTTTTTGTTGTGTGTACATATAAGTTAGTTTGTAAGATAAGTTTGTACTTGTACCTAAACTATTGTATGTCATCAACTTTTATGTACTTATTGCTTTATGTGTGTGTGTCTCTAAGCACAAATAAATTATTTATCTATCTATCTATCTTTAGCATCAGCATAAAATTGGGTGGAATCTACGCAAATATTCTGCAATTTGTAGTGAACATTCAACATGAAACAGTATTCCAGTAGTAGCAGCCAAGTCTTCGTTTATATCAGAAATCGGTAACCAGTAAAACAGTCCTTTAACGTCGAGAATAATCCACAATCCACAGCAAAGACTCCAAAATCTCCAAATAGAACGTAAGCACACTTATCAGCAAACGACAACAGCATTTTTTTTAGATAAACAACCATCACAAATTCCACAGAACCATAGTTTTCTTTTTTGCTTTGACGTTTATTACTACGGTACGGCAGCGCCACCTAGGGAATCTTTTAAAACTAAATTTGACATAAGAATAAACCTCATTGCAACACTTTCTTTCGCGGCCTTCAACTCACGCAAACATGTATAAGCCTGCGGGCATATTGCTTACATTAGTAGTAGTAAGGAACGATGGGGGTTGAAGCGGCGACAGCAGTTCCCGTATAAAATACGCGTTCTGTGGTTGGAGTAGTTAGGTACATCCGTAGTAAATGCAGCAGAGACAGCAGGCTACACATGAAGCGGGCAGCGGGAGTGCGGCAACTCGGCCAGCAGCAGCCGCGGCACCTCGACACTTCGAAATAGATTAAAAGCCCCACTCTTCTTCTCATGATTGTCGGACGGACGGACGGAGCATGCATTATTCAGTCGATCGCGGGCATATACTAGTGTTGCAACAGAACTCTGCTTCCGCTTCCGCAACTGCAGAAGTTCCGCATGTTTTTTCACTTCCGTTTCTGCTTCTGGTTCCGCAAATTTTATAACAGAACTCTGAACGGAAGCGGGGAGAAAGCGAGCGGTGCAGCAGACGCGACGGCCGGCGGCACGGCGCGGGCGGTTGCGGGGGCCGCGCGTGGACGAATGACACGAGCGTCGAGCGTCCAGGCGCGCGTGCTGCCGATAATTACCGAATCCCTTCCGCGTATTTTGGGAGGGAGGGGCGCGCGGTAAACAAACGTGTCACAACGAGTTCGTTCGTTTATTTAATTATTGTTTTTAGTTCACTATGCGCATCTCCGCGCCCCGTGACTTTGAGTAGTGACATTTTCAGTTGTTTTTTCTTCTGTTATTGTTTGCTTGATACCTAGTTGTATTTAGTGCAATAAGAGTGCAATTATGAAACCAAAAACAAGTCCCATTTGGAACTATTTTGATGAAATCGACGACTCGAGTGCCAAATGCAAACTTTGTGAAAAAGTGTATTCGCGAAAAGGCCGCACAACTACAGCTTTAAAGAGTCACCTAAAATCAATTCATGCCGAACGGTTTGCAGAGTTTGAGAAGTTAAATGATGCTGTCAAACTTTCATCGGAAACGAAAAAACAAATGGTCAGTTAATATTTATTTATTACTTACTTTACCAACTTTGAGTAAGTGAGGTCGTGCGTGGCCTAGTGGTCGAATATTAGTATGGATACGTGTTTTATTTCGTGAAGTAATCGTAACCAATTTATGTTGTTGTAATTGTAGGTTACGTTAACTCCAGCCGAAAACGCTAAAAGACAATTAACATTACAACAAAGTCTACAAGTAAAGGATTATTGGGATTCATCGCATCACAAATCTCAAGAAATGGATCGTACGATTGCTGAAATGATTGCCCTCCAAAACTTACCCTTTCATTTTGTCGAAGGTACAGGATTTCGTAGAGTAATGCAAGCTGCTCTTCCAAAGTACAAGATAAGAGGCCGTGATTTTTTTTCTTCCTATGTGTGCGACAATTTGTACAATAAGTTAGCAAAGAAAACCAAAGATTTACTTGAAGAATTTGACAAGTTATCTTTTACAAGCGACATATGGTCGGAACTTCATTCTGCTGTTTCATTGCTTAGTTTAACTGCTCATGGGATCTCAAAAGATTTTCGCAAAAAGACTATAATTTTGAAATGTGAAGTCATGGATGAACGTCATACGGGCACCATAATATCAACAAAGTTTCAAACGATTCTTGAAGAATGGGGCATTGATCGCCAAAAAGTTCACTGCATGGTTCGTGATCGTGGATCCAACATGGTTAGAGCAATGCAGTTGTCAGGCTTTGAGGATATCAGTTGCGCAATACACCAAATTCAGCTGTGCATACGAGCAGGTGTTGAATCTCAAGAGTGGCTCCTACAACTTATTGCTAAATTGAAAAAAATTGCCACCCATTTCAATCATTCCTTGGTCGCACAGGCAGAGCTTACAAAAATTCAAAAGGAACGCCTTAATCAGTCTCCTCTTTCTGTCATTCAGGATTGTCCTACAAGGTAAATATAAATACCTATTAAATTACTAATAAGCAAATGTTTTTATGAGTTATAGGAGTTTTTTGATTGTACTTATAAATAAATATATTTTTAAGATTAGGTAATTGAATTTGGATTTATATTTTGAAAAGAACTAATATTTTGACATTTAATTTTGTATAAATTTTTGCAAGCCATCATTGGGTGAAATATCTAACATTTTATTTTCTGTGACCATCTATTTATTGATCATATTTCTAGCAAGTAAAATTGAATTGATTTGATTTAATTTCAGATGGAACAGCACATTCTACATGATGGCAAGGTTTTCAAAACTCAAAGATTCGCTTGTCTTGTACCTAAGCGCAAATCCAATCGCGATGATATCCCCCGAAGACTGGATGAATATTCAAAAATTTGTGCAATTGATGCAGCCATTTGAAGAAATAACAAGAAATCTAAGTAGTTCTCAAATCAGTATTTCATCAGTCATACCATTAATTCAAGTTCTTAAGACCACATTACAACAAGAAGAGACGAAACCTAATACTTCAGAACAATTCATAAATTTTATAACAAAATTACGCGATGAATTGAATTCAAGTGTAAGATTTGGAAACCTGGTCGAAGACGACAAATACACTATTGCGACGTATTTGGATCCGCGATACAAATCGCATTTTTTCACCAGCGTCATTGCAGAGCAGGTTGAATCTAAATTACTTAATATGACGATTAACACTATTAGAACCAGACAATCCAATTCCATCCAAGATGATGACTGCGAACCTTCCCCCAAAAGAAGCCGAACTCAAATTGCAATTGAAGACATTGAAGTCCAGCCTTCTACTTCCAAATCATCAGCATCATTGCAAATATTGGAATCGATGTTAAGTGTAAATGAAGACCAGGAGGAGGACTCTTCTACAGCTGACGATGGTGACAATTTACTTTTAAAGATAGTCACACCTTCGGGAGTACAAGAAAGAAAAAAGGCTACCTCTTCATGAGGATCCCCTTATGTGGTGGAATGGAAATGCGCACAAATATAATAATATTTTGCCAATAGTTCGCCAATACTTATCAGCTCCCCCCAGCAGTGTAGCCAGCGAGCAATTATTTAGCGGAGCTGGTTTAATATATGAAGAACATCGAAATAGGCTGAAAGGTGAAAAAGCGGCCAAGTTACTCTTTATTAAATATAACTTGCCGCTGTTTAATTTTGACTACTAACATAGAAATTTAATAAAAAAAGTTTTAAATGTACAATTGTGCTTTTTTTTCATAGTGTTAACGCTTCCGTTTCCGCTTCCGTTTCCGTTTCCGCTTCCGTTAAGATTTACTTTTGACATCTGTTTCCGTTTCTGCTTCCGTTATGCCAGTTCCGTTGCATCACTAGCATATACCTATAATAGCGCGCAGGTACGGGGTGTGACGGGCGGGCGGCTGCGGCGCGGACGCGAGATCTCTAATGGAATATTAACTATTAAAGCGACGTAGTTGGTTAGAATGGGTTGTTGTTATGCTATGCCGCTATGGCAAGTGTGCTGCGGCCCGAAGCGTTGGACCCGAAAGAGTGGCGATAAATGTAGCACTCAAAGTACTCAAATATTACAAGTTAAACTAGGTGCCCATTTCACACTCAAGATCATTTTGGAGAAGAAATTGACAAAAAATCTCTAAACTCAGTCTTTTCAAAGTCATTCATTAACAGAGTTTACATAATTGTTCTAAATCCCAGAACTTATGCATTGCACCGACTTTAATTCCAGACATCATTGTCATCTAAATAATCTTTCATCATCATCATTCAGCCACAAGAAGTCCACTGCTGGACATAGGCCTCCTCCATGGATTTCAAAAAAGACCGGTTGGAAGCGGCCTGCATCCAGCGCCTTCCTGCTAATTCGCTGGGCTATGTCGACGACTTTCGTTCGTCTACGGATCTCATTATTTCTGATTCGATCTCGTAGAGAAATTCCATAGCTCGTTGCGTGACCCTGAGCCTTCTTATGAGGCCCATAGTGAGAGACCACGTTTCAGTGCCATATAAGTCATCACTGGTAACACAAACTGGTTGTGTGTGTTACCAGTAATGAGTCATCACTGATGACTATAATCTTTACTGTTATTTATTTAATTATTATTACTAAACAAACAAATTACAATCACACACTAAAATTAACAAAAGTTTTAAAAAGAGCGGGTAGATGTAAAACTGAGATCCCCTCACTATATTGGTAAGCCTGTATCGCGGGGACCGGATAAAATTGTGGCCACGAATACAGCGACTTGATGTTAACGTTTTTGTTGTGAGTAGATATTTGAAAATAATTTAATACAGAAAATGTTTGGTTACTTCAATGTAACATACATAAATATACTTACATGCATGCTTGAATATAGACATACATACACAAACGAATACATACATATATATTATAACTTAAACTATGATTAGGTAAATTGATATATTATAATAAATATTATTATTTAATATACTAATAGCACCTAATAGTTAGAGTTGTTAGTAGATAAATAGGGTTATAATACTTATCTGGTTAGTTGCTCTCTTTTCATAATTTTAGGATGGTTTGTTTAAAATAATTTCAGTATTATCTTAACTTAGACTAAGCAGCCACTTTCTTAGTTTTTGTTTAATCTCTCGTAGCTTGCAGTTTTTCAGTTGACATGCGTTAATAATGTTGTTATACATGTATGGATGGAGATACCTCTGCCTACCGTGCCTCTGGGCGAATGCAGATTGGACGTTAGTTTTAAATAAGCGTTTCTTGAGGGAGTCGCGATAGCCAGACAAGGTCGTCACAGTTTTGTGATATCGACAGATTGCGTGGTACATATACAATTTCGGCACACTGAAACCTTGATAGTCATTGATATCTACGAGGTTTGCCTGACATAACCTTTAGTACAGCACGCTGTGCTCTTTCAGTTATAATGAGGTAAGTTTTAGCTGCTCCTCTCCAGACAGTCAGACAGAGTCAGACAGTAGGTAAGGCAGGTAGCTTGGCATGCGCTTTTGTAGATGAGTACTAGAAGCCTTCTCTCCATGCTTCGTCTGAGCATCTTCATGATATTTATAATTTTTCTAGTTTTGCTAGCTAGGTAAGTTAATGTGTTCTTTGAAGCATAAGTGTTGATCGATTATATCTTGGATATTTTATGGATGTCGTTTTGTCAATGGAGCTATATGAACAGACAGGTGAGGGATCAGTGACTACACAGGAGTGTACTATTAAGTTACCATTTAATGAAGGAGCGGATTTGGTTGTTTTGTGAAAACATATGTACTTTTTTTATTTGTGTTTTGAGTCAGTAAATTTTCTCGAAGCGACCTCCTCATATTAACCATACCATTTTCTGCTATGTCTAATGTTTTGCTCCACTCTGAGTCACTGAAGACGACTGCCGTATAATCGGCGTAGCAAAAGAGTTCAGCGTTCACGACATAGCTGCGATGTCGTTCATATACATTAGAAAAAGCGACGGACCCAATACGTTCTTGGGTACACCTCAGTATACTTCTCTTTGGGAGTTTAAGTGTTGCTTCCTCAACCTCAACCACTCCAGAGCTACGTCTCTGACTCCGTTCCTCTCCAGTTTCCTTAGAAGGATTTTGACAGACACTGTGTCGAAGGCTTTAGCGAGGTCCAGAAAAACGCCGATGCACTTCCCATTGCCATCCAATTGGTTGACAATTGATTTCCTCAGTGCATCAACAGCGTCCTTCGTGGACCTGTTTTGCCTGAAACCGTACTGCCGATGATTTAGCAGGTTGTTTTTCTTAAGGAATGACATACGTCGACAGTTGACTATCCTTTCTTGGAGTTTAGATAGGGAGGAAGGTAGAGAAATCGGACGGTAGTTAGAGGGTTCGGATCTGCTCCCGGATTTGTGTAGGGCTAACTAATGCAGCTTTCCAGATCACGGGGAATTCACCAGAAGAAATGCTCATATTGAAAATTTGTGGCAGAGGTTTATTTATATGTTCTTTGGCTTTAATCAGAATTAGATTTTGAATACCGTCCAAGCCAGGAGAACCAAGGATTCTGAGCTAGGTAATAAGAAAATCAACCTCCGCTTCATCCGTGGGTTTCAGGAAAATTGATTTAGCTTCTAAGTCACAAATCGGAACGTTTGCCGAGAGAGAATATTTAGAGGTAAGATTTTTGTCTAGTATTTTGTTTGCAAGATCCTCGCCTACTTTGCAAAAGTACAAGTTGCAATCATCAAAACATTCCTCAACAGACGGTTTGATGGATTTAAGTTCAGTGGCAGAGTTTAGTTTGGTGAACGTGGGGCATATTCGTTTGATAACTGACCAGAGCGTTTTAGGATTATGTAATTTTTTTCGATTTCTGCTCTCTCGTAGTTGTGTTTTAGATTGTGTAATATACTCATGCAATAATTCCTGTATCTCCTAAAAATAAGTTGAGCAACTGGGTCTTTCGGTCGTTTTCGAGCTCTTATGTGTAATTTATCGCGATGAATTTATGATGTTTTAAGTTGAATTTGTTACGGCTTACCACCACTTTCTCTTGGTTTTTCTCTATTAGGTTACTGAGTATGGAGGAGAATAGATTCAGCAGCTTTTAAAGCATTAAGTGAGGTAAATACACCAGTCCGGTTGGTTTCTTTGAGATCTGTCATGAGCCCTGCGTAATCAATCTTATATTTCACCGTTTTGCAAGGAGATTGTTTTCCTATTTGTAGATTTATGCCAGCCATTACAATGTCGTGGTCAGTACTTGAGGACAGTTACTTCAGACTATTGACACTGCTTCGACGCGTACACAATTGAGTATATGATCAAGGCAAGTGTTGACTCTAGTCGGCTTATCGATACTCTGTACTAGTCCGTGCTCTAATACCAGACATAGATAATTAATCTGGTTAGGAGAAGGATTATCCGACATACCTAGTACCTATGTTCATGTCACTGGTTACTACTAAAAGCTTTTTGCTTTTAAGCTGCTAAGTGTGTCATCTAGTGACTGTAAGAATGGTTCAAGATTTTTGAAGGATAGAGACCTATAAATTTCAACTACTGCAAAAATGTTTGGGGTGTCTTTAATAGTTATAGTAGCTCTTTTGGCACAAATTGTGCTTTACACATTTTTTGAACCGCCTTTCTGGCAAGCTTGTTATATTCTCAGGGATCTTGTAGAAACGTATACAATTCCCCATAAAGGATGTATTAACCTTTCCGTGTGGCACCGGATTAAGAATAGCGTCACTCCATTTTCTTCCGTGGATGTCATAGAAGGCGACTAAGGAAATCAATTACCAAGAGACGGGCAGCAGCGTCTTCCTGAGATTTCAACCGTATACTGCGATCACCAACCCGCCTGCCAAGCGTGGCGATCATGGCAAAACCTGTCATGGTTATAAAAACCACGAAGGAGGCCTATGTCCTGCAGTGGGCATTAAACGGCTGATGATGATGATGAACCTTTGCCAGTATAAATTTAGGGAACGAAAGTTTACATATATTTCTAGAACTTAAATTGTGTTGGCTACAGTTTTAAAGTTACTGATATTTTTTCTGATGTACATAATATTTTCATAGATGTATTGACAAGCAACTGTTACAATGTTAGTGTCTTTAAATAAATCTCTTAACGAATCTCTACTGCCTAGCTTATATATGAATTTGATCGCACTTTCGCGACATCAGTTAGTTCTCAGATTCTTTTGACTGCATATGCTGCAGAACTAAGCCTATTTGCCAATTTTTCTATATTAGGTCCCCATTGAAGCCATACCTAGAAATACAGTTTCTTCTTCGGGGTCTATTTTGTCATTCCCCAATATAACATTGCTGTCAACTATTTTTACATAAAGTGGTGTTAGCCTAGTGGGTAGAATTTTGGACTCGGCAGCGAGAGACCCAGGTTCGATTCCCAGGGCAGGCATGTGACTATGACTTTGTTTTCTAAGTCACATACATTTGCGAAGTTATAGGTAGTAGCAATACCACTCGCTAACTGTGAAGGAAAACATCGTGCGGAAATCTGAGTGTCTGAGCTATTCGCATACCTCATCGCTTGAAATCGCCAATACGCGGTTGGCACGCGTGGTGATTAAGCCCATACTCTCTCTCTCTCTGAGAGAAGGCCTGTGCCCTAAAGTGGGACGTATATAGGCTGCTTATGAAAGTGAACCTTATAAATTTTGTCTTTTTTGAATTCAACAATAAGTTTTTAGAAGTAAACCAGTTTAGTACCTCAGAGAGAACATTATTTGTATCGCCAAGGTCATTTTCGGGCTTTGTATTTTTTCATTGCAACTTTCATATTATATTATGTCTCTTGTTTCTTGTGTGCAATAAAGAATATTTGTATATGTGTGTGTGTGTGTGTGTGTGCAATTGAAATATATTTACTATATATATTTTACTCAAAACGTGTAGGAGCGAGACTGGTTTAAAAGTGGGATCTTGCCTATCACCACTTTTAAATAAAGGAACGAGCTTACTATATTTCATTACGTCAGGGAATGTACCCTCATCTTAACATTTGTTAAAGATTCTGGCCAATTCGGGTGCTAAGACATCGATTACTGAGCTAACTATTATTACTGACATACCCAACAAGTCTTCAGTTATTTAATATTTAGCTTTTTAAACGCTTTATTCACGGTATGAGTTTCAATATAATCAAACTCAAAATCGGAAGATGAATCTAAAGGAGCCGTCGTTATAATTGGAACATTTGTAAAGAATTGTTCAAAAGCCGCGGCAATTGCAGAGCGGCAAAAGCGGCAATGTTGATGTTAATGTTAATCGGGAAAATTGCAATGTATGGATTTTTTGGATTTGTACGCAATCCCACCCTGTAGTAACTAGAGAGTACTTAGACAAACGCACAGTGGCGCGTTTTTGGGAGCGAGATGCCTGAGGAGGAGTCGACGCTTTTGACACGAAAGATTACAACTTAGGGAAAAATAATTTAATTTTTTTCATTCAGGATTTTCATAGCATGAGTCCAGTTTATTTTTAACCGACCTCGAAAACGGTAGAGGTTTTTTTAATTAGGGTATGTTATTTTGGAAATTTAAGGAACCCGGTTGAAATGTACAGTACAAATTATCGTTTACTACACAAGAAGATTTGAGAATCTGATTATGACAGGCTCAAGAGCATTTGGCTATAAGGAATCATCGAGCTTAACGAACGAGTAAAGCCGAGTACTGAAGCACAAATTATAATTTGTTTCTAGCTGCAACTACTCTTATCATTATCACTAAGGTCACACTTTGTGCAATGTTTTTGTGAAATAAATTATTTTATCTTATATTAGATTAGAACTCGTTCAGTTTAGGTTCTCTTCAGTTGTTCATTATTTTTCCTTTTTGGAATAACGTTCGGTAGAAAATCTGTCTCTTCTCGTGATACCTTAACCAGATTTAATTACTAGGTAATTGTTTATAAAACCATTAACCTAGCAAATCCGGTGCTAGGTTAATGGGTCTATAAACAATTATCATTGTTTACATTATAAAGTAGATAACTTTGTTCATAAAAGTCTACAAAACCTACAAAAGTAGTGTCACACTTGCTCTTGACCGGATTTGATTTGTTCTCCAAATACCTACCTATCGCCTATTGGCTACCGGCTCCCGGCTCCCGGCTCCCGGCTGAGGCCGGATACAATCTATTCTTTGTGGCATTGAATCTTTTAGGTCGGGGCCCTTCCTGCCGCCGCCGCCGCCGCCGCGCTCACAATGGAAATTATATCCTCACTCTTTGCTGCTGACATTAAGTGAGGGTGTGAGTGTCGACGGGTCCCGAGCAGGCGGCGGGCAGCGGGCGGCGCGCGGGGGCGCTGAGTCGCTTATGCCGATAACGCCGCGCCGGTCGCCGCCGCTCGTCACGTCGAGTGAGCAAGCGGGCAAGCGAGCTCCAGCTACGGCCACCGCAGCAATAGGTACGGAGCACGGCGGCGCGGGCGGCGCGGGCGGCGCGGGCGGCGGTGTCGCGAGGGCCCTCCACATAATGGCGCGTCGATGAGGTCGTTAATTCAACGAGTTCCGCGAAGCAATCAGCCAAGTTAGTGCAAGTGTCGACGATCGAGTGCTCTTACTGCACCGGCACTGTGAATCTAGGGGTTAATCTCAGCCCTGTGAAATCTATTTATCAAACGACGGATAGTTAAGTTAAGTATGACGATTTCGAAACTTTTCACGCTTTCCGGCTTCGGTTTTACATTAAAACGATGAACTGTCAAACATCATATTTACGAGGACCATCCGGGTCCAGCGACGTTAAGGCAAGTAGCCTCTATTATTTTACACCCGCAGTTAGTCTCGCGTTGCCATTAAACGAGACATTTCAACATTTATTTCCCAAACTCGAACAAATAAGGGCATACCCTCCTAGGTTAGGGATTGGAGATGTAAAATTCGGGATTAAAGGCTATTTACAGATAACTAGTGCTGCTTCGCACTGTTATTAAATATGTATTAAACTGCAATAAATAGAGGATTTCTCCTTTGATAAAATACATCCTACTACAAAATTATTTCCGTCGCTATAAATTTATAAACAGCTCTAAAATAAATGGTTTCCACAGTAAAATTTTTATTTATTATAATTGATATTTTTAGTGTATTTCGAGTCCAGTTGAACGTAAATTCATTTAGCAATACATAGTAGTGAAGTGTGAATCAAAGTTCCTAGCGAAAATCAAAATAATACCAGAAAAACGTACTATAATTGTACCAAGCGGCCGAACTGTCAAACGGTTCGAATTGCAACGACTAAATCGGGGAAGTATTGTTTTAATACTGTATTTTACGCCTCATACTACACTTAATACTGCTTAAACAAACTGTAAATAACCTCACGTACGTGAGACACGTCCCATACAAACACTTCGGCTCGGTTTTGGCTCTCTTTACTTGACGAAAAGTGGAAGCGAAGTTGAGACAAAACAACTAGCCTCAGCCATCACAAACATACACTCAACACCTATAAACGTGCCATCAAATCGTCATCAGTCAATATCATCTTACACGGTCAGATACTGACACCGATTCCCGGTTTTTTTCAGGTAACAGTAGCATGCTGACCCGAAGCAAGATGACTGCACGCGATATGGAGCTGAGGCTAAAGGCGACCCTGCTCGAGCTCAAAAAGAGCAAGGAGTTGTGTGACTCGCTTCTTCAAGAACGAGAGGAAAGTGAAGAGGAGATCCATAAACAAAATAAAACCAACTCAGCACTGAAAGAAGAGCTCAATGAATTGGACATCCAGTGCCAGGACTTAATTGCCCAGCGGGATGAGTTGCAACATCAAGTGCAATCATTTAACAAATGCCATGATGTCCACGATGTAGCACTACAGCGCATACGCTCGCTTGAACACCAGCTTGCTGAGGCACATCACGAGCTTCAGCAAATAAGTGAGCAGGAACAACACAAAGAGAGCGCTAGAACTATGGCTCTATATAATGAAGTTATGAGTGACACAGGGATACCAACTGTCGACCTTACCACAGCCAGTGATAAGTCTTGCACTATGCAGAATAGCAGTAGCATGAAAATGAACAGTGTAAACAAAATCAAGAAGTATATTAAAACAAAAAAGTACATTCAGAAGGTACAGAAACTAATTAAACGAAGCCGAAGGAGTTTAGAAAGTGTACCAATTCACCGTCAAAAACTACAGTTAGAAACGGAAATGGCTGAATGTCAGAAGGAGTTATTCACCAGCAACGTGGACCACGAGCTAGCGATGGCTGAACTACAACTACAAGTCGAAGATCTGCAGTATCAATTACTGGACATCACCTGCAAGTACTCGGCTACGCAAACTCAGTATAATGACAGCATTTCAGCGATGAATGGGTTGATTGCACTCAGCAAAAGCAATCTGGAACGTGTCGAGTCCAACTCTATCCAGGATTTGGAAGACTCAGAAGACAGACCAAGTTTGTTACCACTGCCACTAACATCGAATGTGCTTACACACTCAGCCCCTATACAGCTGAGCTCCATGCAGCCTCGGAGCAATGGAACGGGCAGTCAGAAGCCATGCTTGTCTCCACTATGCCCAGTGCCCGACACACTGGCCCCTTTACTGCTGGATCTGGCACAACAGCATGGAGGTGAGCAAAGTGGACCGCCTGCACCAACAAATGCGACAGTGGAGACCAATGTGCCATCAACCTGTGATGCAAAACTTGATGGACAAGCCACGACTAGATTGACCAGAAGTGATGATGCCTCTTACAAGACGATAATATTTTCAGATAAGATAGGTGTAGGTTTAGGTAGCAGGCTGCAGTTCAATTTAAAGCAGCATGTAGAAAACATATGTATGCCTAATGCCTCTTATATGCAATTAGTCAACGCTTTGCTCAGCAAACAATATGATAGAAATACTACTATTGTATTATTAATGGGGAACAGCACAGGGATTCAAGAAAGTGACTTGATAAATTACTTTGAGTCCATATTAGTTTTGAATGTAAGGAAAATCATTATCTGTGCTTTTCCCTATTCAAAAACGTTGTCTGAGACACAGAATGCCCGGATAGGTAAACTTAACCGGCTATTGTATAACATGACCTTTGGTCATAGAGACCAAGTACTTTATTTTGATACGAATAACTTTATTCGAAATTTTATATTGACTAGGGACACAATGCATGTGCCCCTTTCTTCAAAGAGACAGATTGCCAAATTGTTGGCATTCAATATTTACGACCCAATTATTGTTAAGACAATAAAACAGGTACCTGTAGTCAATACAAACTGTAGAAAAAGTTCTACTAGTAAACCTCTGTATTCGGAGGCTTTAAAAAAACATAGCATAAATAAGTTAAGCTTGACTGCTGATTTAAACTGTCAGCGCAGACCACAGAAAAGCCCCCCCTAAAGAAATTAATTTTAGCTAATCAGAACATACAGGGTGGCTTTTCTGGACAGTTACTAGAGTTAGAATTATTTTTAGAACAACATGAAGTTGACATACTTTGTGTCACAGAGCACTGGCTACTAGAGACTCAAATGAATTTTACTGTACATAACTATCAAATAGCCAGTTGCTACAATAGAAAGTCTTTACTGCATGGGGGATCTTTAATACTAGTAAAAAATAGTTTAAAATTTAAACAAAGGAAAGACATTTGTAGGCTTTCTGTTGAAAAAGTAATTGAGCTGTCATGTGTTGAATTGTCTAAACACATTGTAGTAAGCTTATACAGGCCCCCTACCAGCGATTACAGTATATTCGAATCGGTATTAGAGGATGTATTAAAAGTAGCTTCCAGTAGTAATAAGAAAGTTATAGTGTGTGGTGATTTTAATATCGACCTGCTAATAGATTCCCCTTCGACAACTAAATTACAAATTATTTTTAAATCATTCAATTTAGTCCATATTTTTTTAGAGCCCACCAGGATTACTGAAACTACTGCTACTTGTCTCGATAACGTCTATTGCGATTGCAATTTTTTTGATTACTCCACAGTGAATTGCTTAAAGTCAGATCACAGTGGTCAAATTGTAAATTTTGAAATAGATTCAGAAAAATCTAAGCAAGTTATTCTATGCAGGCCCATTACAAGTAAAAAACTAGAATCATTTAAATTACATCTTCAAAGTAGCTTAACTGCTCATAAAGGTAAAACCCTAAATGCTAACGCCCATTACGAAGACTTCTTTAGAGTCGTTTCAGTTCATTTTGAAAATGTTTTTAAATTAAGAGAATTACCTAGCAATGAAAATAAAGTAGGGTTTAATGAATGGGCCACTGCGGGCATCCGAAAAAGTAGAAACACACTGTATGCATTGTATGAGAAAAAAACATACACATATGACCACAGTTTTATAGAGTATGTTAAACTATATTCTAAATTATTCAGGGCCGTCTGCCACAAAGCTAAATGCGAACATATAAAGAAACAAATCCTCCAGTCTTCAAATAAATCTAAAACAATCTGGACTATTATAAATAGGGAAACTGGTAAAGCCAAATCAGGAGATCGCGAATTTTCTCTAAAGATAGATGATAAAGTAATAACATCAAATGAGGACATTGCTGCGGCCTTTGAACAATTCTTTACAAATGTTCCAATTGAAACTACGGCTCCTTTAGATTCGTCTCCTGATCTTGCTGCAAGTTTATTAAAAGACAATGTCCCCTCGTGCGGTTACGAGTTTTCGTTCGACTTCATTAATCCCCATAGCGTAATTAAAGCGTTTAAACTATTAAATCTTAAAAAAACGGAAGATTTGTGGGGAATGTCAGTAATCATAGTTAGTTCAGTAATAGATGTCCTCGCTTCTCATTTAGCAAAAATTTTTAACAAATGTGTAGGTGAGGGTACATTCCCTGACCTAATGAAATACAGTAGGCTCGTTCCGTTGTTTAAAAGTGGCGATAGGCATGATCCCACAAATTTCAGACCAGTCTCGATCCTACCCGTATTGAGCAAAATATTCGAAAAGATTGTTTTAGTTCAACTACTTACGCACTTTAATAATTATCAACTTCTCCATAACCAGCAGTTCGGCTTCACGCAGGGACGATCGACGACGGACGCTGGTGTCTTGCTAGTTAAACATATTTATAGTGCATGGGAGGATCGTAGGGATGCTATAGGTGTTTTTTGTGACTTGTCAAAGGCATTTGATTGCGTGGACCACGAGACACTTTTGGTAAAACTAGAGCATTACGGAGTAAAGGGGAAAGGTTTAGAACTGATGAGATCTTATCTAAAAGGAAGGGTTCAAAAAGCGGACATAAATCGTATAAAATCCACAGGTTCACAAATAAAAATGGGAGTACCACAGGGATCAATTTTGGGGCCGTTCCTTTTCCTTGTATACGTAAATGATTTGCCGTTTATGGTACAAAACATGTCCGAGATAGTATTATTTGCAGATGACACGTCACTTATTTTTAAAATTAAGAGACAAGAAAATAATCTTGACGATGCAAATGATGATCTCTCGCGTGTGTTGGATTGGTTCACGGCAAATAATCTGCTTCTGAATTCCAAAAAGACAAAATGTATAAAGTTTACCTTACCAAACGTAAGATTAGTTGAAAACAACATTGTACTCGGAAAAGAAAAACTAGAATTTGTAGAAGATACCGTTTTTCTAGGCATCACAATCGATTCAAAATTGCAATGGGGTCCTCATATTGTAAAACTAGCACACAGGCTTAGTTCTGCAGCATATGCAGTCAAAAGAATTAGAGAGCTCACTGACGTTGCAACTGCTAGGCTTGTTTATTTTAGTTACTTCCACAGTATTATGTCCTACGGCTTACTACTGTGGGGTCGGGCAGCAGACATTGAGACGATCTTCATCTTACAGAAGAGAGCCATCCGATTTATTTACAAGTTAGGTAGTAGGGATTCGCTAAGAGATTTCTTCAAAGAAACCAACATCTTAACAGTTGCATGTCAATACATTTATGAAAATATTATGTACGTTAGAAAAAATATCAAAGACTTCGAAAATGTTGGTGGCCACCATAATTTTAATACTAGAAATAAACATAAATTGTCATTTCCACTATTTAGACTTGCAAAAGTTAACACATCCTTTATGGGGCACTGTATAAGGTTCTACAACAAAATTCCTCAAGATATATTAGAGTTACCTCCAACGCGATTTAAAAAATGTGTTAAGCACATTCTGTGCAAAAAGGCTTACTATAACATCAAGGATTACTTAGAAGACAAAGATGTTTGGCATTAAACAGTAGATTAATATTATTTAAAGGACGATTGTGACTAGTGTTCAACACATTCATGACTAATATTTTAAGTTGAAAACTCTGTTAATTAAGTTAAAACGTGTTTTGAAAAGAATAAATGTGGAGTTTCTTTGTTAGTTTCTTCTCCACATAATCCATTAATTGTGAAACTAACAACTTTGACGTTCATTAAGTAAACATTCTGTTTTTACAATTAATAAAAATATTTGAATTTGAATTTGAAAAAAAAAATATCGTGAAATTTGTTGCTGAAATTTGTTAATTTCACACAAATGAGTCCCACATCTTGATAGCTCAGTGGTATTGTGTCGAGATTCTGATAACGGGGATATAAGTTAGGTTCCAAATTATTCTGTTAGTTGCATTTATATGTAAAGTTGCATTTATCCGTTAAATTTTAGGGCAAATTAATGTTTTAAAAATCATAAGTTATAGTTGGAAACCTCGTTATTAAACTACATTTTAATATACCCCATACATTTTCAAATTGTTATACATACCTATTCAAATAACAATATAATGTTATTGAGAATTGTTTTTGAGTTGTGTGCGCGTAATTGCAACTGGTTTTTTCGATCGCCTACGTGCAGCATGCACTGTAGCAGGCAGGCGGCGAAAAATTGATTGGTTGTTTAAAAATATTGTTATAAACCTAACCCAACCCCCCCCCCCCCTCACCCTCCCCTCACCCTCCCCTCTCCCGGCTAAAAGGTTAATTGTGGAAACGTGAAAAAAATCAGGGCGGTAGCACATATAATGAACTCTTAAAGGAAAACTAAACTATCACGGCTATATAGGCTTTACAAGTTAACTGAAGTTGTTAGTTCTCTAAAGCTGGTAAAAAAAACTCCTCGTTCTACGGAACCATACACTACGGGTGGCACGACACGCACTTGGCCGGTTTTTTACATTTGTTTTGCTGGAATATATTGATACAGATTTATGTAGCTAACTTGTTTTTTCTTGTTTTCTTGCAAGGGCAAGATAAAAAGTACCTGAAACCGGCGTGCGTGCATGCGACGACTAATAAATGTTGAAGAAGCGAAAGTGATTTGTCAGGATCGTGGCAAGTGGCAGTACCTGCCCTACCCCTCTGGGATACGGGCGTCAGTTTATGTATGTATGTATGTTTTTTCTTTTGTTTAGGGACCTTAAAGGAAGTTCCACTTACACTTTACCAATTTTATAATTTGTTGGCGGCACTATTATCACACCAGTGTGACACGTGTGTGTGTGTGTGTGTGTGTGTGAAACTATCAACTATATCAGAGGGAGACAGGCGACTTTGTCAGCACGCCATTATTTATAAGCCCTTTAGAATACTTGTGTTATCGAGATCTTGTCAGTTATAAAATTTATAATAGCAGTTGTTTTAACTGTTTATAATTTTTTTTGTTATTTTCTAAATTTTATTAGGTAATGCGCCGTAATGACACATATTCCGTGAAAACTCCAACTTCCTACCTATTACAGTTCTCTTTAACCTTTAAAGACAACAATGTGTTTATACCACCGTCAATGTTTATTCAATGTATTCGTAGAGCCAACATTGCACGTATGCCTAATTGCACTTTAAATATCGCCTACGATTTGCAATAAAGTACCAAGAGCTCTAGGAAAAACATTAAACATGGGCAAATTCAAAGTGAAATTGAAAAAAATGCAGTTGGCACAATGTCCAGTCCGCAGCGTCGGGCACGGAACCCTCTAAAAACACAATTGTATGCGTATTCATCGGCTAGATCGGTCAAATCCGCCATAATATGTGTGTTGGCTCATATACGGGCTGTGTTTCTATGTGTGGAATACATTTGACGATATTAGATCCGATGTATAAGTTTCGCTGTTCGGTTTTATAACCGATCTGTGTAATACATTACTCGGTCGGCTCGCTACCGCACCGCACCGCTGCGAGCTGCGAGCTGAAACTGTAAGTACCCAGGCGCTTAGCTGTACAGTCGGCAGTAAATGCATTTTTATCTACACTAATGTTGTAACATTCTACTTATGTTTTCAATACTTGACTTATAATTACTACTGTTAGCAGACAGACAACAAAACACTCAATTTAAGCAATTTCACATGATGGTATAATATTCACATCGATATCGTAATAGTACATTACGATACTAGTGCGAAAAGTAGGAAATTCGCAACGAGTGGCGATAAATTAAAACACGACCGAAGGGAGTGTTTTATATCGACACGAGTTGCGGATTACCTATTCGCACGTGTATCGTACAACGTTTTATAGTACATATGACCCTTTGAAGTTTCGACATAGGCACGTAAAGTGCTCATTATCGCACTAGTGCGGTAATGTAGCACCATTATGTGCTATAAAATCTCATTATAACATCAATAAAACGCGACCAACTTGATTGCAGGGCCAATCAGGTTGGTCGCGTTTTATTGAAGCGCGCAGCTGCGCTCTCATTGGTTAAATTTTTAAGGCGGAAAAATCACTGTGATTATACACGTACGCGTGAATTTAATTTAATAAATTAAAAGTTAAAAATGGATAGCGATGATGATATTTGTACGCCTCCGGATATTCTAGAAGTGGCAACAAAATTAACTCACAATCTTTTGCCAGAAAAATCTAGAAAATTATATGAAAAAGAATATAATAACTTTTTGGCATGGAAGATCGAAAAGAAAACTACATCATTTTCTGAAAATGTCATTCTTGCGTATCTCAAAAACCTCTCCGACAAATTCATTAGTGAAGATAAAGTAGTGTATGCAACTGCATATAACACGGGTATTAAAACACTCGTTACTATTATGAAACTCGCTGCGCTCGTTTCATAAACTCACACTCGTGTTTTAATACCCTTCATTATATGACAGTTGCATAAACTACTATTACATGCGTGCACTCTAACCAGTGTAAAAGCGGTGGTAGCCTAGTGGGTACAACATTGGACTCGGAAGCGGGAGACCCAGGTTCGATTCCCAGTGCGGGCATGTACCTATGACTTTTCTTTCTTAGTTATGTACATTTGTGAAGTTATAGTAGCAATACCACTCGCTAGCTGTGAAGGAAAACATCGTGAGGAAACCTGGGTGTCTGAGCTACTCACATACCTCAGCGCTTGAAATCGCCAATCCGCGGTGGGCACGCGTGGTGAGAGAAGGCCTGTGCCCTACAGTGGGACGTATATAGGCTGCTTATTACTCTGACCAGTTACGTGGAGGGCGACTTCGCAACAAAAACCTGATTGACCTGCTGTCGACTGTACTAGGATCTGTCTCGTTCCGTGTGTTTGTCTGTGAGAGAGCGGCCCGAGGGGCGCCGGGCGCCGATAGCTACCTTTGCATCGGGTCGCAACCGCTTGAGGAGCTCATTAAGCTCGCTACCGCAGCGGTACACGCGGCCGCGGTCGAGCGAGAGTTAGTGATTTAGCGGCGCCGCCACCGGCCGACTCTCGCCGGCTATCTTTTAATTATATTTACCGAACAGCAATAAATTTATGTCCAAGTACGCCAAATTCGCTTGAATTCACACAAGTAGTACGAGTCATTGGGCTGTATAGTTAGGTTACCTACGTTGACGATGCAGATTGCCGCAGGATAGGATAAACCAGTGGTGATAGTTCCAGTAGTAGCGGCCCAATGATCTGTGTTAAGATGACAGTCACCTAGGAATTGAGTTTTGAAATATTTATAATGCAGTTCTAATATATTTCCAATAACAGTGGTTATGGCACTAAAAAGGAAGAACTGACCCCCAAGATACAGGTTATCCTAGTTTAGGGGTCAAGACACTATTTACATCATTATCATCATCATTCAGCCACAAGAAGTCCACTGCTGAACATAGGCCTCCTCCATGGATTTCCAAAGACCGGTTGGTAGCGGCTTGCATCCAGCGTCTTCCTGCCACTATTTACATAGTGTTCTTGTAAAACTGTATAATAACGTAATGAATGTTGTACCTATAGTATGTATTGTTTAATAAATTTCTTAATTACTTAATCAAAGCCAAGCCAAGATTGAAGGCGCCGTACGTCATCAATGAAAATAAAATTCAATAAATAAATGATGATAACACCAAGGTTCTTCACAAAAGAGTAATAGTAGATTGTTCACCAAGGGCGCAAACAAAATTTTTGCGTCGAGGTTGTGAAATTGAGAATGTGAAACTAAGAATTGCTGAAGGAGCGAGGGATTCAACACTACCGAGACCAAAAATGATTTGCGCCCGTGTAGAACACTCTGCTTTTCACTACCATCTGAGAGGAATGAAATAGAAGATAACACTTACATACCACTCAAATGTAACTTCTGGCAGGAGGTTTTGAATTGCTTGTGTTGCCTGTTTTTATATATTCTGGTGTTAAGAAGACACTATCATCATCGCTTGACGACTTTTTTGCGAGAAAATAAGTGAAAATTGACAAAAAAAAGCGCGCCAATGTTTTTGATTTTTTGCATAGAAAAAAAAACTTGCGTTGCAATTTCAAATATTTGACAATTAGGTAATTAAAAGTTTTGCAGCAAAGAATTTTTCACCTCACTATCATTCGAAATCTGCGTGGAAAATCGCACTTTATCCGCTAGCGTGGAAAGTGTTTTTAAAATTCGAATATTTTTATTCAATAAAGGTTTCGTAAAATAAATTACATATATATAGAACCTCATTGGTTTCGTAATAGTTTATATTCTCTGCAGCCAGTCCATTGATGATTGAAATGCAAATACTTATTTCATGTCATGCGCCAGCCTCATTTAAAGAATCGCACTGGCCGGCAAGAAAATTTGATTTAAAAAAAAAATTAACTTTCAATATTACTAATTGTAGTAATTTTACTTTTAATTTTTGAAATAAATAAACAGTAATTTAATATTTATTAAAACTGTTTTTCTTGCACCTAACATTTTCCTCGCTTTAGTGAGGTGAAAAGTTGTGTGTTGCGCTCGGCAGCAAAGTTATTTAGCGTCTCGTACCTTTGAAACCCTCGCTACGCTCAGTATTCTATATTTGAACCACTCGCTTTGCTCGTGGCTCAATCCTAGAATCCTTCGCTTGCTCAGGTTTCAATACAAGGTACTCGCGCCAAAAATTAACTTTGCAGCCTTGCATAACAAATAACTATAGTAGTTCAGTAAATAGTTCCAAACTCGGTTTTAAAACTTATTGCTTGGATTGGAGCGAAATAGATATAAGGCGAATCCTCAAGAGTGAAAGAGAAGTCCGACTTCTTAGTAAATAAGTGCATTAGTATATAAATTCAAAATTGGATTTTGAGTCTATTTACTTAAAGGTACCTAAAGGTAAATAGATTCAAAACTCAATTTTGAGTCTACTTACTTTGATGCATCTTAGCTTGAACACCAATAGCGTGTTTTGGGTCCTAAATTTGGGCATCAAAATGCATCATTTCGAGCAGATAGAGTGAAAAATTATTTTGCGGCAGTGCTGCCGCTGTTTTTAGTAATGTGGTTTTCTGCTGATCGAGGCTTAGCCTTTTTGCCGCCCATGTCCCCAAAGTGAAGATAAAGTGTATCTAGTAATCGTATGTAACGGTTACGTTTAAAACTATGCCTACAATAATAAAAATATATCTAAAATAGAGAATAATAAAAGTTTACTTATTAAACAAAAAAAAAATACATATAATAATACATTTTATCTAAAAGAAGGAACACAAAAAAAACTAAATTTACAAACTAAACATAATCACTAAACTTATTATTAACTAAAAAACAAAAACAACTAATAGCAGAAATAACCGAACCTGAACTTACGTACAAACAAACTGTACGGCACGAATACTCCGCCGCAGAGCCATCAGCCACCGCTCGGCCATTTCGGACCGGTCATCTAACCTGACAATACGATGCCACTATTTTACTAGCGAGACATACTCGAATTCGGATTTTATTTTCCACCAAATTGAAACTACAAATAAATCTACAATATCTAATGTTATTATAAGTGTGTTTTCCCCATAAGTGATTCAGATTCAGATTCAGATTTCTTTATTGCAATAATCATGTGTCATTACAGTTCTTATATGTAATTCAAGAGGTACATGACACCCTGTAAGGGCACTACAATATGATTAAACTAATTCCTTAATTGCTAGCTTATAATTGTCTATTTCTAGTATTATTTAATTATACATATTTTCTTTTCTATCGTGTACTTTAACATTAATTATCACTGAAAAATTCTTGAAGAGAATAGTAACATTTCTGGATCAAGTACTTATTGAGGGTTATTTTGAATAAAGTATTGTCTTTTATATTTTGTATGTGATATGGTAGGGCATTGAAAACTTTTGCTGCCATTGAGTGGGGACCAGAGTTTATGATTTCTAGTTTAGCAATCTTGGTGGCTAGGCGTTGTTGTGATCTAAGGCCCTCAGGGCGAGTATGTTGTGGAAAAAGAGGCATATTATTCCTGACAAAGACGCTGATTTCTAAAATATAGAGCGCTGTCATAGTTAAAATATTATATTCCACAAAATATCTTCTACAGCTCGTCCTCGCGTCTATATTAGCCAGAATTCTAATACATTTTTTTTGTAATATAAAGACGTTTTTTGCGTCTGTGCTATTGCCCCAAAGAATTATACCGTACCTAAGCCAGGCTTGTGCATATGCATGATAAGCGCATGTTGCCGTCCTGAGGTCTGTAGTTTTTTTCAGCTCTGATAGGGCATATATAAAGCTTGAGAGCTTACCAGTTATCTTTAGAATGTGGCTTTTCCAATTTAAATTATTATCTAAATTGATACCTAGGAGACAAGAAGTCTCTACATTTTCTATTACAGTTCCGTTAAATTTATAGTTTATAATATCTAGGGGTCGTTTTTGGTAAGGTCTGAATTCCATTAATTTGGTTTTGTTAAAGTTAATTTCTAAGTTATGGTCATCTAACCAAGTTTTAATTCTATTTAGGTGTGAGTTTAGGTCTATAGTTAATTTCTCTACGTTTTGACTAGGAAAAATCAGGGATATATCATCTGCAAATAGCGTACATGGTATATTAATAGTATTAGGTAGATCATTTATATATATTAAAAAAAGTAAACATCCGAGCACGCTACCCTGCGGGATCGATTTGGTTAATTCTACTTCATTTGATCGTTTTTTACCGATTCGCTTGGTAGTTGAGTTATAATGTTCTATATCAACATATTGTATTCGGTTGCGCAAGTACGATGAAAACCAGTTGAAAGCAATACCTCTCACTCCCACACCATAGAGTTTTTCCAAAAGAGCTCCGTATAAGACTCGATCATAAGCTTTGCTCATGTCTAAGAGAACTCCAATGGCATGTTTTTTATCGTTCAGTATTTTTAAAATCTCGTTAACATATGTAATTACTGCTAATGTAGTCGATCGACCCTTACGGAAACCATTCTGATTATTGTTGAATATATTAAATTTTTCGCAAAAATTGTAGATACGTTCGTACATAGCGGATTCAATTATTTTAGAAAAGGTGGGAAGAAGAGCAATCGGGCGATAATTATTACAATCGCTACGGCTGCCGCTCTTGTGTAAAGGTTTTACTATAGTTATTTTTAGTTTTTCTGGTACGACGCCTTGTGTAAAAGACTGATTAATAATAAAAGACAAAGGTGGGGACAGTTCCCATGCACATTCCTTTATCAGCGTTGGAGGTAACTCATCAAAACCACAACTTCTTTTGCTTTTTAGTTTCCGTATTAATGAAAAAACTTCAGATGGTGTAGTTGGATGAAGAAATACTGAGTTATACGTTGGAGATAGTACCGGTCGTCCCTTGGGTGGGTTTATACCAGGAGCACCTACTGATGAGAAATATGCATTGAAATAATTGGCAATTATGAGGGGGTCATTGGTAGTTTTATTATTTATATTTAGTTGTATGTTTGATCTTACTTTTTTCTTGGTTTTATTAGTTCGAATCTTAACTACTTGCCACATAGCTTTAATGATATTATTTGATTTTAATACTTTATTTTTAAAATGAATTTTCTTAGCATTGGCTACAGTCTTTTTCAAAAGTTTTTCATATTTTTTGTAATAATTGTTTAAAATTGTGTTGTCTGTTTGCGAGGTAAATATTTTTAAAAACCGTTTGTTTTTGCAAGATATTTTTAGCCCTTTTGTCAACCATGTATTTTTATGATCGTTTTTAATAATAATTTTAGATTTTGGGATAATCTTGTCTAAAATAATAGTAATTCTGTCAAGGAATTTGTTATAGTTTTCATTTACAGATTCCGTTATATCAAAAACAGTGTTCCAGTTAATTTTACTAACTTCTAATTTAAATTCTTGCTTTTTACGTTCGCTAAAAATTCTTTCAAATGTAAACCATTGTTCTTTATTATCTTTATTAGTGTAAGGTATGTTTATAAAAACTCCTTTGTGATCCGACAAACCTAATTCTTTAACCTCTGCGCTAACTTTGACATTTGGATCATGTACGTTGTTGAAAACTAGGTCAATGCATGTAGAGGTGTTTAGCGTAACTCTTGTTGGTTCGTTTACCAGTTGAAAGAAGTTGAAGTTTTTCATTAAGTTTAATAGCCTAGTCGTTAGATTATTTTGTTCGAGAATGTTTATATTGAAATCCCCGCCTATAATAATATTTTTAATTCTATCTTTGATCATTAATAATTGCAAGAGCTTTGAAAGTGATTCATAAAACATTTCAGGCTGCCTCTTGCTATCTGGCCAATACAGAGCCACTAATACTACATTTATTTTGGGCAACTCTATTGCACATATTTCAAAAATAGACTCTACGGCCAAATTTGAGATATCAGTTCGCTCTTTGCAGTCTTCATCGTTTTTTAATAGAATGCATACGCCTCCACCCTCTCGCTCTGAGCGACAGAAACTACTGGCCAAATTAAAACCTTCAATACTTAGGAGGTCCTTTTTAGACGTTGTAATCCATGTTTCCGTAATACAAATTGCCTTAATGTTCTTAATATGGTCTAGGGTAGCTTCCAATAAATGGCGTTTATTCTTTAAGCTTCGCATATTTTGGTATAGTATGTTAAATTTTGACATTTTAGTGGGATGAATTGACTCGAAAAAGCTCTACATTAGCGTTTAGATTTTCGTTATTATTATACACAATCTCGTTATTATTATACCAATGGCTTATGTCATCAATTTTCGCTTTTACATCAAGGAATACCTGTTTCAATCCATTCTTATTCAAAACCCCGCTGTGAGGGTTAAACATGGTGTGGTCGTAGTAAAGGTTCAAATTAGAGTCTACTATATAACCGTGTTCATGCTTCATGATATCTATACAAAGCAGTTTATTAAAAGCCTCTATTCTGGAGTTGAAGATATCAAAATTTCTGTTCCCTTGCTTAAAGGTTGGCACGCATAACAACACATTTGTATGAGTGACTTTAAGTAGTATTTCTCTAATCGATAAAACTAGGTCGTGGTATTTTCCTGTGTATTTAAAATCTTCGCTTCCTAAAAGAACTATGATGTAATCATCGATAGAAAAGTTGGCTACCTTTGACTCTACTCCTTGCAAAAGCTGTTCTATGCCTCTATTAGGCATGAGATAATGGCATATTTCGTATGACCCTTCGAAATTTGATTGTGCGATTGCTAACGTTCCATTAAATCTATCTGTACTTAACAAACAAATCTTGTTTTTCTTCGCCCTTGCGTTTGATTCGGCTGATATAGTGGACTCGTCGGATCTCTGCACTGTATTTTTGGGTATTTTTGGGCTGCATTTATTTGGGCTGTCCGCTTTTCTCGGCTCTAAAGTCGCTTTGATTGGTGTGCTTGTAGAGCTCTGGGGCTCTCTATCTGATTTATTTTTTGGAGATTTTATGTTTTTGTTGCAGGTAGATGTTTGTATAGGTGTGCTGAAGTTTGATCCATTATGGCCGAGTTTTGAAGGCGTGAACTCGTCAGTGGTTGCATTATTATTTACATACTTTTGCCGCTGGGGTGATGCTCGGCATATACTCAATAGCTGATTCACTCTTGCGTCTCGCTTTGATATTGTTTTCGTGAGAGCATAATTTTCCGCCACCAATCTCTCGATTTCGCCATCTGCACTTGCTAATTTTAATTCTAGCTGAGAAATTTTGTTATTGAGATATTCTATCTTTTCTATAGCGTTTTCTTTAGTTTGTGACATGCTTTCCGGGCAACTTCGGTTGAGGGTTTCATTGGCAAGCATTTGTGTTTCACTTATTGTGTCTCCAAACTCTATGGATGATAGCAGCGACGCTTCTTCCTTTGGGTTTACTTTTCGCTTTCTTTGAGTAATGTTGTCATTGGATGACAAACTTTTCCCAGATAAGCAGTACTTACATTTCCAATTTACTTTCCTTTCATTAGTCATTAGTCTAAATAGCTTTTCTGATATTGATATGCAGTCCAGATGAAAGGTATTATTGCAGATTGAGCAGTTTAGATGATCTTCTCTATGTAGGATTTTTGTTTGGCATTTATTGCACTTTAGCGCCATCTTTTAGAATTTGCTTAGGAATCTTTTTGTCGTTTTATCGAGTGTCAGACCTTGGTCGCTCGTGCTCAAATTGGAATGATATCGGCACTGTTAAGTAGATGTCGCCTTTTTCCTAGGGAGATAACAAACAAACAAAAAAAAAAAAAAAACTATTTTCTATTCACTCTGTCTACCCCACGTCTCGAACTCGGGACTTCTGCGCCTAAGTTCCGTGCGCCGAACCCTCTAACCAATGCGCTATCGTAGCAGATAGCGATGTGAGTAAAATATTTCGATGCCTTCTACAAGTGACAATTTCTGTTTGCCATCTAAAGCAAGGCCGGTTTTTGCTTGTCAAGGTCAAGAACTACATCGGTCATTGAACCCTGTCACCGTCCATTAGAAGACAACGGTTTCTGTATTTAGTTTTTTTTTTAGATTGCTCCTTAAACACACGAATATTTTAAGTCCGGATTTCACAGTCCTATAGTACATTGAAGTAGGCACATTTGGATGTAACTTTCTTTTTCACTAATTCACTTTTCACCACAAATCTTAATTTATTTCACTAGATAGTAGTTGAATACGTCCACTTGCAACGACTCTGTGATTTATAACCTTTAAGTGGGTTCCTACTACCACCTTCCTTGCTGTATTGCTCTGCTTGGCTGTGACCTGCTGTCCGGTGCCGCATACGGCAACACGCTCGCGTTTTCCTAACGCCTCGCCGTGTACTACCCGCAACTCTCCGCAAGCTAAGTGTGCTCTCATTCCGGACTAACTAGTGCAAAGTGAACTCTAATTTATTATAAGAACTCGAATTTATTATTAGAGACTCTCGACCCTGAGTGATAGCTGTACTAAAATAATAATAGGGGTTAAAGTATGAAATTGCCGTTTTATTGCAATAGGTTCTTTGAATTGACATAGAATCTTCATGGTTTGAGGTTTTCGAATGAAACTTTTTTCAAATGGTTTCTATGATGTTCTTTTTTTAAAAAATGTGAAACATTTGAATATCGACTTTCAATTGTTTTTGTTATTAAATTTAGACAAGAAAGATGGATAGGTACTGCGAAAATTCGAGTGATTTTTGAATACGAGCTCCGACGCGGAACTAACGCGGCAGAAACAGCCCGCAATATCAATGCTGCGTTTGGAGAGGGGTCTACTAATGAACGCACCGTACGATTTTGGTTTAAACGCTTTCGTGATGGAAATTTCGACTTAAAGAACGAGCCACGAGAAAGATCGCCCACACAGGTGAATAACGATGAATTAAGAGAGATAGTGGAAGCCGACCCTAGTCAAACTACCCAGGAATTAGCGGCATGGTTTAACGTTACCTTACCCACAATATTGACTCACTTGCGTCAAATCAATAAAATAAAAAATACGAAAAATGGGTGCCTCATAATCACTCGAATTTTCGCAGTATCCATCTTTCTTGTTTAAATTGAATAACGAAAACAATTGAATGTCGATATTCAAATGTTTCACATTTTTTAAAAAAAGAACATCATAGAAACCATTTGAAAAAAGTTTCATTCGAAAACCTCAAACCATGAACATTCTATGTCAATTCAAAGAACCTATTGCAATAAAACGGCAATTTCATACTTTAACCCCTAATATTAGGTTAAAAAAACTGCTGCTAGAAAAATTAAATTGTAAATAGTCTATTTCTACCTACTGCCTTTTCTTGAAGATTTCCTTGGCTAGCTAAATTACTACCACCTACCAACAGTTCGTACCTAAGACGCGACAGTAAGCAAAAAATCCAATTTTTCTATAAATGCGTGTTCAATAATCAGCATTTATGCCAATTTGTGAAAACTTTATTGCGAGTAATTTCTGATCTGTCTGATCTGCAAAGCCGCCTAGAACTGAGCTCGCCCAGCATCATACGTCGAGCCGGGCTTACCCACCCCCCCTTGTAACTGTTATATCAATTAAATCTATGTTATCCAACTGGCTATTGACCTTGTCTTATGATGAGACTGAACAGCTCTTAACCGTTGTTTCGTAATTTTATGTGTAAGCTAAAAATAAGAAATCCTTAAAAAAAAAAAGGAATGTCCCAAAATCGACATCTTGGAGGCTTTCTTTTAAAAACATTACCTTCTAAAACACACACACACACACACGCACACGCACACGCACACGCACACGCACACGCACACGCACACGCATACGCACACGCACACGCACACGCACACGCACACGCACACGCACACGCGCACGCACACGCGCACGCACACGCACACACAGACGCACACGCACACGCACACGCACACGCGAACGCACACACACACATACACACACACACACACAAAACGCACACGAACATTTTTTATTACCTAGTTCTCACACAACGCACACGAACATTTTTATTACCTAGTTCTAACCTCATTTAAGTTTTTTCATTAAATATAAACTTTCGTGTCAAAAGCACAATATATTAACAAGGTACATTAATTGTGTAAATTAGTGTATTGAAGTCTGATGACCTTGAAAACGTAAAATGTTTTTCGGAGGAGCACTGCCTTTCCTAAACCACAGGTTTTAACCTTTTTTAGGGAACAGGGTACCACTGCCTTAGTGATAAGGTCACTGTAAAATGTTCCTTAAATAAATTATGTTATCTTATCTTATCTTTCTTTCAATTTGGAGCTTAAGGAACTCTAAAAAAAAGACAAAATTAAAGACATAATTCTACCATTCCGTCGGCAGGTTTAATTTGTATTACCTATACTTATATGCCAGCTTTCTAGTACTAATTGTCACTGAACTAAGCCGCGGACAGACAGACTGGAAGACACGGTGAAACCATGAAGGCCCTTGTTGACTACCGACCCTATAAATATAATTTACATTCATTTGTAAGCTCCTAACGCTACCTCAAGAAACAAACATGTTATGCGTCCGGTGCGGCGCGGAACTCTGCCCGCCCCGCCATACGTGATCGGATCAACCAGGCCGACATACCCACATCACATTTATTTCCGATCAAAAGAGTTAGCTCACTCGACCGCGTCGATATTTAATTTTTTTCTAGGTCGATTAATGAAATCACTTTTATGGCCTTATTAAATTTTCATTGAAGCGAAATAAGTTACCGTCAGCTGTCGCAGTCACCCGGTGAGGGTCGAGGGCTAAGACGAGGCAGCAGCCGGCAGCCGGCAGCCGTGGCCCTGGGGTGTCAGTGTCACTGGTCGCCCGCGCCGCGCCGCGCCGCGCCGGCGGCAGCGGAACACGGCGAGACACCCGCAGCACAGCCGCTGCTCAGCTGTACGTACTGATTAATTATTAATTGGGGTTTTTCCTCGCCGCGAATAGCTCCGTTTTAATAATTTATTCACGGGATGGCTGGCACAAGTTCCGATATTCCGGCCTGAATAAAAAATGGGGACTTAGATGGATGGATAGCGGACACGCCGACTCGCCGATTGGCCTCGTACGACTTGTCGCCTTAAGCAGAATGTGGATGCCTCGCAAGTCGCACATCGTGTCGTCGCCTCACGCCTCGCGCCTCGCGCCTCGTAGTGTTTCTCGTCACGAACATCGCCTCGCGCCGCGAGCAGTCGAGTCGAGTCACCGCGAGTAAGCCCCTGAAGAAATAAATGAGCCTGCGGCCAACATTAGCATGACAACGCGAGGCGCGGCGCCGCCGATGCCAGCATATTGTCATTCAAATATCAACAAGGCTTGGCTTGTGTTCCAAATCTGCATGCATCACCATCACCCTCCGCCTATATTTCCATTTTTTAACTCCCTTATCTTCAGTTTATTATCTTCAGTATGTATTACCGAGCTCTACCTTGTAGTACGCTTATGCACCGATGGTCCCGAAGCTAAAATTCTCAAAAGTGAAGGATGTGTGAGGTAAACGCGAACGTTGGTTTTCCCTCTAACCAATTTTTCCTAGTCCAGACGCGACAAGTAAACGAACGATACAATTTTCTCGATTTGAAAGAAAACTAACACGTCTAGTAAACTGGGTCGCGCTCAACTAAAAATAAGACTTTGGGTGAGTTAGTTATCGGCCTCAAGCGCTACGTGCTGCAGCCGCGCCGCCGCCGCCGCCACCGCCGCCGCCCAGACAGCGCCTAAGGCCCCCGCATACAGCGCAGTAACTTTATACTACTTGTGTCGTGTGGACAGGATGATGATTTATAGTTAAATTTCGTTAGGTATACGAAATTAGTTTACTTACGCTACACGGTCGTATACGTTCATAATTGAGTTAATTCTTACATAAACTTTTTCAATCCAGTAAATTCGGAGAAAATACAAGGAGGCTTTGACAATAGAACAAATAGGACAAATGTGGCCCCGGATTAAGAATAGCGTCACTCCATTTCCTCCCGTGGATGTCGTAGAAGGCGACTAAGGAAATAAATTACCAGGAGACGGACAGCAGCGTCTTGCTGAGATTCCAACCGCATACTGCCATCGCCAAACCGCCTGCCAAGCGTGGCGATTATGGCAAAACCCCTCATGGTTATGAAAACCACGAGGGAGGCCTATGTCCAGCAGTGGGCGTCAAATGGCTGATGATAATAATGATGAATAGGACAGACAGATGTGTGAGTGATCCTACATGGGTTCATTTCTGTTCAACCATGTAAATATGAAATTAAGATTCACTCTCTTTCTTACTCTCAGTCTAGATCCCGGGCGAGAATGTTTTTGATGAACGGCGTCGTTGTCGGTCGCGGCCGGGACAAACATTTCAGTCTAGGTCGGCCTTTAGTGAAATATACCGAGGTTTTGTTATGATTAGCGACGGCGCTGCGGGGCTGAGCCGAGCCTGCGGATGCGGCTGATATCCGCGATTACCGGCGGCTCCGGCGCGGGCGGGGCGCGGGCGGGGCGCGGGCGGGGGGCAGTAAGCTTCCGACACTTCCCTCGAATTATTATTTCTAGAAGACGAGCAGCACGCCGCGAGACGATATCGTTAAATCGATTTACTCGCAACGGCTGCCTACACCAGCGAGCCGCGAACTACACGCACCGCGATGCGCTACACAACTGCTACGAGGATTTACTACGCAAGCAGCATGCTACGGCGTAGCCGAGACGACCGGTATGCGGTAGTAACAAGCTGCCGGAGCAGCGTAGCAGCGCTCACCCCAACTAAGACAAAATAGAAAATTAACTCTTGCAGCTTACATTACGTTGATAGGGCTCATTTACGAGTCGATAATTACGTCCCTATATTACGAGCACCAAATCCTGTCAGAATCCTAACATTTGCGATAGCTATAAGTAAGGAATTTTACACCTAAACGTTAGGAATCCTTCAGTATTTGTTACACATAATTATAAGACATACCTCATCATCAACCCATTATGTCCCCACCGAGGGGCACGGGTCTCTTCCCTGAGGAAGGTATAGGCCATACTCCACCACGGGGGCCAAGTCCGGATTGGTGGAGGCTTGTAGACTAGTGGCTCGTCTACTGTCAGAAGTTGTCAAGCCGCCCTGAGGCCTCTGACTTGGCTTAACGACTGCCATCTATCGACGGCAGCCGGCACCAACAGCTTAACGTGCCTTGCGAAGCATGGAACCGCTCGGAAAAATGCCACTAGCGTTAGGCATAGACGGCGACCCATCCATGCACTGAACGCGCCCTATGTTGCTTAACCTTCGTGATCGTTTAAGAGCACTCAGGCAGCCGGGGCTACGAGCGATTCTAATTATAAGACATACCTAAGCGCTTGAAATTGCCAATCCGCGGTGGGCACGCGTAGTAATTAAGTCCAAACTCTCTCTCTCCTGTACCCTGCAGTGAGACGTTTGTTGGCTAAATTAAAAAAGACATGGGACCCATTTCAGCGCGTATCAAACAACAGAAATAAAGTAGATGAGCATTATACGAGTAATAAGGCTCAATAAAATACGCATCGAGTACGTGCGAGGAAGCCTCAGAGTGTGTAATATCGCCGATAAAGGGCTGAAACGGTTCAGGCACTTAAAACGAAAACCTCCAGACTATATCGGTAACGAGGTGCTATGTCTATCAATTCCTGGACGAAGATCCAGAGGAAGATTGAAAAGTACGTGGATGGTGAAGAAGTAAGATCTTTCTTTACCATCCAAGTACTTTTACGGAGTCTCCATAAATGACGTCCCGAATAGGGCGAGAGTAGAGAGAGAAAACAAGGAAAGGCGGCTGACCCTACCACTATGACCGACAAAAGCTGAAAAGAGAACGCTATGCAGACCTTCTAAAAGATTTAAAGCCCTAAAAGGACGCCCTAACATCACCGGGTGATAAGGCGCGCGCGTTAGCATTGTAGAGGTTGCTGCAGGGCATCGCGGTGCGTGTATCTTGCAACGGGCAGGAGTAAGTAGATGTCAATCTGCAATAGTTAATTTTTGCCTTGGTACTAGTCGTTATTTCTGTTAGATGCAACGATGCAACTGATAAGGTTACGTGAAGCGAAAACCTGGCAGAGTGGCAAGTTCCCTGCGAGTAAAGACGCGTGGCTGCAAGCTCGTTACGCAACCGATGCGATTAATAAAAATCGCCACTTCCGTGTCATAGGGACGGTGCGGGGTGGCGGCGGAGCGAGCGGGGGGCGGCTCGGGCGGTGCGCGCGCCGAGGGCGGCAGTTGCCGAGCCGCCGCCTGCCGCGCCGCGCGTGCCGACCGCCCGCCGAACGCCCGCGACCCGCCCGACTGCCGCAGCGCCCTGCTGCCTCCTCACTCGCGGTTGATGAACATGTCCTCGTGATCTCGGCCTCTCACACTTGCTCCGCGGTGTTCATTGCCACAGTAAGACGCTTGACAATTGTATGTAAACGGATTAGGCAATATTTCACAAGCCTTCGTATTTTACTCGGGTCGTATTGTAAGTATCAGTCGTCCTTCTCAAGTGACAGGATCAGCCAATTAAACTTAAATTAACTACTAATTTTTGCAGTTAGCTTTCTAGTGCCTTGAATAAACCTCGATATTTTATCAATAATAATCTCCTTGGATCCTTTAAGGTAAAAGCTTTACGACCGGACGATCCTTTTTTTAAAGGTTCTCAAATTATCATGGACTTATCGATCTAAAACCATGGCTGAAACCATGGATGGATCAAAACCAGGCATTGTTGTTCACTTCAATATAACAAATTATTTAATGACTTGCCAATGTTCACAAGATGAAGTACTCGTATCAGTGTACTGTAGTAGTGTGTGTGACGCGAGCGCGGAACAAACAGTTCGGTTCGTGTGTACAGCACCAGTATAACTAGTGTAGCCGCGGGTCGCGGGGCGCGGGGCAGCAGGCAGCAGCTGCTGTTCTTCTTAGCGTATCGATGGCAAAACAATTTTCACTAAAGTCATTATTAAACAGTTGCGGCCCAGAACGTTGCGACGCAGACTGCGTTATCACTTGCAATCATTTGGTCCTCCTGAGTGCAGTTGTCAGGGCACGCAGGGAACGATGAATGATGGTCCATCATCTGAGAAGTACCGCACAGTACCCAACAGTTCAAATTATCGCTGTCGGGGTCTGCGAACCCCCACCTAGACATGTTCGTTCGACGAACTAGACGGGTTCGCGGCCGGTTCAGGGATTTCCATATTGCCTAGGGTAATTTACGTCCAGGCGGGAGGTTCTCCGACAGCGGCATGTCGCGCTCGCCAAGAATATAAAGGGGGTAGATAAGTAATTGAACAGAAGTGGTGACGGATAAAACGATACAGATTTATTTTACGTGGGTTCACAGTAATCCCTACACACAGTCAGTCAATTTCCAGTTGGCACGGAGAGGCACTCCCCTAAAGGCGGCAGGCACGTAGCGTGACCCTCCGATAGTGCGACTCGCAGGCCAGGAAGTCTTCCGTCCGGTATTTGTTATTGAGAGGGGAAACTGAAGAACCCGGTGCCCGGTGCCCGGTGCCTGAGTCCCAATAGCGGGAATAAGGACAGCTTGAGTATTAATAGATTAAAGTTTAAACTCGATTATATAAAATAATAATCGCTAGGTTCAAAAGAAGTAAAGTTGACCCTATTTAGAGCATTCTGTCAGACATTTTACATCTGTGGCCTGTGGGTGAACTACACGCAGAAGGCCTACAGCGCCCTGCGCGTGCAATATAAAATAGTGCAATGCCCTCAGAATGCTGCTCGGCCTCGCCGGTGTAGTGCAACAACGTTCGCCTCGCCCATGCGCAGAAGCAGGTCCAGCGACAACAGCATCCTGAGAACCCTGTATAAAAAATCTAATAGTCCAATTCTGCAGCACTGGATGGGAAAATGAATTATTTCTCATCCACTGCGGTAGACAATTACATTTTCACCTCACTAGCTCGTAAAAGCTCTGTTTATCATTCGAAATCTGCGTGGAAAATCGCACTTTATCCGCTAGCGTGGAAAGTGTTTTTAAAATTCAAATATTTTTATTCAATAAAGGTTTCGTACAATAAATTACGTATATATAGAACCTCATTGGTTTCGTAATAGTTTATATTCTATGCAGCCAGTCCATTGATGATTGAAATGCAAATACTTATTTCATGTCATGCGCCAGCCTCATTTAAAGAATCGCACTGGCCGGCAAGAAAATTTGATTTAAAAAAAAAATTAACTTTCAATATTACCAATTGTAGTAATTTTACTTTTAATTTTTGAAATAAATAAACAGTAATTTAATATTTATTAAAACTGTTTTTCTTGCACCTAACATTTTCCTCGCTTTAGTGAGGTGAAAAGTTGTGTGTTGCGCTCGGCAGCAAAGTTATTTAGCGTCTCGTACCTTTGAAACCCTCGCTACGCTCAGGATCGCTTGCTCGCTTCGCTCGTGGCTCAATCCTAGAATCCTTCGCTTGCTCAGGTTTCAATACAAGGTACTCGCGCCAAAAATTAACTTTGCAGCCTTGCATAACAAATAACTATTTCTTTGATTTTATTGTTCGTTTTTAAGATTTTTTATATTTTTTTATATTTAGGCCATTGAAGCCAAGTGAGTAAATAATGTTTATACTACACCTGCTTGGAAAGTACCTTGATACTTTATCAAATTTACGGTAGAAAGTACGTCATTGCATATCGAACAAATATGCGGGGAGAAAACGCATCTGAGCGGGAGAGAAAAGTGTATGAAAATCCATTTCTTACGTGGTTTTTCTTTTTTAATTTTGGGTAAGACTATGCGCCGGTAACCTAAATATCAAAAGCCAAAAAGTTTTTACAGTGAGTTTTTATCTCCAAGTTCGCAAAATGACACTGGCCACTAGCTGTGTGTTGGATGGTGTCGGGCTGGCAGTGCGACCCTGCGGCGGCAGGATAAACAATTTGAAAAAAGAACATGTGAAAATTGCAGACGCCATTGGCGCCATTTCCAATTTGTGTGTTGTTTGAGGATTCAGTTTTCGTAGAAAGTAAAATAAAACTATCAAGCAGGTGTAGTATAAAGCACTATGTATCACTCGAGAGAAACTGCGATTCCCGATCTCGGGTGTTTTAAAGCCCTCGCCTACGGCTCGGGCTTCAAACGACACCCTCGACGGTAATCGGTCACTTTCTCCTCTCGGTGAACAATGTACTATTTATGAGCCTACACATAAAATACACGCTCTGTGTATTAGAATATATATAATAGTTTACTGGTAAGTTTTAATACCTATCAAGAAAAGATTAACCCGAAAAGTTCAAACATTACAAATAACGGTAAAAACAAAATATTGGGTGAAAGTGCGACAGTGCGTATTGCAGTGCAGGTATCGCGCCGAACTTGCCGAACAATGTACTCTGTGTACTCTGTATTGCCGAGCGGCACGCTCAAGCAGTTTCAAGCTGTGTCCATGAAGCGAGCGCCTCGTCACATCCGATTATCTTATTACCTCAAACAGGCAATTTTAAAAATATACCTAACACATATACAATAATGGTCTTATTTATACAAACACGATTTCTCTCAGAGGCAGTTTATTTAATCTGTGGTTACGTTTTTCCCTTTACCAAAGACTATTTAAGCTGTCTCTGAGGAGTGTTATAAGGAATCGTGTTTTTATAAAGAAGACCGTAAGAGTCTCAGGAACGACTGCACTGATTTCTATGAAATTAAATTCAATTCAATCTTTATTGCCATAAATTACAGTAAGTTCAGATGTCAAAAATACATAATTAAAGATTACATGAGAAAAAATTCAAATAATTTAAAATTACATTAAAATACCCATATCGCAATAAATTATAATAGTATTCATTCAATAATTACAAAAATATTATTCTTTTCTCAAATTAATTGGATTTTACATAAGTTATAAAATTCTGGCAGATTATAGGGACATATTTTCAATAGATATTTTTTTTAAGCCTTTATTAACCGATTACCCGGCAGAGATTTAATTTCTACTGGAATACGGCTTGGGAGAAGCCATCTGACGAAGTTGACCACCACGGATGGAGTGGTCGTTTCTTCCTTACCAGAGGTTCTTTCGGAAGTTGAAAACTTCTACGGCCAGTTATACGCTGCGCACGCATCTCGGCCTGATCCCGAAAATGAGGACGCCACTATACTGAAGACTTGCCAGAAGTCAGCCTGGACGAAATCGCGATGGCTCTTAGACAGCTAAAAAATGGAACAGCCCGATTACGATATTACAACTGAGCTCCTGAAGTCTGGCGGTAAACCTGTAATGAAGGAGCTCCAGGAACAGAAGGAACATATTTAATGCTGTCCTCTTTGATGGCAGAACTCCAAAGGCGTGGAGTAAGACTGTTGTCGTGTTGTTCTTCAAAAAGGGTGATAAAACCCTCCTGAAGAACTACCGACCCATTTTACTCTTGATCCACGTCTACAAGCTGTTTTCAAGAGTCATCGCGAACCGTCTTGCGAGAATACTTGATGAGTTTCAGCCACCTGAGCAGGCCGGCTTTCGATCGGGTTACGGCACCATAGACCACATTCACACAGTGCGGCAGATTATACAGAAGACCGAAGAGTATAATCGGCCCCTGTGCTTAGCGTTTGTAAGGTTATGAAAAGGCCTTTGACTCGGTCGAGACCTGGTCTGTTCTGGAATCTTTGCAGCGATGTCAAGTCGACTGGCAATACATCCAAGTGATGAGAGGTCTGTACAACGCCGCTACTATAGCCGTCCAAATCCAGAACCGGCAGTGTGAGCCTATCCCCATACATCATGGTGTGAGACAAGAGGATTTTATTCCCCCCAAATTGTTCTCAAATGCATTGGAGGATATGTTTAAGACACTGGACTTGAAGGGGTACGGCATTTACATAAACGGTGAGTACCTTTCACACTTGCGATTTGCAGACGACATCGTCATCATGGTGGAAACGCTGCAAGATCTACAACATATGCTGAGTGGCCTAGCTGATTCTTCCCAACGCATAGGTCCCCGGATGAACAGTTCAAGGCAGTATTCTCGAAGTTGTTAAGGAGTATGTTTACCTCGGGCAAACCGTGCAGTTGGGTAAAATCAACTATGAAGAAGAGGCCAATAGAAGAATATAGCTGGGCTAGGCACGTATGGGAAACTACGTGAGTCTTCACATCGCCAATCTCACAGAGTCTTAAGACGAAAGTCTTCAATCAGTGCGTCCTACCTGTTATGCCATATGGTGCCGAAACGTGGACACTCACGGTGGGGCTGGTCCACAAATTTAAAGTCGCTCAGCATGCTATGGAAAGGGCTATGCTCGGGGTTTCTCTGAAAGATCGAATTCGAAACGAGGCGATCCGACAGAGAACCAAAGTCACCGACATCGTAAGCAGCCTATATACGTCCCACTGTAGGGCACAGGCCTTCTCTCAGAAAGATAGTATGGGCTTAATCACCACGCGTGCCCACCGCGGATTGGCGATTTCAAGCGCTGAGTTATGCAAATAGACACTCAGGTTTCCTCACGATGTTTCCCTTCACCGTTAGCGAGTGGTATTGCTACTATAACTTCAGAAATGTACATAACTTAGAAAACAAAGTCAGAGGTACATGCCGACACTGGGAATCGAACCTAGGTCTCCCGCTTCCGAGTCCAATGTTCTACCCACTAGGCTACCACCGCTTCCGTCACCGACATAGCCCACCGAATTAGCATGCTGAAGTGGCAGTGGGCCGGCCATATCACCCAAAGAACTGATAACCAATGGGGTAGACGAGTTCTTGAGTGGTGACCGCGGATCGGTAAACGTAGTGTAGGACGTCCTCAGAGTCGGTGGAGCGATGATCTTCGCAGGGCGGCTGGCAATATCTGGATGAGAGTAGCCGAGGACCATGCTCAGTGGCGTACAATAGAAGAGGCCTATGTCCAGCAGTGGACAAGCATAGGCTGATGATGATGATGATGATGAACATTTTTGTTTTATTTATGTTTGTACTTAAACCCATAGCTAGCAACCATTTCATAATAGTAGCTAGTGATTTTGATATATCATTTGACAAAAGTGAATCGTTTTTTCTATGAAATTTGAAAAACACTGATGCGTCATCCGCGAACATAGATATTTTGTGGTCTATTATTTCGGGTAAATGGTTTATGTATAGTATAAACAATAATGGACCTAGCACGCTTCTTGTGGCACGCCAGAACCTATATGTGTACTCACCGATTCAATGTTAGACAGTATTCTTGATCGACTGTCAACATTTAGTAGTATAACAGTCTGTTCACGATTTGCCAAATAAGATTTCAATTAGTCTAAACTGGTACCTTTGATGCCATATCGCTCAAGAATACATACTAGAATCTTGTGATTTACATGATCAAATGCTTTAGATAGGTCTAGCAGAACTGTCACTACATTTGATTTCTCATTAAGCGAGTCTGAAACAAAATCCACCATATCAAATAATGCGTCTACTGTTGATAGACCTTGTTGAAATCCAAACTTCTGAGTGGATAAGATGTTGTATTTTGTTAAAAAGGACCTAAGTCGGCTTGCAAAGAATTTTTCAAAAATCTTAGATAATTAAGGTAGCAATGCAATCGGTCTATAGTTACGAACATCTAAGGAACTGTCGCCCTTGTAGAGTGGCACGCGATGGGCTTTTTTTAGTCTGTGGAAATATACCTGTGTCAATCGAAATATTTATAACATTAACGAGAACATCAGCCACAGTTCCATCATAACCGACTGATTTCTTGTTGTCAACATTAGAAAAAATTTTCTAGAGTTCAGATTTAGTTCTAGGGTTCACAAACATTGTGTTTGTGTGATACGCCGGAAGTTAAATTTCATTTAATTCATTTAAATCTTTACGATAGTAAGATACATTTGTAAAAAAAATTGTTAAAGAAATCAGGGGCTTCTGATTCATTCTTGATCATATTAGAACCATCTGTAAGACCCGCGAAATTTCCCACGTTTCGCACTTTGTTACCTTTAATGTTTTTATTGACTATATTCCAAGTAGTTTTTATTTTATCTTTTGAAGACAGGATTAGAAAGTCGTTTTCTCTCTTTTTGCATCTGATATTACCTTATTTAGAATCGAACAATATATCTTGTAGTATTTAAATAACAAAAAAAAACCCAGGTCTCGGATGTTTACATGTTTGTGATGTCGTTGTTACTGGTTCCAACCCACGACACAGGGTATCCTAGTGTGGGGCCAGTAGCAATTATGTTGTTATGTTATGTTATGTTATGTTATGTTATGTTATGTTATGTTATGTTATGTTATGTTATGTTATGTTATGTTATGTTATGTTATGTTATGTTATGTTATGTTATGTTATGTTATGTTATGTTATGTTATGTTATGTTATGTTATGTTATGTTATGTTATGTTATGTTATGTTATGTTATGTTATGTTATGTTATGTTATGTTATGTTATGTTATGTTATGTTATGTTATGTTATGTTATGTTATGTTATGTTATGTTATGTTATGTTATGTTATGTTATGTTATGTTATGTTATGTTATGTTATGTTATGTTATGTTATGTTATGTTATGTTATGTTATGTTATGTTATGTTATGTTATGTTATGTTATGTTATGTTATGTTATGTTATGTTATGTTATGTTATGTTATGTTATGTTATGTTATGTTATGTTATGTTATGTTATGTTATGTTATGTTATGTTATGTTATGTTATGTTATGTTATGTTATGTTATGTTATGTTATGTTATGTTATGTTATGTTATGTTATGTTATGTTATGTTATGTTATGTTATGTTATGTTATGTTATGTTATGTTATGTTATGTTATGTTATGTTATGTTATGTTATGTTATGTTATGTTATGTTATGTTATGTTATGTTATGTTATGTTATGTTATGTTATGTTATGTTATGTTATGTTATGTTATGTTATGTTATGTTATGTTATGTTATGTTATGTTATGTTATGTTATGTTATGTTATGTTATGTTATGTTATGTTATGTTATGTTATGTTGTGTTGTGTTGTGTTGTGTTGTATTGTGTTGTGTTGTGTTGTGTTGTATTATGTTAAATACTTATTATAGATATTAATAATATCTGAGGATCTATTCTCTGACTTTTTGAGCCGTATGAAAAGATCACGTTCTGTCTCGTAGGATTGTTTATACCTGGGCTAATCCATGTAGGTTTTGAGTAGGTTTTGTCAACTCTGACTCTGAAAAAAACCCAGGTCTCGGATGTTTACATGTTTGTGATGTCGTTGTTACTGGTTCCAACCCACGACACAGGGTATCCTAGTGTGGGGCCAGTAGCAATTATGTTGTTATGTTATGTTATGTTATGTTATGTTATGTTATGTTATGTTATGTTATGTTATGTTATGTTATGTTATGTTATGTTATGTTATGTTATGTTATGTTATGTTATGTTATGTTATGTTATGTTATGTTATGTTATGTTATGTTATGTTATGTTATGTTATGTTATGTTATGTTATGTTATGTTATGTTATGTTATGTTATGTTATGTTATGTTATGTTATGTTATGTTATGTTATGTTATGTTATGTTATGTTATGTTATGTTATGTTATGTTATGTTATGTTATGTTATGTTATGTTATGTTATGTTATGTTATGTTATGTTATGTTATGTTATGTTATGTTATGTTATGTTATGTTATGTTATGTTATGTTATGTTATGTTATGTTATGTTATGTTATGTTATGTTATGTTATGTTATGTTATGTTATGTTATGTTATGTTATGTTATGTTATGTTATGTTATGTTATGTTATGTTATGTTATGTTATGTTATGTTATGTTATGTTATGTTATGTTATGTTATGTTATGTTATGTTATGTTATGTTATGTTATGTTATGTTATGTTATGTTATGTTATGTTATGTTATGTTATGTTATGTTATGTTATGTTATGTTATGTTATGTTATGTTATGTTATGTTATGTTATGTTATGTTATGTTATGTTATGTTATGTTATGTTATGTTATGTTATGTTATGTTATGTTATGTTATGTTATGTTATGTTATGTTATGTTATGTTATGTTATGTTATGTTATGTTATGTTATGTTATGTTATGTTATGTTATGTTATGTTATGTTGTGTTGTGTTGTGTTGTGTTGTATTGTGTTGTGTTGTGTTGTGTTGTATTATGTTAAATACTTATTATAGATATTAATAATATCTGAGGATCTATTCTCTGACTTTTTGAGCCGTATGAAAAGATCACGTTCTGTCTCGTAGGATTGTTTATACCTGGGCTAATCCATGTAGGTTTTGAGTAGGTTTTGTCAACTCTGACTCTAATCTGGGAACAATAGCCAGTTTTTTACATCGAAATGATATCGCTGTACCTACATGATTAACCTAACTGCAAAGTGGGTTACTCGGGGCTGCAAGTAATGTAAATTGCTTCGGCTAGATGTCGCTGCCTGTACGTTATACAGAGAAGTTTGTAAAGAGGCTCGAAATTTCGCTGATGCCTGCACTTGCCCATTGGCTCAGTTGGGAGGGCGCTGGCACAGTTGGCCAGAGGTCGCGGGTTCAAGTCCCGGCATGGGTGGATATTTCCTCTTAATAGGTTTTTACAAAAAAACTTGAAAAGTCTCAACAGTCAATGATCAAACGTCATAAAAATGCTGATCAGCATCATCTCATATGACATGACGCGACCTGGCCTGAGTATTTACTTGACGTAACCTGCCAACCACAGATATAGGTCTAGCAAAATGCCGCATGTTGACTTTTTAAACTTAAAGGTAGCAATTCTAAGCACGTCTTGTCTATAGTTATCTCCTTTCCGAAAAAATATAGAAAACTGTTTATTTTAAAGATCAAAACTTATAGTTGGAAAACTCTATGATGGGCGAATGAGGTCCAGCGTCCAATACACGCCGCGACTCGCGAGCCAAGCGGGCAGCTTGGTGGTAGCGACGAGCAGTGCGTAAAAATCGCCTTCCAGAGCAAGTCAAACCTTCCAGTTAGGTTATTTATAACTAAGAAAGCTTAAAAGCGAAGGCGATGGCGAGTGCGACCGAGGGCGATCGATGGCCCTCGGCAAGGCGCTGCATTGTGTGCGCCCGGCGCCTTGTAGCGTGGTGGTACTAACGCCTGGCATCGCAATTTATACTTTACAAAGTACTTGAAAGCGTTCTTTCTCTGTTTGTTTAGTACAAGAAAACCCTTGTAGTGGAGCGCCGGTTTGCGGAAAATACCTCTCCGTCACGTACTCACTACGAACTCATCCATGTATTCAGTCAGAAATCAGAAATCAATAATTTATTTCAACGTAAAGAATTTACATTCTGTTTGCTGAATGTCAATGTACTATGTTACTATGTTATTATAATATGCTTAAGTATATTACACTTAAGACTGGGTATCTAAATCATGAAACTGCCTATTTTAATTCGAGAAAGGGGGACTGATCTTATTATTTTATTACGTTATAAAAGTAGCAGTGGAGCGATGTGATTTTTGGCTTTTTTCTCGAGTTCTAATACACCAAGCTACTTATGTAAGATCACGCACTGCAGTTGTTTTATTGACAGTTATTTTGTAAGTTAATAAAATCCTGTCATGTATATAACAAAAAAGATTTTACTAAATATTTATCCTCAATTTAAATATTGGCCTACACACCCCCTGAAAGATTGAGTTTATCACACAAATGTCAATATAAAAATGTACGATATTTTATAAGCTTTAAACACTAATAAACATGCGAAGTACTTACAAGAAGCTACGTAATACAAGTCGATGCGGCTCGTTTGTTTTCTGCGGCTACAATATGTATGTCTATTAGGACTTTTTAACTTAAATATTAAAATAATTATTATAAATAATGTTAAAGAAATCAATACTATTACAAAATCTTACTAATAATAGATTTTTGAATACGAGTTCCGACGCGGAACTAACGCGGCAGAAACAGCCCGCAATATCAATGCTGCGTTTGGAGAGGGGTCTACTAATGAACGCACCGTGCGATTTTGGTTTAAACGCTTTCGTGATGGAAATTTCGACTTAAAGAACGAGCCACGAGGAAGACCGCCCACACAGGTGAATAACGATGAATTAAGAGAGATAGTGGAAGCCGACCCTAGTCAAACTACCCAGGAATTAGCGGCATGGTTTAACGTTACCTTACCCACAATATTGACTCACTTGCGTCAAATCAATAAAATAAAAAAATACGAAAAATGGGTGCCTCATAATAACTCGAATTTTCGCAGTATCCATCTTTCTTGTCTAAATTGAATAACAAAAACAATTGAAAGTCGATATTCAAATGTTTCACATTTTTTAAAAAAAGAACATCATAGAAACCATTTGAAAAAAGTTTCATTCGAAAACCTCAAACCATGAAGATTCTATGTCAATTCAAAGAACCTATTGCAATAAAACGGCAATTTCATACTTTAACCCCTAATATTAACATTTCAGAGATCAATGATTAATAAAACCACCCGAGATCGATGTCTATCATTAAATACTATATTTAAGTCATAATTATGCTACCCACCCGACATCCACAATATATAGAGCAGTACCTACTTAGTTGTAACAAAAACCGGCCAAGTGCGTGTCGGGCCACGCGTGAGGGGGTTTTATCTGCTTCGTAGAAGTAACAACTTCATGGATTTTTAATGGATTTTGTACGAAATTTTACTTTTATAAGTCGGTTGCCTAGTAAAGCCTACTTAGCCGTGATACTTTTACTTCCTCCTAAGTCCCGACCTTGAAAATAGCAATTGTATCCGTACTAAATTTAGCACACTAGGTTCATTATATGTGCTACTACCCTGAATTTTTACACGTTTCTACAATCAACCGTTTAGCCAGGAGAGGGGTGGGGGGACACAAACTACTCGGACACCCTAAATAATTTTAATTTTTTTTTTTAATTTTAAAAAAATGATCTTCCTACAAATGCAATATGACCAATCCAACGATACCTCACACTATGGTGTAGGCGAGAAAAAAAGGATCCCTAATTTAGGTGTTAAAAAATATATTTATTAATATTTTATACTACCGTTTTGTCGGCGTAATTAATAATATGTTTACATATTGACGGTTAAAAGGTAATAGGGGATAAGCGACATTTTGGCCTAAAATGAGTTTTGAATGCCATCTTACTTAAAAAAAAAAATCTGCGTCGAATGCGCTTACTCCCACGGCTCTACAATGACTTTATTGTCGCTTGTTCCCAAGCAAAAAACTGCGTTTTTAAATGTCGTTTTGGTGTAACCGACCGAGTTTTAGGCCTTTTTTTGCTTAAAGGCGCTTGTACCCCTGTAAAAATGGCATCACTTTTGGCCTCTAGTCGGTAAGGTATTTTTACTTCCTACTGGTGTAAAGTTTCTGGGCGCTTATGGTTCTTTACCATAAGTACCTATTGTGAAAGTTAGAACTAATGTCTCTTTACCTTTGTCGTCAAAAAAATTAAGCATCGGTTATACCTTACTACCATTTATAAGTTTACAATACAGCTGTCGCTTATAGGCAACTACTAAAACCTAATTAATATTGAACTGTCGGTTATACCCTACTACCATTAACAAGTTTACCATACAGTTGTCGCTTATAGGCAATTACTAAAACCTAGTTAATATTTAACTGTCAGTTATTCCCTACTACTATTTACAAATATATTACAACTCTGTTACTTGTGCCGTATTACTTTACAATTATAATTTATTAATTGTAGCGTATGCCAATTTGTATTACCTATTCAGGTCTTTATTGTACTCAGGTACCTATTTAGCGAGTCGCTTATCCCAAAATCAGTCGGCCGCGAGCAGTGAATTTATTTTTACCTACCTACCACATTTTAAGGTCGATTATTGTATTTTTTTAAGAAATATTATAATTATTATTGTCAAAATAAATTTCGTCATAGTTAGTAGCTTAATAAGTTGTAAGTAAAAGTAAAAAATATTCAAAATTATTTAAGGCCGGCTGTCATAAAGCTAAATCCTTACTAATATTATAAACGCGAAAGTTTATCAAAAAGGATCCGGATGAAATTTTGCACAGAGATAGATTATAGTCTGGATTAGCACATACGCTATTTTTTATCCCGGAAAAATACACATAAAAATTACCACGGTTGGAGGAAACAGCCAGTGCGATCATAAAAAGAATAAAACATTACAATCACCAAATAAAATTAAGACAATTTGGAAAATAATAAATAGAGAAACGGGTAAAACAAAATAAGGAGACCGAGATATTTAAATGAAAATATCGCTGCAGCATTCGAACAGTTCTTCACTAATGTTCCAATCGTAACTACAGCTCCGTTAGAATCATCACCTGGTCGTGCAGCAACATTATTAATAGACCATGTCTCTTCGTAGGAACACGATTTCTCATTTAATTACATTAAGCTCCGTAACTTTGTCAAAAAATTTAAATTATTGAATTTTAAAAAAACCGAGGACTTGTGGGATATGTCAGTAAAAATTGTTAGTTCAGTGATACATATCCTAGCTTTGCCGTTAGCAAAAGTTTTCAATAAATGTGTAGATGAGGGAGTATTTTCAGATTTCATGAAATATAGTACACTAGTACCCTTATTTAAAAGAGGTGATAAACACGATCCAACCAATTGTGAATCCGTCTCAGTACTACCAGTATTAAGTAAAATATTTGAGAAGATCATCTTAGTCCGTGTGGCGCCGGATTAAGAATAGGGTCACTCCATTACCTTCCGTGGATGTTGTAGAAGGCCACTAAGGAATTAAATTACCAGGAGACGGGCAGCAGCGTCTTTCTTATTCCAACCGCATACTGCGATCGCCAACCCGCCTGCCAGGCGTGGCGATTATGGGAAAACCCCTCATGGTTATGTTTGAAGATTGGAAAACCATGAGGAAGGCCTATGTCCTACAGTGGGTGTCAAGTGGCTGATGATGATGATGATCTTAGATCAATTACTTACGCATTTCAATAGTTACCAACTCCTTCATAGTCAGCAATTCGGTTTTACTAAAGGGCGACAGACTTCGGAGTCATGTTACTCAAGCATATTTTCAGCAAGTAGGAGGATGACAAGGATGCTGTAGGCATATTTTGTGATTTATCAAAAAAATTTGATTGTGTGGACCACGAAACTCTTAAAGTTAAATTACTACGGAATAAACGGTGTAGGTTTAAATCTTTTAAGATCGTATTTAGCAAGAAGGGTTCAAAAAGCACACGTAAATCGTATTAAATCCTCGGGTTCACTTGTGAAAATAAGAGTCCCACAGCGATCTATCTTAGGAGAGTTCCTTTTCCTAGTTTACGTAAGTGATTTAACGTTTATGGTACAAAAAATGTCTAAGATAGTGCTATTTGCTGATGACCCCTCACTTATTTTTGAAATAAGGAGACAAGAAAATAATCTTGCCGATGAAAATAATGTTCTCTCGCAAGTACTAAATGGTTCACAGCAAATAATCTGCTGCTAAATTCCAAAAATACAAAATTTATAAAGTTTACCTAACGTAAGATTATTTGAGAACAACACAGTAATTGTAAATGAAAAACTAGAATTTGTAGAAGATACTGTATTTCTGCGCATTATAATCGATGCAAAACTACAATGGGGTCCACATATTGTAAAATTAGAACACAGACTTAGCTCTGCAGCATATGCAGTAAAAAGAATTAGAGAACTCACTGACGTTGCAACTGCTAGGCTTGTTTATTTTAGTTACTTCTATTAGACATAGACATAGACATAATTTATTGGTAATATTCATTACATGTCAAATTGAGAGATAATAATTACATTAAAGCTATAAAAATAATATTAATTCAATTGAATACAGAAAAATGTCAATGATATAAAATGTCAAGAATAATGTCAAATATTACATAATTGTAACAATATCAATTTTAAAAATGAAAGAAAGTAATATCGATGGTCTACATTATGTAGACTGTTTGAAGGCCAGGAACTCACCGTAGCTGTAGAAACACCTCTCGACAAGCCATTTTTTTAATTTTATTTTAAAAGTGGACTCACTGCATGCGCTTACAATATCTTCCGGAAGTTTATTATATACTTCCGGACCCATGACGTGGACAGACTTACTTGTCTTGGTCAAGTTGCGGGCGACTGCGGCCAGTCTCTGCGCCCCCCGCGTGGCGTAGGCGTGCTGGTCCCCGCGGCGCGGGTACTGCTGCAGGTGCTCGCGCGCGTACAGCGCCACCTGCAGCACCAGCAGCCCGGGCAGCGTGATAATGCGCTGCTCCACAAAGTGCGGCCGCGCCGACGTGTCCTGTGATACTTGCGCTATGATACGCACGGCTCGCTTCTGCATCCGGAACACGCGCTCCCAGTCAGCGGCGCAAGCCCATAGGTCCACGCCGTACTGCAGTAGCGAGTGAACGGTATTAAAATATGACCTATGGTATCCTACTATGGGGCCGGGCAGCAGACATTGAGACTATCTTCATCTTGCAGGAGAGAGCCATCTCATATATTTACAAGTTAGGTAGTAGGGACTCGCGTGTTTTGAAAAGAATAAATGTGGAGTTTCTTTGTTAGTTTCTTCGCCACATAATATATTGTACAACTTGAACAATAACAACTCTGACGTTCATTGAGTCAACATTCTGTTTTTATAATGAATAAAAATATTTGAATTGAGTAAATATTACAAAATACTTTTGTTATTGTTGCTTTGAAGGCTTTTATTGTTATGTCAAAGTTTCTAAGTATTAAGTTTAGAAAAACCTTTATTTTTAAGGTACCTTTTACAGTATTTTTATAAGTAGTAGTAATTAATACCTAACTACTCACTTCACACATGGGTATATTATGTTATTGTCATTAAGTTAAGTTAGGACTTTCTTTTTGTTACTACGTACACAAGTACGTTATGAAAAATACTTTTTTCTTTAATAATTGTGTTTTTTATATATAAAAAGTTAAATAAAACGAATCTAACTTTTAATTTGATCGCATAGTTGACCTTATTAGGTCAGATAATAATTACAAAATCGTACGTAATGTAGGTAAGTAGTCTGGTACGAACGATGATGATGAAACTGACATCCTCTAACGTATGCAGTTGCTTAAGTCTCGTTTTAAAGGAGAATCATGTTGGTTGTGAATCTATTATTTGTAGGACGTGACGTTTAATCCGCGTTACTAATCGCCCAGGTAATGTCATATGTTGGATGTTCTTGTTTTCCTCTTGACCTAAAAATCTTGATGTGTGGAAACACCATATTACCTTTTATTCAACTCACTTTCGGTGTCACTAATGTCTGACATCCTCACGATGTTTTTGGTAAGCACCGTTTCTTGTGCTTCATTACCTTTTGTCACAATGGTGTAAATCGTTATATATCCTTCTTTACCTATTTTATTTATTCAACAGGCATGTGACTTATACTCTATTAACTCTTGGTATACGGAAACCAAATGTAGCTTAGTCTTCTATACTCTTCGCTTTTTTATTTTTAGATGTAACATATGCCGAATCACCTCATATAAAAAATAATGTTCAATTGAGTTAAGCGACATAAAAGTACATAAAACAACGTCGAATCAAATAAAATAACATGTTAATTAATGCTTGTTTTGTCTTCCTTAACTCAGTCGCTTAATATACGATCTTCTATCAACACGTATTCGCAGTTTTAATTTGAGTGCCACACAATACTGAACCTTATCGCAATCATAATAAGAATCATAGTGGTCGACATCGAGCCGGATGGATCGTTAGAAAATCATACTGCATTTACGTGATAAAATAAGAGAACAAAAGAAGACCGGTTCGGCGGGTCGCTCGCCGCGATGATCAGCCTATCAGTTGATTTGTAAAGCTATTGCAATACGAAAAAATAGTATAACCTCGTTATCAAGTTGTGTTGTGCGTGCCTATTGTTTATTGCAACTCATCACCGTCGAAATAAATGTGTTATCTAGCACTACGGATAAATGGCAACAATGGAAGGATTTCTAGTACTTTTAGACGACACAGCCGACCGAATCAACAAAGCTCAAATCAACTTCAAAAAGTGTCCTAAGGATCGGCTGACTCGTGGATACTTACAAACAGTGATACTAAACATAGATGGGTACTGGCAAACGTTTAAGGACTTACATAACAAGCTTCTGACTGTTACAACAAAGCAGCAAAGGGAAACTTTACCGTATTACCAGAAAGATTCCTACGGCCAGTGCGAAGAAAAACATTTATGTTTTAAGGCGAATTTACTGGATTCGCTAGACAGAATCAACTCGTCAACTTCATCATCACAGTCGTCTTACGACTCAGCGAACTCAAACCAAAACAACAACACATCAGCCGATGTAAAACTACCTAGGATCAATCTGCCTACTTTCTCTGGAGCCTACGAAGACTGGCAATCGTTTGAGGATACGTTTACTTCACTCATCGAGCACAACAAAGCACTCAGTGACGTACAAAAATTACATTATTTAAAATCGTGTCTAGTGGGTGAAGCGCGGAACACAATAAAACACTACCAAGTTACGGAGAATAACTACTCGCTCGCGTGGGACAACCTAAAGGGTAGATATAGCCACAAAAGACTCATAGTGAACGCTATTCTAAAAAGATTATTTTCACAAAAGAAACTCCAATCTCAATCTTCAGGACAGTTAAAATCTTTAATAGACAACACAAAAGAATGTTTGAACAGTCTATCAAGCATGAAAATTCCGACCGATTCTTGGGATCATATCATAATATTTCTCCTCGTGCAGAAGTTGGACCAAGATTCACACAACGAATGGGAACGCCACGTAAGTGACATTCACGCTGACGAATTACCACTATTTAAAGACTTTATCTCGTTCTTGGAGAAAAGAATACGTACTTTGGAAGTTACAAACGCCACGCCTCACAAGGAAAGGGCCATAAGAGAGCGATCGTTTCATGTCACAACTACACAGAAAAGGTGCACATTATGCAACGAAGATCACTACTTGTGTTATTGCAAGGAGTTTGGTAAACTAGACCCAGAGAAAAGAAACGACTTTGTTCGGGAAAATCGTCTTTGCTACAACTGTCTAGCACCGGGACATAACGTCGTAAGTTGTAGACAAAGGACAAACTGTCGCATTTGCAAAAAACGCCATCACTCACTTCTGCATCAAAAGAGACAGGACACCTACTTGGAAAAAGAAGAAGACAAACAATCACCAAGTCAGGGTCATCACAATCACAAAAGTATGTACACAAATGTAGAAGAAAATGAAGAACAGAATGACAACACAATTGCATCATATTTCACTCGAAAGAAAGAATCAGCATTATTGGCTACAGCGCTTGTTCCTGTTAGGAGTAGTACTGGACACACCACATTACTGAGAGCTCTAATTGACCCTGGTTCACAAGCGTCCTTTGTTAGTGAGAAAGCAACCCAGTTATTGAAGCCAACAAGAATGACAGCTCATGGCAGAGTGACAGGAGTTGGATCGACACAGACAAACATCAGCCACATGGTACAGTTAGAGATCTTATCAAGGCATGAACGAGAATTCAGCCTAAACATCAATGCATACGTATTAACAGGACATCTGACAAGCAAATTACCTTCAAAAACAATTGACAAACAAGCATGGCCACACTTAAGCAATCTCAACCTGGCCGATCCAGAGTTTTTTACACCAGGGAACATCGATATGTTGCTAGGAGTGGAGGTTTACACAGAGATTTTGAAGGATAACATAATCAAAGGACCTCCAGGGACACCAACTGCCCAAGAAACAACGCTTGGTTGGATCCTCTTTGGAAGTATTCGTGACAACAGCTCACCTGCACAAATAATCGTTATGCACCATCACGTGGACATCGACAGTATGCTACGAAATCTTTGGGAGATAGACATGTCAGAAAAACGCGATCTGACAACAGAAGAATCTTTATGCGAAGAGATATTTAAGAACACTCATACAAGAAACGAAGAAGGACGTTATATCGTTAAACTGCCTTTCAAATCAACTGATCCAGTCTCACATGTCGGAAAAACAAAAAACACAGCTGAGAAGAGATTTCAACAATTAGAGAAACGACTAGAATACAACAAGAAGCTAAAGGAAGATTACACAAGGGTGATAGAAGAGTACATACATCTAAACCACATGGAAGAAGTATCCAAGAATGACATTGACAAACCAGCCATATATCTCCCTCACCATGCAGTGGTTAGAGAAGACAAGGAAACAACGAAGATTCGTGTGGTTTTCGACGCCTCCTGTAAGGGCTCTAATAACGTCTCCCTCAACGATGAGCTTTTGGTAGGACCTCAACTGCAAGGTGATCTAAGAAGTCTGATCATGAGATGGCGCATGAAAAAGATAAGTTTTGCTGCAGATATACGAACCATGTACCGTGAAGTACTGGTTTCTGAAGAAGACACTAACTGTCAAAGAATCTTATGGCGAAAACATGCAAATGAAGCTTTGAGAGAATACCGTATTCTGCGTGTTACCTTCGGCACAGCTTCAGCGCCATACCTAGCTGTTAGAACACTTATACAGCTTGCCGATGATGAGAGTACCGGTTTGACAAACAAAACCATTCGTGAGGACTTCTACGTGGATGATATCATGTCTGGCGCAGATACCGTGGAAGAAGCGCTTGCTCTGAGTCAATCAGTGATGGAAACACTCAAAAGAGGTGGATTTGCACTGCAGAAGTGGACATCGAACAGCAAAGATTTTATATCGAGCATTGAACCTTCACTGAGATCCCAAGCTCATTTAGACATGAAAGGAGACTCTATCACTAAAACGCTTGGTCTCATATGGAACAATCAAACTGATCAATTTGAATATCACTTCAATCTACCTCCACCTCCGAAGCAAATCACTAAAAGAAGCATCTTGGCTGACGTCGCTCGCCTGTACGATCCCTTGGGTTGGCTAAGTGGTGCTATCATTCTTGCCAAAATACTGATACAAAAACTGTGGCTTGACCGACTCGATTGGGATGAAGAACTTAACGATGAATTGAAACAAGAATGGTTCGAATTAAGAAATGAATTTAACAATGACAGCAAAATCAAAGTGAACAGATGGATAAACACAAATCGTCAGACCTTAGCCAATACTACAATTCATGGTTTTAGTGATGCATCAAACAAGGCATACGCTGCAGTAGCGTATTGCAGAGTTGTGAACCCAGACGGTAAAATCGAAACAAACATCATTGCAGCAAAGACGCGAGTAGCACCAGTCAAGCCCGTATCCTTACCGAGACTAGAACTCTGCGGTGCTGAACTTCTCGCTAAACTACTGAGACAGATAATGGATGCTATGAGAATACCAGATAATCAAGTTTTTGCCTGGACAGACTCTTCCGTTGTTTTAGCATGGCTGCATGGCGATGCAAATCGATGGAAAACATTTGTAAGCAACCGAGTGGTACAAATTACGAAAATTATTTCTGAAACTCAATGGTTCCATGTTGCCTCAAAGGAAAATCCGGCTGACATTGGATCCAGAGGTTTACATCTAGCACAACTTCTCGAAAGTAAACTATGGTGGAACGGGCCAGAATGGCTCAGGTGTGAAGAGATACCATTTCCTAAACCATTGGTGAGTCAAACAGAGCTAGAAAAAAAGACAAACATACAAATAAACCTGAAGATAGACAATGAAGAGAAATTTATACAATTTGAAGATTTCGATTCAATTAATGAAGTTTTAAAGACCATTGTATACTGTACAAAATTCCTAAAGATGAAAACCGAACCTGAAATGATAGATGCACCAATAACAATTGAAGACTTAGAACAAGCTTTAACAAAAATCCTAATAATTGTACAAAAAGAACAGTACGGAGAAGAAATAGAAGACATGAAGAAAAATAAACAAATCTCAACGAAAAGCAACCTAAAATCCCTAAATCCATTCCTCGATAGCCAGAATATCCTTAGGGTGGGCGGTAGGCTCAGACATGCCAACATGGAGTTACAGAGTAAACATCCTATAATACTTGGATCGAAACACGATTTTACTAAACTTTTAGTTAAAGAAGCCCATTTAAAGACACTTCATGGAGGAGTCCAGTTAATGCTCAGCTATCTAAGAACGAAATATTGGATAATCAAAGCCAAATCAATAGTGAAGGCACGAATTCATGGATGTTTAATATGCGCGAGACAGAACGCAAGAAATCGGAAGCAATTAATGGGCGATCTACCTAAAGTTCGTGTAACGCAAGCAAGACCGTTCCTACACAGCGGAGTGGACTTTGCCGGTCCTTTGCACATTATAATGACAAAGGGCAGAGGAGCAAAGACACATAAGGCATACATAGCTATATTCGTTTGTATGGCCACTAAGGCCATACATTTAGAGTTAGCTGGAGACATGAGCTCAGAAGCTTTCATAGGAGTGTTTCGGCGATTTGTTGCTCGCAGAGGAAGATGTGCTCACCTGTGGAGCGATCAAGGTCGAAACTTCGTTGCTGCCAATAAAGAGCTAGTGACTGCCTGGGAAGAAGCCAAACTTGAGATACCAGGTCACGTGGCAGAGCTGCTCCTTGCCGACGGAACTCAATGGCATTTCATTCCTCCATATAGTCCAAACTTCGGTGGCCTCTGGGAAGCCGGAGTGAAATCTGTGAAAGGCCACTTACGAAAGATCCTAACGAATAACCTAACATTTGAAGAGATGACGACCTTACTCTGTGAAATCGAAGCCTGCCTCAACTCCAGACCTTTGACCCCAATTGATGACACGGATACAGATAATGTGAACCCACTCACGCCTGGACATTTTTTAATGGGAGAGCCACCAGTTGCTATACCAACCCCGACATTAATGGATGTCAGCACGAATAGACTTTCACGCTGGCAGCTGACTCAGAAACTCTTACAAGACTTCTGGCGGCGCTGGCAATCTGAGTACTTATCACGCCTACAAGAAAGACCAAAATGGCTCAAACGCGAGAAGGAGTTTGACGTTGGTGATATTGTGCTCATAAAGGAGGATAACCTCCCACCAGGCAAGTGGTTTCTTGGCCGCATTGTATCTAAACACCCCGGAAAGGACAATATGACGCGTGTGTACAGTGTTAAGTGTCGTGATCATGTACTTAAGCGATGTATTTCCAAACTATGTGCTTTGCCTATTGATAAAACATGATTAATAATTACAGTAACAAAATAGTTAAAATCGTGTAAATAACATGAGTAATCAATCAATGTAAAATTGTCAATTCTTTCATGCAGTTCATTAGAAATGTGTAAATATGTAAGTAAGTAAATCTTTAATGCATGTTCTAAATGCCTACTTATCAAATTCAAATTTATAATTAAGAACTTGCAGTTCTTGGTGGGCGGCATGTTTTGTCTTCCTTAACTCAGTCGCTTAATATACGATCTTCTATCAACACGTATTCGCAGTTTTAATTTGAGTGCCACACAATACTGAACCTTATCGCAATCATAATAAGAATCAATGCTCGTATTTTTTTTTTTAGTTTAGAGCTGTTTCCATCCTTACGTTATGACAATAAATAAAAAAGTTATGTTAATTTATCTGAAATTTCAAACTTTAAATTGCTCTCCTGAACAATTTAGTTTTTGTCGCTTAAACCCTATATCCTTTTAACCGTCGATATACATAAGCAGCCTATTTACGTCCCACTGTAGGGCACAGGCCTTTTCTCAAGGAGAGAGTATGGGCTAAATCGCCACGCGTGCCCACCGCGGATTGGTGATTTCAAGTGCTGAGGTATGTGAATAGCTCAGACACTCAGGTTTCCTCAAGATGTTTTCCTTCACAGTTTGCGAGTGGTATAGCAATACCAATAATAGCAATAATAGTAGCAACTATAACTCCACAAATTTACATAACTTAGAAAAAAAATTGGTACATGCCCGCACTGGAAATCGAACCTGGGTCTCTCGCTTGCGAGTCCAATGTTCTAGCCACTAGGCTACCACCATTCTAATTAATATGTATGTCTTGCCACAGCTTTCTCGTACTAATCGTCTCTGTGCTAGGCCGTGGACCACAGTACAGAGAAAATAAGTTAGAATTGCCCTGGGGCGCATTTTGTACGGGAACCGCTGTCGCCGCTTCGACCCCCCGGTCCTTAGATACTATACTACTACTAGTCTAAGCAATACGCACGCAGGCTTATACATGTTTGCGTGAGTCGAAGGCCGCGAAAGCAAGCGTTGCAATTGGCCAATGCAGTCACACCAACGCAACTTTTGATGTGTGCGAGCGCCTGTAAACAAGCATTAGGGATTGACAAAAAGTTAAAAGATATCGATATTATTAACTTTATGTTTGACCAAGGAGCATTAAAAAACAGAAGTGATCATCGCCGTACTTTGAAGCGTAGTTCGAAATTTAGTTATAGAGTGTGAATCTAGATGACGCTACTAGTTATCAAACGAGTACTGACAAAAATGTCATCTTATCGCGTCTTCATCTTTTTCTTTCAGTTAGATCAATCGATAAGTGCTTAAGGTCAAAAACGCAAGATGGCGCTCGCTCGCTCGCATATTTCGCAGAAAGCACTTGCGTTCCTTGTCAGGCAGATGGCTCGAGTTTATTTTGCTTTTAGTAATATTTAGGTAAATAAAATAAAAAAGTTAGTTTCAAATATGCATTGAATAGATACTATGTTAAATAAACTGATAATATGTGATTGTTACGTACTCATATATATTTTTTAAAATGTAAATTTATAAAAGATCATTTTGATTTGATTCGCGTAAGACAGAACGGAAAAAAACGCCGACATGAGAGACTCAGAAAGCGAGAAACTCTGGGAAATACAAAACCAAATAATATTCCGTCTTGCAGTGTTGCCATCTTAGCCTATTTTTATCTACATTATAGCTACACTACGAGTATGTAGTTAATAATATTTAATAAATACTATTAGGGCACAAAAGGCGTAACTTTAGACTCTATAGATAGGTTTCCTTGATTTACGTGTTAAATATTAATACATTGATACATACAGAAGATTCAATTCTGCGGACAATTCTTTCTTGTAGTATTCCACCAGATTTAATACTTATTTCCTGTTTTTTTATAACATAATCATTTTCTTTAAAATGTTTGGAGCAAATTAATTATGCTCATTTTCGTTGGCATACAAGTTTCTGCTCTTTTATAGCAGGATCTTTAGGAAATCTGAAATTAAATTACAGTTATGTATACAATATCCGAGTTGGGACTGCATGAAAAACTACGTGGTCATATAGAACTACCTTGAAAGTGTCATGATTCATGAAATTTGTTAAGAAGCACTGTCTCATAGCACAAGTAAAGGAAAAATATTCGAAAACCGTAAATTAGTAGTTACAAAAAAAATATCTTCGAAACTCGATTCCCGCAATGTACGAACTATTTACATGCCTACAAGTCGAAGTCAAAGTAAAAAAATTTATTCACTACAAAAACAAAATGTTTAACTTAATGAACATCAAAGCTGCTAGTTTCACAATTAAAAGATTATACGGAGAAGAAGCTAACAAAGAAGCTAAAAAAGTCTGTAGGTACTGAACCCTCGGTGCGCGATATTGACTCGCACTTAGCCTGTTTCTATGTGCAATTAAATACAATGTTAAAACAGTATCGACACCACGACAAACTGACCCAACACTTTCGATAAGTTGATCCCTTCTCTACTCTTTTTGGGAAATACCACGGAATATTGTGGAATCAATCGTTCACGCAAGCATGTGTCTGCGACATGCTTTGCATTGCTCTTCGCGTACGTAATTCGTTGGTGCAGCAATTATTTGCATACCACACCGGCCATGTATCTTCAACTCGCGATATTTTTACACTATTGCAGGAAAACTTACGAAACTCACTCTATAATTTTCGATCAAATCACTCAAAATAAATATTTAATGTGAAACTTACCTTACCGGTGAAAAGAAATACCTAGATTAGTCAGACTAACGTCTCTGCTTCAAGCTCTACAGGTGATGATTGCGCACCATGGCATTTTTACTCTTTTTTAGCAATTTTTCCTCAGTAACGTGCTCGGTAAGCCTCCGCGGCCGACTGGGTAATGTTTTTGCTTAGTATGCTCATTTGAGAAAATTCGTGGGACGCGCGCTCCACCTAAATGCGTTTTCTACCTTATTCCTATGTTCTGTGCCGCGGGCAGACAGACAAACAGACAGACAGACGGACGGACATGGCGAAATATAAGATTTCTTTGTTGACTACGGAACCCTAGTAAAAATTGCGTTGTAAGTACCAATAAAACAATGTGATGTTACAACAATCTGTTCATCCTCTTCGTTCTTTTCTCAATCTGTCTCCCAAATTATGTCTACTTACTTCTACTGCTGATACAGTTTATGCAGCAGAGCTGTTCCGTACGCTCGCTAGAGTAAAAATCAACATTTAGTACATTCAGAAGAGCTGTTTTTTTTTACGAGTTGCTTGCATTATAAAAGATTTTGGTATTGAGTAGAATTACGCCTTTAGTCCTACCTGACGTTTGTTCCACACCATATTCTCCAGACAATTTCTATTAGACCAGACCCGTGGGTGCTTTGACGCAGACACTTACCTGGCTGTTGATAGTTGATACCGATATAGAGCGTACGCTTGCGAGTTTACAACCCAAAGAATGGTGCGAGCGAGGTACAGTGCGTAGAATGATAGAGTGCAGCGCGGGTGTGTGCGTGTTTCAGAGCGAGCGCGAGGGCGCGGGGGCCCGAGGCGGCGCCGGCGGCGGAGTCTCCAGGCGGGCGGCGCCATGCGCTGACGTCATGCCGCGCCATGCGCCGCCGCGTGCCGCCGCTGCTGCCGCTGCTGCTGCTGGCCGCGCTGCTCGCAGGTACTCGGATCTTTACACGCTGCTGTTTCTGTTTTAGTTCGTAGCTTGACACGGTGGTTGCTCGACTGTCAATTACTAGTCAATCTTTGGTTATTATCTTCCTCTTTTTTTGGTTCCGTACGTGAAGAGTGCCAGCCGGACCCTATTAATAAGTCTACAACGTCTATTTCACTTACAAAGGGCTAAGGTATGTCTTGGATCGTAATAGGTAGCCATGTGATATTTTAAATGTGCGGCGGACCAACTTATTCGTAAACAGTATAAAAATAAAGAGGATCTACACGCGTAAATTCACGTAAACTTGTTTGTGCTCTCTGAAAACAAATACCGGCCAAGTCAACTTCCGCTTAGGGTCACGAACTGAGTGAAAGAAAACACATGTTTGTGAGACGTAGGTATTATATGTCTTGTAATAATATTAGGTTTAAAAAATGTATTAAGCATACTCTGCGCAAAAAAGCTATTATAACATTAAGGATTATTTGACTTGTATATGATTATATACACTATTTTAGCTATTAACTCCTCAACCAATGGTCAGATTTTGACGAATAAGATCTCCATCGGTTCGTTATATTTGCGCGAGTGTCATAGGCTATATGAAATTAGCAAAAATCAAACAAAAATATTAAAAAATCGCTAAAAAGACAAAAATAAAAAACAAAATAAAAAATAACTAAAAAGACAAAAATAAAAAACTAAATTAAAAAAAAACAACAACCCGACTGTAAAGTTGAATTTGGATGCCGCCTTCTTAGTAGCTTTACAGTCGGGTTGTTGTTTTTTTTTATTTCGTTTTTTTTTGCAACCTTAATCCCTTTGCAAATTTTCAGTCCTATGACATAACTGGCTTCGAAGATAGAGGGGGGGTCGAAAAGTGCTCAATGGGTTCATGTTAATATTTCTAGAGTACGGTCTCCGGGCTTGCCGAGAACTAGGCCTGGCGCACCCTGTGCGCCTTGAAACATCATATGTTGTTGCCATCAGTGAGTTCTATTCGTGTGTCGATGATGCATAAGTAAGGTGTGGTGTGTGTGTGTATGTGTGTGTGTGTGGTGTGTGTGTGTATGTGTGTGTGTGTGTGTGTGTGTGTGTGTGTGTGTGTGTGTGTGTGTGTGTGTGTGTGTGTGCGTACATGTGTGTGTGTGTGTGTGTGTGTGTGTGCGTGTGCGTGTGCATGTACATGTGTGTGTGTGTGTGTGTGTGCAGGCTAAGGCGGCAACCCGGCAGCCAAGCGACTATATGATGACCTGCTGAGCAACTACGTGTATTAGTAAGGTGTGTGTGCGTGTGTGTGCAGGCTGCGGCGGCAACCCGGACGCCAAGCGGCTGTACGACGACCTGCTGAGCAACTACAACAAGCTGGTGCGGCCGGTGCTCAACGTGTCGGCCGCGCTCTCCGTGCGCATCAAGCTCAAGCTCTCGCAGCTCATCGATGTGGTGCGTCCTCTCTCTCTTCTAGCACACACTCACTAGGCAATGCAGGGTCTCATTAAACTCCCTTACCCTGCCAAAAAGGAGGGAGGGACAGGGAAGGGTTCTACTTACCGATACGAAGTTTTGCTATCAGGAAACTTTGAAATTGTGAAAAACTTACCGGCTGTTTTTTTTTAATTAGGTATGTTACAAACCATGACATGAACTTTTATGGAACCACTCATTTTTTTCGCGATATCCCGATGGTAAAGGTAGTTCGTACATAGTATAATACTAGTATTCGTGAATAGAACCTAGGAAAATATGGGAATTTGTTTACAGATATTCAGAAATGTATTAATTTAAAGATTTTATATTGTTACGTGGTATTGTTAAAAAGTTACTGTTCAATATATTTTTAACAATAATACCTACACCATGTGGTAAATAAAAAAACTTAGGCCTGCATTAAAAGGTTGCTAGCTCATTGAGCCACCCATTTATTTAATGCCTCAATCCTAAGCGAAAGCGCATTCGTATTTCATAGTACGTTTTAGCAAAGGGCAAGATAAAAAGTACCTGAAATCGGCGTGTATGGATGCAACAACTAATAAATGTTGATGAAGCGAAAGAGGTTTGTCAGGACCCTGGCCTCTGCGTCCCCTTTAAAATATAGGCGTGAGCTTACCTATGTAATTTAATGTACTCGTATGTCAAATTTCTCGGTCACCAGAACTTTGACAGGTAAGTATGGAAGACGAAGCCAAATTAATTTATTTTGTCACTGAAGCCACTGCGTGGAGTGTACCGAGTCATTGGCCCGCTCTGTTGTAGAATCTGAAGAACCAGATAATGACGACAAACCTGTGGGTGGAGCAGAGCTGGTACGACTACAAGCTGTCGTGGGAGCCGCGCGAGTACGGCGGCGTGGAGATGCTGCACGTGCCGTCCGACCACATCTGGCGGCCCGACATCGTGCTCTACAACAAGTGAGTGCTCCGCTCGATGACACTGACAGCCTACTATATAAGACCGATTCTTCTATAGATAGAAAACAGAACAACCACTTATCACTATTCAGGATAACAACAGTAATAAAATATCAGAGAGTGGCCAATCTTCTGCATTTAGGCTGGAGAACTCTCGCAACTTTATACGTAAAACAACTTGTATATATGTAAGTCTGTTGTCTGTTATAGCGCCGACGGTAACTTTGAGGTGACGCTGGCGACAAAGGCCACGCTAAACTACACAGGCCGCGTCGAGTGGCGCCCGCCCGCCATATATAAGTCCAGCTGCGAGATCGATGTCGAGTACTTTCCTTTCGACCAACAGACCTGCGTCATGAAGTTCGGTTCTTGGACCTACGACGGTTTCCAGGTGAGTTCTATAAATACTGCGTTACAATATTGTGTCTATGAGTAATAAATACCATTGAATTTTAAGTAATTCAATGGTAATACTCATAGTACTTTAACGGCGCTATGCATTCAGGTGGACCTGCGACACATTGACGAGGCACGCGGGACCAACGTGGTTGAGCTTGGCGTTGACCTGAGCGAGTTCTACACCAGCGTCGAGTGGGACATCCTAGAGGTACCAGCAGTCAGGTGAGTCACCGACCGTTGACTACCTACACTGAAGACGCCACAAAAAAAACTCAAAACATATTTTAAACATTAAAATTAATTCAATTACAGAATGCCCTTACTCTGAAACTAGGAAACCTGTATCGAATACGCAAGTCACCTCAATAATGTTACAGTGAGGATCATTCACGTGTAGAACCAAGTATGTAGTTTTATAGAGACATCAAAAATATATTGTATGAAATTACGAAGTTACAGCGATTTTAATGCAAAGGTTCCAAAAACGGGCGTAAACTGTCGCCATACGCTTCACGTCACAGATTCCGACGACCCGCGCGCTAGATGCCGCGCACTGTGCACATAGCATGTGGGGTGATCTCGATCTGTCGCTGAATTGATGTGTGCACAGTTGTTTTAATGTTGTGAAGGTGATAATGTCGCCATAAAGATATTGTATTATGCCAAAATGCAAGAATACGATACGATCGTATGTGACTGCATCCGAAAAACTATTCGTTCGGGTTCTACAAGACGAAAGTTTCAATGAAATGGTTTAACGTTATGTGAACTTATGTGTTACCCGATTTTAGGACGTACCTATTTTTTTTTTTGCATAAACCGAAAGATTTTGTCATTTCAAATAGTTTAGTTAAGAAGATATGAGTATATTCTTTTTGTTGCACAAACCCGTGCTGAGGACAATTTTAAAAACCTATTTACCTGTCTGTAATACAGAGAAGTTTGTAGGGTTAGCCAGAGGTCGCGGGTTCAAGTCCCGGCATGGGTGGAATTTTTAGCCCCTCAATATGTTTTTAAGATATGAGTACTTGAAAATCGGTCTGTTTTTCTTCCAGTGGAACAGGAAAAATTCCTTGGTAAATATTTGGCATACTAGTTAGTTGGCAAATTGATTTGCGTTCCTAAAAATGCTTTATGCTTTAATTGCAAATAAAAACTTCGAACCATTCCCAAAACTCCAGTAATTTAGGTTATTAGTTTTTTTTGTTTTTCTTGAAGACCCTATCATAGAAGGACGCGATTTATTTATTTTGATGTACAAATCGCACACAAATACAGCGGCGTCTTCGAGAAAAGATAAAAATAAAAAAATATGCTTATATTATCTGCGTTTCTGGGATATTTCTTCGTCATCATAAAAATTGGGACTAACTAACCTAACATAAACTAACCATTTTTATATTAAAACATAGGATTTGAACATGTAATGAAATGTAATATGAGGCGTGAGGTGAGGAAGCATCTGAGGCGTTTGAAGTCGAAGGTGTCTGGGTGCCATACATTATTGTATGGTACCCGGTTGCCTTCGATTTTTTTCTATGTATATGCCTCACATGTTCTGTTCACGGTTGTTTTGTTTTGTTGTTTTTGTTTTGTAGTGTTTTGTGTATTTTGTTAGTTTACCTAGGTACTACTCTGTATTTCTGTGACAATTTGAATAACTGTCTTCTTTCTTTCTTTCAATATCTGTAAAGGTAACTTGACGAGGGGTCTAGATATTGTGGCCTACTTTGGACCAACCCTACAAAAAATACGAAATTGCACGTAATTTGTAGATCCCACGATATTCGAAATGAAAGAAGTCGTAGCTATCTTTGAAAAAGAAATTCCTAAATTACTAATTCTGGGGATGGATTGAGATATCTGTGGGAGATGGTAAGAAGTTTCTATTTTCAGTTAAAAATGAGGTTTTTTATGTATTTTAGAAACAAATAAATTTGCCAACTAACGTGCCATGAGCAAGGAATATTTTTTCTGTTTTACGGTAAGGAAAATGTCCAATTTTTAAGTACTCATAGTTTCTTCACTAAAAATCGGGTATCAAAACACACTGGCGCCGGTCAACTGGCTGGCCGGTCAGATCCTGTGACGTCACAATAGCGTTCAAGCCTCACCGGGCGCGTTTTAAAACAGCCTTTAAACTTCTTTAACTTTGTCATTTCTTGATGGACTTGAGTAGTTCAAAAAGTAATATGGTTTTAATTTTGTACTCCAACCGCCTTAGTACTTAGAAATCCAATATTAGGATGTCTAAATGATCCTCATTTAGATTGTAAACATAGACCTAAATAAACCACACACCGCGTCTGTTGCAGGAACGAGAAGTTCTACACGTGCTGCGACGAGCCGTACCTCGACATTACGTTCAACATCACGATGCGGCGCAAGACATTGTTCTACACTGTGAACCTCATCATCCCGTGCATGGGCATTTCGTTCCTCACGGTGCTAGTGTTCTACCTTCCCTCGGATTCCGGCGAGAAGGTCTCGCTCTCCATCTCTATCTTGCTCTCGCTCACCGTGTTCTTCCTGTTGCTGGCCGAGATCATTCCGCCCACATCATTAGTCGTGCCGCTGCTGGGAAAGTTTGTTCTCTTCACCATGATTCTAGACACATTCAGGTGAGCCTCACGTCTGCCTCACCCCTGTTCTAGCCTGGCTTATATAATACTTACTGACCCCCGCGCGTTTCAGCATTTGCGTGACGGTGGTGGTTCTGAACGTACACTTCCGGTCGCCGCAGACGCACGCTATGGCACCCTGGGTGCGCCGCGTGTTCATTCACGTACTGCCGCGCCTGCTGGTCATGCGTCGCCCACACTACCGGCCCGACCCGCACCGCTCGCGCTTGTGAGTACCCTCCTGTCAAGTTAGTCGGGGAATCCCCCGCGCGTCCTCTGATTCAACGCTTAACCCATGCGTCCGTGTGTGTCGCAGCTGCGGGCTGTCGGCAGCCGAGGCGGCGCGGTGGGAGCTGGGCGCGTGCTGCGCCGCCCCGCTGCCCGCGCCTCCTGCGCCCCCGCCGCCGCCGCCCGGCCCGCAAGACGCCGCCGCGCTGTGCGCCGCGCTGCGCCGCGCCCAGCGCTGCCCCGAGCTGCACAAAGCCATCGACGGTATCAACTACATCGCCGAGCAAACGCGCAAGGAGGAAGAGTCTACGCGGGTGAGTGTAACCGCTACTAGGGAACGTACCCATACTACGTGACCCTGTGTTGCCAGCCGGGTCTTGCCAAAAGTTACCAAAAAGCAGTGTTGCCAGCCGAGCCAACCTCCTCAAAAGTTCCCAAAACGAGACAAAAACGTAACATTTTGGTGTAAAAGGTTACCTTACCAATAAATAGGTGCTATAACTTAAAGAAAAATGCAGTTCATTTGTTTGTTATACTTTATTGCACAAAATTAAATAACATGTGATATAAATTACGTGCAAAGTTGGGCTTATTTCGGTAGAAATTTCTTCCAGCCAGCTTAAAAAGTTCTATACCTAGTGTTTTCCGATATGAGTTTTATTTAGACTCTTTCTATGAATTGCTTGCTGACTTTTCTATACACATGAAAATAAGGACATCAAATACTACTTTAGGTAATAAGTTCATATGAATTTGTGCGGGAGAGAAAGACGTAACTATTTTTGGGAATTGCGATCACTACATGTATGAACGAAACGAAAAATATGCTGAGTAGACAACATTGCAAAAAGAGCGTTGCATTTCGTTTTACATTTTTTCAAGTTGAAACGCATGCACGTAAGAAGACGCGAGAGTAACTTTTAGGAATCTTTTTTATTCGTCTTTGTCCTTGACATAGTCCTTTTTCAATTTTTAAAAAATATTAGACATAGAAAAAGTATAAAAGAAGTAAAAACATAAAAAAGGTTGGTTGGTCGGTCGGCAACACAAGTAAAAAAATAAATCCTACAAATTGCAAAAAAAAACCCCTAAAGTAACCCTTTGAGTCGTGTAACCTGAATCGTGTAACGTGTAAGTTACATCTGTAACTTTACTTAATTAAAAATCACCTAAAAGATCACAAAAATAATTCAAAGTAACCTACAAAAGTAACCTGGCAACGCTGACTTGACCAGTGCTGCCAGTCGAGTCTTGTCAAAAGTTATCTGAGAGACACAAAAAATAACCTTTTGGTGCTAAAAGTCACAGTCACAGAAAAACGTATTTTTCATATATCTTTCATACATCTAGTGATCACAAGTTCCAAAAATACGTTTTTCTCGCACAAATTTATACTTATCAAAGTACAAAGCACCTCGCTTACTCACTCCTGTGACTCAGTCGATCTTTCGTTCACTAGTTGATTGTTTGTCTCTGATACATTTTGGGCCGGTTTCGGAATTGAGAATTTCACTAAGTAAATACTTAAGTAACGTTCTGTCGCGCTCTTTTCTGAGAAATTCGAAGAGACAGCACTACAGTTAACTATTTACTTAGCGAAATTCTCAATTCAGAAACTGGCCCTTAGTGCTTGAAACTTTTTAAGTAGGTACTTTTAGATCGGTAAGTGATTTTTTTCTGAAAAGAAGAGCTTCAAAACAAGGTATGCATAAAATTTTGTACGTACCGTAAAAGTTTGGGTAGACCGGGGGCAATTGTAACAGTTTTGATATGATATGACAAGACCCGACTGGCAACACTAGTCACGGTCACGTAGTATGGGTATGTTCCCTTAGTTAGATGGATATGCACGCACGCCGGTTTCGGGTACTTTTTATCTTGCCCTTTGTTAATACATCCCCTATTTGGTCGAAGTATGTCCGTCTGGGTCGTCCCTTACCTTCTATCCACATTCGCTCGATATATTTGTTTTGTCAATCTTTCTTCCTTCATCCTCTCCACATGTCCAAACCATCGCAACATTCCTTTTTCAAACCGGCGTGCGTGCATGCAACGACTAATGAATGTTGAGGAAGCGAAAGTGATCTGTCAGGATCGTAGTAAGTGGCAGTCCCTGGTCTCTGCCTACCCCTCTGGGATACAGGCGTGAGTTTATGTTATGTTATGTTAGATGGATATATAATATAATACATTTATTTATCAGCCCCGAGTATTCTAACTACATGGAAAGCAAAAAATCAACAATTTAATTCAAACAATCTGTTTGTTTAATGGTAATGTACAATGTTATCCGCTGTCTTCGGGTTGAGTCGTAGTTGAGAAAAAGACAACGAAAAAAACAAACTCCACTCAGACCATAATTTTCTCAATACATTAGTAGGTACAGGTACCTACTTAGTGAGATCCCATGACTCCAATAAGCAACATATTATTATAAACATAGGCCTCCCTCATGTTTTTCTAATCATGAAGTGTTTTGCCATATTTGCCACGCTTGGCAGGCGGGTTGTTGATCATGAGGGAGGCCTATGTCCTGCAGTCGGCGTGAAATGGCTGATGATGAATAATAAACATTGATCTATAAGTAGGTACTTAAATACTTATGAAAGTAGGAAAACACCAATACTGTGGCAAGACGGTCAGCACAGCACCCGTTCACCAGTGGTAGGTACTTTGGACTTATCTGGGAATATCCCTAAAAATCCCTTTTTATCACTCTCTCACGCATTAAACAACGTTGCTCCTACTAAAGCAGGCCCACTCGATCTCCAGGTGAAGGAAGACTGGAAGTACGTGGCGATGGTACTGGACCGGCTGTTCCTGTGGATCTTCACGTTAGCAGTGCTGGTGGGATCGGCAGGAATCATCCTCCAAGCGCCAACTCTGTACGACGAGCGCGCGCCCATAGACGTGCGCCTCTCCGAGATCGCATATACTGCCGCTAAGCCGCGCCCGCCGCTGCCGCCGCGCTAGTTAGGCCGCCCGGCACCGGACCAGTATCTCCACTAACCTGGCCACCAGGTGCTGCCAGGCACGTGTCTCCGCTGGCTGACGGCGGCTATAAAGCCGGCGTCCCAGATGACCAGGTGGTGGCCACGAGGCCGATGTCTCGTCTAACTAAGCCAGCGGGCCAGCAGGTCGATGTCTCCTCTAGCCGCGACCTGGGGCCTATTTCATAGCACTAAAATTCACGGTTTACAATAATAATTCGATGTAGGTACATTGCCGAGTCGATTAAAATTCAGATTAACAAGAAGGAAGATTCGGCTACGCAATGTACATCGAATTGTCATAACAAACTTTGATATTGTATTTGTATGAAACGCGGCCTGCAGTCGGCAGCCTGGTCACAGGCAGCAGGGGCGCTGCGCACTACTCACTTATGAATCAAACGAAATTTTTATATTTGTTACTAATAATATTATGGGGACGCGATGTACTCGCTATACTTTGTCGCCACAGCACCGTCGCACCGCAGTCTATTGTGTTTATTGTAAATATAATTATAGTTTATATGACGATTAAACGTGATCGAAACACGAGTCGAATTTCTTTTGATATAGACGAAGTAAATCGATCATTTTTACTACCTTTCTGTGTTTCATTCACACCTAATTAGGTGCCCTACCAATAAAAACCGGACAATTGCGAGCAGGATTCGCCTACCGAGGGTTCCGTACAAATTTGTAGGTACTTACATATTAATAAATAGTTCAGAAATCGAGTCTCGAAGTTTTTCCTGAGCTTTTTGAAGTTGAAGTTTTACCGAAGTTCAAAGACTATTTTTTATGATTGAATTACAAATGTATAGTTTTCAGATTTTTCCCTGTACTTGCAGTATAACACGATATTACTTGGCAAATTTCATAGTTCTAGGTCAACGGCAAGTACCCTATAAATTTTGATTCTCTGTGTGTCGAAATATACTTTTTTGCTACATAAAGGCCTCCGCAGATGATAGACATTTGTCCCCATGCGACAAAAATCCCTGAATAGTGTAAAAAATGTCCACAGACTACTTGTCACGGACTCAACGCATACGGTGTGCGGTCATTTGTTGTCCGGATACGTAGATACAACGTAGGTACGTCACTATCGAGCGCTGAATGCAGACTTAAATTCGTTGTGTGCGTTGTTGCGCCAAGTTACGTAAGTTCTATTTTTTTCGGGGACTCCCCCGTACTTTTGCCCAGTTCAGTCTCTCGGTGTCCTCAGTAATTTGGGGGACTTTTTGTGCGGGATACTTTTAGTCCTTTGTGTGCATTATTCGATACAATTTATAAGAGATCTGTATCGATGGACAAAAAAGTACCCGGGGGACAGTACCTCGTCTGCGCAGGCCTTAAATGGCTTAGTTTGGGACTAGGTCAATTGATTGCATTATGTGGAAGGTATTAAATAATAAAGTTGAGCAAAAGTATCAAGATTGTTTTTTCAAACTATATGCAGTGTTAACAGCTGAAAGACTTTTTAATTTGCCGCCAGAGGCTTGTGCCATGACTCGCTTGTCACACTATAGGTACCTACCTAATAACAATAGACATTCCAGCAATTAACTACTGACATGGTATTTTACATACCTACAAAAGTATTAAACATTCCATACACGTAGGGTTACCATATCTCAGGATTTGTCCTGAGATTTCAGGATTTTTCAACTTTTCTCAGGATTGCGGCCGGATTTTGCAAATCTCGTGATATCTCAGGATTTTCAATAAAACACAGGTTACATTTTAAAGATCTCTTTGATTACAAGTTAAACCAACTAAAAATAATCTTCTTTTGGAAACAATTGAACAGTTCAAATCAATACTTATTTATCCAAGTAAAACAAACTAAAAATAATCTTCTTTTGGTAACAATTGAACAGTTAAAATCAATACGTATTTATCCAAGTAAAACAAACTAAAAATAATCTTCTTTTGGTAACAATTGAACAGTTAAAATCAATACTTATTTATCCAAGTAGAATAAACTAAAAATAATCTTCTTTTGGTAACAATTGCAGTTAAAATCTATACTTATTTATTCAAGTAAAACAAACTAAAAATAATCTTCCTTTGGTAACAATTGCAGTTAAAATCTATACTTATTTATCCAAGTAAAACAAACTAAAAATAATCTTCCTTTGGTAACAATTGCAGTTAAAATCTATACTTATTTATCCAAGTAAAACAAACTAAAAATAATCTTCTTTTGGTAACAATTGCAGTTAAAATCTATACTTATTTATTCAAGTAAAACAAACTAAAAATAATCTTCCTTTGGTAACAATTGCAGTTAAAATCTATACTTATTTATCCAAGTAAAACAAACTAAAAATAATCTTCCTTTGGTAACAATTGCAGTTAAAATCTATACTTATTTATCCAAGTAAAACAAACTAAAAATAATCTTCTTTTGGTAACAATTGCAGTTAAAATCTATACTTATTTATCCAAATAAGTAGGTACTTCATCAGTTTTATCGTATTTAATATTTGAAGAAACTTTTATAAGTAAGTTTTTTTCTTTGATTATTGATTTATAAAATGCCTCACAAGTTAAACTCTTCAAATTATATCAGCTCGAACTGAAGACACGGTTAGTCGGTTTCTTTCTTTCGACCATTGAGCTCCCATGATAGAAAAAAATATTTCTATGTTTGCATTCTGGCCTGTAATTGCAAATATATATTAACAAATTATCTCTGGTAATCGTGAAATACCTATTGTCTTAAAAATGTTTGCCCATAACGCATGAAGCATTACGTCAAAAAATGCTTCTTCCTGTTTTGTTAAAAAACTATTCAGAGATGCAATTTCATGGAATAATTTCACATCATCGATGTGTACTCTTTTCCATTCAGATAATGAATCGATAAAGCAATCTGATTAAAGTCGATCATTTCGTCCTTTTTCAGCATCAACCAATTAAAGTCTGAAATCATCTAAAGGCGTCATCCACTTGATCCGATATTCTATGCAAGTCTTATATAGGTACATATTTTTAATGTCTTGCCAGCAATTCTCGCACTTTTAGTGACATGAAGTTTGCGTTCGCTCGTGCAACTAAAATTTCATGTGTGGATTCGAGGATTCTTTTAATATCTAAAACTGAATTGTCTTCTTTTTCGGTGTCTTCAATTTTCGTCTGAAAGATTGACATTAATGAGTGAGCAAGAAATAAATAAAATTCGCTGAGTTCATTTTCAAAAAAAATCTTCAAAGTGATTGGTACACCGGGAGAAGACGAAAAGTACTGCTTCAACGGCTCATACATCTTCAATATTCTTTCGATCGCTGGAAAGAGACTAAGCCATCGTGTTTTGCTATGAAACAAAAATTTCTGATAATTGACGTCTATATATTCGCTGATATTCTTCAACGCCTCCGTGCGTACGGTATATACGGAAAAATAATTAAACAGCTCCATTATACTACAGATTCTATATCAGTATGAAGATTATCAGTGCCGTGTTGAATACAATTGTGCAGTATGTGCGCTGGGCACCCAATTCCTATGATATCTTTATCCAGTAGTAAGTTTTTTAAATTACTTCAAACATTTTGTCCCGGTTGCCGATTAACTCCGCCAAATTAACATTAGCGTTGTCTGCTGTAAATGATACACATTTTATCAACAAGTCGTACTCTTACAAGCTTGTTTTAATTATCTCCGTTATAGTGTCAGCAGTTTCATTGGGTGATTTGGGTGTGCTCAGCACATCCAGCAGTATTGTTTTAATGTCTTCTTGCCGTCAAAGAATTGTATTATAATAGCAAATATTTTTTCTGCACCGTGATTTCTTGCATCTGTGGAAACGCCCAAGTAGTTGACATTTTGTAATGAGACTTGTACCTGTTCAATTACCCGGAGATATTATACCCGTAACAATGGCCTCAGTCTTCTTTGGGGCAAGCTCCCTTTAACTTAATTGAAAAATAATTGTTACATATTGAACAAAACACTTCGGTAGGTTCTCTACCAATCGGAAATCTTTGTTTTAAAACATCTGAATGTACAGACGTATCGTGGTCGCTTGGTACTTGAAGACATTTTAACTCGTATCGTACCTATCCAACAGCTCCGATTCTTGCTCGCTCGCCCGTGGTGACACTCAACGCAGCGTAGTCCAACCTTCGCAATGGCGTAAGACGAACTGACTGAGTGAGAGTGAGCGAGCGGCACTGCTGCGATAACCGCGCTGCGGGGTGACGGGCGGTGCCGCTGCCACCCCCCGCCCCACTGATGTTAGTGAACTTAGCATATAATTTTCCAGCATATCAAAAATAAATGAGTTCTTGTCGCATGCAGCAGAGTTCTATAGTTCCAGATACTTCTTAGAAGAATTTGATATGCTGTTCACTGACATGCCCCACTGCCGCTTTGAGTGCGCTGTGCAAGTTGCAATGCGTGAACTGGATCCGCAGTGTATAAAACGATAATAATACGTTTTTGAGAGAAAATTCTCAAAGTGTATAAAATCTCAGGACTTTTCCATGGAAATCAGGCCTTTTCTCCGGTCTTTTGATTTTTTCATCTGGTAACCCTACATGCACGTAGTGGAACAAACCCTTTCCCGAAGGATCCGTCACCATAATGGCAATAAAACCCGAACTGCGTTGAATTTCTTATCAAAAACTCTTGTACAGCCAAAAAACAACAATATTTATTATTATTATTAATATTAGGGGTTAAAGTATGAAATTGCCGTTTTATTGCAATAGGTTCTTTGAATTGACATAGAATCTTCATGGTTTGAGGTTTTCGAATGAAACTTTTTTCAAATGGTTTCTATGATGTTCTTTTTTTAAAAAATGTGAAACATTTGAATATCGACTTTCAATTGTTTTTGTTATTCAATTTAGACAAGAAAGATGGATACTGCGAAAATTCGATTTTCCGCGCCCTCGCCCCATCTCCTTTCTGTGTGGTCCACGCCAATCGCCATGCCGTTTGCCACTCACTGTGCTATGGCTCTGTGTGATTACGGAAACGTAATCTGTGGCTGTCATTTTGACATCAACGTTTCCGTTCCTTTCGCGGTTATACAAAATGGAGGAGTTGACGTTTACCATTACGGTCTGTTCCTGACGCTGGTTTGAGGTTTATTGATAAAACCCATTTGGAAAGTACCTATGCGTAACGTTCAAGAAATTTACTGTTAACTACAGTCTTCGTTTTCGGTAAGTAAGATCATATTTGGCTCTGAAAAGTTAATAAATGTACTACTTCCGTTTGGACAGGAAAAGGAAATGTTCTTGTATTATGGCGACAGTCCTCAGCTTCCTTTCAACTTTCTTTCGTCGCAACTTAGAGCGCGAAATATTTTAAACATTTCTACGAATCTGGGCAGCCCCAAATGTTTTCTAACCAACTAATATAAAATATGCCTTTCATAGTGATCATCAGGATTTAACTGTCGTTGTTGCTGTAAACAATAATAACCGAAGTGAAGCCACTCTTTAAACTATTTGTTGATGCAGACAACAAAATGCTTTTATTAGTACCTAAATGACAGGTCTTTAACTAACACTAGCTGACTGCAAGTGCAAACTTTGTTTTGCCATATTAGTTAGCCTTCAACCTATTCTCAGACCTGCCATATATTTACAAAAAAATCCTAAGAATGGGTGATGCCGTTTCGGAGGAGTTCTATAACAAACACTGTGACACGAGATTTTTATATGTTAGATAAAATATAAAATACAAGGCACTGCTGATTGAAGGTCATTTAATTAATTTTTTGCCTACTTCACTATGGATTCATTTATTTGCAGAGAAGTGGTGCTTATGAAATAAGCATAAATCTGACCACACAACATGACACCCTATTAGCATTTTTGGTAGGCATTTGGTTGGGCCACATACATGACTTTGGTTGGACAACGGTTAGATTTGGCCGCATGTTTTGCTGAAGGGCCGACAACGGAGGGCCTATGTGAAAACTCCTACAGAGGGCCACATAATGTATTTCTCTGTAGGGCCTTTGTATAGAAATCCTACAGTTGGCCACATAATGTATTTCTCCGTAGGGCCTTTGTATAGGAATCCTACAAAGGGCCACGTAATGTATTTCTTGTAGGGCCTTTGTATAAGAATGATACATTTAATTAACGTTGTTGGGATGCTGGTTAGGTACCATGGGGGAAAAATCTGCAGATCCACTTTTCGCTCTTATTACAATCATAATAAGAGCGAAAAGTGGATCTGCAGAATTTTCCCCCATAGTACATATCCGATAGGATCATATGGGTAATATAAAACTCTCTGTTTTCAATCACTATCACATTTTGTCACAATGCTTCATTGATTTAAAATATTCCATTAAGCACACTTTCAAATAATAAACATACGTATGTATGTGAGAGTGAGAGAATTACAATAAAGAAATTAAAAACATTGTTTATTGAGCCTTATACTCAATAAAAATTTATTAAAATTAGGCTGTAATTACATCTTATGTGTCTAATAATATATAAAATTTTTAATGGCACAAGTTTCTTTTCACAAATGGCATGCACACAAGATCGTTATCATAAAAATTAGGTAATAGAAAACATTTTTTATTCAATGTCGACAAAGAGACAGTGACTTCTTTCTTACTTTATTTTATACTGCTACTGCTTTCAATAGGTATTTTGTAAAAGTCTTATTTAAAAATTAATCAATCTAATGAGAAATAATTACTATTCTCAATCTTTTTGATAGCTTTTACTCTTAAAATATCTCCATCTTTGGTATTGAAACAGGAATTAATATTGCAACCGTCATCTAAAACTATTTTAGTTATAGTATTTTTCTTCTTCGGCGTTGACGGTTTTTTTACCGTGCATGTAATCCAGAAGGACTTCTGTAACTAACCCAATATTAATTTCTGTTAGTTTTAGTTAACTGGCGATCTTCATATTGTTGTTTGTGAAAATAATCATCAGCTCTAAGATTTGAATTTGAAGTATTTTGCCATGTTGTTCTACCAATGTAAATTCCTTCTTGTGTACATTTCTCGCAGCCATATAGAGAGTTCTGCGATTTTATACATTTAAGAAAAGCTCTTGCTGGTGCATCAGCAACAATACAACTCACTCACAAAGCGTACTTTTTGCCTTGAAATACTATAACACTATTTTCTGAGACTAGGTTAGACTCACTTTCTGATTTTTTGCACTTTTCCCTCGTTGATTTTAAATCATCTGAAAATGAATGTTTTAAACTGATATAAAATAGTATTTGACTAAAAAGCCATTAGTGCTAGTTTGGGTTCACGGACAAACCGGCATACAAAAGGTCAGAATGTAATTGTACAAAAGGTTAGTATATAAAACCGTTAGAACAACTAGTTACCTTTGTCTTTCAAATCGGATTATTATTGTTATTTAATACTTTTATTGCACTAGCCTAATGTACAATTCGGCAGACTTAATGCACAAGCATTTTCTTCCAGTCGACCGCAGGAGGTGGAAGAAAGATTAGTAGGCGTGCAAAGAGGTTAGGAAGTACCAATTAGGTAGTACCTATATTATAAACTATAAATGATCAAAGCCGACTTACCAGTTTCATACATATTATGCTCAACAGCATACATGGCCCAGTTTTCGTCGGGCAAGTCTTGCGACACCAAACATTTGTTGAAATTAGGTACTCTATGTTTTATATGGCGGCCACAGGCATTCTTTTTTACGTGGCATAAACAGCTTTCCTTTGGCATTGTCTTCAAACTCCAGCACCTTATAATACATGAGTGAGAATCACGAAAACTTGACATTTCACTTCACTCGCTCACAAGCTTTTCATATTTTATATTTTTCTTGCCGCACCACGTCGAACTCGAAATAAAATGATTCACACAAAATGGCGGACGCCCTAGTGGCGTGCGCGGCGACCACCCCTCGCCTGCACCCTCTGCAACCCCCTCGCACTCGGGAGAAGCCCAATGTTGGTAATCAGTCGGCATAATAACCGATATTGAGTCTTTGTTAGGCCAATACAAGTTGCATGTGAGTGATTTTACTAACCATATTTTAACAATGTTCCTACCGTTGGCCAGTTGTCTCAAATTTCGGTTGTTGGGCCAACCTTTATTTACTGCAGTTGTACCAACGTTGTTCGGCCAACCGTAGCAAAAAAGCGTCAAGGCCCACTGTTGGGAATCAGCTCGGCATAATAGCGTCATTGATCTTCGTGGGGCCAATACAAGTTCCATGTGGGCGATTTAACTAACCATATCCCATCAATAACCCTACCGTTGGCCAATTGTGGCCGATCAAAAATGCTACTAGGGCAGTGTGAAAGTAATGCATCATAGGTAGTTTGTGGTAATTAATTCCTAATGTTTGTTTAATGTTTCAGGGTCATCATGTCAGACACATTTACAGAAGATGTGGTTGTCCGCTTCAATCCACCGCAAGAGGTATTTTCATTTTTAGTGTATAAATTTTTACATTAATGTTTCTTAATCGTCAAAACCCGCTATGGTCGTGAAAACCACTAAGGAGGCCTATGCCCTGCAGTGGGCGTCAAATGGCTGATGATGATGTTTCTTAATTAACCCAGGGTTCCAGATGTGATCAGAAAACAGTCTACTAGGCAAACATAGTATGCGTAGCTAATCTACAAAATCTAATGTTTGTAAACATTTTTGTTGCAAAGAAGCCAGTAACTAGTGTGCATGTGTGTAAAAGTTGTGCTGTCAGCTGTAGGTCTGCTTCGAAACTAAAACCAGACCCAGTTCTAATATGGAAACAGGCATTACCTGCATGCCTCACTAATGACTGTTTAATTAGCTGTGGGGCATAAGATGCACGCAAATGATTGATTTATCACTTGTTGACGGGCTGATGTGTCTAAATATTTAATACACAAATAGAGTCCACTCTTTCCTATCACGCCGACCCCTCGGACCCCTGCCTCGGAGCAATGCAGTAGTAAAGTAGCGTTTGTGGTGTGGCGCAGGGAGCGCAGGAGCTGGGCCGGCGGCTGCTGGCGGCGGCGCGTGACGGCGACGCGGCCGCCGTGCTCGACCTTATGGCGCGGGGTGCGCCCTTCACCACCGACTGGGTCAGTCCATACACAGTCCATTCCCATTTGCCACAGTAGCAAGAGGTTAATCCTGTGAACAAAACCTCAAAATAATTCTATTGTAAAATGTATTCTGGAAGTAGTGGTAGGGCATGGATCAAAATGTTTACTAAAAGCTTTGGGTTCCATCCTACAATGTATGTATCTGTGAATGTATAGGTACATTACGAGGAAACAAATGCTAAGACAAGAGGAAGTAGAATTAATTGTGAAAGAAAACATTGTGAGGAAACCTCTGTTTCAGGTGATGGCCGCAGCATTAGTGTTTTCCTACTTTTTTTGTAAAAAAATAGTGACTAGGTAATTTTTTATTTTATTTTATTTATGAGAAACAAACAGTCACAAACAAAAATCAAATAAGAAAATAAGACATTTAAACAGACCTGGAGTTTCCTTAGTTAGAACAAAGATCATTACAAAATTTGAACTTCTTGCGACGGACAGTTACCTACGCCAGTAAAACACAAATACACATTTTTAGATTAACGTAACACGTTAATTTTTATACCACATTTTAATGATACCAGACAGCCATGGAGTGGCAGAAGAACAATGGATTTCAGAATTAAACACATCCCAATCCACCCACTCCATACCTATTCTGGCATAACAATTATAATGTTTAAGTACTATATTACAAATAGATTCCAAACAATTTTTCCGCCACCTGCTTTTTGAATTGCGAAAGAGATAAACTAAAAATGTCGATGTCTCCTAAGATAGAGTTGTAAGTTTGCGTAGAGCGTCGGACAAAAGTATTCTTGGCGTAATTGGTGTTACAGAAACTAATATGAAATGTGTTTCTTAAACGCGAGGAAGGACGGGACACTTGTAAGTTGATTTTTTCTAGGAGAGAAGATAGGATCTTCTACTTGATAAAGGTACTACCTTGTGCTATAATTTGCAAAATTATGTCCAGTTCTATATAGTCTAGTGACTAAGAATTTATTTTGAATCTTATCTAAGCGTGAGATGTGAATTGCATATTGCGGGTTCCATACAACGCTGGCAAACTCCATGTGGCTGCGTACAAATGAGTAAAATAATGTTTTAATGGTTTTTGAACGTTTGAAGGGCTTTGAGAGTCTTAAGTATTAGGCCTAAGTTTTTGAAACATTTCCCAATACGAGTAACATAAAAATAGAGCGTTGGTAGCCTAGTGGGTAGAACATCGGACTCGGAAGCGAGAGACCCAGGTTCGATCCCAAGTGCGGGCATGTACCTATGACTTGGTTTTCTAAGTTATGTACATTGTGAAGTTATAGTAGCAATATCACACGCTAACGGTGAAGGAAAACATCGTGAGGAAACCGGGCTATTCACATACCTCAGCACTTGAAATCGCCAATCCGCGGTGGGCACGCGTGGTGATTAAGCCCATACTTGCTCCTTGAGAGAAGGCCTGTGCCCTACAGTGGGACGCATATAGGCTGATTATGCCCAATAACATTGTTGATGTGAGTATTGAAATGAAGTTTATGATCCAGAGTGACTCCCAAATCTCTTACCTCGTATACTCGCCTTATATGTGTACCAGAGGTATTATCACCATAAGGTGATTGGATGTACAATAATCAAACGCTTTGGAAAAGTCGGTGTACACGGCATCAACCTGACACCCGGCATCTAACGCGTTCAAGATAAAATCTGTGTACCTATGACTAGGTGTGGCCGTGTGGCGCCGGATATCCGTGTGGCGCCGGATTAAGAATAGCGTCCCTCCATTTCCTTCCGTGGATGTCGTAGAAGGCGACTAAGGAAATGCATTACCAGGAGACGGGCAGCAGCGTCTTCCTGAGATTCCAACAGCATACTGCGATCGCCAAGCGTGGCGATTATGGCAAAACCCCTCATGGTTATGAAAACCACGAAGGAGGCCTTGTCCTGCAGTGGGCGTGAAATGGCTGATGATGATGATGTGACTAGGTTGGTATCAACACTGCGGCTCAACAACACTTGGGAGATCATTCGACATAAAGAAGTAGTTAAGTTGGAGGTAACAATTGTCTCAAATAATTTACCTAAAATGCAGAGCTTAGATATGGGTCTATAATGTGAGACTGTTCTCTTATCGCCGCCTTTCTATGGATGGGAGATATTAGCCTTCTTCCATATATCGGGAAAATGGCCTTCCTTAATAGACTGCTGAAAGAATAGGGTAAGAGGTTGAGCGAGCTCTTTCGCGCATGTTTTAATAAAAAAACGGGTGAATTTTACCATTCCAAGTTGTTGATGGCACTCATGTTATATTTTAAGCCAGTATCCAGGTATATGTATTATACTTATCTACTTGACTTGAGGAAAAATGTTGTAGTATAAATGGTTTCTCGCTGCCTTTTTTTCCACTACAAGCTCGACCCAAAGGCAGCTGCTAACATTGCACATTGATATTCATCTAACAGATTAAGAATTCTTTACATTTAAATATATTCCCCATTTCTGTTTCCATAACTTGATGCAATAAATCGCCCATTCGCAGTAGGTGCGCGTGGGGACTAAAAACCCACATTATCACCTATAGTACCTCTATCTATGAGATCTCTATATTTATATTTACATTGCTGCCTTAGTATTATTTATGTATTTATTGCATTACACAACAGATAAGTAACATTGCATGCATAGCTGGGCACCGTTAATTAAATAGTTAACGTCGTTAATTAACGATTATTGGATTAACGAGTTAAGACACAGCTATGACGGCATGTTATAATATGATGGTGAAAGCTTATAATCTAGTCTAGTTACATATACTTCTACGTGTGATGACTGCGTGCCAGAACATGGACGAGAACCCAGCGCAAAGTATCTTAGACACCCTACGACGAACGGTCGGTCTCGGATATAATTGTGACTTGATCCGCTTTTGCAAGCGGATCCAAAGGAGATTTCTCCTTACGCAAATAGGTACTTAACTAAATGAATAAGCTAATCAAAGTTTATTAAAAAAATAACGATCTAACTTACTAACCCCCAGTTTCTCATACTCTAACACGCAGTTAATCTGCTGTTAACAGCTGTCAATTGACCATCTTGCATACAAAAAAAAAAAATCACTGACAGCTGTTAACAGTAGATTAACATCTTGTTATTGTACGAGAAACCGGGGGTAAATTTGGTTTACAAAACCGGCCAAGTGCGACTTGGACTCGCGCACGAAAGGTTCCGTACCATTAGATATCTATACAACATTAGATAAAAATCGACATAAAATAAATAAGGTACATTGAGAATAGCGCCATCTATAGAAACCAACAAGAAGAATTTAACATTTGACATTTAATTGAAAATTTCAACTGCCTAGCTATCACGGTTCATGAGATACCGCCTGGAGACAGACAGACAGACAGACAGACAGACAAACGAGCAGTGAGAGTAATAGGGTTTCTTACGCCTTTGGGTACGGAACCCAAAAACGTCAAGAGCGACGAGTTTTTATTTGATATTTCGTCGAATGACTGTTACATGATGAATTATACACACGTCGAATGCTTCTGTGGGGCAGCTGGGCACGTCCCCGCTGCACCTGGCGGCCGCCAACGACCAGGCCGAGGTGTGCGGCGTGCTGCTGCGGGCCGGCGCCTCGCGCGACTGCCGCACCAAGGTGGAGCGCACGCCGCTGCAGCTGGCCGCCTACTGGGGGCACGCCGCCGTCTGCGACCTGCTGCTGGCCGCCGGCGCCGCGGTCAGTGCTTACGTACGCTACTAACGCTACTTCGCCAACGAATAGAGACGACGAGTTGCCAACATTTTTTTGACAATCCTGATACAATTAACGAAAACTTCCTCAATGTCCCAGGAACTGACAATATGACTATTTCAGACTTGACATATTACGAATTTGGGCGTTGCTGCGACAAGATCTTTAGCCTCCAACCTGTTACCGTTGAGAAAGTTGCAAGGGCACTGACAGGCATACGCACTAGTGCAAAAGGAGTGGATCAAGTGACTATTGACATGATATTGCTGTCTTTGCCGACTACTCTTGACATTCTGACTGCTATTGTTAACAAAAGCATTACGTCTATGACATTTCCGACGATCTGGAAGTTTGCACAAGTGACGCCGCTTCCCAAAAAACCCATTCCTGTACATTTCACTGACCTACGTCCCATCAGTATCCTTCCCTGTGCATCCAAGATACCTACTAGAGAGAGTGGTATGCGATCAGCTGTCGAAATACTTAGAGGACAACAGTATTCTGCCAGAACTACAGTCGGGCTTTCGCAAGGGTCGATCGACCGTCACTGCACTGCTCGATGTAGTTGACGACATTCTTCATGCGCGAGATGTTGGTCATAGCACTCTACTGGTTTTGCTAGATTTCTCTAGGGCTTTCGACAGCATAAGCATCCGTCTCCTATTATCGAAGATGTCGTATTACGGATTTGATACAGCTACGGTGAAATGGTTTGACAGTTACCTCACCGGCCGGGCACAATCGGTCGGGCTCAAGAAATTGGCTGGCGGGACACTGGTCGCCCCTGCGCCTCCTGATGCGGGGAGTGTCACAAGTTCCATTTTGGACCCGTTGCTTTTTATACTGTATAGTGCCGATATTATTGATAGCATAAAGAGCAGCGACCACTACCACTTGTACGCTGATGACGTCCAGTTATACACTTCAAGTGTCCCAATGGATGCAGCTGTTGCAGTACATAACATAAATTCGGACCTCGATCGTCTGCCTGGTCGAGGAGAAACTGTTTAGTCCTGAATCCTGGTAAGTCCAAGTACATAGTACTTGGAACTAAAAATCAAATTCGGAATACACTGGAAGCCCTGTCGACAAATGATGTTGCTATTGAGGGTCACCCCATAGCACGGGTAGAAGAAGCATGTAATCTCGGCTTACTTATTGACCCTGAGCTACGCTTTGAGAAGCACATACTGCGAGTTTTGAGTAACTGCTTCTATCGCTTCAAGTTACTGTGTAATATACGAGATTACCTAAGTGGGGATTTGCGTGTTCACCTTTGTGAATCGCTTGTATTATCCAGGCTAAACTACTGTGATGTGGTCATCCATGGTTGTATCCTTGGTCGTACAAAAAGGCTTATACAACGTGTGCAAAACGCATGTGCACGTTATTGTTTCCGAATCCCTCCCCGCTCCCACAAGTCCCACATCACTCCGTACCTGTGTGACGCAAATCTGCTAAATATGCAGGCGCGCCGGCAACTGCACCTTGCCACGTTGCTGTTCGGTGTTGTGCGGTATGAGACCTCTTTTTACTTGTTTAGTAAGCTCACTCGGTCTAGTCAGGCTAGGTACTACAAAGTGAGGGCTATTCTGCCACTGCACCGAACGGGAGCGTTCCGAGGCAGTTTCAGATTTGCGGCATCCAAATGCTGGAATGATATTCCTCCTCCTATCCATGCCACTACTAGTAAATATGCTTCCAAGCGCAAGTTTGGAAGCTATTTGCTAGAAATGCAGAAAGCCCCTCCCTAATCCAGCACTTATTGTGTATTTATTTATTTATTGTATAGTTCGTAATTGCAATGGTGTTAGTATTTAATGTAAGCTTAGTATATTTAGTACATTTATTTAATTTTACAGCATATTCATGGGTATTCATATAAGTAGTTATTATTATTTGTATTTCTATAGTGAGATGTGTGTATGTATGTAGCACGTTCCGGGTGCCAAAGGAGAAATTATATGGTCTCAATTGAAAATCAGTTTTGCTGGTGTTATGCTAACTATAGCACACACCAGTAAAGTATGTTGAGTTGGAGCCCCTTTTTTGTTGTCACGGAGGCACCTGAGGCGTTTGAGGTCCGAGGTGGCCGGGTGCCATACATTACTGTATGGTACTCGGCTGCCTTTGACTCTATATGCCTCACAAGTTCTCTTCACGATTGTTTTGTTTTATCTCTGTTTTGTTGACGTTCGTGTCTTTTGTTTGTGTACCTTTTGTTTACTTCGTGTTTCTGTGACAATTTAAATAAATATCCTCTTTCTACTACACTTTTTCTGTACGCCCGGAACTAAACGGACTGAAGTTTCGGTACACGAACGAACGCCGACCTCCGACTGACCGTCGGCTCGGCGCAGGTGAACGCGCGGGACATGCTGCGCATGACGGCGCTGCACTGGGCGGCGGAGCGCGGACACGGGGCGGCGGCCGCGGCGCTGCTGCGAGCCGGCGCCGACCCGCGGGCGCGCTGCAAGTTCGGCCGCACGCCGCGCCAGCTGGCCGCCGCCGCCGGCCGCGCCGACCTCGTGCGTCTGCTGGACGCGCCGCCGAGCCCGCCGTCGACCCTGCCAGGTGACACGATTCGCCTCGCTCTCGCCCGTATCTCTACACGGGTGCCCGTTCCTGGAAGTCGCATGTTAATAACGTGTTGCGTGTTCCAGACGATGTCGACAACGAAACGGCGCAAGCGGCAGAATTCGTAACCATGGAAGGTAATATTTTACATAGTTTCGTCGAATACGAACATAGATTATTTCAAACACATCTCTCGTTTTTTACCAGAATTCGAGGAAATGCCATACGAGAAGGAGCGAACCGTCGAGCCGCAGGAAGAGGCGTCCACGGTGGAGCCCTCGGCGACGGGCGATGGCGAAGGCGAGGCGGCGGGGGAGAGCGGCGCGGCGCGGCTGCTGCGGCGGCACGGTATCACGCTGCAGCCCGCCGAGCCGCCCGGCACCGCGCTGAGGGCGCTGCAAGCCGGCCGCACCATCCTGCTGTCGGGTGAGTGCGCAGCCGACGCTGCAGGTCGCACCGTCCTGCTGTCGGGTGAGTGCGCAGCCGACGCTGCAGGTCGCACCGTCCTGCTGTCGGGTGAGTGCGCAGCCGACGCTGCAGGTCGCACCGTCCTGCTGTCGGGTGAGTGCGCAGCCGACGCTGCAGGTCGCACCGTCCTGCTGTCGGGTGAGTGCGCAGCCGACGCTGCAGGTCGCACCGTCCTGCTGTCGGGTGAGTGCGCAGCCGACGCTGCAGGTCGCACCGTCCTGCTGTCGGGTGAGTGCGCAGCCGACGCTGCAGGTCGCACCGTCCTGCTGTCGGGTGAGTGCGCAGCCGACGCTGCAGGTCGCACCGTCCTGCTGTCGGGTGAGTGCGCAGCCGACGCTGCAGGTCGCACCGTCCTGCTGTCGGGTGAGTGCGCAGCCGACGCTGCAGGTCGCACCGTCCTGCTGTCGGGTGAGTGCGCAGCCGACGCTGCAGGTCGCACCGTCCTGCTGTCGGGTGAGTGCGCAGCCGACGCTGCAGGTCGCACCGTCCTGCTGTCGGGTGAGTGCGCAGCCGACGCTGCAGGTCGCACCGTCCTGCTGTCCAGTGCCGTTTACACTCAGACCAGAGTACGATGTAATAGTATTCACCGACCTCATAAACTTTTCCTCTTTTAGACGCCGGAAAGCTGATGCTCAAGGAAAGCGAGGCCGAGGTGGCCCCGTCCCCCGCCGCCCCCACCGCCCCCGCCGCCCCCGCCACCCCCAAGGCGGGGCTGGTGCTGCGTGCCACGCCGGTGTCGACCCACCCGCGGGGAGTCACCGTCTTCACTCTGGGCAACAAATCCGGCGATACGAAACTGGCCGGAAAGAAGGTGAGCACATTCTGTAAATTAGAATCATTGAAATGAACGATTTATTAACTTATTTTCCGTGTGGCGCCGGATTAAGAATAGCGACACTCCATTTCCTTCCGTCGATGTCGTAGAAGGCGACTAAGGAATCAATTACCAGGAGACGGGCAGCGGCGTCTTCCTGAGATTCCAACCGCATACTGCGATCGCCAACCCGCCTGCCGAGCGTGGCGATTATTGCAAAACCCCTCATGGTTGTGAAAATCACGAAGGAGACCTATGTCCTGCAGTGGACTGATGATGATGATGATTAATTTTTAAAGACGCACAAGTAAGCTACCACTTTCACAGAATCGGTAAGCGCTAGTTTTAGTTGTAACATTCTTAAGGACATACCACAGCGGAACTGCTCGCCGCGAGTTGTATATTTGGTCGAAGCGCGGCGCGTAGTGCGGTCCGACCTCGACTCGTCGGTCGTACCTGTGCTCGTACCTGTACTCGTACCTGTGCTCGTACATCGTGCGGCGGTCCACAGGTGCAGTACGTGTCGCTAGCGCGCTCCCCCGCCGCCCCCGCCGCGCCCCCGCGCCGCGCCCCCCGCGCGCTCAAGATCCTCATGAACAAGGACAAGGTGCGCAAGCTGCTCGTGCCGGCCGCCGCCGCCGCCCCCGCCCCGGCCCCCGCGCCCGCCCCCGCCGGCCCGGCCGACGTCGAGGAGGAGGAGGGGGAGGAGGCGGTGGTGCGCGTGCCCGAGCAGTTCCTGCGCTCGGCCGACCCCGCGTACCTGCGCGCGCAGCTGCTGGCCGCCACCGCCGCGCTGCACCGCACCACGCGCCGCCTGCAGCGGGCCGAGGCGCGCCTGCGTCGGTACGAGGCCGCGTGACCGCCCCCGGGCGGGCCGCACCGACGCGAGGCCGCGTGACCGCCCCCGGGCGGGCCGCACCGGCGCGAGGCCGCGTGACCGCCCCCGGGCGGGCCGCACCGGCGCGAGGCCGCGTGACCGCCCCCGGGCGGGCCGCACCGGCGCGAGGCCGCGTGACCGCCCCCGGGCGGGCCGCACCGGCGCGAGGCCGCGTGAAATAAAGCTCTCTTCTTTGAATTTGTGTTGTAAATATTGTACAATTTTAGTAAGTCATAAAAGTAAACTATACAAGGTGCTCAAAGGATTATATGACTCATATAAAAAGTGCCAAACGCGTGAGTGTCTCGTAATCGATACACATATAGATTAATAAAATATAACCATTGTTTTTCAAAAGCATTTTCTTTTATTTATGAACTATCTATATTAGTATTATTTTAGTCTTAAATTAACAATTCCGGACTAAGTTACAATATTTACAAATGTAGGCTAGTCAGTTAGTCAGCTAGCCGGCTAGTCGGCGCGGCGCGGCTGCTGTCGCAGCACCCCGCGGAACTGCGAGAGGATGGCGTTCTCCCGCTTGGAGCGCTCCTCCTTGCTGAAGGCGGCAAGCGCGCGTTTCTCATCGGCCGAGTAGATCTGGTTCTCCTTGCGGATGCGCACCGCCTCCATGCGCCGATGCCTGCGGTGCGGAGAACGCTCGTCATTCCGCTGCCTACCTACTGCATACTGCGGCTGCAGTCTGACGAACCCTCCACGTTCTCAAACGCAGCCGACGAGTAGCACATCGTCGATATACATCGATAATTATTTATCAAAATGACAGCAAATTGTAGAGATTTCGAAAGCGGAACTATCTTTCTCTACTCAGTAGAGAATTACTTTTCTCTACCTAGTAGAGGAAAATAGGGTCTCTGCTTATAATAAATTTTCACTGCGAAGTCAAAACAAAAAAAAAGCGAGAGACAAGGGCAGAGTGAGAAGAGATTCCTAAAAAATGTTGCGATAAGCGAGATAGTAACCTGCTGCCGCTCATGACGTAGCCGACGGCCTCGTAGCTGGCGATCTCGTCGGAGGTGAGACCGATCTCGCCGCGGCGCGGGATGCGCTTGCCCTCGGCCACGAAGGCCGCCATGGCGGCGCCCTCGCCCGGCAGCAGCGCGCGCCCGAAGTCCTTGTGGCCCAGCGCCGGCCCGGCGCGCGGCAGCGGTCCGATCGTCGCGCCCTCGCCGCCCTCGCCGCCCTCGCCCCCCGCCTCGCGCCCGGTCGGCTCCTCGTGCTCCTCTGGCAAAATGTTAACAATTTAATGCTATCATCATCATCATCGGCCACTTGACGCCCACTGCAGGACATAGGCCTCCCTCGTGGTTTTCATAACCATGAGGGGTTTTGCCATAATCGCCACGCTTAGCAGGCGGGTTGGCGATCGCAGGATGCGGTTGGAATTTCGGGAAGGATGGATGTCGTAGAAGGCGACTAAGGAAATCAATTTAATGCCATACTCAAATTAAATCTAAGTCACTTTTCTCATATGGAATTCTCTTAGGCAAGTGCAGCCATTAACAGAGTCTATACCAGAAGGTCTGACTAGAGTGGTGAGAGGGAGGGAGGTAGGTAGGAAGCTATTAAACTTATTGCTAAACACTAGGAGCTGTTATGTTGCAGTTATTAGTAACATTCTGCGGTAATAATGATATTAAATCCTATACGTTATTTGAAACTGAGTTTGAGATAGACAATCTCCTTTCCCTTGCCAGTCGACGCCGCTTCAACCCTAGTAGGCATCCCTAATCGCACTTTGCTAGTCTGTGGCACTCTCTACCAACCAGCGGAGCGAGCACAAAGAGTTTCGTATCCTATCTGAAAGGATAGGATAAAATTTTAAAACATCACAATATTTCACCCCATCCCCAAACACGACTGCAAAAAATCACCAACTGCTTTTTGTGAAGGTATGGACATATAGATATATTGAACAAAGATACAATAGTGGTGTTTTAGTTTCAGGCATTATTTTACCGATGTTATAGGTAAATCAATGCAACCATCAACTAACACGAACTAAAATATCGTCGGCTTACTGCAAGAAGTCATTTACTGCAAAAACTCACTAACCGCATTTTTTTAAAGGTATGGACATATAGATGTAGTGAACAATGATACAATAGTGGTGTTTTAATATCAGGCATTATTTTAACGATGTTATAGGGAATAAGGAAGAGGAAATACAACCATTAACTAACACGAACTAAAAAGTAGTTTTTCTCCCAATAGTGAATATGTCGGTTAATGAGTTCTTGCAATAAGCCGACGAAATAACCGACATATTCCCAATAGTGAAATAAGCCGACGAAATATATTCCTTAGATATGAGATACTTTTGTTTTATCTGCTTGTTACAAATAACGGATAATAGATGCGCTAAGATGCCGAAAATTAATAAGTACCTACAAACTTTATAGCCATTGCAATTAATTTATACAATACTAGATGACCCCGTGAACTTCGTATCACCTGCATCATTTTTTTTCTTCTCACCGTTTAAACCTTCCCTGTACTTCCACAAATATAAAAAAAGAAAAATTTGCCAAATCGGCCCAGCCGTTCTCGAGTTTTAGCGAGACAAACGAACAGCAATTGATTTATTTATATATATATTTATATATATATATATATATATATATATATATATATATAGTACAATAGTTGGAGATCCCTCCTACAAGCTCATACGGACATCATCACATCATACACAAGTCACTCGTCGGCATTACAATATTTTTCTGTTTTAGAGTGCGCAGTAACCAAAACCAACTGCGGTTTTGTGGAGTAGGTATAATGACGCGCCACAGGAAAACAATGACTTTTCTGGCCCCACGGGAAACGATAGGGTGTTGAAAGAATGCTCGATGAGGGCCTTGTTGAAGGAGCATGGTTCCAACACGACTGTGGAGCAGTGGCGGAATGTAAGTGTTGGTAGTACTTATCTAATGATATATTAAACTTCAATACTTGACTCACCATCACCAACCGAGTAGAATACATAATACGCTTGTCAAACTAATGCAAATGTGTACCTAGGCAATGCTCAGTGAATGCCTACAGTATTTGGTGTATGGTCTATCCAGTCTAGCGTCGATTGTTGCTCCTATGGGCATCTAAAATAATTTTGGTAACAAATCTTAACAATTTTCTTTTTGATTATATTCTTTTTGTTGCACTAACCCGTGCTGAGGACAATTTAAAAAACCTATTTAGAGGCTAAAAATTCCACCCACGCCGGGACTTGAACCCGCGACCTCTGGCTCACGGTGCCAGCGCTCTCCCAACTGAGCTAATGGGCAAGTGCAAGCATTGATGAAATCTCGAGCCTCTTTACAAACTTCTCTGTATTACGTACAGGCAGCGACATTTATCCGAAGCAATTTACATCACTTGCAGCCCCGATTAACCCACTTTGCAGTTAGGTTTTAACATTGGAATGATATCGCTCAGCGTACTGAGTACAATACACCTATACGTGGTAAGTAGCAACCTCTGCAGGGTTATAAGCAACTCGGAGTTGGCAAACAATCACGCGCCCTCGCAGGGTATAGTGTAGAATAATACTCAGTAAATTTCCGTGTGGCGCCGGATTAAGAAAAGCGTCACTCCATTTCCTTCCGTGGATGTCGTAGGGTAGGAGGCGACTAAGGAAATAACGGAGACGGAGACGGGCAACAGCGTCTTCCTCAGACTCCAACCACATACAGATCGCCAACCCGCCTGCCAAGCGTGGCGATTATGGCAAACCCCATCATGGTTAGAAAACCACGAGGGAGGCCGTTGTTCTGCCGTGGGCGTCAAATGACTGATGATGATGGTAAATATCGTCTCTCACAGAGTTTTACAGTTTACAAATATTCACATACTCTACGCTTCTAAGTATGCATGGTAATATCAACCCTCACAGGGTTATAATAAGTCATACTTGCTAAACAATTACATACTACACCCTCGCGGGGTCCACGTGTGTCGCCTAAGCCTATAGGTACTTTGATTTTTAATTCCGTAGAATTCTGACAGGTAGCATTTTTTGACATGTCAGAGATTACAAACCTTTTTGGCCGGGCAAATTTTTCAATTTCAATACGAGTCTGAACATCTGAGTCCATACATACATTTTATTTGTTAGTGAATGTATCCATTTTATTAAGTGTGGTTCTCCACATTAAAATACTCTCTCTCTCTCTCTCTCTCTCTCTATCTCTCTCTCTCTCTCTCTCTCTCTCTCTCTCTCAAGAGAAGGCCTGTGCCCTATAGTGGGACGTTTATAGGCTGCTTATGAGGCATAAAATCGGTAAAACTAACCTATTTGATCTCTTTATTTACTTTAAGATCGGTCGAACTAACCTATTTAATCTTTTCATTTACTTAATTTTTTTTTTTCTTTCAACAAAAAACTTAACCGCCCCCTTCCGCGGCGTCACGCTCGGCCGCGATCCGCACGCCGGCCCCGCGCATCGACGTGCCGCCGCCAAGGACTGCCGCGCCCGCCGCCTCCCGCACGCCGTCTCCGTCGTCCCCCCAGAAGGCCGCCCCACGCCCGTCTCCGACCCCGCCGGCCTCGTCGACCGGCCTTGCCGCGCGGGCGCGGATCGGGTCGCCCACGCGACTGCTCCCAGCTACGCCGCCGCCACAGCTGCCGCCAGCCCGCCGAAGCCCGCTCCACGAGCCCCCAACTCGCCTCCGCTGCCCCCCCCGGCAGCTGCCCCATCGCCTGCGAAGCAGCCGAGGTACCCGCCGCTAGTGGTCGAAAACCTACCGGATTGGACCCTGCACTTCAAGGCGATGAGGGCAATCCTCGGCCACGTTCCCAACGCACGCCCGTTCGGCAAGGGCGTTCGTTTTCTGCCCAAGTCGGACCAGGAGTACCGGGCGATCCAGCGCTACCTCACAGAGCTGGAGAAATCGTCCGGGATCTCCTGGTTCTCGTACTCGCTGCCCGCCGAACGGAGCCTGAAGGTGGCCATCAGAGGGCTGCCGGTCAACACGGCCCCGGAGGCGATAAAGGAGGACCTGAAGAAGCGTGGCTTCGGCGTGGAATATGTGCGGCCCATCCACGCGAGACACGGAAGGCCCGGCTGCATCTTCTTCGCCCAGGTGGAGAGGACCCCCAGCCCCATCCCCGGTATATATGAGGTGTGCGAACTCCTCAACATGCCGGGGGTGAGGATCGAAGCCTGGCGCGGGAAGAGGGGACCCGCGCAGTGTCACCGGTGCCAGCAGTTCCAGCACTCGTCGCACCAATGCCACAGGCGGCTAGCCTGCGTGCGGTGCGGCGAGGAACACGCCGCCCGGAACTGCCTCCGCCTTCTGGAGGACCTGCCGACGTGCGCCAACTGCCATGGCGCACACACGGCGAATAGCACAGTGTCCCGTGTTCCGCAAGGAAACGCGGAACAAGAGGGCGGGCACCACGGCGCCGCCGTCGCGGAGCCCCCTCCCCCTCCCCGAGTTGACGCCGGGAGCAAGATGCAGCCGGGTCGCTGATGGCGGCCGCCAACCACCCGGACGCCCCAAAGCCCCCTCGCCGTCGCCGGCGGAAGAGGGGCAAGAAGAACGCTACACCGGAGGAGCAGCCACAACCCCAACGAGCGCAGCAGCCCGCGCCCGTGGCCCTCGGGGCCTCTCTACCAGCGGTCGCCGCCCCGACCCAGGGGAAGAAGGCGAAGCGAGAGAGAGCCCCGAGAGACGTGATACCTAAGTTAAATCTAAGTCTGGTCAATAGTCCTGCTCTGCCCTCCTGGACTCTGCACCATGGTGCGGCGCATCCGACCCGCCCACCAAACTGGCTCAATATGACATGTCACCTTGTTAGCAGATACACATCCCCGGCCATCAAAATGACATCTAACATCGTTACTGTGAGGCAAGCTATATATTTACGAAAAGTAGGTGCTTAGTCTCAATACTCACCGCAACGCGACCGTAGTGACAAACTAAGAACCACCGGACTTGAGGACAAACAAGCCATATTGAGTTTTTGTATTTTGTTGAGCAGAGCTAAAAACAAGTGACTCTTTTTCCACTTTAGTTATATTCCTAAGCAGGTTTTCATAAACCTGTAACATACGCCTTGAGAAAACTGTCGAGAGCTGGTGAATCTTAAGCTCGCATACCTTTGCCAGCAGTATATATTTAACACATTCGTGGACGTTCGTACGTAATATACAGTTCCTTTAGTTTAAAAATATTAGTCCGTAATTGGCCTATGTTTGGTCTACACTTTGTGCTGTGGACTTTGTTAAATTAATAAAATAAAATAAAACCGATAGTGTTGCTAAAGCATCCTCTATCCGGGAACAAAAATCCCGTTTGCAATATCGTTATAATCTGTTATTGCAGACATAGACGACACTACGGTTTGCTGCGGTACTTTGTTATGTTTGGCTCAAATGTTATCGAGCCCCTAAGGAATCGAGTTGAATGTAATTTTCAAAGCCAAAATCTGAATCATGTCAACTTATTCAGGTTCTTTACAGGTTCAGAGACAAACCCGTTTTATATTGTAATACTACACAGATGCATAGGCTGTACCTAATCAAGTTTGTAAGTGGGTATAGGACGCTCATCAAAAGCTATTTTATCCACTATTTTATCAGCAGCTGGCATAATATTGCAGGGTCTGGATCAACTGTAACTTCACTCGTACATCACTCTGGTCACAAGTAATATAATAATAATTCTATTATATTAGAAAACTCCAAGAACGATGAGGATGTTTTTATCAGTGAACCCTGTTGATTTTTAACAGATTTTTATGGATTGATGTGTGTACACCTACCTACCTACCTATCGTATCCTTTGTACGTGCAAATGTCTCTGAATTGGGGTACCTAATTTAATTTCTCGCACTATTGGGTCTGTGGATATCTATTGGAATATTTTACATTAGTACCTACCCAGCTTTGTACTGTTTTGTATTACACACACACACACACGCGCACGCACGCACGCACGCACGCACGCACGCACAGCTAACTGTGAATCATCTGACATTAGCGTCCTCTACCACCAGGCGATAACAAACACGTCTTAAACTCAAAGCTTCAAATAACGTACAGGATTTAATAGCGGCGTTTTACCTAAAATAAAACGTTCATTATATACTTACCTTATTTGAAGCTTATATTGAATTCCTGTCTGTGGTTTTCGACACAATGAAAAAAAGATGGCCGTTGCGCGTTCTGAAATCATTACGCGAAAGGCATCCTGGTTGGCAGTGAGTGCCACAGACTAGCAAAGTGCAACGATTAGGGTTCAAGCGGTGTCGAGTGGCACGGAAAAGGAGGTTGCCTATCTCAAACTCAAAGCTTCAAATAAAGTACGTATTTAATAAGCGTTTTATTTCAGGTAAAACGCCGCTATTAATTATCACACTTCATCACCCCCCTTAGGTCCCTTCAATCATTTATGTTTTAGTGTTATTAGTATTATTTACACATGTTTTAGCTGCACCTCTGGTAAGCTCAATCATCTTCAGGGACCTTATTGTAGAAGTGTATATTTAATGCCCTATGAAGGTGTATTAACCTTTGCCAGCCTAAATCTTGGAAAGTTTATGTTCATACCATAGTAGGTTGTAAAAAGTATATTGAATAAAACTCACTTCCTTTCTCAACCCACTCATCCGACTCACTGCTGCTGGAGCTGCTGCTGCTCTGTTTGGCTTTCTTACGCAACTTTTTCGCCTTCTTCAGCTTCTTCTTTAGCTTTTTGAGCTTCCGCTTTGTGTCTTCTTTGTCCTTCTTTTTGCTCTTTTTCTTGTGTTTGTCTTTTTCTTTGTGTGGAGTCGGCATTGGCTCTTCATCTGTGCTGTAAAATAATGTGCATTGTTCTAAATATTGACAATGGTTACAAATGATACTTTATTTTAAAGGTCAGTAAATATAATGCTACAATTATAAATTATATATTCCCTGATTTCTCGTATTTTTGTGAATATTTGTGTGACTAATTCAACCTTCTAACGTTTGTTTCACATGCAAATAGGTTCTAACTGCTACTCGGGGCATTATTAGGCATTATTGTGCGAGTGAACATTGTGTTTTAAAAATAGATGGCATTGTGCAAGAATCGCATAAACGGATTCTGTGGCGATAAGAAGTTCGCCGGAACAGCTAGTATTGAATATGCTAGCAAAATGACATATTAAAAACTTAATTTTTTTGCAATTACAAATGCAATATTATTTTTTAATGACTAGCGATGCTCATACATGTATATTAAACAGGTCTGACCGTTATTATTTATTAGTTAAAATTTAATTACCTTTGTTTCCCGATGTTATGGCAACATTGCAGCTGCCGTGGTCAGCAAACAAAGGTAATAAAGTTTGCCTTATAAATAATCATGGTTAGACCCATTTAATACATTACTATACAAATGCAATTATTGAATGTTCAGTTCACCTATCAAATGCTCAAACCACTCACAGTAAATACTGCAAATCAGCATCAATTGACCAAAGAAATCATTAATATGTTAATGCTCGCATGACACACACAGCTAAATCTTATGTTCTTTCTACTGTATAGAATTTTTATGGGCTGAGAGAGGTTATAATTACAAGGAATGATTGCTACCAGGGGAGCTATGATGTAAGTCGTTCACTGAATAGAGTAGTCTGATTTAACCTACTCTGAACTGTCAAATACATGCATATATTGACACTGGAGTTTTCAAAATGGTTAACCCAAGACAGTGAACCGTTACATGATATGAATAATTTGTAGTGGTAGCTAATGGGTGTAGTAGTGTGCTTATTTTACTCACTCGTCGGGTCTTGTGGGCGACTTGCCCCAGACGGCAGCCACACCCAGGAGCCCGATGCGCTCACGCTGCCGGCTCCGCGCCTCCAGGAACTCCTCCTCTTGTGGCTTGTAGCGCGCACCGCGTGCTGCCGCGCCGCCCAGCCCTGCGAACACTGCAAACTTGTTTGGTACATACTATCTGCTTATGTCAATGCTTTATAAATAGGTAAAACTTGAATGTAGGTTGTTAGTTAAGTAGTACATGTTTTACAAATTGATTATGGAGCGTGGAGACACACCACCAAGTCCGCCGCCGGTATCAGGGCGCGAGCTTCGCGCGCGATGGTCGCGGGGCTCCCGCGGCTCGCGACTGCGACTGGTCCTTCGCGATCTACTGCGACTACGCCTCCGCGATCGACTGCCACTGCGCCTCCGCGAACGGCTACGCTCCCGGGACCGACGATCACTACGGGGCATCCTGCTGGTTAGCTCACTTCTGCTGTGAGATAGGTACCTACGTACTGATTGGTTCACTACTTCATCATCTTATTACGACACGACACTGATATATTGGAAGGCTAGCTCAGCCAAATAAGTGTATTTTTGTAGTTATTTTGAACTGGTCATAATTTAATAGCGATGCTTTTAACAATATTTTTCAATTCAATTCTTAATTATGGCTACCCTAAGGATTCGGTCCACGCAATAAATATAAATAAATGTCTTGTTTACACTTATTATTTTTCTAATTTGTGGTTTTCGCAGATTAAATGGGAGGAGATACACAGATACACGCACAGAGCAGGCAGATAAAAAATGCTAATCATTAGGCACGAGTCACACAGATGAGACAAGAGGCGGAGACGCGAAAAAGACGCAAAATGTACTGAAGCGACGGGACGAAGCCCACACAGAGAGGATGGGGCGCGGGCGCCGCGACGCTTCTTCGATATCTCCGCCGCGGAACGGACGTCCCACGTCCCCCAGTTAATATCGTTCTGTGATTAATATTGAACGGACATAAAATATCTAACTATTCGGTAGTATGCATTCTAACCAAATTCTAACCTCAAATGCATAAAAGCTTCTGATACCTATCAACAAGAGTATAATTAAATAAGTAATAAGCAAATAAAAAGAAAATATGACTTGAAAATAAAAGTTATTAAGAAGGCATATTTTGAATCTATGAGATGAAATAGCGATCTAAGATTGACATACAATTTTATTTTTAAACTAAAATGTAAATAAAAATTTAAAATTATACAAAGCGAAAAATAAATAAGATAGCGATATCGCTATGTAGGTATAGTTTCGAGCCGGTGCCAAGTTATAAAACCAGCACATACATTTTGGGCACCGACTCTAAATCCTATATCTATATATGAAATCATCATCATCATAAGCAGCCTATATACGTCTCTCAGAGAGATTATGGGCTTAATCACCAAGCGTGCCCACTGTGGATTGGTGATTTCAAGCTCGGAGGGTTTCTATTATTAATTATTTCAATTCAATTCTATTCTATAATACCTCCATCGAATTAAAAGGGCATATTTGTTTAAATTATTTCTCTGCTGTAGTGTTTTGAAGCTATTTTTTATTTAAAAAAAAAGTAATTTCTTTTGAATATCACAACGACTCCACGAAACTATGTTTTCCGAAAGAAAAATTATGAGTTACTATAAAAAAAAACACCCAAATCGCTTGAAGTATGCCTTTAAAATTTTGAGAGTTCCCTCTATTTCTCCAGGATCCCATCGTCAGATCCCGACTGAAATAGGTGAATAGTAAATTGCAATTTCATAATAAGACACATAAAAAAACCTACATGTTCCATCCTTATTGGGTTCCTAAACAGAAACTCTAAAAGTTTTAGGAATGCTTTAAAAAAATATTTTTATTGAGAAGTTTGTATCATGGTTATGAAAACCACGAGAGAGGCCTATGTCCTGCAGTGGGCGTCAAATAGCTGATGATGATGAGAAGTTTGTAAAGAGGCTAGAAATTTCATCGATGCTTGTACTTGCCCATTAGCTTAGTTGGGAGAGCGCTGGCACGGTGCTGAACATACTGTTCTGTGGTTCCACCGTCTATCTAGGGAAAAAACAGCAGGCAGCAAATAAAAAAACTAGGGGACAACAGTTGACCTTTACAGACATAAAAAAAAGGATTTTGTAATTTTGATCCATTTTACAAAACGTTAATAATTTTTCTATAGCTATTACGTTACACCCTGTAGGTATATCGGACGAGATTCGTCAGAGCTAGTCAAGTATATGAAGAGAGTGTAGGTTCTGTACGAGTGGTTAGTCTACAAACTGCTGTTTGTTCTGTGAAGTCGAGCGCCCTCGCCCCGTCCCATACCGTGTGCGCTTAAAAGTCTTGGGCGAATGTTCTCCGCTCCGTCTTTTCTCGCCCTCCCGTCCCACGTCCCTTCTGTGTCTCGCGCCCGGCCTAGGTAGGTAAGGACGTAGGTACGATTGTACGTATTTGTTCTGTGGGCGCGCAGCTGTGGCGCCAGCGTTGCCAGATACACCGCTTTTCCGCTCATTATCCCGCTTTTTGCCTTCCGCTTTATGCCTTCGTGGTTCCGCTTTTATCATGTGTTCTGTGGCTTTTTTATTGTGGTTGCCAACCGGGGAGGGCACGGAACCCTGTGCCCAGGAATGGTTGAAATCTCTTCCTTCCTTGCATTAAAAAAAATGTTCTGTGCGGGAGGGAGGGAAAGCCATACAATATTAAATGACTATCTTGTTCTTTTATTCAATAATTTGTAAGTTGCCTTTTACTTGTATAAATAAAGAATCAAAACAAAAGTATCAATAAAGGCATGAAGTGAGTCAGTACCTATATAAAATCCATGTATAATTAATTAAAGTATGGAATCCCGCCTTTTTAGTTAAGAATCCGTATTTTTTAAGCATTGCTACCGCATTTTCAATCTCCACAGTCATCTCTCAACACTGTGTGGCGCGCAGCAGCAGTGTTGCCGTTTCAGCGCTTTTCTCGCTAGATCTAGCGCTTTTCTACGCTGTTCAGCGCTTCTTTTCCAACAATAACGCGCTAAAAAAATTTGGGGAATCTGGTGGAAAAATGAAAAAGATATCGTCAGCCTTCACTTAGGCCAAAAAGTTGGTATCCAGAGCCGCAAAGCAAAAAAAAAGAAAAACCTACGTGTTCATTCGGGGAATCCCCAAGAATAATGTTCAGTCTAGTTTTTTGTTTTGTCTCTTTTTACAGTAAACGATTTTACTATCGCTGTCTTACTCATACTAAAGCGACGTGTGGTTAATTTCTTGTTAGCCAGTGACCACGTGATCATCAACCACCTGCGTCAGCATCACACATCACCCAACTGCTCGGTTCTACTGAGGAAGACACGCAACCTGCATCCTGCCCACCTGCGAGCATGCCTGAAGTGACCCACATCAACACCAGTCTGACCGATGTTTGCGCCCTCTCAAGGCCCAGCTGCACAGTAAAAAGAAAAACAATCATCTATTCAGATAAAATAGGTGTAGGCCTAGGTCCCTTGTTAAACGATAGGCTTACACAGAATGTCCTGAATGAATGTCATCCCCACGCGAGTTTTACTGACATTGTGCAAGACTTATTCAAAAAACCGCTTGAAAGGGATACTACCTATATATTATTAGTAGGTAATAGCCGAGGCGTCAAAAAAACGGACATTAACAATGTATTCGACTTGTATGCTCAGGCTAAGGATGTCCAACCAGAGACGGGAAAGTTATTTTTTTGCGCTTTTCCTTATTCCCAATCACTTTCTGGAAAGGATAACAGCGACATATGCATATCCATCATCTGACATGTCGTCATAGTGACGTATTATTTTTTGACATTAACAAGTTTGTTAAGAATTACTTCATGACGAGAGATACTGTGTACCTCTCTAAAAACAGTCGACGTAAGTTAGCCAGTCTATTGGCTTATAATATTTTTGACTCAGTTGTTATAGGAATTATAACACAAACAAACGAAAACGACAACCGTGTTACTAGTATTAGTAATAATTTAGGAGCGGGCTCAAACACAGAATCGATGGATTTAAACGGCCATCGCAGACAAAGGAAAACCCTGAGTTAGGTCTAAATTTAGTTGCACAAAACATACAGGGTTTTTCCGGCAAAGACAATTTAATTGAACTATTTTTAAAGGATTTTAATGTAGATATTTTGTGTTTAACAGAGCACTGGCTGAAACAACCTGAAATGTCTTTCACTTTAAAAGACTATTTAGCAGTAAGTACTTTTAACTGACAGCACGCAATAAGAGGAGGTTCAATGATATTTGTAAAAAGTAGTTTAAAAATGAAAGAAAGAAAAGACATTGTCAGTCTATCTATTGAACGCTTAATTGAGATCTCGTGTGTGGAATTGGATAGGTACATAGTTATGTGTGTTTATAGGCCGCCACAATCGAATTATAATGAATTTGAATTAGTTATGGAAGACGCCTTAAAACGCCTATTTACTAGCAATAAGAGCATAGTAGTATGTGGTGACTTCAATATAGATTTGTTAGTTGATAGTTCACTGAAAACTAAACTCACTAGTCTGTTCAGGTCATTTAATTTACATTATTTATTTACTGAACCCACTAGGACAACAGCTACTAGCGCCACTTGCATAGATAACGTTTTTTGTAATTGTCAATTTATAGAAAAAAAGGTCATACATAATTTACAGTCCGATCATAGCGGGTTATGGGCAGTTCTACCGTCAGTACTAGAAGAACCTTGTAATGAAGTAATTTGTAGACCAATAACAGAAAAAAAAATTGAATTATTTAAAAGAAAATTAGGCACACAGTTAGATTCATTAAATTTTGATAGCACTGATCGGAATACATTATATGAAGTGCTGTTTTCGACCATATCAAAACAATTTGAACAGATATTTAACGTAAAAAAAATTACAGGGTTAAATCGCGGTTTTTCAGAATGGGCAACGCCAGGTTTACATAGAAGTAGGAAAAGGCTTTATGAATTGTATGAAGAGAAACAATTTAATCACGATCCGACGTTTAGAGAGTATGTTAAAAAATATTCAAAAACGTTTAGGCAAACTTGTTTAGCAGCCAAATCCATTAGCATAAGTAAACAAATTATGGCGTCAACTAATAAAATCAAAACAGTCTGGCAAGTAATTAGCAAAGAGACAGGCAAAACGAGACCTAGGGACCAGATATTTGCTTTAAAGGTAGAAGGGAATTTAGTCAATTCAAGGGAAGACATAGCAGAAATATTTGAAAATTTCTTTAAAAACATACCCCTCAAAATTACGGCTAGCTTAAATTCTTCCCCTCAATCAGCCGAAACTTTACTTCTGGAAAGTATAAATACATGCAAAGCTGACTTTCAATTCACCCATATAAGTCCCTTTGCTATTGTCAAAATATTTAAAGAGTTAAACTTAAAAAAAACCGAAGATTTGTGGGGATTATCGGTTAAACTTATATCCACGGTTATCCATATTCTAGCACCTTACCTTGCTACAATTTTCAATAAATGCATTGACCAGGGAACCTTTCCTAATCTATTAAAGTTAAGTAAAATAGTACCCTTATTTAAATCTGGCGATAGTGAAGATCCCAATAATTTCAGACCAATAGCAATATTGCCGGTCCTAAGTAAAGTTTTTGAAAAAGTAATTTTGCATCAATTGCAGACTCATTTTAGTATAAATAAGCTATTTCATAAGAAACAGTTTGGATTTACGAAGGGCCGCTCAACGACGGACGCAGGCATAGTATTAATAAAGCACATCTTTGATGCGTGGGAGGAGGCGCAGGATGCCATCGGGGTGTTCTGTGACCTGTCCAAGGCGTTCGATTGCGTCGACCACGAAACGCTCCTTATAAAATTACACCGGTATGGTTTAAGTAATAAATCGCTAGCTCTTCTTCGATCTTACTTAACAGACAGAACCCTAAAAGTAGATATCAATAGAGTTAAATCCTCAGGATCTAATGTAAAAGTAGGAGTTCCTCAAGGTTCTATACTAGGACCGTTCCTTTTTTTGGTTTACGTAAATGATTTGCCCTACCTAGTAGAAAAACTATCGCAGATAGTACTGTTTGCTGATGATACTTCCTTAATTTTTAAAGTAAAGAGAGGTTTAGGTAATGTTGACGATGTAAACAATGCTCTATCTACAGTTCTAAACTGGTTCACGGTGAACAATTTGATGTTAAATGCGAAAAAGACAAAATGCGTCAAGTTCTCCTTGCCCAATGTTAAAAATGTTGACACGTGTCTAAAAATATCTGGTGAAAAATTAGAGCTGGTAGAGTCCACACTATTTTTAGGCATAACAATAGACTCAAAACTGCAATGGGGTCCGCATATTGAAAAACTATCGGGTAGGTTGAGTTCAGCTGCATTTGCAGTTAGAAAAATTAGGCAACGTACAGACATACCGACTGCGAGGCTGGTCTATTTTAGTTATTTTCACAGTATTATGTCATATGGGCTGTTATTATGGGGACGGGCAGCAGATATAGAAACAATATTTATTTTGCAGAAAAGAGCAGTAAGAGCAATTTACAACTTAAGCAGTAGGGAATCGCTAAGGGAGCGTTTCAAAGAAATAGGAATTCTTACACTGGCTTGCCAATATATATTCGATAATATAATGTATGTTCGTAAAAATATAACCATGTTCAAATTAAATAGGGACGTCCATAACGTAAACACTAGAAATAGAAATAAGCTTGCTTATTCTAAATTTCGTTTAGCCAAGGTAAATACATCGTTCGTAGGCTATTGCGTTCGTTTTTACAACAGAATTCCAGAACATGTTCTATCCTTGTCTGAAAATAAATTTAAAACATTCATAAAAAATCGCTATGTAAAAAAGCCTATTATAGAATAGACGAGTATATGAACGATATAAGCCCTTGGTAGTAAGCCAATTCCACTGCGATTTCATTATTATTTAATTATTAATATTATAATTTATTTAATTTTAAAAACGTGTACTGACGACGTGATTGCACATTAATAACTATAGCACACATTTTATAGCTGACAAGAACTCAATCTGCAGGTTTGCTAAAGGTCATTCGAATGGTGGCGTGGTGGCCGGGTCACCTATCTCCCTCTAAAATGGTTGAGACTGGTGATGGCTGACCCCTGCGTTATGTTCGTGAACGGGTGCTGTTCGTGTGTCTGGCCGCAGCATTACTGTTTTTCCTACTTTTGTAAGAAGTGTTATTTTGGCTTTTAAAGTTATTAGTGGCTATCACGGAATCATATCATATAGGCTTTGATGTATAAGTTTAAGATGATTTGAGAAAAGATGGTCAGAGTGGAGTTTTTTTTCCCGCTGCCTTTTTCTCCACTACAAATACGGCCCGAAGGCAGCGGCTAACATAGTAACATAGTACATTGACATTCAGCAAACAGAATGTAAATTCTTTACGTTGAAATAAATTATTGATTTCTGATTTCCAGTTATAACCACCATTTTACCCATGCTAAAGCGCCCTGTAAACGATCAAATTGTTTGTCAAATTTTACGTGTTTGTCAAATTACTTGATAGTGTGCAGCTGCGTTTGTCAAACAGTCTACGTGTTAAGCGTGTTTGATGAAAATATGTATTGATGTTGTGTTTGACAAACTCATTCTACCTAACCGCTGGGTAGAGGACGTCACGTCACGAAAGGAGACCGAAATGAATGGAGAAACCTGAATGGAAAGTTAACAAATTTGTTTGACATTTGGTTTGATTGTTTAAGGTATTGTTTGATGAAAACGTAAAGTTTGACCAACAAATTTGTCAAGCAGATTTGATCGTTTACAGGGCGCTTTTAATCTAGTGGAATTTAGCGCTTTTTTCAGCCCCGTTTTTGCCAAAAAATAGCGCTTTTTTGACAAGTGTTTGGTGGTTTTATTTTCTTCCAAACGGCAACACTGCGCAGCAGGCATGTAAACCATCCTTAGTAATAATACTTAATTAAAAAACGTTAAAAAAAAAAAAAAAAAAAAAAAAAAAAAAAAAAAAAAAAAAAAAAAAAAAGCAGGCAGCAGCAGCATAGATTACCATAGTTTGTTTTGGTTTGTTGCGGTCGATTTATCGAATTTCAGTCAGTTTCAAAATTTTTCTGAAAGAAAAGCAGATTAGGTACATTCTAACGGTAGATAATTTATCAATATGAAGCTGTCTACTCCTCGGTACACCCTTTGCTTGTTCTTCCAACTGATGTTCTTGTTCTTGGATCTTGTTTTTAACTGTGTGAGTTTATTCTCGAGGAGCCGCGATAGTTTACTCGTCCTATTCATGTAAGTATAAGTTTTCTTTGTTTAGCTATGTTTAAATTCACCATGGACTACTCTGGGGGAAGCTGAAGGATGCAGGAGTCCCTTCTGACGTTGTTGAACTGTTAGAATATTGGTATTCAAATAAAGACAACAGCGTCAGGTGGGATAATACGCTGTCTGACAGCTATCGCTTTGCCTGTGGTGTTAGACAGGGGGTCTGACCTCCCCGATCTGTTTAATCTCTATGTAAATGATCTGATTGGGGAGCTGAGCAGCACAGGTTGGGCTAAGGCTCTGTGACGGGTACGTCAACAACCTGAGCTACGCCGATGACATGGTGCTGCTCAGCCCTTCTATCAAGGGATTGAGAAAGCTAATATCAATTTGTGAAAGATATGCTGCAGCGCATGGTCTAATATATAACATTAAAAAGACTGAGATGATGATATTCAGATCGGGGAGAGGGCCGGACTCTGTTCCAGGGGTCTTGCTGAAGGGCCAACCCATTAAAACTTTCAAAATTTTCAAATACCTTGGCCACATCCTGGAATCGACGTTGAAAGACGACACTGACATGGAACGTCAGCGTCATGCCTTGTCAATTATAGGAAATATCTTAGCACAACTTTTTTATAAGGCGAATAATAGCGTGAAAACTCTGTTATTTAAAACTTTTTGTGAGAGTTTCTACATGTGCCAACTTTGGACCAATTACACACAGAGAACTCACGGTGGCATTCGCGTTCAGTACAACATTGTATTTAGACATCTGATGGGGTTAAGAAGATACTGTAGTGCCTCAGCCATGTTTGCTGACGCGCGTGTTTACACGTTTAATGCCATTGTTAGACTCCGCATTGCCTCATTTATGGTAGAGTTGCCACGTGTGGAAACTCAATAATTAGAGAGCTATCCGACAGGCTCTTTTTGACGGACACATAAAAGTGCTCATTAGTGTACATTAGTGTACACTCTGACCCTACTTTGTTGTACAAGTAGTTTTTAAAAACATTTTCTTAAATTTAATGTCAACAATTTAAATTTATTTTTTGTACCGCCTGCCTGTATGGACATAATGGTCCGAAATAAAGTTTTATTATTATTATTAAATGTAAACGCAGTCCCGTTTACGTTTCAGATCTAATTTGACCAATATTTTCTTTCAGATTTCAGGATCTATTTCTTGTCCTATCTATCACAACATTGCTGATGACATTATTCTCCACTTACCTGTTTCAAGTAAGAACCATGAATTCTCTTTACTTTCTACATAATATGTAGATAGTTAGGACCTGGGTATTGGTAATTGAGGGCACACCAGCAAAACTCACACCATAACCGGGAGACAGCAATTGCTATAGCTGATTATGTCAGAATAAGCTAAGAGGAATGTGTAGAGATAGCACCTCGACTGCCTCATTTGGGTTTACTATGTTAAGATTACTCCAGGATTTTGGCATTTGTCTTGCTTTTTATTTTATCTGGATCACACAAAACAATCGGTTTAGTCTCAGGACTGATCGTAGATAGAGAATTAAACAAATTTTCGTCTTTATAGAGCAAAAACATTCTGCAATGTTTCACAATTGGATTTTTACCTTGATAATTGTTTAAAACAGAAATAAGCTTATACCACTTAATTTGAAAAATGGCACAATAGGATTTTTACCTTGATAATTGTTTAAAACAGAAATAAGCTTATATCACTTAAATTGAAAAATGGCACGAAAATGAGATCAGCCCCCACACTTTGCTCGCCTCCCTCCAGTGCTTGTAGCGTGACAATATGAGACTTCATTTTTCATGTGCTTTAATGCGACATCGCGGCTGGGAACAATGGCATGCTGCTCGTCTTGACATATCCGCACCATAAAAAGCGCGACAAACGAGGTTGCGCGTTGTTATGCTACGAGCACGGACAAGTGGTAGTGTTGTGGTGACGCGTGTGCAGGCGGGGCTGGCGGAGGTGCTGGTGCGGCGGTTCGCGGGTGCGGGCGTGGCGGGCGCGGCCTACGCGGCGCTGAGCGTGGCCACGCACGCAGCCTGGCTGCTGGATAAGTGGCCTGACCCGCAGCGCCCCTCCTCCGCTGGGCTCGTGCTACTCTTCACACTTCACCGATGCTGTGAGTGCTTAACTTAGATCTGCTGTTATGAATTCATATCCTTGCTCTTCTCACATGTTACATTTATTTGAAATTTCACGAACTCAGCCTAGCAGATCTATGGCTTCTTTGCTGACAGTTTAACACCTTGAGTACTGAATCAATGTATCTTGACGAGGTGTTCACACATCTCACCTCCTCAGTATACTCTAAACTGAGTAGTCAAAGTTTATCAGTGTAAATATAATATGCAATTAGTGTGCATTCTCTAAACAACATTATTTACTAGCAGCGTTTTACCTGAAATAAAACGCTTATTAAATATTTACCATATTTGAAACTTTGAGTTTGAGATAGGCAATCTCCTTTTCCGTGGCAGACGACGCCGCTTGAACCCTAATCGGGGCACTTTGCTAGTCTGTGGCACTCTCTACCAACCAGGATGACTTACGCGTAAAGATTTCAGAATGCGTGATGGCCATGTTTGTCATTGTGTCGAAAACCACAGGCAGGATTTAAATGTAAGCTTGAAATGAGGTAAGCATTTAATAAGTGTTTTATTTCAGATGAAACGTAAAGTCAAAGTCAACATTTTTTATTCAAAGTAACACAGAAACTGTGACTTATTGAACATTACAAGTAAAACTAGATGTCCGTTTCAAAGTCTAGATCATTTGGAGAAAAAACGGACAAAAAAAAAAAACTAGTCCAAACTTAGTCTTTTTAAACATATTCCTTAATTAACAGAGTTTAGAAATCAATTCAATTCAATTAAAATATTTTTATTCATTATACATAATAACAGAATGTTTACTTAATGAACGTCAAAGTAGTTAGTTTCACAATTAATGGATTATGTGGAGAAGAAGCTAACAAAGAAACTCCACATTTATTCTTTTCAAAACACGTTTTAATTTAATTAACAGAGTTTTCAAGTTAAAATATTAGTCATGAATGTGTTGAACATTAGTCACAATCGTGTTGTGATTAATATTAATCAACTGTTTAATGCCAAACATCTTTGTCTTCTAAATAATCTTTGATGTTATAGTAAGCCTTTTTGCACAGAATGTGCTTAACACATTTTTTAAACCGTGTTGGAGGTTACTCTGATATATCTTGAGGAATTTCGTTGTAGAACCTTATACAGTGCCCCATAAAGGATGTATTAACTTTTGCAAGTCTAAATAGTGGAAATGATAATTTATATTTATTTCTAGTATTAACATTATGGTGGCCACCAACATTTTCGAAGTCTTTGATATTTTTTCTAACGTACATAATATTTTCATAAATGTATTTACATGCTACTGTTAAGATGTTGGTTTCTTTAAAAAAATCTCTTAGCGAATCCCTGCTACCTAACTTGTAAATAAATCGGATGGCTCTCTTCTGCAAGATGAAGATAGTCTCAATGTCTGCTGCCCGGCCCCATAGTAGTATACCGTAGGACATAATACTATGGAAGTAACTAAAATAAACAAGCCTAGCAGTAGCAACGTCAGTGATTTCCCTAATTCTTTTCGCTGCTTATGCTGCAGAGCTAAGTCTGTGTGCTAATTTTACAATATGTGGACCCCATTGTAGTTTTGCATCGATTGTGATGCCCAGAAATACAGTATCATCTACAAATTCTAGTTTTTCATGTCCAATTACTATGTTGTTCTCAACTATCTTTACGTTAGGTAAGGAACACTTTATACATTTTGTCTTTTTAGAATTTAGCAGCAGATTATTATTGCTGTGAACCAATCTAGTACTTGCGAGAGAGCATTATTTGTATCGTCAAGATTATTTTCTTGTCTCCTTATTTTAAACATAAGTGACGTGTCATCAGCAAATAACACTATCTCAGACATTTTTTGTACCATAAACGGTAAATCATTTATATAGACTAGGAAAAGGAACTGCCCTAAGATAGATCCCTGCGGGACTCCTATTTTTACAAGTGAACCCGAGGATTTAATACGATTTACGTCTGCTTTTTGGACCCTTCCTTCTAAATACGATCTTAAAAGATCTAAACCTGCACCCTTTATTCCGTAGTGTTTTAGAAATCAATAATTTATTTCAACGTAAAGAATTGATATTCTGTTTGCTGAATGTCAATGTACTATGTTAGCCGCTGCCTTCGGGCCGTGATATTCTGTTTGCTGAATGTCAATGTACTATGTTAGTCGCTGCCTTCGGGCCGTATTTGTAGTGGAGAAAAAGGCAGCGGGAAAAAAAAACTCCACTCTGACCATCTTTTCTCAAATCATCTTAAACTTATACATCAAAGCCTATATGATTCCGTGATTGCCACCAAAAAGCCAAAATATCACTTTTTACAAAAGTAGGAAAAACATTAATGCTGCGGCCAGACATACGAACAGCACCCGTTCACGAGCATAACGCAGGGGTCAGCCATTTACATGTCATATCTTCTAAACCCTAGTACTAGGATGCATTGAACAGGCTTTAATTCCACACATCTTCAAAATCAATCAAAATCAAAAAATTTTACTCAAAGTAGCACAGAAACTGCGACTTAATGAACGATACAAGTTAAACTAGGTGTCCATTTCAAAATCTAGATCATTTTAGAGAAAAAATGGACAAAAAAACTCCAAACTTAGTCTTTTCAAGTCCTTAATTTACAGGATTTATATAAATGTTCTAAAGCTCATGCATTGAACTGGCTTTAATTCCAGACCTTTAATTCCTCTTTGTCATCTCATCATCATCATCAGCCTATGCTTGTCCACTGCTGGACATAGGCCTCTCCTATTGCACGCCACTGAGCACGGTCCTCGGCTATTCTCATCTAGCTCTTGCCAGCCGCCCTGCGAAGATCATCGCTCCACCGAGTCTGAGGACGTCCTACACTACGTTTACCGATCCGCGGTCTCCACTCAAGAACTCGTCTACCCCATCGGTTATCAGTTCTTCGGATGATATGGCCGGCCCACTGCCACTTCAGCATGCTAATTCGGTGGGCTATGTCGGTGACCTTGGTTCTCTGTCGGATCACCTCGTTTCGAATTCGATCTTTAAGAGAAACCCCGAGCATAGCCCTTTCCATAGCACGCTGAGCGACTTTAAATTTGTGGACCAGCCCCACCGTGAGGGTCCACGTTTCGGCACCATGTCATGACGGGCATAACTTTGTCATCTAAATAATCCTTAATGCTATAGTAGCCCTTTTGGCACAAAGTCGTGTTGTTTATGTACAATTGTAGTTACAGTAACACGGGAATATCACATTTTTAGAATATTTGTATTTTTTGTCTACTGACATTAGCAGAACTCGCTTACTCGCAAGGCGGCCTGCTGGTTGGTAGAGTGCCATAGACTAGCAAAGTGCGACGATTAGGGTTCAAGCGGCGTCGACTGGTACGGGAAAAGAGATTGCCTATCTCAAACTCAAAGCTTCAAATAACGTACAGGATTTAATGCTGATATTATAGTTTCTGTGTTCATTTAGCAATATCAGGATATAATCTAAACTAATTGTGTGTGTCTGCAGTGTCGCCGTGGTACTACTTCATGTACAAGCGAGCGGCGCTGCGCGTCAGCGACCCGCGCTTCTACGAGGACATAGACTGGATCAACCGCCAGCTGCAGGCGCGATAGACTTCCGATCTGCCCTGACCGACTCCAGACCATTCAACCATAAAGTAGACCGATTATAGTTTCCATTTTAGGATCAAAGTATTTTACTATCTATAAACCTATAAAATGTCTATATAATTAACGTCGTTACTGAATAAAAAAAAGACCACTGATTTTATTTTGACCCGCTTTTATTACTTCCAAAACAAACAAATTTTAGAATGACAGCAAAAGCCAATTATGTACAAATACCAAATACAAATTACATTTTACAAAAGATACATTTTCAAGAAAATGGCACTCGACAATATTCATTTATAACTTTACTAGCATCTAGTGGTGGCGTAAGTAGTTATTTACATGTAAATGAAGCTGCGAGTACATCAGTTTCGAAGGCGAACGTCCGCGGCCCGTAGCGACATTCGCACCGGATTCGTAGCGCGAAGGGCGCGCGGGCGGCGGGCGGCGGGCGGCGGGGATCAGAAGCTGGCTCGGCACAGCGGACAACTGGATTTGTTGCTCGTCGCGAACCACTTGCGCTGCGGGCGAGAGAGAACATTACGACCGTTGCGATTTCGATATCGGCGATCCGAGGAAAAAAGTGCGACACCGACCAGGCAGGAGTTGTGGAAGCGGTGGTGGCACACGCGGCAGGGCACGCGCGGCAGGCCGCCGCCGGCGCCGGGCTGCAGCCGGCAGTAGCAGATGTAGCAGGCGGGCGCGGCGGCCACGCGGCGCTGCACGGCCTCCGCCCACATGCGCAGCGCGTCCAGCAGTCCGCCGTTCTGTGCCACGCCGCACCGCTCCGTTAGCTGACGCGAGCCGAGGGCCCTCTCGAGGCGCTACTTTCCTTTTGAGTTTCTCTCGCTGGCGCATTCTAACATTTTTTTTAGGGTTCCGTAACCCTAAGGGCGAGGGAACCTATTACTAAGACTCCACCGTCCGTCTGTCTGTCGCCGGGCCGTATCTCGTGAACCGTGATAGCTAGACGGTTTTCACAGATAGTATTTCTGTTGCCGCTATAACGACAAATACAAAAAACAGAATGAAGTAAATATGTAAGTGGGGCTCCCATACTACAAATGTGATTTTTTTGCCGTTTTTTCATCATCATCATCATCAGCTATTTGACGCCCACTGCAGGACATAGGCCTCCCTCATGGTTTTCATAACCATGAGGGGTTTTGCCATAATCGCCACGCTAGGCAGGCGGGTTGGCAATCGCAGTATGCGGTTGGAATCTCAGGAAGACGCTGCTGCCCGTCTCCTGGTAGTTTATTTTCTTAGTCGCCTTCTACGACGTCCACGGGACGAAATGGAGACGCTATTCCTAATCCGGCGCCACACGGAGTTTGTTGCTCCATATTAACCACTCGTCTGCCGCGACACAGATCTGTGTCCAACTTAGTATGGGCCACCTATACGTTGCGTTCCGCGAGGGCAGTTCAGGAGTTAATAACGGTACGGAACCCTTTGTGCGCGAGACCGACTCGCTTTGGTCGGTTTTTAGCATAACATAAACCCACGCCTGTATCCCAGAGGGGTAGGCAGAGACCAGGGACTGCCACTTCTGCTTATTTTCTTTCTGTGATGTATCTTGTTGGTATAATAAATGTCTTTTTTCTTCTTCTTCTTCACTTGCTACGATCCTGACAGATCACTTTCGCTTCCTCAATATTCATTAGTCGTCGCATGCATGCACGCCAGTTTCGAGTATTTTTTATCTTGCCCTTTGCTAATACATCCCCTATTTGGTCGAAGTATGTCCGTCTGAGTCGTCCCTTACCGGCCTTTCCACCCACATTCGCTCGATATATTTGTTTCGTCAATCTTTCTTCCTTCATCCTCTCCACATGTCCAAACCAACGCAACATTCGTTTCTCAATTCTAGTCACTACATCCTCCACCAGTCCACAACGTTCTCTAATCACACTATTGCGTATCCTGTCATTCAAAGTAACACCAGAAATACTTCTCAAGGACCTCATTTCTACTGGATTAATCCTACTTTCTTGCTTCTTTTGCCATACCCAAGTCTCGCTAGCATACATAAGTGTTGGTACCAGCACTCCATTATGGATAGCCAATCTAGCTCTTTTGGAGATGTTTTGGCCACTCACAAAGGAGTGCAATGCACCGTTTACACAATTTCCTGCTTTTACTTTTCTTTCTATATCACCTTCACACTTTCCATCCCTGGTAAAGAGGCTCCCCAAATAGACAAATTCTTTCACTTGTTCCACCCTTTCACCTCTAATCCTTATTTTGCACTCAGTCATTTCATCATCTTTTTCGAACACCATTACTTTTGTCTTACTCACATTAATGTTCATTCCTTTCCTTTTAAACGCCTCATCCACTACTGCTACTTGTGTCTGCAGGTCTTCAACCGACGATGCGAACAAAACCTGATCATCGGCGCATAACAAGCATTTGACCAGTAGCTCACCCATCCTTATCCCAAAGTCATTCTCTTTCAAATCAGTCAGGCAACTGTCCATGAATAAGTTGAACAACCAGGGGGACGCGACACATCCTTGTCTCACACCCCTGCGGATGCTAAACCAGTCAGTATACGCCCCATTAATTCTAACGCAAGCACTGGAGTCTTCTTAGAGAGACTTCAGAGCTCGCAGCAAGACGCTGTCCACCCCATACACGGACAGCATCGACCACAGGTCATTCCTCACCACTCTATCATAAGCCTTCTCCAAGTCGACGAACGCACAGAAAACCCTCTGACTTTTGGCCAGAAGTTTCTCCACCATCCACCTCAAGGAGAAGATTTGGTCCACACATCCCATTCCCTTTCTAAAACCCGCTTGAACATCCCATATCTTTTCTTCAGTCACATCTAGTACTCTTTCAATCAAACCTTTGCATACAGTTTGCCGACAATGCTGAGAAGGCTGATACCGCGTTAGTTTTTGTATACCTGCTGGGACCGTTTACCTTTATAAAGCGGCACTATGGCGGCCATACCCCAGTCCTTAGGTACTTTGCCACTCCTCCAGCACTTGTTGAAAAGCAGGTATAAATTGCTAGCATTTCTCACGACACTATCATATCCCGCAGCCTTACCTAGTTTCATGCTAAGCAGGTATAAATTGCTAGCATTTCTAACGACACTCTATCATATCCCACAGCCTTACCTAGTTTCATGCTTTTCATGCTTTGCCTTGACAATTTCTTCCATACTTATAACGCTAGCAACACTAGGTTACGCCTCACGGTCGGGATCACCTTCCAGTAGCCGCTCCTCTCTTTCAAACAGACTTTCAGACGTTCCATAACTTTAAATTCCTCTTTCAGCATGGAGCCATCCTCATCCCTAATAACACTCAACTTAGATTGCTCTGGTCTACCTCGGGCCAATTTCACCGTTTTTCAAAACAGTTTTACATTGGCCTTGAAGCTTTGTACTTTTCCTACTTTTCTTTCTCTCCACTACATCCTTCACCTTATTTTTTATCATATTATACTTATCTTTCCGTCTTACCACATCTTCATCCTCACTACTAATTCCTTGCATTCTTTTGACGGACTTGATAGCTAACAAGTCCAACCACGCCTTTTTTCTTTTCATTCACTACTTCTTTGATACTTTCATCCCACCAAGTAGGTTTCGCTTTTCTTCCATTCAGTCTCTTTCTGACTCCCTTTCTGAGTCTACTGAGAACTGAGCCAATAACTCTTCCACTCCACATTCATGCTCTTCGTTTACATGAATGAGTTTGTCCTTGAGTTTCCTCCTATACTCTCCGCTCACATCTTCGTCTTGCATCTGTCAACTTTTATGCGCTCTAGAGCTGTTGTAGCCACCTGCACTCGATGGCGCCAACGCTTGAACAGACCTCTTACCCGGCTAATTACCAGGAAGTGGTCTGTCCCGACATTAGTTCCTCGGTAGACTCTTGTGTCTACAACTTTACTTCTTAGTCTTTCATCCACTACCACATGATCAATCATAGACCTGTCATTCTGTCTCGCCATGTGTACATGTGGATCTTCTTGTGACTAAACATAGTGTTAGTCACTTGAAGATTCCACTCCGAGCATATATCTAGCAAACTTACCACATTTTCATTCACTCTTCTGTCACCAAATCGCCCTAATACCCTTTCATATCCATCACGCTTTACCCCTACCCATCCATTAAACTCTCCTAATAATACCACCCTTTCATTTCCTTCACACTTGAGTAGAGAATCCCTTACGTTCTGCCAGAACTCCTCTCGGTTGCTTTGAGGTTTTGACATAATTATCTGGGGCATATACGCCCAGAACGAATATTTTCGTCAATCCAACTTTAAAACTAGCCCAGAGGAGTTTGGAACTTACACATTAATGATCAATCAAACATTCGGCCATTCGCCCGGAAAGGATAAGTCCTACTCCTTGACAGCCTCGTTGCGCTTCTGGTACCTGACCACAATGCTGTCAATCCACCATAAGTGGTCGTATCACTTTCTTTCCGCTTGGTCTCATTCACACAACACATCTAAACATTTGTTATGAATCATATCGAACACTTCATTCAATTTCTGTTCCGTTCCTCCACACACATTTATCGTAGCAAAGCGGGTGTCCAAAGTCCGCTTTCCGCCCGCTCGTGTGATCCGGCTTTGGCCGGTTTTTATTATTCAAAGAAGTCCTTTCATAAATCTAGTCTACATAACCATGGTTATAAAAATGAAGTTAAAGAATTTTTTAAATTTTCATACCTTCAGTAGGAAGTATAAATTCGTAGGTAGCCGTTTTTTAAAATTTTCTTTATAAAAAACTAGGTGTAGGATAACAAAAAAATGTCTTAGAATGAACGAGCGGGAGAGTAGCAAAAGGAAAGTAGCGTATTAAATGTGTAACGTTGCGTAGCTGCTGAAACCTTCATTTAGAGGAACGGATTAAGGAAAATAGGTGGCTTTACAGGGTCAACATCGAGAGTTAATTGACCTTCCAGACAGTAGTCATTACCAAGGTCGGGTGGCTATGCCGCAGTGTGTGTGTGTGTGTGTGTGTGTGTGTGTGTGTGTGTATGACCTGGTAGGAGAGGTAGAGCGCCAGCCAGTGCGTGGCGAGCGGCGCGGCGGAGCGCACGCGCGGCAGCTGCAGCGGGTGCTCGGGGCCCAGCGTCACGCTGAGCGGCACGCGCCGGTCGTCCGCCGTCACCCAGCACTCCACCTCGTACGTCGACCAGTGGATCTCGATCTGCGGGACGCGATCGGCACGTTCACGTGACGCGTTACGTGTCATCGTTGTTGTAATTTTGCGGCCGCATTTCTCGAAAGACTCCGAGACGATCGAGTTTACCCAATAACTTTTGTGGTTTACACGTTCACGTTTAACGTTCACGCGTGGAACGACTCGTATTCGAATCGACGAGCGAAATATGACAAATCGGAAGTACGGAAGCGGGCACCTCGGTGTCGGGCAGGTCGTGCGCGTGGGCGGCGAGGCGCGCCAGCTGGTCGCGCACGAGCGGCGGCGTGATGGCGGCGCGCAGCACGCGCTGCAGAGCGGCGGAGGCGCGCGGCGCCGCGGCGCCCCACCAGCCGCGCAGCACGCCCGCCGCCGGCCCGCGCGCCGCCCGCGCCAGCGCGCCGCCCGCCAGCGCCGCCAGCCCCAGCGAGGAGGACCGCTCCTGTAACACCGACGGCCGTCCTTGCTTGTCGTTATGTTATATAACCACAGACAGGAACGAGGATCCTTCACGTTTCGAACCGAGTATGCAGTTTTACAGATACCTACATAAAAACGACATATTCTGTGAAAAAATATCGAAATCGGATAAGGAACGACGAAGTTACAGCGGCAATAGAAATACATCATCATCTGTGAAAATTTCAAATGTACAGCTATCACGGTTCATGAGATACAGCCTGCTGACAGACAGCCAGCCAGACAGACGGACAGGGGAGTCTTAGTAATAGGGTCCCCTACCTCCTTGGGTACGAAACCCCAAAAATGAGCAATATTTTGGTATTTGAATAGCACCCGACTAGGTAGAATATTCAAATAAAAACTAAAAACCTAAATTACTGGAATTCTGAAGATATGGTACGATGTTTCTATTTGTTTTGGATTACACACACACACACACACCAGTGCAACGGACCAACGGACTACTACGATCAAAAGTTCATAAATAGTGTTTAAAAGTGTCATAAATAAAGATAAAGTAGTGCCGAATGTGGACGGAATAATTTTGAAGTGTAAAATCTCATACATCTCATAAATCTCTCTAGTGTCAATAGTGTGGAACAGACAGTGCTTGATTACTACACCGTGAACGACACCTAAAACAACATGTATAATACGCGGCTTTACGCACAGAAAACAAAACTGAGAGTACCTATTGTGCTAATACATAATCGTAAAATAGAATATTAAAGATTACTAAATTCCTGAGGAAAACCAGTTTTACCGCCATCTATTAAATATCGTATGAACTAATACACAGGTTACATATCGACCACAATATTGAAGCTATCACTATATAGCCCTCATGAATGTGCTGCTTGACGCTAGGTGGCGCCACAATATTTATCCTCGAACCATCTCTGTACCCAACTACAACTAATCTAGATGGTGTTGCAAGAAAATGGAGGAAATTATGAAACTGTTACAAGGAATTGAAGGAGAGTTAAAGATTCAGAAGCAAAAAATGAACTTTACAAATACTAATAAAACTTTTGCAAGCCTTGAAGCTAAAACTAACGAATTGGAAAAGAAAATTGAACAACAACAAATCACTATTAATACGATGGAAAGGCAAATGAAACGAAAGAATTTAATATTTTTTGGTGTACAAGAAACGGAAAAGTCATACCATGAATTAGAAGATATCATACTGTCGCAGGTGGGTTAGTTGGGTGCGATCCGTAGTAATGAAAGAAGGTATCCAGGGGCACGGTGTATTTACAATATAATAGAAAGGAAAGGCACCTGAGAACAATAAAATAGAAAAGCTTAACTACGGTCTAAAACATAAATATAAAAAAACAATGAGGAGTTGAAAGAAGAGCACTTACATTAATAAAATTAATGTGCCTTTGAAATATTATTAATTTCGTAGATAAAGATGCGGGATACGCAGGATAAGTTGACAGACGTGTTGTAATAAATTTGGTAATAAAGATAGGATCTTGTTTACGTCCACTTAGTTCGGAGGCTGAGGAATATCTATGTACATACGTCCGAACACTGCGGCACATGTCATAAAATAGTTAAATTTGGAATAGTAGATGGCCGAAAATGATAAAAGAAGCAACGAGGCGATTACCTCGTTACAATACCCCGTCTGCCCCGGAAAAAAAATTATGGACCTTAAGTCCTGATGGTTTTTTTTATGTACAGGAAATGAGGTGAATGAGGGTGTAAAGTAATGGATGACATGAGTGATAATAATTTAGAAATGAATTATGCTATTTATAATGAGTATTTTACATGAGAGACGATTCAAACTTACATACAACTAACATTCATCTAACACTCATACGTCAATCTTTCGAACTATTTTGGTTATCTCTATATATAACCAAAATATGCCTTGTATTGGAGTACCATGTAAATAATCATCATAATACTCGAAAAATCGTTCTCAAGTGGTATTATGGCTTTTTCCAGTTACCATCCGCTGATATTTTATTAAATGATGAAATAGATTAAAATTTATACAATATATACAAGGTAGTGACATTAAGAATGTCCAGTATATAATGATGTATTAAGTAATACAAGTTAAGTGGTATGTTTACCACATAAGATAAGATAAGAATATTCTTTATCAAGATAAGACGTTCAAGAATAATTCTTGACGGAAAAAGTTCCTTGTTAAGAGCTGGTAACTTACTGGAACGTAAGTACCTAGCAAAAAGGATTAATAAGTGATAAAGTTAATAATCATAAAACGATATATAGTGACTGGCCTAAAAGGGTAATGAGATGGAGATGAGAAAACTAATATTTCTTTTATATACAAAAATGTACAATAGGTAGAAGTAAGTTCGGAGAAAAGTAAGTTATGAAAAATATGAGGCCAAATAATTTGTATCGAATGGGAAATTGAACAAGTAGTTCTAATTTTGAATTTTGGGAATTGGTTTTAAGTCTCTTACGTGCCAACGTCCGAGTGGTTTTCCGGACATGTCAGCGAGAACGTAAACGAGGGGTGAAATCTTTTTGGTAATTATGCATTTTACAAATTTGGGTGCTAGTTTGGCCGAATAATATTTATTTGCGTTACTGATTGGATAATTATGTTTCCAAACGACATCATTTTCGTTGAATTCGAAATGTTGATGGTGTTTGTTATAGGACGAAGAGTTAATTTGATGCGCTCTCCAAAGTCGAGCTTGAACTTCTGAAAAAACAGGTTGAAGAAGTCCGAGGTTGTCTGCAAATTCGTCTCGTGGTGCGAAAATAATGTCATAAAATAGTTAAATTTGGAATAGTAGATGGCCGAAAATGATAAAAGAAGCAACGAGGCGATTACCTCGTTACAATACTTCAACTTCTAAACACCACTATGCAAATTGATTGCGAAAAGAATCAAATAGAGTCAGTAAGAAGACTAGGAATGAAAGGTGAGAGAATCAGACCAATTGTCTTAACTGTCATCACATTGGGTCTTAAAATACGAATACTACAGAACAAGAAAAACCTGAAGGACACGTCTATAGACGTCAAAGAGGCCTTTCCTTATAACGTTATTCAGAAGAGGAAAGAGCTACAGGAAGAGCTTCAAAACAGGAGAGAAAAGGGTGAAATCGTGATGCTGAAATACGACAAAATAATTGAGCTTAAAAGTAAAAGCTCACAACCAATAAAAACCCTAGAGCCAACATCTTCGTCAAAACAGTCGGCATCCACTTCTTACATAAGAAACAATAAAATAAAGCCAAAATCACCGCCCGAAACTCTACTTACCGCTCAAGATTGTATCCCAAATGCCAAAAAGAATAAAACCAAAACTAGACTCATATCTCAACCGAAACCCTTCATCAGCTGAAAACAATCAATTCAAATTCAAATTGTTTATTTCATTAAAATTACATAAATAAAATACAGGGGCTGGACCCTCCTAGTAAGTATAGAAATACCTGTGTCAGGAGGGCCCGCTCTTCCACAAATAATCAATTAAACAATTACTAATACAAGTAAACGTAACCCAATAATTTCAAATTTAATTTAATTACATTTAATTACATGCAATGTGTGTGTGTGTGTGTGTGTGTGTGTGTGTGTGTGTGTGTGTAGGTGCGTGCGTGCGGGTGTGTGTGTGTGTGTGTGTGTGTGTGTTTGTGTGTGTGTGTGTGAATGAAAGGTGAGAGAATCAGACCAATTGTCTTAACTGTCATCACATTGGGTCTTAAAATACGAATACTATAGAACAAGAAAAACCTGAAGGACACGTCTATAGACGTCAAAGAGGCCTTTCCTTATAACGTTATTCAGAAGAGGAAAGAGCTACAGGAAGAGCTTCAAAACAGGAGAGAAAAGGGTGAAATCGTGATGCTGAAATACGACAAAATAATTGAGCTTAAAAGTAAAAGCTCACAACCAATAAAAACCCTAGAGCCAACATCTTCGTCAAAACAGTCGGCATCCACTTCTTACATAAGAAACAATAAAATAAAGCCAAAATCACCGCCCGAAACTCTACTTACCGCTCAAGATTGTATCCCAAATGCCAAAAAGAATAAAACCAAAACTAGACTCATATCTCAACCGAAACCCTTCATCAGCTGAAAACAATCAATTCAAATTCAAATTCAAATTGTTTATTTCATTAAAATTACATAAATAAAATACAGGGGCTGGACCCTCCTAGTAAGTATAGAAATACCTGTGTCAGGAGGGCCCGCTCTTCCACAAATAATCAATTAAACAATTACTAATACAAGTAAACGTAACCCAATAATTTCAAATTTAATTTAATTACATTTAATTACATGCAATGTGTGTGTGTGTGTGTGTGTGTGTGTGTGTGTGTGTGTGTGTGTGTGTGTGTGTGTAGGTGCGTGCGTGCGGGTGTGTGTGTGTGTGTGTGTGTGTGTGTGTGTGTGTGTGTGTGAATGAAAGGTGAGAGAATCAGAACAATTGTCTTAACTGTCATCACATTGGGTCTTAAAATACGAATACTACAGAAGAAAAACCTGAAGGACACGTCTATAGACGTCAAAGAGGCCTTTCCTTATAACGTTATTCAGAAGAGGAAAGAGCTACAGGAAGAGCTTCAAAACAGGAGAGAAAAGGGTGAAATCGTGATGCTGAAATACGACAAAATAATTGAGCTTAAAAGTAAAAGCTCACAACCAATAAAAACCCTAGAGCCAACATCTTCGTCAAAACAGTCGGCATCCACTTCTTACATAAGAAACAATAAAATAAAGCCAAAATCACCGCCCGAAACTCTACTTACCGCTCAAGATTGTATCCCAAATGCCAAAAAGAATAAAACCAAAACTAGACTCATATCTCAACCGAAACCCTTCATCAGCTGAAAACAATCAATTCAAATTCAAATTGTTTATTTCATTAAAATTACATAAATAAAATACAGGGGCTGGACCCTCCTAGTAAGTATAGAAATACCTGTGTCAGGAGGGCCCGCTCTTCCACAAATAATCAATTAAACAATTACTAATACAAGTAAACGTAACCCAATAATTTCAAATTTAATTTAATTACATTTAATTACATGCAATGTGTGTGTGTGTGTGTGTGTGTGTGTGTGTATGTAGGTGCGTACGTGCGGGTGTGTGTGTGTGTGTGTGTGTGTGTGTGTGTGTGTGTGTGTGTGTGTGTGTGTGTGTGTGGGTGTGTGTGATTGAGAATTTTATATTTGCATTTGCACGCTATTTAACAAATTTTGTTCTACCTCATCGTAGCTTAAACTCTTAATCCATTCGGTCAAAACCTTTTTACACTCAAAGTTAGTTTTAGGGTATATGTCTAGTTTTTTATTAATTTTATTATATAAATGTGCAGATTGTTTTGCCATTTGGCAACTAGCAAAAGTAGTCTTTGTACACTCCATTCGTGTGACATTACCATTTCTCTTCTTTTTATAGATATTTTTATCAAATAGTAGGGACTTATGCAGTCTAAGAATGACGCGTAGGATATATAGACGTCTTACAGAGAGCATGTCACAAAGGGCATACATCAATGCGCTGCAGAATCTTTTTACAAATAGCAATGACTACAGGCCTCCCCCCTGAAACCGAAACAAATACACAATGAAAGAAAAATTACCCCTATCTCTCCCAATACGGGTAGTCTCCGCGGAAGTAGTAGACTATCACCCTCAATCACTGATGCTAAAAAAGCTACAAAAAGAAATCAACACAAAATCTCTACAAATGCTCGTATAACGTAAGATCACTTACTCAGGAATCTAAACAGAACTTAAGAATGCCATAAAAAATATAAAATGGGATGTTATTGCACTTTCGGAGATTAAGACGAAAGGCAAAGAGATAATCGAATACGAAGATTACACTCTTTTGTACTACGGTGAAAAAGCTGGAAAAAATGGAGTTGGATTCATGATTAAAAACGAGCTGAAAACCGGAGTACTGAACTTACCCTCTCAGGTAGAGTAGTACGGTTGGATATTAAAATAGGAACACGCATCTTCAATTTAATACAAGTTTATGCACCACATAAGAAGTCCAATGAAGAAGAAATACTCCAGTTCTACGAACACGTCAGAGAAGCTCTACACGATACAAACAGAGACACTTTTGTAATGGGCGATTTTAACGCGAAAATCGGACACCCAACAAAAGAAGACAGCACCGTCATGGGACAATGGGGCTATGGCACAAGGAACGATAGAGGAAATATGTTGATCCAGTTTTGTTTGGAATATGAACTGTATATTATGAACACACATTTCAAGAAAAATCCAAAACAAAAGTGGACCTGGCTCTCACCAGACGGCAACATACGAAATGAGATCGACTTCATAATAGCAAGGAAAAGTAACAGACATAACACACAAGATATTCAAGTTATAAATACTACACACCCGACCGATCATAAACTTATTCGATCGAAGATAAGTCTTAGCCTACAAAAAAATTCGAGAAAATCATACACAAAAAGAATAACAAACCTTAATCCATTAGAGCAAGAGTCTCTCAAAATTATATTCACAGAACAAATTGAAAATAAAGGTAAAAATCTGACGTGCAACAAACTTATGAAAACCTAGTTATATCTATTAATAAAAGTATCAGTAAATTGCCTAATATACTTCCACTTGAAAAACCCACCGTGTTAACGACCGACATAGAAAACCTAATCATGCAGAGAGAAGAACTTAAAACAAAAAATAATAAGTCAAAGCAAGAGAAGAAAACACTAAGCAACCTTCACAAGAAAATTCAGCGGAAAATCAAAGCTAATATAAGGTTTAATAAAATGACAATAATAAAAGAAGAACTAGAACTGAGAAGCTCGGTCAAAAGAGACCAAAAACGAATAAATAACAATAAACAATGGATATCATCTGTGGAAAATGTAGAAGGCGCTACATGTACTAACAGAAAAGATATTCTTAAAGTCTATACATTATCAAAAACTCTACGAAAAGAAGCCTCGGTGACACCGACTCTACGAATAATTTAATAGCTGGAACATTGGACGAAATCTGGATACCTCTGCTGATCTCTTCAGAAGTAGAAAATGGAATAAACTCTCTCAAAACAAATAAGAGCCCTGGACCAGACGGCATAACGAACGACGTACTCAAGGCAATAAAAGAACCGTTAACTCCAATCGTCACACAACTATTTAATGAAATATTACTGACCGGTCACATACCAGTACAATGGGAAACCTCAGTGATTAAATTATTGTATAAGAAAGGAAGTCCAAATAACATCGGCAATTATAGACCAATAAGTTTATTACAAACGATACATATACAAGCTCCTTACGCATGTAATCCTAACACGAATATCTAAATCGCTGGAATTTAACCAGCTGGTAGAGCAAGCTGGATTTAGAAGGAACTTTTCTACAGTAGACCATATATTTACTCTGACCCAAATTATAGAAAGGTACTGTGAATACGGCAGAGGTCTCTACATAGCGTTCGTAGACTATTCGAAAGCGTTTGACACAATATCACACGAAGCTTTATGGAACGCACTGAAAGAACAAGGAATAGAGACAACCTATACAGGGCGTCCCAAAGTTATGGGCCATGAAGGGAAAGTAGCTTAAATATCGTAGATAGGGTATTTTGCTGAAAGAAGACTTTGTTATTTTTAAAAGTTAGTAATTCTGCATTCAAAGATTTTCTAAAAAATACTTGCCTTGTCTGGGAATCGAACTGACTTAAATAAAAAAAAAAAAAACACCCCTACTTTTATGATGCCAATCGAAATAATGGCCAAAAACTAATAACTCTTCTTAAGTAACATAGTATTTTAAAAGAAAGGAACAACGTAAAATGTTTGAGTCAAATTTCAAGAAAGTTTTTTATTGCCGACGACGACGTTCGAAAAGTAGCGATATTATCATTCCATAGATAGCATTGATTATTCGTAAATAAGTACCGACTTCATAATAGTAGTTTATGCAACTGTCATATAATGAAGGGTATTAAAACACGAGTGTGAGTTTATGAAACGAGCGCAGCGAGTTTCATAATAGTAACGAGTGTTTTAATACCCGTGTTATATGCAGTTGCATACACTACTTTATCTTCACTAATGCAATTAATCAAACAAATTTATTAAATTAAATTCACGCGTACGTGTATAATCACAGCGATTTTGCCGCCATTAAAATTTAACCAATGAGAGCGCAGCTGCGCGCTTCAATAAAACGCGACCAACCTGATTGGCCCTGCAATCTAGTTGGTCGCGATTTTACGATATCGATGTGAATATTATACCATCATGTGAAATTGCTTAAATTGAGTGTTTTGTTGTCTGCGCTATAACAGTAGTAATTATAAGTCAAGTATTGAAAACATAAGTAGAATGTTACAACATTAGTGTAGATAAAATACTTTATAGCATAGTTTTCCTTATTATAAGTGGAAGTGTAGATAAAATGATAAAATTTAGTATTTCAATACGTCCTTGGTAAGCTAGACACAAGCCAAATTTAAAAAAACAAAAATAATGTTCTTTTTAAATTTGAAATGTAACAATTTATGAGAGCGTTTGTTTGAATGCATGCTTTTTAAGATATTTTAAAAAGAAGACAAATTTTTAAATGTTGTTCTTAAATTTGAAAATGGAACAGTCTATGCAATTGTTTGCTTGTTGTTCTTAAATTTGAAAATGGAACAGTCTGTGCAAGAATTTGCTTAAATTTGCAATTTAGTTTTAATTCACTTACACACGTGTTATTGTGTTAATTTATTGCGGACATGGCATATCAAGTAAGTTTTGATCTAATGGAGACATATTTTTTGAACGATAAAGATATCTCTCGAAGTTTACGCTGGTATAGCGTAAAATATCCTGACAGACAAACACCGTCGCGTAAGGTTTTGAAAAGGCTTGTGAATAATTTGAAAACTCTGGGACGTTTCGATAAACGCTCAAGAGAACCACAGCAAGAAAACCATACGATCAACGACGAAGAACTTGATATTTTAATTTACTTTTCGGCTTTTCCGAAAACATCGGTGAGAGAAGGAGAAAATGAAATTGGAGTTTCAAAAAGTAAAATACAAAACACGGTTTCAAGAATTATGTTGAAGGAAGATTGGTTCAAAAATTACTTCCAGGTGATACAGAAAGGAGAAAAAATTTCTGTCTTGATATCCAGGCACGCTTGCTCGAAAATCCAAATTTTTTTGGATAATATTATTTGGACAGACGAATCTAACTTTAGCAATAACGGTATGTATAACCGCCACAATAATCGTATTTGGTCTAAAGAAAATCCCCTACGAATCACTGAAACGAATAACCAAGTGCGTTTTTCATTCAACTGTTGGTGCGGACTTTTAAAAAACCGGGTTTTCCTAATCCATTTTTACCATGGAACCTTGAACACAGAAAAGTATTTAGAAATACTTCAAATTCTAAGAGATGAGATAAGAAATCTTTCCGCTGCGGAGCAAGAAAACTTAATTTTCCAACAAGATGGAGCTCCGGCTCATAATAGTCGGAGAGCAGCAGATTTTCTAAATGAATGTTTTCCTACTTGGATTGGTACGAATGGACCGATTAGATGGCCGGCCAGATCCCCGGACCTTACACCATTAGATTTCTTCTTTTGGGGATACGTGAAAGATATGCTATACAAAAAGCGATATGAGAACGTGGGCGAGTTACAAACAGGATTGTGCCATATCATATCGAGTATTCACCATAAAAAGATAAGAAAATCAACAGGCAGCGGACTCATTAAAATATTGGCGATTTGCGTAAGACAAGAGGGATCACATTTTGAGCATTTAATTAATTAATTTACAAAAAAATACCCACTTAATTGACTACGGCAGTTTCATGTATGTTTTTAATTTGATTAAAAGAGTTATTATTTTTTGGCCATTCTTTCGATTGGCATCATAAAATTAGGGGTGTTTTTTTTTTACATTTAAGTTGGTTCGATTCCCAGACAAGGCAAGTAATTTTTAGAAAATCGTCGAATGCAGAATTACTAACTTTTAAAAATAACATAAAGTCTTCTTTCAGCAAAATACCCTATCTACGATATTTAAGGTACTTTCCCCTCACGGCCCATAACTTTGGGACGCCCTGTATATCCCTACTGAAGCATATCTATAGCAAGAGCAAAGCCTACAACAAAACAGAGAGCGCAGGAGAACCGTTTGAAGTTAAACGTGGAGTGAGACAGGGGGATCCCATATCCCCAAACCTATTTACAGCCCTACTTGAGACGATATTTAGAAAACTTACATGGTCTGGACTTGGCTTAAATATAAATGTACTCTACATAAACCATCTCCGTTTCGCCGACGATATCGTCATTATGAGTGAAGAACCCAAAAACTTAGAATTTATGTTACAAACTTTAGACATACTCGTAGAGAGCAGAAAGTGTGGCCTAGAGTCATCTCTCCGGACAAAACGTGCGTTATGACAAATAAATCAAAAGTGAAGATCGAGGTCCAACAAAAAGAAATGTCTTACACTGAAGAGTATGTATATCTCGGAAGAAACATATCATTCACACAAACAACGGCACATGAGGTAGAGCGACAGATCAAAAAGGCATGGGGCGCGTTTTGGTCCAAATCCAAAATGAAAACAAGCCTCAAGAAAAAAGCGATGGACACGGTGGTAACACCTACTCTCATATAAAGACAAAAGAAATCATGAAAAAAGTAAAAGTTTTCAAGAGAGCTACCGAAAGATGTATGCTGGGCATAAGAATAAAAGACAGAGTAAGAAATGAGCACATACGAAAAAGAATCAAAATTATAGACCCCGCTAGCCTAGTATGTCGTTTGAAGTGGCGATGGGCAGGTGACATCGGCCGCACCACAGACGGTCGCTGGAGGGAGACAGTGCTGCACTGGCATCTGGCACCGCCTAGCGCCTCGGCGTCGGAGAGACGACATAGAGGCTCTCGCGGGTACAACCTGGACTAGACAGTAGACAGGCCAAAGATAGAGAAGCTTGCCACCAGATGGAGGCGGCCTTCGTCCTAAAGTGGACATCACCATCATTTTAGTTAAAAATTAAATAAATAAAATAAAGCTATAAATATAATAACATAAATAGTTAATTTTATCGATTGAATGAATTTTTAATATGGACATTTTAATTTTAATTTTTTTTATTTGAATATTAATTTTAATTGATACTAATCATGAATTTTGTTGATATTGATATAAAGCTTGATTAATACATGCATGAAACTTAAATAGATTTTATTGATTGTATAAGAACCTAATCGATTTTTTTTGAATTTAAACCATATCATTAATGCACGAAATGTAACATAATCTTATTTTATTGAAAAGAAAATTAATTTAAAAGTAATTTCTTCTACAATTATTATGAGTTCAAACATGCACATAAATGGATAGTAATACTTAATACATATTTTATGAAATGTAAAATAATTTGTGAAATAAAAGGCTATATTATTATTTTATTATTAAGTAGCATCGAGCCCCTAAGCGTCCACCGTCGGACGCGGCCTCCGACGAGCCGCACCGGTTATTTCTGTCCTCGGTGATCTAGTGTTATCTACCGCCGCCAACGATCTCCTACAGATCGTCGGTCGGCGATGCGGTTAGAGCCCTACACCGCGTTTTCCGAGTAGAGAAACATCGATTATCGGTGTCCACGCTTCGGTTCCGTAAACGAACGAGACGCATAGAAACGAAAGGATGTCACCCTTCTCGCGACGCACCTGCGGCACGCAGAGCGCCAGCAGCGCGGCGGCGGGAGGCGCCGGCGCGTCGCGGCGCAGCAGCTCGGCCGGCAGCAGGCGCAGCGCGGCCGCCGCCACGTCGCCCACGTACGCGTGCTCCCTGCGGGGGCCGCACAGCTCGTCAGACACGGTCACCTCTCGCGAGCGAGACACGTACACGTGTACACGTCCACACGTCCACACGTACCGCAGGTGCAGGATGTAGTGGTGCACGAGGTCGCCGCGCGCCAGGCCGGCGACCCGCAGCGCGGCGTCCGCCGCCAGCAGCGCGCCCAGCGCCAGCGCCCCCAGCTCCGAGAGCGGCGCCGGCGACACCGACTCCTCGCCCACGCTGCACGGGCCGAACGATTTATACCTCTCCGCAAACTCACTATCAAATGAGCTATCGACTCGACCGCGCGGGAACGACGGGAGAGAGCCGACCGCTAAAACATAATACGAGGCACGGGAACGGGAATCGTCGGACGTCCCGAGTGACTCACGCGAGTACTACGTAGACGATTAGAGAACGGTAATACGGGACAAGAAAAATGGGGCGTTTCGGTAGCTGCAAATAAAAACACGTACAGAGGACGCCAGAATAGTCATTTGTTATACAAGAGTGCAAAATTGCTTTTTAACCGCGTGCTCAATTTTGACGACAGAGCAAGCGAAGGATTCTAAAATTGAATTACGAGCGCAGCGAGTCATTCAAAAATTAGAATCCTGAGCGTTAGCGAGGAATTCAAAAGAGCACGAGGTGAAAAATCTTTGCATTCTAGTGCAACACGTAACTTTTCATCCCACCTCAGCGAGGAAATGACTAAATGCAAAAAAAAGGAGGTTCCGAGTCTGAGTATGTAACAAATTAAAAAAAGTAGAAGTAGAAAAAGAGGTAGAAGTAAATAGGTTTAATGATGTTTTAAATTTGCAAACTTAGTGCACTCGATGTTCTAAATTCAATTTACTTTATCCTCTAGCGGATAAAAACGGCTTTTGCACTTAGATATCGAAGAGCAAAAATACTCTTTCGAGATGGGGGGATGAAAATACCTTTGTCTACCGGCCAAAGTTACCAGCGTTAACATTGCGGTATGCAATTTGACCAATTATGATTTTCGATACGCTATCAGTCTACGGTTGTTGCATTTTTGCTAACTGACAGAATGATAATAGAATAAAAAATCGTTAATGAAAAAAAATACCGGAGGTTCGAGAATGTAAGTATAGCGGCGTCCGAGGGACAGCCGGCGGACTCACGGGACATGCAGCAGCGCGGCGTCCAGCTGGCGCAGCAGGCGCTGCAGCGGCCGCCGGTAGTAGTCCAGGCACAGCGGCAGCGGCGGCTCCTCCCCGCCGCCCCCGCCGCCCCCGCCGCCCGCCTCCTCCGCCCCCGCGCCGCTCGCCGCCACGCGCTCCGCTGTGCACACACATTACACTTGGATAAGCACAGCGTACTCTCTCTCTCTGAGAGAGGGCCTGTGCCCTACGGTGGAACGTATATCGGCTGCTTATGAAGCACAGAGTAAGCTGCCTCTAATGTTCCGTTACAAGTTACGTAAACCTACTGATGAGGATTTTCGATAAGGAATAACCCCACTATAGAGCAAACACCTCCCCCCATAAAGCGAGAGAGAATCGGCCCCGTAATATTAAAGTTAAAGTAGGTGAGCACGGCGGTACTAACAGTACTTAAAATATACAGTAGTATATCCAGACCGAAACTTGAAGATGACTTTCCCACTTATAGGTGCTCTTACGTGGAGCTCGATGTCTCGCTCGCACACTTTAACAATTTTACATAGTGGTTTTAATAAAATGTACTTTTGAGCCTTAAGGCAGATTTAATCATTTTAGTGATTTTAATAAAATGTACTTTTGAGCCTTAAGGCAGTGCGTCGCATCGTCAATGGCAAAAGTCGCGAAAGCACATGCGTCTGGATCGACAGACAGTCTCGAGCAGTGTTCGTCGCTCTTGCGGCGTCAATTATCTGAAAGACTACAACTATTGGCAACGCGCGGGCACAGCGCAACCTGTATGAGCCGGCGCACACCGTACGTAATGCGTGTCACACTGACCACATATCGCGATCGCCTGTCTACTGGTCGCGCCCGGTACCGGCCGAGCGACCCCCGCTCAGGAAGGCCACGAGGCCAGGCCCGAAGGCGCCGATTCACCGTCGGCGGATCGGGGTCGAGGACTAGGCGACCGCGGAGGCCTACGCCACCATCGTAGGGGCGCCGGTCATCTCGACCTGGCCTGCGGCGTGAAGACGACCCGGACGTGACACCGAAGAGTCGTCGACTGAGTATCGCCCGCTGGGCTTCTTCCGACGAAGTTCCATCCGGCAGGGCTCGATCTCGCCGGCGACGGAAGAACTTCGAAGCCATTCGGGCGAGTGTAGTGTGTTAGTGTTAATATAGATAGACAGATAGTGTAGTGTGGCTGAAAGTTAAGTGTAGATAAGAGATTTTTGTAATTTTGAAAATAAATATGAGCTGATACTTATTTGTACGCGCCAGTATGGAAGGTCCTCGAGGTGACGGGGATGGGGTTCGATTCCCCCTGATACCGTTTAATTACTTTAAGACGAATGTAATGTAACTAACCTAACCCTTTATGGTTAGGGAAAACCATGAGGGAGGCCTATTTCCTGCAGTGGATGTAAAAATGGCTGACGATGAATGCAATTTATGGTATTTTCTTCAGCTATGGTATTTTTTTGAACTTTGTGGTATTTTTGGCCCTCTCCTTTATATATCGGTTTAACGGTTTCACTTACTTTTATTAACGTCTCGGAAGCTTCGGTCACGGAGGAGTCGTCTCGTTCGCCGCGGCCATAAAACGTGCAGCGCTTACTAAAGGTTGAGTCGTACAATTGCATGTTCTTCATTAGGTGCCCGTTTTGTTAATTTTATCCTTCAATTTTGTATAATAATGTGTAAAAAGTGTGAAAATTTAAACAAACGGTTTCTCTATCCTTTAGTTAAAAAACTGACCGTCCTCCAGCACGAGCGGCCGCTCGAGGTCGACGAGCGCGGCGTGCGCCAGCCGCTTGAAGGCTTCGTGCGCCCGCGCCTCCAGCACCTCCAGCGCGCCGCGGCAGCGTGCCGCCCCCGCCGCCCCCGCCGCCCGCGCCGCCCCCGCCGCCCGCGCCGCCCCCGCCGCCAGCGCGCCGCTCGTGTGCCGCAGCGCAGCCAGCCAGGCGGCGCGCGCGCTGCACAGGTCCCAGCCGCTGCGCTCTGCGGGGACCACACGTTTCGCTGATCGCTTCGCTTTGTGCTCTCCTCGTCTACGAACGGGTACGGTAAAAGAGACTCGGAAAGATGCGCGCCGGGCGGCGGTGACTATTTTTGTACCGATCGCTGAACGTCGAGAGACGAAGGAGGTTCGCCGAGGTCACGACGAGCGACGGACCCCGGTCTCCGCCTCTCCCTCCGAGATAAATAAAAAATAAATACATATATAAAGATTATAAGATACGAATGTGAACCGACCGAGTGTTGCATCGAGCAATTCGTCGTAAAGACGCGCAAGCTCCGGCTCGAAAACGTCGCGCCACTCTTGCGCGCGCGCCGCGCCGGCCCGCCGACTGTGCGCGTGCGCGTGCGCGTGCGTCGCCAGCGCGCGCACCAACGCCAGCGTCGACACGCACAGCGCGCTCACCTGCACACGAGGATAATCTAAATTTCGTAATAAATAAGTATTTTGGAAAAATCCGAACGGGCTCAGTGATATAGGTACTATCCGCTGTGAGTTCAGCAAATTGTTAACAAACGAACAGAAAACTAGAACGAAGGAGTACAGCAACCGATTATACCCCCTACCGTAGCACAAGTATTATTGAAACGCTAAACTCCTTTAGAAAAACCAGCGACGATAACGCAGCGCCGAGCGCTAGAAAGTAATAGACTGGTTGCAGTAGTCGCACGACCTCGCTGCAATGGCCTAACAATAAAGTTAAAAGCGGAAATCTCAGGTTTAATAATTTTAAAGTGCAACATTTTCTTATGTTCCTAAAGAAAGGTTCATCATAAATAACAACTCCTCCTAAATAGCGATAAACTTATCAGCTGTTATACATTTTTTTTTACATAAAATTATCACAACTATTGTCACCTTTAGTCGTTTTACAACCGACCTGTTCGCGTAGGTTTTAATTTTCTTATATTTTTTGTAACCAAACAACTGTCTAAAAGTTCTGTCTTAAATTAAAAATGTAATTCAAACTTAGAGTAGTGCAGTATAATTTTAAAACTACAATCAGACCAAAACAATGAAGAATTACTTTAGCAGTGTCCCACGCGGCGACGGACAGTCGGAGCGAGTTCATCAGCGAACACGCCGCCAGCGCCGCGAAGTCCCAGTGCCGCTGCGGCAGCTCGGCGGCGGGGCCTGGCGGCTCGGTGGCGGACCCTGGCGGCTCGGTGGCGGACCCTGGCGGCTCGGTGGCGGACCCTGGCGGCTCGGTGGCGGACCCTGGCGGCTCGGTGGCGGACCCTGGCGGCTCGGTGGCGGACCCTGGCGGCTCGGTGGCGGACCCTGGCGGCTCGGTGGCGGACCCTGGCGGCTCGGTGGCGGACCCTGGCGACGCGCCGGCAGTGTCAGCTTCCAGATACGCGGCCAGCAGCGCGGCCACGGCGGTGCTCGCGAACACTTCCGTCCACGGCGCGGTGGACACGTCGCTGTAACAAGTGCTAGTTGTGGTTTCCGCTATTCTTCAAATGGCCGCGGTCTGGGTGTATTTTAATATTTGTGATGGCTTAACCTTGTTATACCACCGCAGGAGATCTCAGTTCGGGACCAGAACAAATTATTATGTTGCGTAGAAGTTAGATATATAGATAGAGATCACCTTATTGTACATAAAAAAGGAAGTTACAAAGGTATTATTATTATTTAACAAACAGAATGTAAATTGTTTCTGCATGTGAATTCTTTGCATCGAATAAATGATCGATCAATTAGTGAAGACTGACCGGTCGTAGAGCAGGATGTCGTTGTTTTCGTAGTAGGCGTCGACTATGAAGTCGAGGTCGGGAGTGTCCCCCGCCGCTTCGAGCCGCGGCGGGGGCAGCGGGCGCTGCAACCGCAGCGCGCGCACCGCTAGCTGCCAGCGCGCGCGCAGCCCGCCGCCCGCCGCCCTGACCGCCCCGGCCGCCCCGACCGCCCCCGCCACCGCCTCCTGCCGCCCCACCACACACCGTTATAACCCGTGTCACCGCGGGCCGACTAGCGCCAGGACCTAACCGCTATACGATTTCCGCTAAAAACTACTCTCTACTCTCTCCCTGAGAGAAGGCCTGTGCCCTACAGTGAGACGTATATAGGCTTCTTATGACTTTTGTCGTTAAACATAAGTTCTAAAAATAATTAACACCATTAATAAGATTTATAATGTTTACCTTTTGTGAAAACGTATTATAATAGTAGTTTATGTGACTGTCACATAATGAGGGTTATTAAAACACGAGCGAGATTTTAAAAAACGAGCCTTGGCGAGATTTTTAATAGCATTCGCGAGTGTTTTAATACCAAGTTATGTGCAGTCTCATACACTACTTTATCTACACTCATAATGAAATTTTTGAAACAAAATTTTATTTTATTTTATGTAAGGATAATGGCGCTATTTCGACAAAAGTATCTTGACATTCAATCGTCTGCACTCAGTTTTGCGCGCGCAATTTTAGGTATTTTTAGTTGCACTTTTGGTACCACGAAAATGAAATTAGGTTTTTTATAGAGTCAACTTTTGACATTAAAAAAAAAACTTAAGTTTTGTTCCGTGATCACAGAAACACATTAAAAAAAAAACTGTAACATAAAGTGAAAAATCTGACCTTTAATGTAACTTTATATTACACTTTTTTTTTTATTTTCTTTAAAGTTATGTATTGTTTAAAGCCTGTCAATATGTGTTTACCTTTGAATTCTTAATTTGAAGATTATGATATGAGTGTAGATAAAATATATTTTATACTACACCTGCTTGGAAAGTACCTTGATACTTTATCAAATTTACGGTAGAAAGTACGTCATTGCATATCGAACAAATATGCGGGGAGAAAACGCATCTGAGCGGGAGAGAAAAGTGTATGAAAATCCATTTCTTACGTGGTTTTTCTTTTTTAATTTTGGGTAAGACTATGCGCCGGTAACCTATGTTAGTTTTACAAAACGTCCGGGTTCGATTCCCGAGCTTAGTGCAGGTTTCCAGTTTTCCTTGTTACTAAAATCGATGACATGGTTCCTAAGAAGGGATCTTCGTATGTCTTGTAGTTTCAGACATTGCCATGTCGACCGATCTAAATCAGCCACTTTGTATACAAATAAGTTAGAAAGCATTCAAAATAAATTTACCTGATATATCATTATTATTAATACGTTTATTGCACATAAGTAAAAAATACAATGGCAATGTGGCGGACTTAATGCTATATTAAATTCAAATTAAAACTTCCAAGGCTACCTTATAACATTTTATAACTAGTTATGCATCAAGCTTCACTTGCTTCCATTGCATGTTCGGCGATACATATCTTACATCACCTATCTGATGAAAATAGCCTAGAGCCTTGTTGACTGTCCCTAGTTGTTAGCTAAGCTTAATCTCTTGGTCCCCTCACGATCCCGGTCTCGCCGAAGACCGTCATTATTTGTTCCTTGGGCTCGCACAAACTTTAGACAAAACAAAACTTTCATATGTACTTTCAACGACCTTTGTATTGAAAACGAAGACACTGATCCGTTCACCGATAGCATTTCTGTGATTCGCAAAGTAATAACTTGTAAGTTTTGTGACGCTGCACAGGCTTCGTTACCGACAAAACCTATTATCACGGTGTGCTATCTCCTTATTTTTGTGGATGTAGTTACTGACTCTGGTGTTTTGTGTGTTTCACCTCTGCTAATTGCCTATTTATCGATAGGTATGACTATCTGTGAAAAATTTTTGTTGCCTTTCTATATTTTATGCGTGTGAATTTAATGCGTCAGTGATAAGCTGTTAGTTTTCCTAATAAAATAAATAAATAAATGTTGAAAGGAAATTTAGAAGTTAGTACGCGACAGCTTCGCGCTGTGTCGGTGCGGGTACCTGCAGGCAGTGGTAGTACCCGCAGCCGCTGAGTCCCCGCGCGGCCGCCGCGCACTCGCCGTCGTCATCGTCGTCGTCGTCGTCGTCGTCGTCGTCGGCGAGCGCGCACTGCTCGGCGAAGTACCTGCGACACCGCGAGCGACGTTATAGTCAAGGACGAGTTCTGTCTTCCGTCTTTGGCTCTGCGGGGCGCGGCGTTATCACCGTGTCGTCGGCCGTCACGTCAGACGCTTCAGACTTCGCCTCGCGCGGAGCTCGACCTCGCCGACGCTTAGCTCGTTCGTTCAACAAAAATTTATGCAAATTTATTTATTAATAATAAATCATTTCCTATAGTTATTTCGGTATTATTGCCAAAAGTTGTATAGTTCTCAAAATAAATCACCAAATTTGAAAGATTACCGGATTAATTAAATAAATTGAGTAGTCAAAACAGAATGCGCTGGCGTGATATAATGAATAAAATTTGGAAGGTTTTATTTAGTTTTATGGGCGGCACGCAGGTACACCCGCCACTTTAGCCGCGCAGGCGAGCACCCCCGCCGGCAGCTCGTCACCTGGCGGCGCGCGGGCGAGCACCCCCGCCGGCAGCTCGTCACCTGGCGGCGCGCGGGCGAGCACCCCCGCCGGCAGCTCGTCACCTGGCGGCGCGCGGGCGAGCACCCCCGCCGGCAGCTCGTTACCTGGCGGCGCGCGGGCGAGCACCCCCGCCGGCAGCTCGTCACCTGGCGGCGCGCGGGCGAGCACCCCCGCCGGCAGCTCGTCACCTGGCGGCGCGCGGGCGAGCACCCCCGCCGGCAGCTCGTCACCTGGCGGCGCGCGGGCGAGCACCCCCGCCGGCAGCTCGTTACCTGGCGGCGCGCGGCCAGTAGCGGCCGGCGGCGGCGGCGGCGACACGCAGGCGGGCACGCACGGCGCGGCGCGCGGGCACAGCCGGCAGCAGCTCGGCGGGCGCCAGCAGCGTTGTGACCCGCGCCAACGCCGTATCGATCACTTCGTGCTCGGCGCACTGAAATGACCACCTCTTTTATTTACCATTCAAAATATACGTAGGTACATACAAAATTTGTTTGTATGAGAATCGCTTCACGCAGCGCACTCTTAGGCTGCAATCGAATTTAAACACATGAACACATTCCGTCGTACGGACGACAGTAGACGCATAAATCCGTCATCCTGGACCTACGCGATAGCGCACAACTGATATATCAGTCGTAAATTTTTGCCTCATATTAATTAAACAATAGTCGTAAATATGTATTATTATGTACCTTAGGGCTTAAGCTTCCATACAGCTAAATGAATAAATCCCATGATAGCGTTTCACACAATTAAAACCCTTTTTACCAAACGTATTTTTGTTGCTCGAGAAGGTATAGTGTGCGTGCATACATGCGCGCATCTGATAAGATCGTCGTCCTTTGTTTACTTCTGCCTAATAATAAGCACACCCTGCTGCTGCGATGGGATAGACCGTTATTTTTTTCGCGCGGATTTCTTCTCAACAACAATTTCAGGTAAATATTTTGATCTATATATTGCTGTAGTAGCCTAGTGGGTAGAACATTGGACTCGGAAGCGGGAGACCCAGGTTCGATTCCCAGTGCGGGCATGTATCTATGACTTTGTTTTCTAAGTTATAAACATAAACATAACATAAACATTTACATACAGGCACATACATTGGTTCTGGCCCCACACTAGGATACCCTGTCTCGTGGGAACCAGAAACAACGACATCACAAACATGTAAACATCCAAGACCTGGGGTTTTTTTTTTGTTCCCAGCCGGGATTCGAACCCGGGACCTCTCGCATAATATGCAGATGCACTACCACTGCGCCACGAGGTCGTCAATGTACATTTGTGAAGTAATAGTAGCGATACCACTCGCTAACCGTGAAGGAAAACATCGTGAGGAAACCCGAGTGTCTGAGCTATTTACATACCTCAGCGCTTGAAATCGCCAATCCGCGGTGGGCACGCGTGATGATAAAGCCCAACTCTCTCTCTGAGAGATGCCCTGTGCCCTACAGTGGGACGTATATAGACTGCTTATGCTTATATTATATATTTTGCTGAATTTGACAATTTATTTAAAAGAGTTCAAATAAAAATGTTTGATTTTGCATGTAATTGAATTAATTATTTATGGTAATAATTATTGATTTGATTTTGTTTTTCACTTTTAGCATGAAATTGAAGCAACTATGCTTTTCTATAACAATTAACTTTTGTAATTGATATTATTTTGAAATTAAATGTACTACATAAATAATTTTATAAGATCAAAATCTGCTTAGATTGCCACAATGAAATGTTAATAAAAAGCCCAATTTTATGTCGTGACGCCCACGATACAGGCTATGCCTAGTGTGGGGTCACCGTTACACAAAGATATAAATTTACACATGTTAAACCTTTTACAGTCTAAGCATTATGTAAGTAACATTTATTTGCCTCTGTGTATTATTCTTTACGATAATAAATATTATTTGATTTGATTTGATTATTATGTGTATTTGTTAGGCAAAATCCTTTCCTCTAATAAGTTTTGTGAGGAATAACTTTCGAGAGCTTGATCTGCAAACGGCATTGTTACAAAAAATAACCTATAAATTTGTTAGCTACATTTATAATTGATAACAAATTATTTTAGGGGGATCTAAGTTTTGTTCTTTTTTCCTCAACATTTGATTTTTTTACAAAGACAAAGATATTTGTTTGTGAAGCATGGGTACATTGATAGGATGGAGAAATTTAAATCAGTTCTGTACATGCTCTGCCTCATGTGACGTACAAATTGTGGAAAGTTTTAGTAGCCTTAAATGATGGCGGGCGCTCTTATTTTATACGCTTCGGATTGGTGACAATGTGGTGTGGTTTGCTTAGCTTGTGCATTTTTTCAGCATGTGCAAGAGAAACAAGATGGTAATGCAGAGACGAGTTTTGTAAATATTTTACGAAGTTTCACCGACGTCCGACGTATTTATCAGACTATCATTATTACATGCGCTACTGAACATGATAATGACGCACAAACTGATATATCAGTCGTATTTTTTTCCCATACAAATGTACCTGTGCGCTATCGCTGGTTTTGCTGTGCGGCGGAACGCGATAAAGACAGTGTTCCGAAAAAAGCTTTTTTGCTCTTTCGCTTCGGCAGAATCTAGACGCAGCCGTTTCTTCGTCCGTCTGTCCGCCCGTCCGTCCGTTCGTTTGTCGGTTTGGTGGCGACTCACGAAGTGGTAGGTGTCGCGCAGGGCCTCGAGCACGGCGCGGTCGTGGTACAGCCGGCACAGCTGCTGCAGCATGTCCTCTCGCTCGCAGGCGGCGGCGGCGGCGGCGGCGGCGGCGGCGCGCAGGAAGGCGGCGCGGAAGACCAGCTCGTGTGTGTAGCGCACTACGGTTCGTTTTGCCAGCGCCGGCCACGGCGAGCGGTCGGCCAGCACCCGCGCCGCGGCCTCGCCGTCCGCGAATAGAACCTGCGGCACGGTCACAGCTCTTCTTTACCACCCCTTCCCACCTTTTGGGATTTCTATTTTGAAAACACCTTTCTACTGCTCAGGAATATTTCCTTCAAATTTGAAAGTTGGGATTGTGCGATTATCGGTTTAAGTCGCGATTTTTAGGGTTCCGTGCCCGAAGGGTGTAAAACGAGGCCCTATTACTCTGCCTCCGCTGTCTGTCTGTCCATCCGTCCGACCTGCAAAGGGCTCTATCTTTGAAACCGCAATAGGTACCTAGTTCATTTTTTTTGCGGAATATGTGTTATTACGGTGGATTACCCAAAAAATAATAAAATTGAAAAAATAATAAAAAATAAGGGGGTCTCCATACAACAAACGTGTTTTTTTGTTTCTGCTCTATTGTGAAAACGGTAATACATACAGGCATCAAACTTGATATCATTGTGGGACTTTGTAGGGTTTAGCTTACGCGTCTAGCGCGATTCTATTGCCTAGCACCCTACTCTTTCTATCAATGCAAAACTACTTACGTTTTGTCCAAGTTGAACCACTGAAATCCAATTTCACAACACTTTCATATTATCACGAACGAAAGCATAATGTTGGTTCACTATTATCTCAAAGCTAATACGTATTTCTAATTATTTTTCCACTTTTCACATTGAAAATATTGTATTTTGCTTTACTGTCAACGATTCAACTGTTAGTCAGATATTTCTTTTATTTGAATAATTGTTCTTTATTTTTCTAAATTATGTCAAATAAGCCTCATACTAAGAAAGTAGAATAACGAAACTTCTGGCATATGGAGACTTCTAGAAGACTATTCGCATTCCAAATCGAAATTATGAATTTAATGCAAGAAAGAGAAAGAATATCTGGAATTATATTTTTACATTTCTAAATCCTTCTTTTATTTCTTCAGCGTGTGAAGGCACAACCCTTGGTAACGGAAGCTGAAGAAATAAAAGGAGGATTTAGAAATGTAAAAGTATAATCATCAGAACCCCTAACCTACAATGACACTAAACTTAATACTAATAAAAACAACAAAAATATATACAAAAGAAACCTTAGGTCCCAAAAGGGTAAGCAAATCGTGGAGGCAGGCCGTGGAGACGGACAGGCAAGTCGTGGAGGCAGGCCGTGGAGACGGACAGGCAAGTCGTGGAGGCAGGCCGTGGAGACGGACAGGCAAGTCGTGGAGGCAGGCCGTGGAGACGGACAGGCAAGTCGTGGAGGCAGGCCGTGGAGACGGACAGGCAAGTCGTGGAGGCAGGCCGTGGAGACGGACAGGCAAGTCGTGGAGGCAGGCCGTGGAGACGGACAGGCAAGTCGTGGAGGCAGGCCGTGGAGACGGACAGGCAAGTCGTGGAGGCAGGCCGTGGAGACGGACAGGCAAGTCGTGGAGGCAGGCCGTGGAGACGGGCAGGCAAGTCGTGGAGGCAGGCCGTGGAGACGGGCAGGCAAGTCGTGGAGGCAGGCAAGCCGTGGAGGCAGGCAAGCCGTGGAGGCGGACAGGCAAGTCGTGGAGGCAGGCCGTGGAGGCGGACAGGCAAGTTGCGAAGGCAGGCCGTGGCAGCCAAGTTGCCTTGCTTGCTTGCCCGTCTCCACGGCATAGAATGCGAATAGTCTTCTAGAAGTCTCCATAGACCAGAAGTTTCATTATTCGACCTTCTTAGTATGAGGGTTATTTGACATAATTTAGAAAAATAAAGAACAATATTAGAATAAAAGAAATATCTGACTAACAGTTGAATCGTTGACAGTAAAGCAAAATACAATATTTTCAATGTGAAAAGTGGAAAAATAATTAGAAATACGTATTAGCTTTGAAATAATAGTGAACCAACATTATGCTTTCGTTCGTGATAATATGAAAGTGTTGTGAAATCGGATTTCAGTGGTTCAACTTGGACAAAACGTAAGTCTTTTGCATTGATAGAAAGAGTAGGGTGCTAGGCAATAGAATCGCGCTAGACGCGTAATTTAAACCCTACAACTTATTATTATATATTCTAATTACAAATAATAAAAAATATCCAGGCGCGAGTACGGAACCCTCGGGGCGCGAGTCCGACTCGCACTTTCTCTCGCACTCGCATCTTTCTATGCTACAGTGAAATTTAAAAACACATATCTAACTAGCGCTAAACAATGACTCCACGTTCAATTGTGGGAAGACTGGCTGCAGAGAATATAAACTATTACGAAACCAATGAGGTTCTATATATATGTAATTTATTGTACGAAACCTTTATTGAATAAAAATATTCGAATTTTAAAAACACTTTCCACGCTAGCGGATAAAGTGCGATTTTCCACGCAGATTTCGAATGATAAACAGAGCTTTTACGAGCTAGTAAGGTGAAAATAATATTTTTACGGCGAGGGCGCTTTTTTGAATCCAGAGTGAAGTGAGGGATTCTTTAGTAGAATCCTGAACGTAGCGAGGAATTCAAAGCCAAAAATATATTTTGCGCCCGAGATACACTCTACTTTTCATTACCCACTATGAGAAAATATCCTCTTGCATTTCTCCATTCAATAAAATTACTGTTAACGCCATCTACATCAACTCACCGGAACTTTAGAGAACCAACGTGACATATCGAGCTGTCGTCTACGATCCTTTGAAGGACTTCCGAAGCGCACCGACAGATGGCGCCGTACATAACCTATAAAACCTAACCTATAACCTGCTTTTCGGAAGAGGCTCTCTCTCTCTCGTCTTCGATATACCTAATTACTTGTGCTGAATATTGTAATACTGAATAAAACGCTGTTAAACCGAAGAAATTAAAACACTCATAAGTCATCCTATTAAGAGCTTAGAAACCAAAACAATTACCATAGGCTTTCATATATTTCTCCCGGGATTTTGCAGGTAAAAAGACTATCCATCACGTTTCTTGCGTCAGTTCTAATACTTTCAGGTGTTAATTCCATACTTTCACTGTCACTTGAAGAACTCATTTTTAAAAAAAAAACATGAATTTCTAACAATCCGTGAAAATTGACGATAACGCGGGCTTTAGTGCGCGTTTTTAATTTGATTTCTTTTTTTTATTCAGCCGGCGGCGCGACTGTGGGCCGTCGTACTAGCCAGTCTTTATTCAAACAATATTTGCGTTCGATTGCTTTGGCGTTGAACACTAACATGTTCCAAATTAAAAAAGTGCGCGGCAAAGATAACTACGGCGCACTTATAAAGAGGATTAAAAACTCATTACTGCCCGCTTAACGTTTCTTATAGAAAACACCACCTTTGGGTGCACTTAAAAGCGAACCAAGTCGTCCTTATCGAATGAAAAATAATAAAAATCGAGCCTTCCTCACCTGCAGCCTCCCCGCGACGACGTCGGCCCGCAGCGCGTGCGCCTCCATTTCCACCTCCACCTCTTCATCCCCAGGCAGCAGCAGCTCGGCCAGCTCGGCCAGCTCGGCCAGCTCGGCCAGCTCGGCCAACTTGCCGGCCGGCCCGGCCTCGTCCCAGCCGGGCAGCAGGTGCAGGCTCAGCGCCGCCGCCTGCTCCACCTGCGCCAGCGAGAGCTCCTCCGACCTGGGACGACGTCATCGCTTTGTCACAACGATCGGAAAATATTCTTTATCTACACTAATGTTGTAACATTCTACTTATGTTTTCAATACTTGACTTATAATTACTACTGTTATAGCGCAGACAACAAAAAACTCAATTTAAGCAATTTCACATGATGTTATAATATTCACATCGATATCGTAAAATCTCATTATAACATCGATAAAACGCGACCAACTAGATTGCAGGGCCAATCAGGTTGGTCGCGCTTTATTGAAGCTGCGCTCTCATTGGTTAAATTTTAATGGCGGCAAAACCACTGTGATTATACACGTACGCGTGAATTTAATTTAATAAATTTGTTGTTTGATTAATTGCATTAGTGAAGATAAAGTAGTGTATGCAACTGCATATAACACGGGTATTAAAACACTCGTTACTATTATGAAACTCGCTGCGCTCGTTTCATAAACTCACACTCGTGTTTTAATACCCTTCATTATATGACAGTTGCATAAACTACTATTATGTCACACCTGGCAAAACTTTGAGGCCAAGTGACGACATAAAATTGTGTACACAACACGGACTGTAAAATAGAAATCCCTCTATCGCATTTTTATGACCCTCGCCTGTGGCTCGGGCCTTAAACTTCTGCGATATCGGCCTTTCTTTCTTTTACGGCCCTAGTTGTGTAATAGTACATTATGATACAAGTGTGGTATGTTGGTCATTACACTCGAGTCGGTTTTTAAGCCTGAGCCGAAGGCACCAATGCTCACGTGTTTCATACGACGTTTTTCAACACACTTGCGAGGAAAAGTAAATAAAAGTTCACATTTATTTAAACTTAACAAACAGAAACCCATTTAAAAGATGGCGGCCGTAATTTTATTTTTTCGCGCGCTCAGCGCTGCATGCGCGCGCAAGTCTGAGATAAGGGCACCGGCAAAGTAGCTAATCAGCCACATATTTATAAATTTTGAAATTGGGTATTTATAGGTAAAAATACACCGTCAGAATATAAATACCAAAAAGCTAACAAGCAGTTTCATGAAATTCTTTAATTATTTATCACATTTTGAATTGAATTTTATATTTACGCAAATAACTACTTAGCTGTTTTCGAAACATTAATACTTCTTGCTAATATTTAAAAAGATATGTAATGAAAAGGCACTAGTGCGATAATGTAATGTAAAAGGCACGGCATGGGTAATATTCTGCATTATCAGTGTAAATACGCTGTAATAAGACCTACTTTACGAGCAGGTGTGTTGAAAACAACTATTATGGTGTAGGGTGGTGACACATCACCACACATTCAAAGACATATAGATTGTAATATGTTGTCTTCTCACGACAGTACAATACACAACGTGTATCTATAGCGGTAGTGCATCTGCATACCATGCGAGAGGTCCTGGGTTCGAATCCCGGCTGGGGACAAAAAAAAAACCCGAGGTCTTGGATATTTACATGTTTGTGATGTCGTTGTTTCTGGTTCCCACAACACAGGGTATCCTAGTGTGGGGCCAGACGCAATGTATGTGCCTGTATGTAAATGTTTATGTTTATATAGACGCCTTTTCAATCATCATCATCATCATTCAGCCACAAGAAGTCCACTGCTGGACATAGGCCTCCTCCATGGATTTCCAAAAAGACCGGTTGGAAGCGGCCTGCATCCAGCGTCTTCCTGCCACTTGGATGAGGTCATCTGTCCATCTTGTGGCTGGTCGTCCTACGCTGCGCTTGCCGATATGTGGTCTCCATTCGAGAACTTTTCGGCCCCATCGGCCATCAGTTCTGCGTGCTATGTGCCCCGCCCACTGCCACTTCAACTCACTAATCCGCTGGGCTATGTCGACGACATTCGTTCGTCTACGAATCTCATCATTTCTGATTCGATCTCGTAGAGAAATTCCGAGCATAGCCCTTTCCATAGCTCGTTGCGTGACCTTGAGCTTTCTTATGAGGCCCATAGTTAGAGACCACGTTTCAGTGCCATAAGTCATCACTGGTAACACACACTGGTTGTATAATTTTGTCTTGAGCGATTGAGGTATGTTAGACGAAAAGACTTTTCTAAGTTTCCCGAATGCTGCCCAGCCGAGTTGGATTCGACGATTGACCTCTTTCACGAAGTTGGACCGGCCTAGTTGGACTGTTTGTCCTAAGTAGACGTATTCGTCTACAACTTCGAGAGTCGTGTTCCCCAATGTTATTGGGGTGGGCACAACACGGGCGTTCGACATGACCTTCGTTTTGTCCATGTTCATTTTAAGGCCCACACGTTGGGAAACTCGACTGAGGTCTTCGAGCATTATGCCGAGGTCTTCCATCGTTTCTGCCATGACTACTATATCGTCGGCAAATCGAAGGTGCGTGATGTACTCGCCATTGATATTGATGCCGCGTCCCTGCCACTCCAGAAGCTTGAAGGCATCTTCCAGTGCGTTCGTGAACAGTTTCGGAGAGATAACGTCTCCCTGTCTCACGCCTCTTCTCAATGGAATTGCCTCCGAATTCTGCTCCTGTACTCGGACCGACATGGTGGCGCTGTTGTACAAGCACTTCAGCACCTCGACATACCGATAGTCAATCCGGCAACGCTGGAGAGACTCGATTACTGCCCATGTCTCGATCGAATCGAAGGCTTTCTCATAGTCCACAAACGCTAAGCAGAATGGCAAATTATACTCCTCAGTCTTCTGTATAATTTGCCGCCTTTTCAATAATATCCCTAAACTAGGACCTTCAAGGGTACAATGGCTTGAGGTCTTCGGGATCTCTGTGTTCAGCTGTTTTACACATATGATGGACAGCGATCGCAGCCGGCCCGCCGCCACCAGCCGCGCCTCCCCCCGCAACTCACAGGTCGGCCCGCAGCCGCCCCGCCGCCACCAGCCGCGCCTCCCCCCGCAACTCACAGGTCGGCCCGCAGCGCCCGCAGCCGCCCCGCCGCCACCAGCCGCGTCTCCCTCGCAACTCACAGGTCGTCCCGCAGCGCCCGCAGCCGCCCCGCCGCCACCAGCCGCGCCTCCCCCCGCAACTCACAGGTCGTCCCGCAGCGCCCGCAGCCGCCCCGCCGCCACCAGCCGCGTCTCCCTCGCAACTCACAGGTCGTCCCGCAGCGCCCGCAGCCGCCCCGCCGCCACCAGCCGCGCCTCCCCCCGCAACTCACAGGTCGTCCCGCAGCGCCCGCAGCCGCCCCGCCGCCACCAGCCGCGCCTCCCCCCGCAACTCACAGGTCGTCCCGCAGCGCCCGCAGCCGCCCCGCCGCCACCAGCCGCGCCCCCCCCGCAACTCACAGGTCGTCCCGCAGCGCCCGCAGCCGCCCCGCCGCCACCAGCCGCGTCTCCCTCGCAACTCACAGGTCGTCCCGCAGCGCCCGCAGCCGCCCCGCCGCCACCAGCCGCGCCTCCCCCCGCAACTCACAGGTCGTCCCGCAGCGCCCGCAGCCGCCCCGCCGCCACCAGCCGCGCCTTCCCTCGCAACTCACAGGTCGTCCCGCAGCGCCCGCAGCCGCCCCGCCGCCACCAGCCGCGCCTCCCCCCGCAACTCACAGGTCGTCCCGCAGCGCCCGCAGCCGCCCCGCCGCCACCAGCCGCGCCTCCCCCCGCAACTCACAGGTCGTCCCGCAGCGCCCGCAGCCGCCCCGCCGCCACCAGCCGCGCCTCCCCCCGCAACTCACAGGTCGTCCCGCAGCGCCCGCAGCCGCCCCGCCGCCACCAGCCGCGCCTCCCCCCGCAACTCACAGGTCGTCCCGCAGCGCCCGCAGCCGCCCCGCCGCCACCAGCCGCGCCTCCCCCCGCAACTCACAGGTCGTCCCGCAGCGCCCGCAGCCGCCCCGCCGCCACCAGCCGCGCCCCCCCCGCAACTCACAGGTCGTCCCGCAGCGCCCGCAGCCGCCCCGCCGCCACCAGCCGCGCCCCCCCCGCAACTCACAGGTCGGCCCGCAGCGCCCGCAGCCGCCCCGCCGCCACCAGCCGCGCCCCCCCCGCAACTCACAGGTCGTCCCGCAGCGCCCGCAGCCGCCCCGCCGCCACCAGCCGCGCCTCCCCCCGCAACTCACAGGTCGTCCCGCAGCGCCCGCAGCCGCCCCGCCGCCACCAGCCGCGCCCCCCCCGCAACTCACAGGTCGTCCCGCAGCGCCCGCAGCCGCCCCGCCGCCACCAGCCGCGCCTCCCCCCGCAACTCACAGGTCGTCCCGCAGCGCCCGCAGCCGCCCCGCCGCCACCAGCCGCGCCCCCCCCGCAACTCACAGGTCGTCCCGCAGCGCCCGCAGCCGCCCCGCCGCCACCAGCCGCGCCCCCCCCGCAACTCACAGGTCGGCCCGCAGCGCCCGCAGCCGCCCCGCCGCCACCAGCCGCGCCCCCCCCGCAACTCACAGGTCGTCCCGCAGCGCCCGCAGCCGCCCCGCCGCCAGCAGCCGCGCCTCCCCCCGCAACTCACAGGTCGTCCCGCAGCGCCCGCAGCCGCCCCGCCGCCAGCAGCCGCGCCTCCCCCCGCTCAGCCGCCGGCAGCGCGGCCAGCGCGTCCTGCCAGCCCGCCCGCGCCTCCAGCCAGCCCGCTAGCGATACCTCGTCCGATCCCCGCTGCGGCATTCAGAACACGTTCACTCTAATTGTAGCCAACTGCTTAAATTAGCAGCCGAATTAACCGAAAACCCTAACCGCATAAAAGTGGGTACTCGGGGCTGCAAAGTGATGTAAATTACTTCAGCCAGATGTCGCTGCCTGTACGGAATACAGAGAAGTTTGTAAAGAGGTTCGAAATTTCGCAGATGCCTGCACTCGCCCATTAGCTCAGTCGGGGGAGCGTCGGCACGGTTAGCCAGAGTCCCGACATAGGTGGAATTTTTGGCTTCTAAATAGGTTTTAATATGAAATATGTTTGTTAAACGGGAAGGATGGGCCACTTAAGCAACTAAATGTGCCATACACGAAAGACATTTACAAATAAAAAAAAATTTGGAACCAGTTCTTTATTTTTATTTTCTTCAAAATAAATTATAAATAGAATAACATGTCTTTATCTTTAGTTTTTAAACGTTCAGATCAAATAAAAATAAGTCTCGGTCACTTCACACCAGCAGACGAATGTCTCATTTTTACTACATGATTATGCATTTCGTTCGATCACTCGTCTCGTATTAACTACACGGCAAGGCGTTTCGTTCGATCACTTGGCTGAATGATCTGTAGCTATTTAATGAACAGACTGGGCGGTCAATTAAACGGCCGATTTGACCGGCCGGCGGCGACATACACATGGGAGGAGAGTAGAAGAAGAAGAAGAAAGTCATTTATTATACATAGCGACGAGACAAATCACAGAAACAAAATAAACAGATAAGTAATATGCGCAACAACAGTGAGACATCTAAATATACAAGTAGAATAAAATGTGAGAGCTAAAAGAACTCAGCGTGAGTTCGAAAAGTGCACACGTGTCTAACTGACCTGCACGCGCAGCGTCAGGTCGAAGAGAGCTCGCGCCAGCGGCCGCGCGTGCCGCGCCCGGCCCGCCGCACACAGCGCGCCCGCCACGCGCGCGCCCAGCTCGCACGCCGTCGCCGTCGTCTCCGGCGCGCCCGACCGCCGCCCCAGCGCTACGCAGAGCTGCTCCACCACCGCCGACATCGTCTCCTCGCTGAACGCCAACTCTGCAAAATCGATATCCATGAGACGTCCGTTCGACAGTAAGGTCGCTGGGAAAAAAGGCGCCACTCACCTCCCCGGTCGTCGAGCGCGAGCGCGGCGGTGAAGAGATGCCGGTGCGCGGGCGCGGGCGCGGGCGCGGCCAGCAGCGCGGCGGCGGCGGCCCGCAGCGCGCCCCCCGCCGCGCCGCCCGCCAGCCAGCGCCGCGCCGCGCGCCGCCCGCGGTGCGGGGCCGACAGCGCGCGGGACACGCACGCCGACAGCACGCCCGCCGGCATCTGACACGGACGTATAGATGTTCATTGCACACCAAACATATAACAGAAAATTACATAACACTGAGGTATGTATATGAAATCTTTATCGAGATGGTAATACGTAGGTCACACTAAAAGTTTTGCGTAACTTAAAAAAACAACAGTGTTATAACCAATGTTATTATTATGTTTATTGCTCTTCAAAATACTCTCCTTTACATTTTAATAGTTATTTGTTATGCAAGGCTGCAAAGTTAATTTTTGGCGCGAGTACCTTGTATTGAAACCTGAGCAAGCGAAGGATTCTAGGATTGAGCCACGAGCGAAGCGAGTGGTTCAAATATAGAATCCTGAGCGTAGCGAGGGTTTCAAAGGTACGAGACGCTAAATAACTTTGCTGCCGAGCGCAACACACAACTTTTCACCTCACTAAAGCAAGGAAAATGTTAGGTGCAAGAAAAACAGTTTTAATAAATATTAAATTCGTCGCTGCTAGCTTCGCTCATAGTTTATGATTTCTTTCGATTTTATCAAAAAACAAACCAAAATAATGGAAGTAAAGTGAATTCAATAAAGAGAAGAAAATTTTAAAGTTTTTTTTTTAAATCAAATTTTCTTGCCGGCCAGTGCGATTCTTTAAATGAGGCTGGCGCATGACATGAAATAAGTATTTGCATTTCAATCATCAATGGACTGGCTGCAGAGAATATAAACTATTACGAAACCAATGAGGTTCTATATATATGCAATTTATTGTACGAAACCTTTATTGAATAAAAATATTCGAATTTTAAAAACACTTTCCACGCTAGCGGATAAAGTGCGATTTTCCACGCAGATTTCGAATGACAAACAGAGCTTTTACGAGCTAGTGAGGTGAAAAAAATATTTATGCGATCGAACCATTTTTTTAAACAGGAGGACCATAATATATCTGAAGGCATGTTGTCCACGTGCTGATTGAACGCTATCACTGCCTCTTCGGAATTGGTAAAAGTGAAACCTCTCATCAAATCTTTGATTTTGGGGAAAATACAGAAATCACAGAGTGCTAGGCCGGGGCTATGTGCAGGATGGGTGACGAGTTCTACTTTTTCGCAAGCTAAAAATGACTTTGTTTTGTTGGCCGTGTGTGAAGAAGCGTTGTCATGATGTAGGAGAACACGGCTTTTTGGTCATCATTCGCAAACTTTTTCTAACACCCCAGATGGGTAACAAATGGTAGAATACCACTCGGCATTAACACTCTATTGATCTTCAAGTGGAAGATGGGACCCATGCAGTTTGGCGAATAATTTATAAAATTTAAAACTCTGCGATAACAAAGTAAGTCAATAAATTAAAAAAAAAAAAAAAAAAGAAAAAAAAGCGATCATTTTTATACCAACGTTTCTCGCCTGCCTCACTTTTGTTGCCCTTTTCTCATTTTCAAACACCCATTTACGACATTTCTGTTTTTTTTCGAGTTCAAAACAATAAATCCACGTTTCATCTCCTGCGACAATGTCATAAACAGCATTAGAATGTCCGTGGTCGTACTTCAGTAGCATCTGTGAGCACCATTCTGCTCCGCTGTTAGTTCATGAGGGATCCAACGACAACAATTTTCCGAACTTTTAATTCTTCGTGTCAAATTTTCTGAATCTGGCTCATACCAATCCCCAATAGTCCTCAAATAGTCTCATTACAAAAATTTAATTTTTATTTGTTTTATTTTATTTAGGACACAAATAGTCATACAGAAAAAAATAAAAAAGTAGGTAAATGTATACAAAAAGACAGTCGGACGGATAGGCGAAACTATAAGGTGAAACTATGGCGATACTACCTCTATACTCCTTGTTGACTACGGAACCCCAAAAACAACAGATAGACATCTTTTTGCATTCCACAAGTTTTAGGGTTGTTACATTTTAATAACTTAACTAAATATTACACACATAAATTTTGTAACTAAAGAGTAAACTAAAAATTAAATTAAACTAATTAAATATACCGCCCCGGGACACGCCTGACCCAAAAGTTCCCATGACGCTAGCAGCGTTCCCCCGCTGCACCGCCAGGGAAATCCTTTGCATCAGGTATGCCCCGGAACGATGGTAATCCGTGGGGTTTCTCCAAATAGCCGCTTAACGGTAGCCACATTATAATCGTTAACGGCAGTTGAAGGCCGCCCTTCATGAAATTCGTCATGTAGAAACCCAACCTCTCTCAAATTCAGCAAACCATCGCCTCACGGTGCTCAAACAAGGTGCTTCTCTCCCAAAAGCATTTTGAAGACGAGCGGCATAGTTTTGCGGAGAGGGAGAACTTTTAATATAATAAAAAATCATCGCTCTAAAATCTTTTTGACTTAATTCCATTTTATACGTATGCAAACGTAGAACTTTGATGTGTGGAAGAAAACAATGGGGATGGCAACACGAAATTAATTACAGATGGCGCCACTGAGTGTTTATAAGTGTTGCTTATTTTCGGACTTTTCGGACCAAAACTAAAATAGCAAAGTTTTGTATAGCGCGAAAGGAATACAGATTGTAATACAAAAGTAACCTCGAAAATATTTTTTAAAACATTTCTTGCAGAAATAATCGCATACATTTGATTAAATACCTCTTTACTATCTGATTTATTGATTATAAAGTGTAAAATGTTAAATTTACTTGAGAATGTTATTCAGAAACATCGAAAATCGTGGTAAAATTATCCACACTATGTACCATATAGGTAAACTTACTCATAAAATCATACTATTTCTACATGAACTATCTTAATTTTATTCCAGTTTGAAGACGAAGCAGATTTATGACCATAAAATGATGCTGCGGGGCTACTACTTTCGAAGTTTCCTATCAACAACAACTAAATTGTCCTATCAGAAGTATTGATATCTATTCAGATCTGCCCAGTTCAAGGCTATGGGCTGGCTCTGGGTAATTGAGTGCTGCTGTGAGATACGGGCTTAGGCCCAAAGAAATGCGTGTTACAATGTATCATCATCATCATCATCATCAGCCATTAGAGGCCCACTGCAGGATATAGGCCTCCTCCGTGGTTTTCATAACCATGAGGGGTTTTGCAATAATCGCCACGCTTGGCAGGCGGGTTGGCGATCGCAGTATGCGGTTGGAATCTCAGGAAGACGCTGCTGCCCGTCTCCTGGTAATTGATTTCCTTAGTCGCCTTCTACGACATCCACGGAAGGAAATTGAGTGACGCTATTCTTAATCCGGCTCCACACGGAGCAATGTATCATTATGATTTAATTAAATAAACCGACGTTTACAAGTACCCAGGAACATTGTTTTACTTCACTTACAATTATTGCAGCAATAACAGCTGGCTTTACATTTGCTAAATGGGTTGAATCATTGATATCAGGGTTTGCATTTCTCGTTTTTTAGTTAGTTTTAGGTTTAATAGCGTAGGTACTTAGGTAAGTCTCCGTTTTTAACGAGTGTGAAAGATGCGGACCTGAAAATAAACAAGAATGATAAAACATAACTTTTAACTATGATTTTGAATGGATTTCATTAGTATTATTTGTATTTACCTGTATAGATTTATTTTTGTGGTATTTGTTTACTAGAATCATAACCAATTAACTTCTTGATAAACGATTTACTTCCTCCAAATGGTTTAGAAGCTATAGTTTTTCTATTGCAAACTGAGCAGTAAATGCGTAGGCACTGATTTCTTTCAAAAAAGACACCACACAATATCTATGGGGCTTATATAATTACAAATATTGTGCAATTAGTATATTTATAAGCGACCTTCATTTGTATATCTTTTTGGAAATAAATATTTTTTCACTTTTCACTTTTCACTTTTTCACTTTTCCCATACAAATAGTGAAGAAAACGGGACATCCTCCATTTTAAATTTTTTGACAGTTGCCACCCCCATTTACAAACGATTTCCCTTATATTATTTTTTTTGCACTAACCCGTGCCGAGGACAATAGGTTTTAAGTTTTTTAAAAAATGATTTCCCGATAATTTTTTTTTATTACTAAGAAGGTTGCAAGTCCTTTAAAAAAATATAACATTCGAAATTCAAATAGTTCCGATTAGCTAGAAGTGCAAAACTTTTAGTGTGCCCCATGTCTTTCTATACTTTAAGTTAGAAACTGTTAGTATTCTAAATAGAGAAAAAAAAATTGTTTGCCATCAGAAAAAAATTATGTCGTTAAAAATTGCCTTTTTATACAATATTGTTTGGACGAATCGCTTACATTATGTGATCGTGTACATATTAACAAGAACGAGATAAATTTCATCGACGGATTCAAGGTCATCGAAGCCACGGGTCAGTCATAAAACGCAACGCACGACTCACATTATCGAAACTGTCGAATATCTGATCCTGGTCGTCGTCAGGCAGGTGTGCGGCCAGCAAGAACACCAGGTCCACGAGCGCGGCGCCGTCCGGCGACGTCTGAACGCGCGGCAGCCAGCGCGCCAGCCGCGTGCCGTACAGCAGCGCCGGCGAGCCCGCCTCCAGCCCGGCCGCCAGCCGCGTCCACAGCGCCGCGCCGGCGCCGTCCCACGCGCGCAGCACCGGCAGCAGGGGAGCCAGCGCGCCCGTCCGGCCCCCCTCCGCCGCCCGCAGCCAGGCGGAGCACACGCCGCCGGTCAAATTCAGCACGTTCGCCTGGAACTCTTCCGCGTCGCCGGAGGGACGCGCTTCCGCCTTCGGTCTCTCCTCGCTCGGCGTCCGAAGGTCGTCGTCGAACTCGACGGTCCGCCGCCTCCCGGCGTCGCCGCGCGCGGCCTTCAGCGCGAGCAGGAAGGTGGCGTGCGCCTCTACCGCGTCCTCGAGGGTGAGGTCGGGCGCGGGCGGCGCGGCGGCCTGCGCCTGCAGCACGGAGCCGAGGCAGTGCCAGACGGGGCGGCCGTCGACGGCCCGCAGCAGCGGCAGCAGGCGCTCGGCGGCGGCGCGCGCGCTGCCGGGCCGCAGCGCCGCCGCCAGCCACCGCCGCAGCGCGGCGCCCGCCAGCTCGGGCTGCGCGCCGCCCGCCAGCCGCACGCACTCTACGGTGCACGCCATCCAGTGCTCGCGCTCGCTTTTGGAATTCATTATGGCCTTTCTTTCTGACCTGCAAAAAAATATTAATCACTAGCCGTCCCGGTGAACTTCGTACCGCCACAGGATCCGATACGATTCTGGCACGACGCCATCTATTTTAAACTTAAAATAAATATTATCTCACGGGAACGCAATACGGGGATATCGAGTATGCTATGTCTGAATTCAGGTCTCGGTCTATCTGTATCCAAAGTCTCATGTAAATCCGTTCGGCCGTTATTGCGTGATTGTGTAACGAACATCCAGACAACTTCACAAACTTTCACATTTCTAATATTAGTAGGAGTTAGACGACAATATGAATGTTTTCTTTCTGAATGGAAATGACAAGACAAAACTAATTACAGATGGCGCCACTGAAATTTGCCCCGACAATGTTTGTTTTGTTTTATAAGTGTTGCTTATTTTCGGATTTTTTCACGAAAATTCAACATAAAAACGTCATATAATGATTTTCACTAACAAAGGGAAGGCTATAGTTTATATCAAAACTGAAAAAGCAAAGTTTTGTATAGCGCGAAAGGAATACAGACTGTAATACAAAGGTAACCTCAAAAATATTTTGTAAACATTTCTTGCAGAAATAATCACATACCTTTAATTAAATACCTCTTTACTGGCTGATTTATTGATTAAAAAGTATAAAATGTTAAATTTACTTAAGAAAGTTACTCAAAAACATCGAAAATCCTTATAAAATTAAATACACCATGTACCATAGACACTTACTCATAAAATCATCATCATCATCATCAGCCGTTTGACGCCCACTGCAGGACATAGGCCTCCCTGATGGTTTTACAAACCATGAAGGGTTTTGCCATAATCGCCACGCTTGGCAGGCCGGTTGGCGATCGCAGCATGTGATTGGAATCTCAAGAAGACGCTGCTGCCCACAGAGAATATAATCACTCTGCTGCCCGTCTCCTGGTAATGTATTTCCTTAGTCGCCTTCTACGACATCCACGGAAGGAAATGGAGTGACGCTATTCTTAATCCGGCGCCACACGGACATAAAATCATACTATTTCAATTTTAGACAAAGCAGCTTTATGACCATGAAATGTTTATGACCATAATAGAAGTTTCCTATCACCAACAACTAAATTTTCCTATCAGAAGTATTGATATTTATTCAGATCTGCCCAGTTTAATGTTATGGGCTGGCTCTGGGTAATTAAGTGCTGCTGCTTACCTATTTTGAGATACGGGCTTAGGCCCATAGAAATACGTGTTACAATTTATAATTATGATTTTATTAAATAAAACCGATGTTTATAAGTACCTACCACAGAACACTGAGGTACCTACCCAGGCACATTGTTTTACTTACAATTGGAGCAATAACAGCTGGCATGATTCAACCCATTTAGCTTACATTTGCTAAATGGGTTGAATCATGGATATCATTTCTCGTTTTTAGTTAGTTTTAGGTTTAACAGTCTAAATAGGTACCTAACCACTGCTTCCGTTTTTAACGAGTGTGAAAGATGCAGACCTGAAAACAAACAAGAATGACAAAACATAACTTTTAACTATAATTCTGAATGTATTTCATTAGTATTATTTGTATTTACCTGCAAAGAAATATTTTTTTGGTATTTGTTTACTAGAATCATAACCTATAACTTTCTTGATAATCGATTTACTTCTTCCAAATGGTTTAGGAGCCACCTTTTTTCGATTGCAAACTGAGCAGTAAATGCGTAGGCACCGTTTAAAAAAGTCACTACACATATCTCTGGGGTTTATATAATTACAACTATTGTGCTTTCCGCATACAAATAGTTAAGACAACGGAACATCCTCTATTTTGATTTTTAGACAGTGGCCACTCACCCGGTGTGCAGCGCGGCGAAGAGCCGCTCGTAGAAGGCGCGGCGCAGCATGTCGGCCGGCAGCAGCGCCGGCAGCAGCGCCAGCAGCGCGCGCAGCAGCGCCGCCAGCTGCCGCGCGTCGCCCCAGCCGCCTGCGGCACAAACACACACACATGTCAGCCGGCAGCAGCGCCGTCAGCAGCACCGCCAGCTGCCGCGCTCACACACGCACGCACGCACGCACGCACGCACGCACGGAACAACTTGACTGATTAAATTACTTTTCAATAAAAAAAAATGCTTCAAATCGGGCCCTTTCGTTTGAGAGCTACGGCGCCACATAGACAAATACAGGTTTGAGACTTGAAAACACCCTGGATTTATCAAAGTTTGCGTAGGTCTTCAATCGTCTTTATTGTTGTACAGGCACTATTTATGTTGACCAAATTTATTTTGAGTTGTGAAATGAACATTCGATGAAACGATCAAACAAATGAATTCTAAGGCATTTAATAAAATATATCTTACCTTTTTCGAGTAATTCAATTAATCTGTCGCATAATTCCTTCTTTTTATCCATCCATTCGGGCCAGTTCTGTAGATGAAAGAAACATTATCGAGACTGACAAGCGATCGAGATCTACAATCTAATTAACGATGTTCCATACAAAATCCATTAAAGACGTTGTTACCGAACATCCCCACCGAAGTTCGGCTGTACGCCAAAATGCGACGTAACTCCGGAAAATGTGTTGGTAGGCAAATAACACTACACGTGTAATCACGAAGAACTTCGGCCGCTTATCTTCAGTACAGTGTTTGGTTTGAAAAAAAGTATATTCAGCAAGCAGTGCCATTTCTCACATACATATTTTATTGCGCGTAATTCAAATTTGCGGTAAAAGCGCTGGAAAAGTAATAAATCCAGTCGATTCCACTTTGGAGAATGCCTCCATCTCCCCGCGCCCCGCGCTCCCCGCACTCACCGGGTCGTGCTGCAGCGTGAGCAGCAGACAGGGCCAGGCCGCCCCCGCCCCCGCCCCCCCCGCGTCCCCCGCCAGCGCCAGCAGCGCGGCCGCCGCCCGCGCGCCCCACGCCGCGCCCCAGCGCGTGCCCCACCGTGCCGCCGCGCCGCCCACCGCCCCGCACCACGCCGCGCTGCGGGAACGACGCCGATCAAACTCCATCGTCGAAAAGCTAAACGATCGCCTGGTAGAGAAGTCTGTCCTTAATAAGGTCAGCGAGGTAGCTGTCGGGCGGCAGACTGACCTTAGGGCGGCGCGGCGCGGCAGAGCCCAGAAGCGCGGGTCCTGCAGCAGCGGCGCGGCGCGTTCCCACAGCCAGTCGTCGTGCGCGAGCGGCAGACGCAGCAGCAGCTGCTGCAGCGCCCGCAGCGCGCCCCCCGCCGCGCGTTCCGCGCTCTCCGCCGCCTCCTCGGCCCTGCGATGTGCGCCACGGTTATGCTGTCTCCAGGGTAGCCGGGAAAACAGTTAATGACCCCAAAGTACTGATTTAGTATTAAATGAAATACGACATATCCACGTAGTCGAACTCCATACGTTTATTTAAATCAGTGTTTTTCGATCTGTGGGCGCGACCCACAGATTAAAAAACCCCAGGGGGTCGCGACGTCTTGCTCGGGGGGTCGCGGTCGCTTTGTAGTCAATGTTGCCGGTGGCAAAATTGACGAGCGGTGGTGGTAGAATAAAACAAACGGCCAGGAACGGTCGGTATTTGAGGGACTTCCTTCTTCTTTTTTATGCGCCGTCTCCTATACAACAAGGAACTGGTTCGGACTTGAGGGACTTTAAAATTTATATTTTATTGTTTTATGTTCGATGGCGCTGAGTTTTGAGATATCGAAGTGAAAATGTAAATCCAATGTCAAATGCCAAAACGTAAGTCTATTAAATTTTCGGCACGATTACGATTTCTGTTTCTACGAAACTAATGAATTTTCTGCGGTTAATTTATAAAAAATTTAACAGATCTTTTGTTTTTGGGAGTGTAAGTTCAATTTAGTAAATTTTCGGGCGCGTTAGTGCGAGCCTATAAGACAAATATTTTATAATAGAAGGAGCTGAGTTTTTATGAAAATACCACAATAAATTTAGTAAATTGTCTGGCTAGCTTACAAGACAGATCTATTGTTTGTGAAGGCGCTATGTTTTTATAGAACTGAATGTTATTGGCACCATCAATTAAGTAAATTTTGGGGCGCGCTGACGCGTGGCTATGAGACAAAGCTATAATCGAGGGCGCTGAGTTTTCATGAAATTTTCTCCGTCAACTTAGCCACCATAAATTCTTTGGCTAGCATTAAAGACAGATCTTTTGTTTTTAAGGGGCGCAGAGTTTTTATCGAACTAAATGAAAACATCACTATAGCAAATTTTTGGTGACGCTCACGCGCGTCTACAAGACAGATCTCTAATTTTAGAAAAAAATTCACGGAACTACATGAAAATGCCATCGATAATTTAGTTTTTTGGCCGCGCTACCGCGCAAATTGATTTGATCATCTTTCATTTTTGATCAGGCATTTTATGTTGCAGCCCTGAAGAATTAAAGTGGGACAGCGGGGGGAGCATGAGTTTCTTATCCTATCTAGATAGATAGGTTAAAATTTTAAAACATTACGATATTATATCCCACCCGCGAGCATGACTTCTCTTCGATATACATATCTTCCTTAGATAGGAGATAAGATAGACTTTTATTTTATCTAATTATTGGTATGACAACACTGAATCGGCAAATAGGGATTTCACGAAAATCACTATTTCATTCGTTCAATTTGCGTTTTTTGACAGATTGAAATCTGATCTGTCTGTGATCTTTCCTTTACTTAGTCTGTGCTAGGTATCAAATAAAATGTAAATAAACAAACAAATAACGGACAATAGATGCTTAGATGCCGAAAATGAAGTAAGTACAAACTTTATAGCCATTGCAGTTAATTTATACAATACTACAATAGTTGGAGATCCTTCCTACAAGCTCATACGGACATCACATCATATACAAGTCACTCATCGGCAAGAACTATAATATTTTTCTGTTTTAGAGGGTGCAGTAAACAAAATCAACGGGGGTTCGTTCGAGTATATGACGCTCCACAGTAATTTAGCCAACAATGAGTTTTCTGGCCCCATGGGAAGCGAAAGGTTGTTGAAAGAGTGGGGCGCGTTGAGCCTTGTCGAAGGAGCATGGTCTCGACACGACTGGAGCAGTGGCGGTGTTGATAGTACTTATTATCTAGTGATATATTAAATTAAGTTCAATACTTGACTCACCATCACCAACCGAGTACAATAGGTAAATAATATGCTTGTCAAACTAATGCAAATGTGTACTTAGGCAATGCTCAGTGAATACCTACAGTATTTGGATAGATAGACCATAGAGGTCTATCCAGTATAGCGTCAATTTTTGCTCTTAGGGGCATCTAAAATAATTTTCGTAACATGTCTTACATTTTTCTTTTCGTCATATTGTTTTGGACTCCTTTTTAATTATGCTCTTTATTTGTTACAGGATATTTTGAACGCGCTGACTACAATAATATTTGGTCTATGCTACAATCAATCAAATCTTACAAATAAATCAAATATTAAAACGAAGGAATATGTATGTACGAATTGTGTTTTTTCAAAATAGTAACTCAAAATTGGATGCTTAATTACCCAAGTTCCACTATAGTTTTTTTATATTACATGCACAGGGGCATTCATTCAAGGGTTAAATATAATTAGGGAATGTTCCATTGAGCTGGCCATTCCTCCTCTACTGGGTTTCAGGCTCCACAATGGCAATGTGTGTACCGAGCCTCGGGAGTCTACTCGGCCTCTCCTCTGATGGGCGTCATCAGCCAAGGCAGGCTCAAAGGTGAAGAACATATTAATTTGTTTGGTAACAATTTCCCGTTTTCAGAAAACATATCATGCTTCTTTTCTCCATTGGGTACCCAGTTATGTAGTAAACCACCTATTTCATTGTTTAAAGTTACAAAATAAATATTAGATTTACTTATAACCAAAAGCATTTTATTATTAACGGACTTAAAAAATGGAGGAGTCTGTGTCAAGCTTTTTCCAGAAAACTTCCTAGAAACCATACATTTGTAGTAAATACACCATACATACTTAGGTACTTAGTAGAAGTTAGGTATGATTTGTGGGGTGAGTAAATGGCTTGGGATGCAAGTTCATTAGAAAGAAATAATTTTTGCCTTTTTAGTGCGTCGGTTTAAATCTTTGTTTTAAAGTTTCTTATTTTAAAATTTTTTGTTGACTGGTACATTTTACCTACTATTATTTTAATTGAGATAGGCACTGGACGACGGTCTGAGCAGGACGGCAGAGGGTGCTTGGTTGCGTGGAGTAGGGCTGAACGGAGGTCAGTGAGCGGGTCCTTAAATCCCTGGAGACGGCCACTGGACGTCGGTCAGTGAGCAGAAACAGAGGAAGGGCACGAATGGGATGCGTAGGTGGCGTGAAGAGGCACCAGTGGACAAATCATGACAAATGTGATGATTTTATTCGTAGAATGACTGACAGAAACGCTAGATATAAATTTATATGCCCCTCTCAAAAGTGGGATAAATTTAAATGAAACATCTGTCAAAAGTCGATAATATATCTTTTTATGTTGTCATCATGCTCGCATGTGCGATAGGGTTTATCTTATAGTGACAGATGTTTTTTTATCTCACGGCACTGGTATAAAAACGATGCATTGTGCTCGCGACGATAAGTTAACCTACTATAGACGTCAAAACTCGTTAAAACGGCCATTTTTTGTAGATAAACCGCCTCGATAAAATCTCATGCTCCCCCCGCAGGTCTCACATTTTTTTTCATTTAAGTCCCGCTATTTGGTAAAAAGGATATGGTAACACTTATTTGTATCATCTTTGAAATTACTGACACTTTCAATATGGTATAGGGGGACAGAGGAGAATTTTTTACTTGTAAAGATGATCGCGTCCTCAAAAAGATTGAAAAACACTGATTTATAACGCTGAGCCGTGTTTTAGGGTATGGGACGGTATGAGTAATAGCTAAAATAACACATGGCTTCAAGAAAGATTACAAACGTTCTTTTATCATGTTTTAGGATGACGGGCAAAGTGAGTACCTGAATAGAGTCACAACTTTATTTTATTTAATCGATAACATTGCTAAAGTAACAAGATTTATTTGTAAATGAGTTGTTTGTTACTTGCTTCACTCAGCTCAAGTCACTTATTAAATCATGCCTTATCAAATCATCCCACATAGTGATCTCTATCATGGCAGCTGATATCACCCTAGAACACCTCTAATGACGCTAGGCAGTGATGGAAATAATGCAGAGATTAATGTACTGACAGATTAATAACTTTGATTAATTTTAATATTAATAATTTTGTTTGACAAGAAATCTATGCTGGACAGTAGCCCCTGTTTGAACAGAGTTATTGATTATTATTTAACATTTGTGAGCAATATAAATAAACTTACGCGTTTTTATTATTTAAAATATCTGTGTTTCCAGTTATGTTTTCCACAATGTATGTCATCACTTCTTCCTTGCAGAATGATATTACTTCTGGCAGTTTGCCCTCTGGAAATGTACTCTGAAAATCGAAAATTATGTCATAATATTAAATTAGTTAAGTTTAGGGTTTAAAAATGAAATGAAAATGAAAAAAATCTTTATTTAACCGCCACATAAAATCTTACTTTGCTAGACCGGGTTTGTCAATAGTCAGATAAAACCCACCGAACAACAAAACCGATGCTGTCACTGTCTTGTCGCATCATTTAGACAGCGACAGCATCGGTTTTGTTCTTCGGTGGGTTTTATCTGACTATTGACAAACCCGGTCTAGCAAAGTAAGATTTTATGTGGTGGTTAAATAAAGATTTTTCATCCAAGAATTGGCCCTTAGGATATAACAGAGTAGGTACAAACAAAAAGAGATATAAACTAAACAAGACAAAAAAAGCAGTAGTAACTAACATAATAAAAGTTAATGTGAATTGTTTTAATTAGTAAATTTGTAGGTGTTCACATATCGCCCATCCTTGGTGCGCGCACATATAGCTCATACTCTCTCTCTCTCTCTCTCTGAGATAAGCCCTGTACATAGGCTGTAGCGAGTGATCAAGTTATGTTACAGTTGGACTGGATCTTAGACTAAAAAAAAATTATAAAAAAACGGTTCTTCAAGAAAATCTGTTAAAATAGTATTGGATAACAGAAGTGTTTTGGCGATCGCAGTATGCGGTTGGAATCTAAGGAAGACGCTGCTGCCCGTCTCCAGGTAATTGATTTCCGCCTTCTACGACATCCGCGGAAGGAAATGGAGTGACGCTATTCTTAATCCGGCGCCACACGGAGCATAAGTCACACTGTCTTTCCATAATTTATAATAAAAGTTTGTATGTTCGTTTCTTATAATTATGAAAAAATATCATTTATTTTATCGCATAAATCTGACAAAAAGTTTTCTTATCTTACTTCATCATCATCATCAGCCATTTGACGCCCACTGCAGGACATAGGCCTCCTTCGTGGGTATGATGTTTGTTCGTGAGATCCGATAGGCACCATATTCGCGGACGTAACGGCCTCTCGTCGCTAGCGTGCGACGTGAAACCATTTTCAAACCCCCCTTGGGTTTCCGTTTCCTTTTACAACTACCCTTCAATATTTTTACTATTAACCATGAGGGGTTAGCTTTAGTCTGTTTGAGAAAGAGGCATGGCATGAGTGAGCGAGTGCGGGACGCGTCGTTACTTACGGCGAGCGAGAGCTGCGCGGCGGCGGCGGCGTGCGGCGCGGGGTCGGCGGCGGCGGCCAGCCAGGCGGGCAGCAGGCGGCGCAGCGCGGGCGCCAGCGCTCGGCCGGCACGCGCCGCCAGTGCGGCGTGGCAGCGCTGCGCCGCCTCGCGCACGCCGCGGGCCGCGTCGCCGCTGCACGCCGGGTACGCGCGCGCCCATCCTGCCACCAGCGCGCCCGCCGCCTCCGCGCTGCCCGAGTTCACCAGCGCCGTCAGCTCCTGCAGCGCCTGGGTTGCGATGCAGATGGGGAACACGTGGGAAAATAACTCTGTCTGTTTGTCTGTCTGTCACTTAGGTACATGACATTAGTGCTAGGTTCCGGCGAGATAAACTCGCTGGACTAAAACTAAGCAATAAAAGAAAACTTAAAATTCTACATACATACATTCATAAACTCACGCCTGTATCCCAGAGGGGTAGGCAGAGACCAGGGACTGAAACTTGCCACGATCCTGACAGATCAATTTTGCTTCCTCAACATTCATATGCACGCACGCCGGTTTCGGGTACTTTTAAAAATTCTACTTATAATAATTTGGGTTAATATTGTTCTTAGTTAATATTGTTTTTATAGTATTAATATTGTTTGGAAGCGATTCACTTGAAAGTAAAATAAGAGCTAAGAACACTTTATCATTGTAACTACCTTAGTTTTTGTGATAGGATCCTTTTTGGTCAGCCTTTTGAGACACATGGCGAACTCAGGGTCAATGTTGTCGAGCTCAGCGGCAGGGGGTGGCTGCAGTGTGGGGAACAGTGCGGGCATTGTCCCTAAGGTCAGCGCACTGCCTGTCTGCAGCAGCTCGGCACTGCGTCCACTGCTTGACGGCTTAAACACAAAAGCTTTGACTTATCCTCAGTAAATGATTTTTATAGATCTAATCACAACACTAGACAAAGATTACTCCTAGAATCTAGCAGTGTCCGAGCCAGCGGCAATGGCATCCTGAATATGTTTGCAAGCAGGTTTGATTTGTATATGAACCACTTTGCTATGGTCCACTGCGCAGTAAAAATGTTGTCTACCTGCATTACTAACGATAGTTTAAGATTATTTAATTCACTTACTAATGCTGCTGTGTTATTTCTCCATAAGTTTTTATTTCTTTTTATTTATTAGGTTTTTCAACAGACACACACTACAAATATAAAAACAATTCACAATAAGTCAAGTCACAGTGTGAATCCAATTACTGGAAAAAACAGCATGTACAACACATATCATGTAAGACTTAAATACTACAAGCTGGCATAACCATAAATTAGGAACTAAACTGACAATAAAAGATATTAGAATTAAGTTTTGGATGGCAAGGCAAACTTTTGGCATAGGCCTCCCCCAACCTCTTCCGCTCCTGTCTGTCCTGTGCCAACCTCGTCCAGGTACCTCCAGTTACCTTTTCTATTTCATCCCTCCAATATTTATCCTGCCGGCCAGGGTTTCTCTTGCTCTTTGTGAAGAATCAAGTAGTCGCTGTTCACTGTTACTGTTTAGATATCTTCAGAAATCTGAACTGGTGCCACCATGGAATCAATGTAATTATAGTCCGCACAAATGTTTTTGGCGGTAACGTGTACATAGTCACAGATCGTTTGCATGTCGCTTACTGTCTTTACAGTGTATCAAAATTAATTGTTTAATAACTAGCTGACTCGACAAACATTGTTCTGCCATATTCATTACCCTGCGACCTATTCTCAGACCTACCCAAGCAGTTTCTCAAATTGAAACTTCAATAGCGATTAAGTAATTGGGTTTTGAAAGATACCACTGGTGCGTTAGGCACACTAGGCAAGAGTTGGCTTACATAGAATCATACTCGTGTACAGCTTTGATATAAAAATGATCTAGGGTCTGAGAACAGACCCTTCTGAGAGAATGTGACGTTGTAAAAGGTGGTGTGTACTTACTCGGACATTATTTTTTGTTCTCTGACTTTGCTTTGTTTTACCACCCATTTTGTGATATTAAAATTTGTCAACAAAACAACATTGAGTTCTTTGTAATCGTCGAACTGAAGGAAATAATTAGAAAATTGGAATTTTACGCGGAGAAACATGAAATTGAAACGTCAACGTCATTAGTATGATGTCAGTCAACTGTCAAAAAAAATTCGTAGCAAAACGTTGCAAAACAAAATGTGCTTCTTGTGGTACTTTCATTACACGGTGTAGAACGTTGGCACGACATTGAAATCAATACTTTGATACCTTAGCCAACCGTTGGAAAAAAAATGTTGTAGTAAAGGCTCACTTACACCAGTCACACCACAAAAGTTATAAAGTAGGTACTTATATTAAGTTATCGTCATCATAATCATCATTCACAGTTTGGTACTATTAAATATTAAAGATTTTGTTTTTATAACGTGTGAAAAAAAAACATACCGCGCGTAATGCACCATAACGAGCAGCACATAATTAGTTAATGTGCAGTTCAGCGCGTTAGGTAGCTCTAACGTGCAAGAAGAAGCGTTTTCATTGTTTTTGATAGGTCTATAAAGATTTTTTTAATTTTGTTTTTTTGCAGACACTCAGTAAATAATAATCTGTTTATGCAATAGGTACAACTCTGAATAATATACATTTTTTAAGTTCACAAAAATATTCAATTGTACTTAGATAGTCTACAAATAGTCCGTGTGGCGCCGGATCAATTCCCTCCATTTGATTCCGTGGATATCGTAGAAGGCGACTAAGGAAATCAGTTACCAGGAGACGGCAATATTCAATGACGTACCAAGCGATATAATATAATAAACCCACAAGGAAGAAAACAAAACTTAAAACATAAATTAAAGGAATTCTTCCTAACAAGTAAACCTATTTCTTGTAAACTTTCTTTATACTTAAGTCTTTCTAGAAATGTATAACTAAATACGGTCCTGCTGGCCTGACGCACATGCGCGCCAGTTGCTCGGTGGGTTTTCGCAGGGCAGCCGAGCCGGAATGCCGTCGCGTCGCATTATACAACTTATTAGACTGTCTCATCATCATCATCAGCCATTTGACGCCCACTGCAGGACAGTGCGTGGTTTTCTCCTTCGTGGTTTTCCTAACCATGAAGGGTTTTGCAATAATCGCCACGCTTGGCAGGCGGGTTGGCGAATGCAGCAGGCGGTTAGAATCTCAGGAAGACGCTGCTGCCCGTCCCGGTATTGTATTTCCTCAGTCGCCTTAAAATACGACATCTACGGAGGGAAATGGAGTGGCAATATTCGTAATCCGTCGCCACACGGAAAATGCAAAATGTGACGCCTAAATTTTGTAAAATATTTTGTAAAGTTCACCTGTTGTAGGTTTAAGCTTATATGACATGTTTCTTTTAGTAGAACTAAACTAAGTCGTTTTATATCTGGTTATTACGAGTATCATACGTTTTTTAGTAGTGTTATTTTCATTTTGCTGTGAAGAACCTAAGTGTTTACATTTATTCCGAGGCGTACAAAATGTGCTCTGCTAATTTGTGTTCAATTTTAGCTATACGTGTGCATATGTTTTGGGAGGCAATCAAGCTTTGAACCATAAACTTGTAATTTTATTTTCTCCTGATTGTCACCTGTTGTACTCACTTAATAAATAAAATAAAATAATACTCTTTTACGAGGACTTTCAAAAAATATATGATCAATACAGGACTTACTCAGATTACCAAGTTTAAATTCTTTACGTGTAATTCCGTATAAATATTTTATTCAAAGCTACAGTAATTTAGAGTGTTCTCATAAGATATCACATTATTATTTGAGCGTTGTAGCAGATCAATATTCATATCACCTATTACCACAACTTCCTCACTAATGGTAGTAATGTTTTGACATCAATGTACGTTCACATTAACGAGCTTTGAAACGTGATTACGTGATTGACGGTAAGAACTCCCTGTGTAAACAAAGGAAAAGACTGCGCAATAGTACGCGCGCGTACTGTTACGCACTCTTTGTGGTTTGAACGTAACTTACAATATTACAATATTTTTTATTTAGGTACATTAAACAGGTGTACAATTTATTTTATTGTTAAACATAGTACAGGTCAGCATTATGGACATAATGTAATTACATTCAAGCAATGATAGGGTATTTGTTTTAATCCCCATTATCCGTTTCCCGTGGCTGACAGTTCAGTTTTAAAACGTCAAAAACTAACTGGAAATCGCTGCCCCGGCTGGCAGCGTAGCCGTTCACAACTTAAAACTACTTTGAAACATATTGTTTATTCGTGGTTCTTTTCTTGCAAGTTTCAATTTTCTATTTTGCTTTTACATAGTAACTTTATGAGAAATGCAGAAAGATTTGTGTCATTATGTGATGTTAAGAGCTTTTGCATGATACGACAAGATGTAGATAGTAAAATCTTTTAGGAAAGCGGTACATACCATACATAGTTGGTGAGTACTAAAGCTGCACTTGGTGTTGCCAAGGGCTTACCTACCTACATCATTAATATTCTATAATATGCCTTTTTACCTATCGCCTTTATTTCAGGCAGGGATATAATGTTAACAGCACAATAGCCCTTTTTTGTAGCATAAAAACTTTTTTTAACTTTTTTGTCGAATAAATCGTCCTCTTCCGACTAAACAGCTGTTGGTAGAGTCGTGAAAAAAAAACCGGCCAAGTGCATGTCGGGCCACGCGCAGTGTAGGGTTTCGTAGAAAGAGGTTTTATCTGCTTTACAGAACTATAACAACTTCATCAACGTCATTTTCAATAGATTTTGTACGAAGTTTTGCTTTTATAAGTTGGTCACCTATGACTCGTTAACTTGTAAAGCCTAATTAGCCGTGCTAGTTTTCCTTGTAAATTCATTATATTATGTGCTATACTTGCCTGAATTTTTTCACGTTTCTACAATCAACCGTTTAGCCAGGAGAGGGGGGAGGGGCCGCCCTACTCGGACAAAAGTTTGCGCTTTAAAGCTTAACATTTCGTAAAAGGAACCCTGACCCGCAAAATGGCCTTTCTACACCCACAATGGCTAATCTGACGATACCCCACATTATGGTTTAGGCGCGAAAAAAAATCATCTAATTTAGGTTTTGTCTAGGTTTTATTGTAGCGTTTTGTAACGGCATTCGGCGGAATTAAGTCTATGCCAAATTTCAGCGTCATCGTACTAATCGTCTCTGAGCTAGGCCGTGGACAGACAAACAGACGGACGGACATGGCGTAACTAGGGTTCCTTGTCGACTACGGAACCTTTTAAAAGGTGGTAGTTGGTAGAAGTTAAGAGGACCACTGTCACAAACAGCTAAGTAGGCGCTACAAGTTAACGAGTAAGTAGGTAGTAGTGTACCAACGTACAAAATGAAAACTGTACAAATCCATTCAAATATTTTGCTAGCGGTAATAGCCTAGTGGGTAAAACATTTGACTCGGAAGACTATGACTTTGTTTTCTAAGTTATGTACATTTGTGAAGTTATAGTAGCAATACCACTTGCTAACCGTGAAGGAAAATATCGTGAGGAAACCTGAGTGTATGAGCTATTCGCATACCTCAGCGCTTGAAATCGCCAAACCGCGGTGGGCACGCATGGTGATTAAACCCATACTCTCTCTCTGAGAGAAGGCCTGTGCCCTACAGTGGGACGATATAGGCTGCTTTTAACTTTTATTTTTGCTTTGGAGAAGTTGTTAATTGTGTACCTAAAGCAGAAATAAAACACACTCGTGCCGCGCGTTGCCCGAAACGCCTTGGCCGGTTTTTATAGGTATTTATTGTCATACCTAGGAAGGTAATGTCATTTGTTGATGTAGTATAATGCATGTGGGAGTGGTAGGCAGAGACTAGGGTTTGCCACTTGCCACAATCCTCTTTAGCTTTATCAATAGGTAGTGTACTGTGTACTGTTATCACACCAAGTTTGACACCGTTTTTACAATGGAGCATCAACATAAAAGAATCATGATCCTTTCATGGACACCCCCTTAATTCGTGTATTTCTTTCACCTATCAGGTAATCTACCATAATAACACATTTAAAAATTAACTAGCTATTTAGTAAATGCACAGTTATTCGATAGCATTGCGACTTGATACTACGGAGAACTGTGTTTTATTGTATAAGTACAAATGTTAAGTAATTTAAGTAAGCAACTAGGTAAATCTTAAGTGGTCAGGCGTTTATACGCAATTTTATGTTAGACGAGTAAACAGTGACTATAGAGTTATTTAGTAACAACTTACAAGTAACTAATATACTCAAAAAACAGTGTCTTATGTTTCTGTTTAGCAGGCTCGCCCTTGCGCCGCGCAGCCTCCGCGGAGGGCGTGTCCTCGTGTATTGTATGAAGGGTCTTCGTCTTAGCGTAGCGGGTGTTTTTGTATCCTCCATATTAGCTAGAGCTCTCCACTGTTCTAGTTTTGGATGAAATAAAACAGAAGATATGAATTGTCAATATATATAATATTTTTTAATATTCATAAATTCAATATACATTATAATATATCAAGTGAAATGAATTGCTATACTTTATAATATAGGTAATATTTAACTCATTTTAATCTATATGTAGGTTTAACAATCTAGAGTACCTATGTTCTTATACATAACAAGGTGTTCAGTAGGTCTCGACCCCTGACACGTCATTGCCAATCACACATCACATAAAAAACTTAATCTACAACAAAGTAAATAAAATATGGCAATAGGAATTCACATTTTGTATTACATTGTAAGGAAGGAAATACTTTCAGCAATATTATATTGCACAAGTAACTAAATAAATAGGTACATCATGCCATTCCTCAATTAAAAATAATCACTTACACTATACAAAGCTTTGGCTCAGAACTATGTTGGTAACTTAGGCTACTTGTGACGGGCACCTTATATATTACAATGTCCACATCATACATTTACATCACTAACTAATCTTTGGTTTACCTAGCCCACCAGGTGTTTACCTAATTTGGAAATAAAATAAAGTACCTCTGCCAAAATTACTCTTTCGGGAGTGAAGGCGTGAGGATGTCATAAGTAAATGAAAATTAAGCATGCAGTCAAAAATACAAAAACATATATATATATATCTACGGCTACCTTTTGCCAGAATCGTAAAACAATACTGCTAGCTATTTTCAATGGAAAATAAGTCTGTTCTGTCTCAGAGACGTTTGTTACGTAGGGACAATAAGATGGTTAATTCGGAAAACAATGGAGAACTTGCACTTAAACATGTTTTAATATAATAGGAGAGACCATAGTTCTAGTTATAGTTAGAACTGATTATGGTTGAGCCATTGTACGTAGCAAGCGCTAAGGTATGTAAATACCTCAGACACTAGGGTTTCCTCACGATATTTTCCTTCACGCTAGCGAGTCGTATTGCTACTACAACTTCACAAATGTACGTAACTTAGAAACCAATGTCATTGGTACATGCCAAGATTCGAACCCACGATCTCCCGGCGTTCTACCGCTCCGCTACCACCGTGTTCAGAGAGACCATACATAAGCAGCCTATATACGTCCCACTGTGAGGCACAGGCCTTCTCTCAGGGAGAGAGTACAGCTTTCAGGACAGCTTTCGGAGAGACCATATTAAATGATAAATGAACGTGGTTATTTTTTTGATTTGTAACCCTTTGAAAGGTCATTCTAGTCGCGTTGTACAAAAACGCGTCATACAAATCGGGCTCAAACTATGACGTCACAACTTGCACGTAATGTGTTAAGCATTTATAATATTCGAGTTATCTCGTAAAAGAAGGTTTTTCGCAACTACACCATTTTAACAAAACGTTTTGAATTCAATGAAAGTACAAAATATAGTAAGTTATTTATTATTAGAGCAACCTTATTTTTCGTTTTATTTTTCCTAAGTTTTTATGTCTTCTATGGTATAAAACTATGTCACTCCAATCACGCAAGTTCCCCATTAGAATTATTTTTAAATTATCGCAATAATTATAATAATGAATGTGTCGATGTATTACGTGTTAAAGATTTGATAAATGTTAACAAATTAAAAATTTGCTTGAGTATTGATAATAAGTATTATACAAATAGGTAACAAATAGGGTATTGTCTTGCTAATGATGAAAACGTTTCACCTGATGCTCCACCACGGAAGTACAAACCATTGACTTTTGTTGTTTCTCTTTTGAATTAGGTAAGTACTAAATAATTTTCTGTCGAATAATAATATTACCTATATCAAACATTATTGTATCAAGAAAACATCAGGCAAATGGCTACTATATTTTGGCTTGGAAAAAACTTCCGAAGCAGCGGCTGTCTGCAAGTTCAATATCTACTTGGGTTGGAAACGTGCAATTAGCACACGCGTTGGCCATTCCTTGGTATATGTACTGATTTAATTACTTTCGTTCGTTGCTTAGAAACCTTTACATAAATGAATTTACTCTAAGAAAATATTTGGTATAGTAAGTAACTAATATCTAAAGATTAATAGGTTTTTAGGAACTTCTTGTTCTAGCATGAGTCCCGCAATAATAAATCTCAACTGTTGGATTTTCTTTCCATTGCTTTCTACTTTATTACTGATCTTGTCAAAAAAATATTCAGTCAGATAATTGTGTAAACTAGATTACACAAAATTAAGTACTTACTAATAATGATGATAGTTATGACAATTAGGACACTAGTTACGTTATTGTGTTGGACATCATAAACTTTGCAACTTTTTAATAAATCCAAATAAATAAACAGTAGACACCCATTATGAAAATGTTACATCACAACTATCTATAGTTACAATCTATTGCATTTATTAAGCGAATTATTATTGTCACCATATTCATTGTGTAGAAATTTATCAATTTGTAGGTCCACATCAAAAGCGGTTTCAAATAATTTCTCACGTTTAGCACTTGTTTCTAAATTTATAACAAATGTTGTGTGTTGTGTCGTTGAGCTGTATAGGTAATGCCACAGGGTATCCTATATTTTCGATTTCTGTTAGGTAGGTATGTTATTGACAGCAACTTTTCGTAATAGTCTTATTTTATGAAGCTTACAGTTTATTTAGTAGAATTGGGTCTCTATTGTACTTTGGCAGTTGAGTGGTTGTACCTAACCTGGACAACTTCAGCCAGTGCATCGTCTCGCTAAATTAATAACTTTTGTTGTCGACCAATCAACTGTTGGTACAGATAAATAAAGGTGGAAATACCTAGTCGGTATTTCTTATATTGTTACCATTATTTACATACACTCCGTATTAATACATGCTTATATATTTACAAATAATTATAAGGAATTGTTAATTAGACTTTGGACTACTTGAAAGAGTATTTAAACACAGCAGAGATCCCATAAGAGTAGTATGGAATGCTTTATTTAAACTTAATTAAGATTGAATCTATCTAAATACCTATAGTTTAAACATTTATACAATTTAGCTTAATTTAAATACGTTGTAGATAGTAAATTTATAAATGTCAATAGCATTTCTTTGTCGACGTGGATTGTACTACAACGTTGGCGCCTTTAATGTTTCGATAGCTGAATGAAATACTGATTATTATTATCATTACTGAAGTAATTCGGCCTTATCGAAAAATCCCATTTTACTATAATTAATTAATTAGCCGACGAAAACTGTATTATTATGTATCTAAAATATTGTCAACATGATAGGGCTTAGTAAATTTGAGACCACAGTCAAAATGATCGCCTGCAGCTTGCAAGAGAAACGGAAATAAGAACATTATAGATAAAATAAGTTTTGATCTTTTTGATACTCTCGTTATCAAAAGTTAGTTAATTCCTAAAAAATATAATTGAGTATTCTGCTACAGGTACCGGTTTCTGGTTTCCTTTAAATATTAATAAATAACTATCTTGTGTATGTGTATCTTAATCCTAATATTTGGCTTTTCAATGGCACATTTCGATGTTTATTTTTGGCACAGAGTACAGAATGATGCTGTGAACATTCACATAGGTACAGTTTTATTTACGGTAACCTGCCGTTTAAAATACATTGAGCAAATCAATGACATAAGTTAAAAAGTTTTTAGGTTGAAACGGAATACCGAGCGATCAATACTTTAAATTACATAGTAGAATGCTTAGCTCGTTGGTTTGTTTGCTAGGCGCGGCAGAGCCGGTACGTACCGAGTCTAGTCTCTGTAGGGCTTGCAGATAGCGAAGCGGTGGTTCATGTGCTGGCTGTAGGAGCCCGAGTGCGAGAACTTCTTGAGGCACTTGCAGCACTGGTAGGGCTTCTCCCCGGTGTGCAGCCGCTTGTGCTCCGTCAAGTGGTGCTTGTGCTTGAACGCCTTCGGGCACTCCACGCACTTGTACGGGCGCTGACCTGCCGACACAGACACTGTGGTTACCTACATTGCTTGTTGTGTTTGCTTATCCCGGCAACACAAGATTATTTACTGAGCTTATTTTGATACCAACCTGAGTGTTCGTACTTGTGCCGCGCTAGTGAGCTTTGTTTCACAAATGTTTTGTCGCATTGATCACAGACGAACTGGCCTTCCCCTTCCTTAAATTCTTCTTTGAGTTTCCGTTTCTTAAGTACTGTCGCGTCGTCTAAGTCATATTCGCTGGATGCGTGCATCTCATCACTCCACGGAGGTCTGTCGGTGAATGGACTTGCACTGTGTCTCGTTATGTCCGATGACAGGTGCATGTTGAGAATCGGGGAACGAGCATTCATCATGTCATTGTATTGCAACAGTTTCTCCATGGGCATGACAGGGTTAAGCTTTTGGTGCATCATTCGTTGTTGAGCTATGAGTTCACCTGGAGACGGAGACTGTCGGATATCGGTGTAGGACGATGATGAGCAATTGGAATGTGCATATGTGGGCAGAAAAGTGTTGTGATGAGGCGTAGTACTGCGTGACGATTTCTGGCTTAAGTTAACTGCTTCCTCGGAATCCGAGTGTGTTACAGAAATGCTAAACGATGGTGATGGGGACGGACTGGACGTTACTGATTGATTAGATTTCTTCGTAGATAAGTCTAGCGGTTGATCAGAGACGGCGAGAGTCATTCGTCGAACTCGCGCTCGATTATTTTGGAACCAAACTTGCACAACTCTGTTATCGAGGCCCAGTTGTTGAGCTATTTTCTTGAATTCTTCTCTATTTGGTCGGGCGTTCACTGCGTAGTGTTTCTTAAGTATAGTTTGTTGTTCTTCGCTGATAGCGGTACGCACTCTGATCTTTCTGTCAGTATCGTGCATCTTGTCATCGCGGTCTTCTCTGCTGAAATCTTCATCTTCACTGGCACTGACTCCACTTTGGATTGACACTCGCATCTCGGCTTCCAGCCTGTTAAGGGCTACCGTTTCAGCAACTTGAGCAGCCAGACCTTCATGTTTGCGAAATATGTTACCGCAAAGAACTTTTTCATGGTGTATCAAATCGTTTCTTTGGTTAAATATAGCATCGCACTTTGAGCATTTATGAGTATCTTCTGGTTCGTCTTTAATCGCTAAGTGTGGCGCGGAAGGAGATTCAATATTTGGACATACATTTCCCGACACAGGAGACATTTTTTGCATATTCGCTCTAAAGAAATGTTTCGTAACTGAAGCATTTACAGATTCTAATATGGTATTGAAGTTTGTGTGATCATTTGCATCTTCAGGACCATTGTTTTGTACAGGGACGGCGTCAAAACTTTGAGAACGGGTCGCTTTATTGTGCTCTTGTTCTTCCTGCTCCTTCTTTATAGCGGTCATTTCTTCATCTTCAATGTCCATCACTAATTCTGCACTACCCTCAGATCGTTTGTCATCTTCTGTTACTTCTTCGATCATGTCCTCCGGGTCAGCCGGAGCTGGACTGGTTTGTTTCGGACTGGCTGGGTGTTCTAGCTTTCTTTGCTGATATTGTGATGACGCTAATTGCTCAAAAAGTTGGCCCAACGAAGCTGGAAAGCTGTACGGGGTAATTCCACTAGCAGGGCTTATCGGCATCCCAGGCGGCATGTAAAAAGGATGCATGCCGGGTTGGCCTAGTGGTGCTCGATGGAAGTTATTGTCTTGAGGTGACATACTTGCGAAAAACGCTGCCGTAGTATCGCTGTACTTTGGGAGTATTGGAAGGAAAGCGTTTCCATTCGTAGTAATATTATTATTGAGTTGGGAAGCGATGATGGCATTGGGTCGTTTTCGCGAGGGACTGCGATCAGGATTGAGCGCAGGGTTGTTTGGCTTTATGCGTCCCATCTTCAGATTCATTACTAAACATTTTTTGGACGTCATATGACTGGAGTAAGATCCAGAATGTGAAAACTTCTTCCCGCAATTGGCACATTCAAACGGCTTCTCTCCGCTGTGAATGCGCAAGTGCTCCTTCAGGTGATGTTTGAACTTGAAGGCTTTATCACAATCGTTGCACTTGAATTTGCGCAGCAGTGCACTCTCGTCGTGACTTATCATGTGACGTTGAAGCCTGTACACATTGGCGAAGCTCTTGCGGCAAATCTTGCAAGTCTGTGGACAAGAAAGACAGCAATAAATATTAATAAACTAAGGTGAGGTCGGTGTCTTGTGCGCGTGTAGCGTAGAGAACATCACTGACATATTTGTCTGTATCCACCTGTGTGTTGGGCGAGTGCAGCGTCTCGTGGCGCTCGAGCTGGTCGCGCGTGGGGTAGGCGCCGCGGCACTGGCTGCAGACGTGCGGGCCGCCGGGGCCCAGCGGGCTACCGCCCCGCTCCTCCTCCTCTTCGGCCGGCTTGCCCTCGGGCCCGCCGCCCCCGCCGCCTGCACCAGTCCCGCCGCTTCCGCCCGTCAGTGGACGGACTGAAATTTAATCTCTGGTTAGATTATTCGCTTCACATTCAAATTGGTCTCCCTTGAATAGCTGTTTTTGGTAAGGCTTTGGACAGCCCAGCAATGTCTATTAGATTCATATTTTTCGTAGTAGCTCCGTTCATACTGTCCAGTAGGCTAGTTGACAGAACAAATCTTGCTCTCATTCGAGAGGCTTTCCTATTTTTTTTTATAATCCTGGTAAAAACATAAGACTACGGGCCGGTTCCTGATTTAAGAATTTCAATAAGTAAATACTTAAGTAACGTTCTGTCACGCTCCTTTCTGAGAAATTCGATGAGACAGCACTACAGTTAACTATTTACTTAGCGAAATTCTCAATTCAGAAACTGGCACTACAACTAATACTTTTCCTATATTGTATAGAATCAGGGGCTAGGTAGGTACTTTGCGGAAATCCATAATAGATAGCATTAAAATGTGAAAATTACTAAATTCCGGCAAAATCCCGCAACCACATGGTGTTAGTTAATGTACCGCCCTCCCTCCCACTTTTTCAAGCAAAAGCAAGACACAAACACACCACCACCGACATCAATACTTGTGTGCAATTCGTTGCGACGCGTTTCGCCTCTAACACGAGGCATGAAAAAGTGGGAGGGAGGGCGGTGCATTAACTAACCGCATGGTGTTTGTGGGATTTTGGCGGAATTTAGCAAAGTAATTTTCAAATTTTAATGCTAATGTTTTTCCTAATAACCATTCGAAAAGTTTGGTACAAAATCGCTACGATTAAATCTGGCATAAACTTTACGTCACAAGCTGCGAGAGGCGTTTTATAATCAAGAACATTTTAAACATCCTTGCTTATGATATATAGCTTTTGCCCGCGACTTCGTCCGCATGGAATGAGTAATGAAAATGGGATGAAAATGTCCTTCCCCGGTACTCAAACTATCTCCGCACCAAATTTCATCTAAATCTGTTCAGCCGTTATTGCGTGATTGAGTAACAAACATCCAAACATCTTCACAAACTTTCACATTTATAATATTAGTAGGATAATGATGAAGCTTTTATCATTATTTGAGTTATATCGTGTAATAGGTAGGTAATAACTAGATTTTTTGCATTTATGGGTCTTATTTTCATTTTTTATGAGTTTATGAGATAGCTAGATACGACCTTACTGGTATCGAATCTAATCTTGTACAATTTTGTATCTAACAATATTTTTTAGGTACTTATGTAGTGAATTTTGTCCCATTCCATTGGGTCATCTTTACGATTGACGCGAGTAGGTCGGACAGGAGCTAAAACTTAATTTAATTTAGATACAAGGTTAATTAGGTTTGTTCATAAAGCACCGGTGTTGACCAGGTGCCGTAAATCAAGTGTAGGAAAAAAAACATTCGCGTCGAATTGATAACTTCCTCCTTTTTTGAAGTCGGTTAAAATAGAGAGCAAAACAGAAGCGACTTAGTCCCGTGCACGCTGCTACCTCGAACCGCGGAGCCTTGAATCGGTTCAGCAATATTCTATAAAAATATTCAAAGTATTGCGACCGTGAACTCTCTTACTTTCCTGTGTTAAATATGAACGTAATATGGTAAAATACTCATAAATAAACTCTCGCCTGTATCCCGGAGGGGTAGGGAGTGGCAAATCCTGGCCGCTCCCCACTTGCCACGATCCCTATAAACTTCTTTCGCTTCATCATTCATTCATTAGTCACTGCATGCACGCACTCTGGTTTCGGTTTGTGATAATCTGGTTCTGCTACTCAACAATAGGTGGCGCCGTTAACGTTAAATGCGATGCCTTTGATAAAGTTCAAAATACGCAGGGACAATTCTAAAATTGACAATCATATCTAATAGACACTTATAATTAGATAGAACATAACTAAATATTAAGAGTAATTTTACTCATATTTCATTTCGGTTGTTTAGTTTAACTACGCGACAGTAGAAGGTAGGTATCTACTGAAGGTTTAAAAATGAAAGCCATATGCGGAATATGTATTCATTAGTTATATATTTAACGAGACTAATTATGATTGTTAATTATGATAATTTAATTATTTTTATTTGCGAACAGACCCTTTACTGTAAATATAACTATGTAATAATGAGCATGGCAAGTCATTAAAATAAAAATAAACACTCATTGTAAGTATTAAAATTTAGTCCGTGAAGCGGATACAGAGACATAGCGGATGCTGGCTGTTATCACCGGTACACAGGATCTGACACACGGGTACCTATTGCGCATCCGCTGACTGTCGATAAAATAAAAGGTACACGTACGATAAGTTCTGCACACGTACACGCGCGCACGTCCCAACTATTTTCGATCTTCCAACCTCACAGTCGCTACACCTGGCGCGATAAGAGAAATGTTTGCTGATTGGTTGTATCTTCAAAGGTGGGGATATTGGGAGGTGTTGATAGGAGAATTTGTCTAATGAATTCACCCAGCTAACATTAGCAGATGCCAATTGCCGATTAAACTAGGAATAACGTAGGTACCGTCGGGAAACTCATTTCATTAGCCATCCGATTCATATCCATTGTCTACCTGTAGACAGATACCTAGAGAAACTGACTCGATGACATTAAATTTAGTATCTATTCTATTAAATAAAACTATATTTCTCAAAGAACTAGGTATGAAGAGGCACTATTGGTCGGCCTATTGTGCGTGAATGTGCGTAAGGTGCATACAAAAAGTTTTGTTTCAAATAGTTCATAGACCTCCTACTTAAGAAAAAGCTATAATTTCTCTACCAAATATTCCAGAATCTCACGCCCTGTGTGGAGTTCACAATTAACCACATTAGGTTCAATTATCTAAAACACTGGGCATATTTTCACCATATTCCATATTTCCACTCTCTTGAGGTAAATTAATATAATAATGTAGGTACCTAGTTGAGGTATCTCAACTTTTATTGCGCGAAACTTTGGATCATACAATGAAGAATAAATCTAATAGGTACTTAGAATTCACAGGTAGGTAATAATAGGATTGTCTTATGAGTACTTCGAAGAATGTAGGTAGAAACGTTAGCTACTGAATAATTTAATCCAATTGTATAAACGGAGGAACCTAACTTAAATTAAGTTGAGAAATTTAAATAGGTACCTACCTACATCAAGGTACTTAAATTTCTCAGTAAATCTCCCGTAAAAGTAGGTGCAAAGCAGAACCCCAAAATTGAAATTATTGTTGGTACTTAAAGTAATTGACACACATTTATTATACTTACCTATAATTTGTATGTAGGTATAAACATGACTGTTTACAGTCATCTCTGACTACAAAAGTAAAATAACTTTATTAGTCAATTTGCTCTGAATCATTACAACAAAAGTTATCGCTGCCTTTACAAACGTATTTAACTAAATTTAATTAAACAAGATGTTAATGCAGCCGCTAATGTTGTTAAAGGTAGACACTCATTAATGGTAGAGTGTTCAAAAACATTCGAAAGGTAGGTACTTCGTGCTGTTTGTATGTGTGTTTTCGTCCTGGACGCTTGTTAGTTAGGAACCCACTTTATTAATCACTATGATCACACAACCAGCTATCATTATTATTAAAATTATTTAGAATTTACGTATGATAAAAATTTACATAATTTGCCGGCACAAACTATGAAATTATGTTTTGTTAGCGGCGTCTAATTTATTAGATATGCATATCATTTGAGGATAATCCCCGAACTCTACACAAGTCCACTTTCCCACTCTCCAGACAGGCGGCGGTCAAAGAAAAGAAATAAAATGAAAGTAAGGAAGAAAGAGCAAATGAATTAAAAAAACAACATAATCATTTATGTTTTAAGACAGTGAAAGTGAGCGAGATCTCCCCTCAGCAAACGAAAGTTTCTTTCAAGTCTGTGTACCTGTTCCCGATTCTCAAGTGGATGAATTATATCCCGAGGGAGCGAGGGGAGATCAGGGAACACCGAGGTTATTTCTAATGAAGACGTGATCGAGTTTTATTTTTAATGCAGATGATGTGATATCGTTTACACCTGTTCTTTTCAAACCTACTGTGATTTGAATTTGAAGATTTTCTATTAATATTAGTTTTAACATATCTGATTACCTACGCTTATGTGAACATTCATCAAATATATATTACAAGCAAGGATGATTATATCGCTTCAATCGCATCCATGAATTCAAATCAATTAATGTCGTTTTTATATACCTACCTACTGATCAGTGTAACCATTTATATATATGGGTAAGCTCATCTGCTTGTCCTGCCGATGCCGCAGCATGTCAAGAAATTTAATTTGTGTTTGATTTAATTGAGAAATGTTTAATTTAATTTGTGACGAACATGTATACAATGTATAACTTTTAAGATGTGATCCCAACTTTACCCACCAACCGATAATTATATTTATTTATTGTGTGTAGCAACTAGGTACTTTTGAAACTGAAACTAAGAATTAGTGTACCTCCTACTTCGATATTTAGAACATAAATTTACTTTTGATTTCAAGTTTATGTTAGAAAAATGTGTAAGTATGGTGTATCTGAACAGAATAAACGGAGCTGACAGTTCGAGAAAGTAAATAAAGCAAATAAAAACAAAAAGGAAAGAAAGCTTACTCAAGGCCGCGAGCCGCCTGGCGGAGGTGGTGGAGGTGGGGACTTGCTTACTCCTCATGTCTGCAAGCCAACCGGCCGCCACGCAATCTAACCAACCGCCCACTCCCATACGCGAGCTGTGCACTTTCATCGAGCGAGTGGCGTGGCAGCGGCACGCACTGGCACTCTCACTGAGCGACGCACTCCGCGGCAGGCGCCGCCTGCATCTGACTCTACACTGAGCGAGCGGCAAAGTCCTGGCTGGACCGTCCAAGTCGGCTCGTTACACGCGTGCACTGAGGTGGCCGCAGGCGCGCTACTCACATCGGCAGGCGCCCCAAACGTTGGCCAGGCTCCACAGGCGGTACGAATAGCTGTCACCATAGCACCCGAACATGCTCTCATCGGTTCGCGCGACCATGGCCCGCGCGCGGACTGCGTGTAGTCGGCGTGGAGGCGCGCGGCGGAATGAGCCGCGGTGAGGCCCGCCTCTCGGCGCCCCGCCCTGCCCCGCCGCCCGCCGCCGCCCGCCGCCCGCCGCTCGCCGCCCGCGCCCGCCTGCCCCCACCTATACTTAATTAGTAGTGCTGCTGGAACACCGTCTCACCGCCGCCGCCGTCGACCGACCGCCTCTAAATAATAATACACCTTCGATATTACATATAACACCTTCGCGGTTCTAATGGCGCCCATTATGATTAGGTACCAGGGTATGTCTTCCACAGAATCTACACATTTTGACAATCCCGCACGGTCCTAAACTTTACTCGCTAAATAAGAGTCGCAACTTAAGTTCATAATAATAGATATTATTTAAGTTTGTATAATTGAAGTACCTAAGTTAAATACTAATAAGCGTATACTGAAATACAAAATTATTGTGTAAAACATTGTTGTTTTACCGTGTTTAAAGTTCATTAATTTTGTAAGAAAATAACCAAACAAAAAATAAATAATAATTTTCCAAGAAAATTTGAGCATTATTATTTGCTCTATTTTTTTATTACAACTTTCATAAGATTTAATTTTAGTTCCGCTTTCGGTCACACGATGGCGTTAGTAGTTCTCAGCGCTGATGTTGCACTGGATTTGTGTAGAATATTTTAATGTTCCCTATTGGTTTGAATTTGTTTTAACAGATATATTTGCGTAGAGTATCGTAGAGCAGGGTGGTAGAGTACCTTTATATGGCTCTTCTGTCATTTTGCTCAGTCCTTCATATCGACTTCGGGGAGTTCACAACGAATGACTGAAATAACACAAAACCAGCAAACCGTTTCCGCTGTAAAATGATACGAAGGAAAAGGTTTTCAGATTAATGGAGAACTTGCACGAAAAAATGTTTTAATATGTACAAAGAGGCCGTATATATTAAAAGAAAAAAAAATTCTCTGTGTCTAATACTTTTCATATAATCCGTCGAAAACTTATTCTAGTCACGTGGTAAAAAACACACCATACAAAACGGGCTCAAACTATAACACCTTACACGTGACGCCTTAGAATGTGTGTAGCGTTTATCAATATTTGAGTTATCTCTTAGGAGAACATAATTTAAGAATAATGTTTTTATGTTTAGAATTTAATAATAAGTTTTTTATTATTAGAGTAACTTGATTTTTCGCATTCTTGGTAGCCCGAAACCCCCGAAAAAATGTTTTTCTGGTTTTATTTTTAATTTTTCCTGACTTTTTCTGTGTCTTCTGCGGTAGCTACACACACAATCAATGTCACTCCAATTTTAGTTTGACGCAAGTTTCCCATTAGGGAATTGCACTGTTGGGTATTAATAAGCTAAAGTTTGTTTTTTTTTATCTTTCATACAATCTTGACACGGTCTTGTATAAAAACTAAATTCAATTTTAAGCTTTTGGTTATTAGAAGTGGTTAATTAGCAAAAATGAAGAAATGGTTTTCAGGTTGTGCCACAATAACACGACGTAGTTGCAATGTCTTAGCCTAGATCTAATAATATGCCTAATCATTGTCAATAGCGAGCAGTTTGTGTAAAAAATATGAACCTTTTCTTGTAAGAGCTGATCCCGCCACGTGTTGCGACTGATTCCCATTGTAAATCCCCGGACAATAGACCTGCCTGGAGTGGCGGTAACACTATACTACCATCATAAACTTACGTAAACCGTAGTGTCTCAGTCCGGTGTAGCACGATTATCGCATTGTGTGTTCATTACACCGAAGGTAGACTTGTTATTTTTAATACGTTTGTGAAGAATGCAAAGTCTTAAACGAACAACTGAGCGGCATGCGCTCTGCGCTGCACATGTCGCCAACTATGCCTTAGTAGGTACCTACATATGTCTCCATGGACTCAAACCTTTTCATATGAATTTACAACGTGCAATCTACTGCCATTTTAAATAGGTAGGTACTCTTAAAGAAATGTAGTTTATCCCTGACATATACCTACTCAGTTAGGTCACGAGCGACCTAGCAAAAGAAATAAAAGGGTTGACATGCTGTTGACTGTACCTACTTGTCGCCTACTCAACTAATAGGTACAATACGACTGTAGTTTGATAAGTGCAGGTATTACAAAGAGTCTCGTCTTCAAGTATTGTAAGGTTTTCTCAATACCTACTATATAATTAATATACCTACTCCATGCCTATAATTATAAAATACTACCCGTAGTGAAGTGAAAGGAACGGTAACAACGCAATGGAGAGTCACAACATTACATCTTATAAGCAACAAAGATACTGTAGCTAGGATAATTGTTTCTCACGCTCTAGCTAAAGTAAACAACAGGGACGTCGCCAGATGTTCAGCAATTTTGGCGCAGGTATTCATATGCTACAGGTAATTTTTATTACCGAGTCTAACGACAAGTCAGTTGTTTATTTTTACCATTATTCTTGGTTTGTCCATTGGGCCATTATTTATAGTCATTCAAAATGAGGTACAACCGTTATCCTGTTTAAGCGTCTTGCAACTCTTGCAAGCATGGTTAGAGAACGCTTTTCATCCGCGACCCCGTATCGATCGTTCATCGATAGTTTATCGATAAATGCACACTGCGAGATCGATGGCTATTATTTTTACCCGCATACTTCTATTGAAATACTTAGAATCATTTTATAATAGTTAACTTTTGTCATAAAAGAACTTACTTACTTACCTATTACATGTCCCGGGTAAAAAACAAATATCAATAGAGTATGTACGGGCATCGTACACTTTTCTAGGTCGCCGTGTTGCTGACTGTGCACCGCGCACATTCTAACTTACGGGTTTTGTTGCCTGCGCCAAACAGTTGGCTTTTGCCTCTCATTAACAACATACGTCTTCCAAAATGTAACTGTGCACAGTATCTAATAAACACCATGAAGACTTGAAACATCAGCATTCACTTTCTTCATCCACCACCGCCCTACAATCTACAACATCTGCTGTGCGACAGAGTTGAGTGGCACACGCTCTCCTCTGCTCGTACATTTTGGTCCTTCGAGCCGGATGCTCGGGGATCATCCTCGGGCATCCCAACAACCAGCGCCTGTGAGGTCTGCGGCGCCCTCATCGTGAGACAGACGACGTCATCGGCGGTGGTGGACACAACAAACAAACAACGTGTGCTAACATCGACGCCACGGAGCTGCAAGGCGAAATGAGGTCACGCATCAAGTTACAACATCGGAACATCATCGCTACGTCGAGCGTAGAAGACTTTGAAAGATAAAGGGAGCCTACGGGAACATCGGGCGAAAGACGTTTCGCCACCAACATCTACAGGCTACTCACTGCCTTACAACCAGGAGTGGACCTGCATAACATCGGTAGAAGAGTCCTGCCGGCCGAGGTATATTCGCTGCCACAATGGAGAGAGGTACCTTAGCAACAAACATGGTGCAAACAGTGCATCACAACAATATGTCTCTGCTACCGGACACGGGGTGAGGAACAACATAACATAACAATACATAACATACGCCTCACTATCTGATACGGAGTGGAAACCAACAATGCTGTACGAAGCAACCCAACAAACAAACAATCTTCACTGCCGAACATGGAGTGGAGAACAACATTAGCGCACATACAGCGCAAACAACCAACATCGTGGAGTCTGCCTTACAATCAGGGGATAGACCTCTACAGTCGACGGGAGACGTTTCGCCGACCGAGCACAACGCTCAAATGACTAGATCGTCGTGGTGATGAAACAGCGTTATGCACGTTCCCAAAGATGGTATACTGCTGTGCATTCAACAAACATACAACCCGCGATGATGAGAACATCAGATAGACCTCAAACAACAAGCTGGAGCTGCACGAAACGTGGATCAGCAGTGGAATCTAACGTTTTTACATATTTTTTTACAATTTACCAAGACATTTCTTTTTATATTTTTACATTTCACATAATTTGCTGCGGTTAGCGTCATATATTTTACTTAACATTTAGTCTGTTTCACATTATCATTTTGTTTTCGATCGGCAGGATGCACTGTACACGTACATTCCTTTTGTTTTATTGAACTGTTTGCGCAATAACATGCATAAAGTAATTTACAACTCAGCGCCTACAGATAGGTAGGCCCCGGCGAATAACTCAGATTTCATTTAATTAAAACAATGTAAGTACTTAATAATTTATCATCAACCATCGGCCAGGTATCAAGTGACGAACAACTACCTAGTAAGCATTACTGCAATACTCCTAACATCTTAAGTTTTAACATAACACAACATTGTGAAGTATTTTAAGTTAACTTAGTTTGGTCTTCGATGTTATCTTAAGTTCTTTTCTTCTTCTTTTGTATTCGGCAGTATGTACGGGCATCGTACACTTTTCTAGGTCGCCGTGTTGCTGACTGTGCACCGCGCACATTCTAACTTACGGGTTTTGTTGCCTGCGCCAGACAGTTGGCTTTTGCCTCTCATTAACAACATACGTCTTCCAAAATGTAACTGTGCACAGTATCTAATAAACACCATGAAGACTTGAAACATCAGCATTCACTTTCTTCATCCACCACCGCCCTACAATCTACAACATCTGCTGTGCGACAGAGTTGAGTGGCACACGCTCTCCTCTGCTCGTACAGAGTAGAATATTTTTATTATGTAGTCACATGATAAGGGTGTTCAACGGTGATTTCCCAGTTTCGTATTGTACTATCTCAATGACTGAGTAGTCTGTAGTTTCTGAAAGTAGCGATTAACTATCCCTGTACCTAATTGAGATTTTTGAGCGAGACTTTTTGCAGAAGCGGATTGTAAAGGAGAATGATATTGTTTTCATTAGTGGCATTGGCTTCTCGGAAAACTCGGTCAATAATTTTTTTAAACAATGTGTAGTTTTTTGTAAGTCCCTTCTCCAAGCAGGTAATCTATTAAAATTTGAAGTTCATTACGTGATTAGTATTATACTTTATTGCACACGAAAACACACATGTGCCTACAAACTACTACATGAGCTTATTATCTATGAAAGATTTCTTATTTAGAAGATTTAGAATCTTAAAGATTTAAATTTATGAGACTAAGTGATACTTTGAAAAGACTAAGTTTGGAGTTTTTTGTCCATTTTTTTTCCAAAATTATCTACATTTTGAAATGGCAGTTTAACTTGTAACGTTCATGAAGTCCCAGTTTTCGTGCTATTTTGAATAAAACATTTTGAATTTGAATTGAATTTATCATCAATAAAATATGATGTGACATATCAGTAAAATTAAATACCTACTTAGGTATATCTTTATGACTTTATGAATGCATTCTCATAGAACACAGATCGTACAGTCGTTTTCGTGCGTAAATTGATAATTATCATGAATTGCAAGAATATATAACGAGTATAAATTGTCATTATCCGGAGTAAACGTGTATGAGCTTACAGTATTCTCCTTATTTAGTCTAATTTGAACCCTCACTGCGCTTCCCATGCTTTTGTATCTACATAGTACAATATTTTAAAATTAGTTTGTTGACTACCTAAAGCCTACGACTCACTAGCACGGGCGGGTCGTGATGCAAAACTTGAAACCACTCGCATGGGCCACGGCTCCACCAATCGCGATTTCGTTTCAGACTTAAATAGTATCATCGAGATGGGTAGGTACCTATGTAGGCTTACTAACCTTACTTAAACTTTAACTTATCTCCCTTAGAATTTTGGCTTTTTTTCTTAACAAAGTTGGCACTTATTATTTTAGTTACGGAACGCTTTAATGACGCAATGCATGGATAAGGCGTTTTCTTATGTTCTGCTTCTATTTTGTTTCACCTGGCGTAGATATTTATGATTACTTACCTGTATTGTGATTCTAATAAAATGTCAGCTTGATATATCCGTGAGCTCATGGAGCGCGCATATGGCCGCCAGGCGTCGCACACCGTCCCGGGAATCGCCGCCGCTGTGGACCTTTGGACAATCGCTAATTGTTCTCACTTCAGTCTTCTTTGTCGCACTTTTGCTAACTTATTTGTGCAGCTAAGTGGCCCTTGTTACAACCGCTTTAACGATCATATTTCTTAGGCCAAGAGATTTCTTGTTTAGTTCTGTTGGTGCCATATGGTCTGCACAGGAAGAAACTGTTGTTTTTTGTGAAGAGCGCAATAGCTATTGTTGGCGTGTGTCAGTCAATTGATAATACCCGTATCGGTGACGGTTGTAAATAATGCTTTGTAAAGGGAGATACAGAAAATAAAACAAAGAGATTACCTCATCATCATCAACATTTAGCCACAAGAAGTCCACTGTTGGACATAGGCCTCCTCCATGGATTTCCAAAAAGACCGGTTGGAAGCGGCCTGCATCCAGCGTTTTCCTACCATTTGGATGAGGTCATCTGTCCATCTAGTGGCTGGTCGTCCTACGCTGCGCTTGCCGATATGTGGTCTCCATTCGAGAACTTTTCGGCCCCATCGGCCATCAGTTCTGCGTGCTCTGTGCCCCGCCCACTGCCACTTCAACTTACTAATCCACTGGGCTATGTCGACGACTTTCGTTCGTCTACGGATCTCATCATTTCTGATTCGATCTCGTAGAGAAATTTCGAGCATAGCCCTTTCTATAGCTCGTTGCGTGACGTTGAGCCTTCTTATGAGGCCCATAGTGAGAGACCACGTTTCAGTGCCATAAGTGATCACTGATAACACACACTGGTTGTATAATTTTTTCTTGAGCGATTGAGGTATATTAGACGAAAAGACTTTTCGACGATTGACCTCTTTCACGAAGTTGGACCGGCCTAGTTGGATTGTTTGTCCTAAGTAGACGTATTCGTCTACAAAGAGATTACCTATTGCTACTTATTTGAAAACGGCCAAGTACACTTTTTACATGTTACGTAACATACAAATAATTATTTTATTCACCTATTTTCGGATTAAAACTGACTCATGTTAGCTGAGAACAACATGTGTTATTCGACAGACTATAAAATTTTGAGGCATAAACAAACTTTTCATAGAAAAACAAAATCCGGACCGAAGCGGATTCAAACCCACGCCTCTAGCATACAGCGCTTACCAACATGCCATTCGGCCCTCGTTTCGCATTCGGAAGTTAATTTATCAAGCCTAACTTGGGACTCATGTTGGAAAAACAATTTAAACATATTTTGAGGCATGTTGAGAAGGTAAATATACCGACCATTATATGTAGTTCGTTGTCTATAGTCAAAATCCTCTTTATGATATTATTGCTTGTTGTCACTGGAGGTGGGCAATAATCGTGCGACACTGCGCGACTTGGCGCGACACTGTTTCCGCCCCGCGGGTCGTGTGCGTCACACCAGTAAGACCTGCGACTCGAAAAATAGTTTTTATCAATATCAAGTGATGCCGCCGCAGATCTCAAATTAAACTGCGCACTATTGTGATGTTCTTCTTTAAGTTTTTAGCGTGTTATTTGATAATTTATCGTTACTGAAGTTGAACTGATACCTACCTAATGGAAATGTTTCGATTGGAAATTGGAAAAATAAATAACATCAGAATTACTAGAAGCTAGCAGAGTTCAATAATAATAATAATAATAATATTGCACACAACATAATCCTCCTGTCCTGGTACTAAGCTAGAATACCCTGTGCAAACTGGTAAGGACATCACATAGAAGGACTACACCCGGACTGAGGCCATTTATACAAATCAAGTACCCACAACCTCAGTTTTGGTTATTTAAGATTCAATTTTGCTTTATGTAGCCTTTATTCGTCCCATTGCAGGGCACAGGCCTTCTCTTAGAGAGAGAAAGTAAGATTTCATTAAGATATTTTTTTAGAATCCAGACGCCGCCGTCACCCACTAGGACGACGCACACCCCATGGCAAACGCGGGGCCTGTAGTGCGATAAAAAACAATGCGCCTAGAACCTTTATGGCGCAGGTTTCCGCTCCCGCGCCGTTCGCGCCTTCCAGCCTTGCGTACTTAATTAGGAGTGTGCTAGCCAGCTTTTTGAGAAATATAACTGTCGTTATTGCAATCAGAGCATTGTTGTAGTTCTCCACATCCACAATCAAGTACATCCAAAGTCGAAGATTCTATTATTTATAATTTAAATTGTCGTCCTGGATAATGGGAGGCTGGGGTTGTAGGTAGGTTGTTGAAGTGGCAAGTCGGAAGTTGGCGCCGCGTCCGCCGCGGCTTTATGTAGCATGGATCGTTAATGCAGTTTCACTCTGGCTGTAGCAAACAATAAACAGAGCAGAGAGTAAGTTTCGGCTTGGAGTTCAGTTCATTTCCTAATGCAATCATCGACACAAAGATACACGAACTCGATTTGTGCCGTGATTGAAAGGTGCTGAGGGTGTCTGCAGTGAGATGACCGATAGAGGAAGATGTTGGAACCGCTGAATGGATACTCTCTGGGTAGCACACAAACTCCACTGTACTTCTGTTCAGTATTTCCGGCGGCTTGTTGTTTATGTGTCGTCGTGGTACGACGCGCTATCGCCTCGCCTGCATATTCCACTCTCATTTTTTAAACCAAATATTCATATTTAGATCCCCACTATTGTTTATTCGGTCCAGTGACCAAAACGGAGCTGTTTCGAATCTTTTGATTGTTACACTTGCGTCGTCATTTCACCCCATAAAGCCACGCTAATTAATTAATAAATAATAACAATGCAATAGTAAGGGCCCCTGTTTTTACTCCCCATTTTCACAAAGGACCTTAACACAACTCCAATGTTTGCGGTGCGTAAGCGTGATCAGCACGATTTGACGTCAAACAATTTTAAAATAACATTGATTGCGAAATGGAAGAGTACGTCAACTTCATACATTGTACAGGAAGTAGAAGACTGCAGCTAAGTAACCCCGAGAGGTGACAAATCTTATGAAGTAGCAAGCTATGCACGTCAACATTTGGGGCGTAATATTTTAGACCACCTTGACACAATTGTGAGGTGTTAATAACGAGCGTTTTAATTAATAAAATCCGTAGCATCATTTGCGGTGGAGCGGCTACGTGGTCGAGGGACGGGCCGCGTGTGATCGCTGGTAATCATCCGCGAGCTGCCGCGGTCGGCGCCGGCGCTGGCGCGGAGCCAGGGGCGGCGGCGGCGGCGGCGGCAGCGGCGGCGGTTGACACGACATGTCGAGAGCGCTTGACCACTACATCTGAGGCTTCTGCTGTCGTTGCATGTTACTTGCGTGGTACTTACATGGCTAAGCAGTAGTCCAGTCTAGATAAAATAAAAGCCCAACAAAATTAATTTACAACATTCCTGCGCAAAAAAGCAACAAGGCTTCAATATGATAGGTCTTCACATAAGTTCAAATCTTTGTTTATTTCTAATTAGAATAATAGCGACGCACAGACACTGTTCATTTGTAGATAAGGAACAAAGGAAGCTAACGATTCACTCCTTATCACGAGCACCTTCCAAGAAGCAGTGGAGTGATCAACATCGGACCTGAATTGCGTACTCGATCCTTCACCTCTAAGGTCTCACTATCGCACTCGATAACACCAGCAGCAAATAGGCTACCCATTGACGTCACACACACTTGGACTAAACACAGAGGTGACAAACGCTATCTCGGCACTCCTCGTGTGCCTTAAGACTAGAACTATTAGGTTTATAATCCAACGAGAGACGGTCAGGTACGTTTGGTACTAGCATACCTACCCGCCGTCGTAGCCTCGATACGCGTGTCCTCATTCCCATTTGCGAATTGAGACGCAATTATTTCGCTAACGATGATAAATATTGTTTTCCAAGTCGTAATTATTATGAGCTGCTGTCCATGGTGTTATGTTATGCTACGTCATTTGCGTTGTTGTGCTGAGTAGTTCGTGTCAATACTTGTCTTATGCAGTTTTATTAGTAAGTAAATAGTGCAGCATAGTCCAAATAAGTTAGTGTGGTGTGGTCTGATTGCTGGATAGTGACGCGCGTCTACAAGTGGGCAGGCGACGCGGCGGCATTAATTTCTCCCGCACCAATCTGCTGGAGCGGTGATGCCCTGATTAACGCACGACACCTATCTAGGCCGACTCTGACGCTCTGAGTACTATGGTACTTGATAAATAATTTGTTTGTAATTTTGCATAAACGTCAATTTAACTAGAAGGTGCTAAAGGCGAAAGTGTGTACACTTGTCAATCGAATCCCAAGATCGCCACAAAACTGCTTCCCCTAGTGTGGGATGGCAGACCAACTGGTGCCAAAAAGAAAACCCTCTTTACCACTACGTCCTATTTTTTTCAAAGGAAGCTCAAAATTAAGAGAGTCAGAATCAAAATTAAGGCAGTGTTCTTCGACTTCAAAGAAGTTTGATAAATGTGGATAACGATAGTTTTTCCTGCGCCTTTGATTGAATACCTACTGTAATTACAATGTATAGACAGCATAAGATTGATATGGATCGAGAACAATATGAAAGTTGTTATTGACATGCGAGTAAATTTATCAGAATTCATCCAATGTTTACCAAGTTAGGGTTAAGCTGTTATCAGTAAGACACCGCTAAAGGCCGGTGCGCCATTCATAAATAATGTGTCCATTTCTTATAATATTCTGGGGACGATAGTGATTTCGACTAAATACGTAGAAAATTCAACAAATATTAATGCGTGTTCAACAGTATTTAGGCTATGTCCAGATTGCTTACACGATTTGTGTAGACTTTATTTGTCACTATCATTTTGGTCCCTGTGGACCGTAGATGTCAAATGTGTAAAGGTGTACCTAATACATAAATTGACGATAAATATTGGTGTGAATAAACTGCCGGGCGACAGGATGGCGACCATAGCGTTTGTCCGGTGCGCCCGCGCCGATAACACCGCCTGACCCGCACGTGCTAGTGTGTGTAAACGCTTGTGTAATACTGACTTGTGTGTGCGGTACATGCTCTGTTAGTAGGCAGGCAGACATGTGTTACCTTAATAATCGTGAACATTGACCTCATTTTAAAAATAAGTCGTCTTTATCTTACATTGTAAAGCGTATATCGAGGTACTAACATAAGATTACTTAAATATATTATTATCTTGTTACCTGGTTGCATAAAATAGACAAAAACTTGAGGAGTCGCGAGGCACGGCGGGTGTATTGTTCCAATCTGTAGCGTCTGGTGATTCGAGTTCCACTTATTATCGTGGCCCGCGAGCATTTGCATAAGAATAACAAGGAGGATTATTGATGTCGCCCCCCGCACCACTGCGCCCCCGCGCCGCCCCCCGTCGGCACAAGCCACGAGCTCAACCCGATAACATACAATGTTTTATCAATTGCGTAATATATTTATAAAAAAAAAAACATTATGATCAAGTTTCTATAAAGGTGCATATGTAGGTAAATTTTGTTTCTTATCTTCCGTTACACTGAGTCGAGACGGCGGCACGCCTGATTTCGATAAAAAATAGACGGAAGTTGGAACCACTTAAAACACACAAAAAGCTTTGTTTGGCGCAGTGCAACCAGTGAAGTACCTAGCATCTTGTCCGCGGGCGCGGATTGCTCGTGCCTCGCGCCGCAGCTTAATGCTTAAATTTGTTCTCTTTTCATGTTTGCTCAGTATACATTTCGTCTAAAGTGGAATGGAATAATTTGATGAAACGCTGGCATTACGTAGGCCGAATTGAAGGCTCTCTCTATGCCGACTAGTCGCTCTATTGTATCGATGTCGCATGCAAATGGCCGCCTGAATGATTCCGATCGGCTCAACTCACTCGAAATCATCGTTATTAACATAATGAGTTATTGTTTTTATCCGTAGTCTCTTCAGTGAACGATATTTGCTTCCGACTGGGTTTCGTGTTGTTTCCGGTGGTATTAATAACAATAATAACTTCCACACAATACAATCAGATGACCTGGGCCTCGATTCTGTTAGCGCATTGTAGTATAATGACAGGTACACTGTCGGGTCACGTGACGTGTTTCTTCGTACCATTGACGCCTAGAAGGTTTGATGGGTGTGCCCGCGTAGACTTAAAGCAGCCATGAAATGAAAACCACCATGTTCATGCAGTTGTCATGTTACTACAATGCATTAACAGAATCTAGGCCCTTGTCCCAAACTAGGTTACCCTGTGCTATGGTAACCAGGCAAGGACGTTACAAACATGAAAATACACCCAGACTGATCCAGACCCAGACCACTTATACAAATATACGACGGCCCCCAGTGGGAATCGAACCCATGCCGTCTTTTTTGTATCTAAACGCCTTAACGTTTAGACCAACGAGGCAGTCCAAGGGGTCATTTATTTCATTTGATTTTGCGTCGGTACATTCTATTATCTTATCTCATAGTTTAGTTGAACGAAAGCGGAATTGTTTTATTACTAAACATGAAACATGAAAACTGTATTGATTATTAAAAAAAAAACATATTCCTAATTTAGGTGGAGGGGAAGTAGCGTATATTTTTAACATATAATTTTACCGATTTACCGCCGCGATTTATATGTCTACCTACCTATGCCAAATTTCAGGTTTCTAGTATTAATCATCTTTGTGCTAAGCCGCGGACAGACAGAGAGACGGACGGTAAAGGCGAAACTATAAAGGTTCCTTGTTAACTACGGACGCACGAAGGGTTCCGTACCATTATCTATACAACATTTGAATATTTCAAGCGTCTACCTGTTGCCGTTTTTATCATCATCATCATCATCAGCCATCTGACGCCTACTGCAGGACATAGGCCTCCCTCATGGTGTTCTAACCACGAAGGGATTTGCCATAATCGCCACGCTTGCCACACGGGTTGGTGATCGGTTGGAATCTCAGGAAGATGCTGCTGCGCGTCTCCTGGTAATTTATTTCCGTAGTCACCTCCTACGACATCCACGGAAGAAAATGGAGTGACACTATTCTTAATCCGTCGCCACACGGATAGCCGTTATTTATATCGAGCAAAAAGGGCAAAAATTCACTTTTGTTGTATAGGAGCCCCATTAAAGATGTATTTTTAGTAATGGTTGTTATAGCGGCAACATAAATCATCGTCGGTGTCACTATTCCGTATGAATCTGAAAGAGCACTTCCTTTCTAAACTGTAATATTATTATTTTATGTAACTATGTTTTTAGTAGTATAAGTACCTACTATACCTATAAGTATGTTTATTTTTTTTATTTAGATATAGTTTGATATTTATTTTCCTTATTTTATTAATTTTGTATCTATGCAGATATTGGTTTATATTGTATGTACCTATATCAGTATGTAGATATTATAGTTTCATATTAAAAAATAATGAAGCAATTAAGTAGTAATAATTTTTTGTTTGTGCTTTACATGCCCTTTTCCCGCTTTCTGCTTAACACTCTAAACGTCAAAGCTGGCTGGAAGAAATTTCTCTTGAAATAAGTCCGCCCTTGCTCATAGTCTAAGACATTCAGGTTTTTTTAAGTGCAAAATTTTGTATTTTGTGCAATAAAGTGTAACAAACAAACGGTGCATGAGATACAGCTTGGTGACAGATGGACAGACGGACAGCGGAGTCTTAGTAATAGGTTCCCTTACCCTTTGGGTACGGAACCCTAAAAATGACGATTTAGTAATGTCATCCATCTAACCTGTTTTCGTAGCATGCTTGCCAGTTGTGACCGCTACGGTGCTACGCCGTAGCATCGGCATAGCAGTGCTACGTCAGCGCTACTACCACGTACAATGAAGGCTAATTCAATATAGATTTTATATTTTTTATATCGCGACGATATTTTTGACGATATTTTTTTAATAATTCAAATATAAAGTAGCAGTTGCCCTCTGTTCAAAACTAAAGGTAAAACACAACTAAACCAATGAATAGCAAAATGTTAGCTTAAGGCCGACCTTTGCGGTTCACCTCAAACGAGTCTCAACTGTTGAAACAAATCAACTCATCGGAAGCAAACGTTAAATAAACTCAATCGGGAAGCGATCCCGCAGCCGAGCGTTCCCACGATTAAAATTCCGGCTTCCCTTTTTGCGGTTATTTCCACCGGGTGAAGGTGGACAAAGGGTAGGCAGCTCTAAATCACGGCGCAGGAGGCTCCGGCGGGTGCACGAGTTACTTAATTCAATCATGATAACTGCGGCCCGGTCGGCGGCGGCGGCTTGACCAACGACCGCTCTTGCGCGCCGACAACCTAACAGGGTTGCCGAATCTCAAGCTGACATTCCGGGTCACTCCTATACTGAGGATCGTAACACGGATTTAATATCCTTCAGACCATTATACCTTATGGTTTAAATACAGTGAAACCTACTGGCTCTATATGTTTCGCAAAGTCAAAAATAAAAATATATTAATGTACCTGTTAAGTCATCTGACTATACGCAGGTAAAAAAAACTATTCCTTAATATTAAAGTGAGGTAAACTATCCTGTGTAAACCCTGTAGTAAAGAAAGGGCCGTCGGTACCTGCGGGAAGGCAATTCAGCGTCGACCTTGCAGCGGCAGATAACAATTGAGAGTCGCTCTCGGTGCGGCCGCAAATTCAATATCCAGAGGTGTCTCGCCCTCCGCTCCGCCGCCACCCCCGGCCTTGTTTAGTGTCCGCGCTGTTCGAGGGGATATAACCACTTAACGCAGACGGAAGTCTAGCTCCTGAATTCAATTTCGGGAATGACTGTCATGTTACACCTCGCTTACACGTCGACCTCTAAGTAGCAAGAGGTGGCAATTGTGCCACACATGTATCAAGGCGGTAATATGCGAAAGGCCCCGTCTTGGGCGCCAAGATTCCGCGATACAAAGCAATCACGCTACACAAAAGAAAATTAGGGGAAAAATCCACATAAATTGGGAGCTTCCGAATCACGTATCGTGCTTTATCTGTTAGAGCGAGCCATATATTTGTTATATTATAAGACAGTTGCGATAGGCCGGGTCCGGCGGCATATTAAACGGCGATTAACCCACCGGCCGCTCACACGCCACTGATTTATGTGAACTATTAAAATCTACGAAGGCGCAGAATTAATTGCACTACTTCAGTCGTTGGCCGCTTTATTAATTGGGACCGAGTCGCCTGTTGTTTATGGACATTTCCCTTTCCTTGGGCGAGCCCTTTATCGTGACCCGAGGCCGTCCAATTTGTCCACTCACGTTTCTGTTCAGTTTCAATGGCTATTAAGGGTCCACCTTCAATTCCGATCCGTCGAGGGTCCACCTCCGAGCTCCTTTGATTTAATCAAAAGTTTATAACGGAAGTCACGCTGTATGAATTCGGTCGGAGCCACCAGCTACTTAAAATGTAGATGTGGATTCAAATCACAACACGGAGGGCAAGCGAATTTACAACTCTGTCCGAAATTATCTGTGTAGGAAACCGTCAAAACTCTGCTAAAGTGGAAGTTGTCGCATTTGCATATAAATTCGGGCACGTTGAAATATCACCTTGCCGGCGAGAGTGTGATCGCGGAGAGTGGGGCGCAACAAATTATCAACAACAATTACCTACCGCCGCCGATGCCGCGGCGCGACGCTCACACGTGACAAAGTTGATGCGGTCGCCGCGCCACGCCGAACGCTCTGCTGGACTGCACTGCGCTGCGTACCTCGCAATTTTTTTTTCTTTCAGAGTTGTAAAGGAATCCAACAGTATAAATAACATTCCCAACTGGCATCCACGATACGGGGTCTCCTAGTGTGGGTGCCGCTGGAAAATGTACCTAATTTTAAGTTATGAACAATAAACCATTTTTTACTTCTTTTTTACTTTTTACTTTTATAGTAATAATTTCCAAACTATATCACGAATTAATGAACGGCTAATGAATAAGAAACTAAATAACGTCCCAGTGAAGAGCACATTCACTGGGACGTTATTTAGTTCCTAATTCTTATCTGTAGTGACGTCTTAAATTATTTTTGTCGACTGCTTAGACTTGCACATTTTTCACTACAATTCTAAAACCTAACCTAGGGTTTAAGAGCCATATAAATCGTGAATCTATTTCTAATTTAGTAGGTAACGAATTTTTGGTTCCCCAAGGTTAGGTAAAGTAATTAGCGACACCTACTCCCCCCGTTGACCGCTCGGCGTGAAGGTAGCGGCACCTGCGCCCGACGCAGCCCTCTGTTTTTGCCGCGTGTGGCTCCCCGTACGTTAATCTCACCCGGAAGGTTGCGGCCGAGCAATATGTCGCCGTCTTCAAATTGAAAATGATAACACGGTAGAAGTGTTTTGTAGCATAGAGCCAGAGTCGAGTGCTTTTGATATAATTGAACAGGTCGTGTTGATATACATGTTGGCTTGATTGAGCTTGATCAAACCTTGATTGAATATAACATAACATAAGCAGCCTATATACGTCCCACTGTAGGGCACAGGTCTTCTCTCAGGGAGAGGGTATGGGCTTAATCACCACGCGTGCCCACCGCGGATTGGCGATTTCAAGCGCTGAGGTATGTGAATAGCTGAGGTATGTGAATTGATTGAATATAAAAATACATAATATTATGTTAGCTAAGTAACTCGTCCAAGTTTAATTTCGTAAACTGTGATCATGCTGTGTACACATGTTTTGGAGATTAGTTTGGATATTACATAGTGATTGATGTTATGTTCATAATGTACTAGCTAATATCTGTTTTATGTGCCTAATAAATAAATAAATAAAATATATGAAACGGAATTTGGAATTGCCACAAAAGTTTCTGCTGCGACGTTTTGAATCGTCGTGACTGGCCGCCACAATATAATGTCCTTTTCGTGCTGCTTCAATCTTCCAATGTGGAATTTTGTCGACGGAAACATGTCTTATGCGGCTTAAGGCGTGAAAAAAAATGCATTTTTCTTATTGCCTCCTTCCGTAAAAACCCTTTTGACGAAAACTAAAGTAAACGAATATCGCAGGACACCTCTATAAAATTGCGGATTCTAACAATTTAGATCATCTCAGCTGTCCCTACACTTAACGCGGCACCAGTTCGAGCCCGTGTATACCTACATCAATTCCGGACCTTATTCCGGGCGGGTAGAGTCCACGAGTGACGCACGGCGTAGCTTGGTAATAAATAACAGATACGGGTGAGGTAAGAACAAAAACGTTTGAGATAAGTTTTATTCTCGCCTTGGGAGATAAGGGGCGCGGGGCGCGGGGCGCGGGGCGGGGGCAGGCGGTGATAGCCCGTGATATGTCCCTTTGACGCAGTTTCCTGATATCGCTACCGGCCTGATAATGCTGGTCAGTGTGAGGTCATGACCTCATTATGATACTGTAACTACATGGTGCTAACAATACAACTGGTGTAAAAAATTAAACTTCGGTTGGTGTGATACTTCTTCCATTCTCTCATATTTGGTGTAATACGGTCTTTCAGTTGTATCTCATCTACTATTAATCACGTTTATTTTTTGTATTTATGGTGAATTATATGTATTCCCTTGGCCTCCTATAGTGTGTAGATATAATATGTATTTTATAGTGGTATAATGGCATATTGTATTATATGTATAAGTCTATATTAATGTGTAAGTTTATTTCATTACACCTTATTGAATAATGTTTTGAAATTATTATTTTTTGCACACCTACCAACTCTTTCTTTTACCTCCTGCGGTTGACTGGTAGAAAATGCTTGTGGCATTAAGTCCGCCGCATTGTACAATTTCAGTGCAATAAAAGCATCAATAAATAAATACATAAAAAGAAAACCTAACCAACCAACCAATAGGAAATTAAAATTATTTATTTATTATTGCAAGAAAAATATTTACACATTATATTTTGCCATCCTCTATAGGTACCTAGGTATTTACTGACACGTACTGTGCGTACGTACAAGCTGATAGTGTCGCCCTACGTCTTCAATTAAACGTACCTATAGAGAAAATATCGAGCTTGTTATGATTTGATAAAACATCATAAGAGGTGTTAATAGTCAACATGTTTTTAACTCGGATCATGATTGCGTAAAATGACTGTACGAGGTATCTCGTCATCTGAGTGAGATTGATCTGGAAGATTCCGTTTAAATACATTGAGTAGGTATGTATAGTGCTCAAGTGTTACCGTTCATTTTTTACTAGCCGAGGCCGACTCTATCCATCCGTCGGTCAAGATATTTGAACGGAACGGATAAAGCTATAAAGTTGATGTGAAACGTCTGATTACCATGCCGGAGGTCGTAGGTTCGATTCCTATTGGGGACCGCCGTATATTTGTACGCACGGCCTCAGTCTGGTTGTATTTCCAGCACAGAGTAGATATCCTAGCTTTGGACCAGGACAAGTGATTGTGTTGTCTGGAAGTTATGATTATTATTAATATCAAGTGTGGCCTTAGCTAGAGTCCCTTGAAGGCATAAAAAAGTCAAGCTTGTACCTAAATTGACTAAATCCAAAGCTAGAACATTTATGTCACATATTTCACTCTATCATTTTCTACTATCAAAACCCGTATTTTCCGTTCACGTAGAATCAGAAATTTTGCATGTAGAAAGGAAGTATCTATAGATAGATAGAGATAGAGAACACTTTATACATAGGATATAGGCGATGTTTTCCTTCCCCGTTGCTGCTACAAATTTACAACTTTACAAATAATAACTTAAAAAATAAGTCATCCCGAATCGAACCAACGCGCTAAAAACTATCAATACGATGATTTTAGATGAATTTTTAAATATATTTATTTATTTATGGTTCACAAAACTACATAAAAAGTTATATAATATACGCACATAAATATTATATGAAAGTTATTAAATAAAAAAGCTCGCAGTGATGTAAGTATACTCTACTGGATGTGAATACAAAATGCAATTTACGCAGAAAATCTAAAAACTAAGTAACGAATTTTATTACGCTAAGTCCGACTCTCACCATGTTCCCAAGTGTGGCCCAAGCAGCTTACAACCAACATTATTCACACAAAATTCAACCAAAAATGGCTACCTAAGTGTCGCGAAGCAAGTGGCGGAAGTCAGCATAATATTTAGTATTAAACTAAACTAAAAGTACCTATTTAATAAGATGTGTGCAACAAGAGGTGGCCTGTGGCCCAAAAATTATTTTGGAAAGGAATCATTTTACAGAACATTTTACAGAAAACATTTGAAATATTTTTACACTTATACATATTTTGACCTGAAATGGTCTGATATAAACGAAAGATTTCCATTCAGTATATTCGCATATCGAAACTTATGATCTAATAAACTTTCATAGGTCATTTGTTTGGCAGGCAATTTCGGAAAAAAGCATTGGCAAGGATTTTTGAAATCTCTCTGTAGCCTCAAGGCGCAGACATAAAGTCTCCGAGTCAAAGTTAGCCGCGAGGTGCGGTGGGACATAAAAACTCAATCTTTCTGTAACGTCAGCGCGGCGCGCGGCGCGCGGCGGCCGATTGGTGTCGCCGCGGGCGCGCGGGGCCGCTCTCGCTCGCTTGCTCTTCGGAACACTGCGACAGCGGTAGGTGATAGGCTATGATTATAACCTCCCAGGAGACCCACCGCCCGCCGTTTCGTGAATCGCCGTCCGTTTACAACATAGAAGAAACCGAGAAACATAAAACAGTCAAGCCACAATAGGAAAGGTAACGTTCGTCAAAAACTTGTAGCGGGGCGGTCGGATAGAAGCTGCGCTGCAGCTCAATCGGGATCTCCTCTCGCTAATCTAATTACGCGGCCAGTCCACCGTATCTTTGTGAACCGGCTGCTCCGCGCTTATTTTGTTTACTTCCTTTGACTCGCGAGATATTTTTTGTCGATTTTTTCTGCAGAGTTTACAAACTCTCAAAGGCGGAGTCGAGTTATGAAATTGTTGAAGCGTTAATTGTAGACGGCCAGTGGCGAATATTAAAGTGGGTGGTGTACGTTGAGCTTTGTACAACTAGTTAGGCGCAGTGTACATGACCGCAGTACTAATCCTGCCCGCGCCCGCGGATCTGACGATGCTTTGAAAAAGAAAAGACTTCATTAGGTTTTGTTAAATAAGCTACATATGTGTTATTATTATTTGTACCTAGCGCCGGCAATTTTTATTGCCTACGCACTATATAGATGCGCGACTCCAACAAACTTATCAGCATTGTAAACTATTAATTTTTACTAATTTACCGACCAGATTTCCCTCTGTAAAGTAGAGCCGGCGTCAACAACTCGCATGTGAAAATGTAATACCTGTTTAGACCTTCAAATAGTGTACCTGTGATCTGGCGAACTCAAAGGCCAACTAGACGTCATCTGGTGAGGCTAACGACATTTTTCGCGCCATTACCCTTAGTCTATAAAAAACAAAACGCGGCCTAATGACTTCGGCGATTACCAATCAGTGGAAAAAATCGCCTCCGTCCGCGACCAGCCCGCGAGCGAGCAAACGGCTGGATGCGGCATCTGCAATATTAGCTCATGAGACCCATTTAAAGGTTCTTCAAAAATAGTGATATTTTGGAAATGGAAATGATACTTTTAAAATAACGCCTCTAATATAAATAACTACTTCGCACTATGTGAAAAAATCGTTACACTGCTATAAAATATAATAAAAATACTGTCAACTGCAAAATACTTTCCGTCGCTATAAATCAATGAAGCTATAGAATTAAGCTGGAATGACTGTAACGAAATGAATTGAAATGTAAATAACAAGGTAATTATTATTGCTTATTCCTAAGACTGGCATGGGACCGGGTGGGTTGGCGTGAAAGAGAAGAGGCCTATGCCCAACAGTGGGCTCTGTTTATGGGCTGATTAGATTAGATTCAAATACAAATATCTTTATTGAGAAATACAATTTGCCAATGTGAAATTTGAAACCCTTGCTCCCAAACTAGGATTACCTGTGCGTCAGGTAATCCATTGCTCTTATTACATTGAAATGATATTATTACTGAGCTTCTATTAAAAAAATGTTATTTAAATAATATGTACAAAGGGATATCCCTTTGTAAATATTATATTTTATAAAATTTTGATATTTTTATAAAATTAAGGAAATTAAACATCTTGAGAACTCTTTCCAGCGGCAGCAATCTGGATTTTTTGAAATATTTAATTATTTAAAGGGATTGTAAATAATATTTAAATATTAAAAAAATCTAGATTGCTGCCGCTGGAAAGAGTTCTCAAGATATTTAATTGCTTAATTTTATAAAAATATCATCATGTCTTGATAGTATTGGTATTGTGTAAAGATATGCCGAATATCAGGACATACAGGATCTGTGTTTGGTCCCTTATTACTCACTATAAAGTTAATAGAAGGAAAATTTTAGTAAAAAATTGTAACTTTAAAGATGACTTGCTATCCGTAAAATTATAAAGAAATACATTTGAAACAACACATGTCCTTTCATTACAACTTGTCAGGAAATAGAAAAAACTGTTTTATTAAAATACTACTATCTACAACAGAAATAGTTTAGCATATTATGTTAATTTCTATATGAATAAACTAAATTTTTTTTCTAATGTAAATAAATGGTTTGGTGTAAATAATTTACAAAAAAAATATGGACAAGTGTTATTTTAAGAACACATTCATGTGACTTGTGTTGTTTTAAAATCACACGATTAATTTATTTCAAAAATTGTAAAATATTGTTGGAAACCTATAATTTAAATCACATTTAATTATACCGCTTATCTCAGTACAAAATAAACGAATATGTTGCAGGTGTATATTATAGAGTTCATTGTTACTTCCTATAACTATCTAATATTCCCGTTAACAAAAAAAGTAGTGAATAAGACCACTAGGCAAATATGGGTCGAGTGCGTCCCAATAATTTAATTTGGTGAGGAACCAACGGTTGGTAGAGCTCTATGTCCAATTTTATCTATTCCAGTTCACGTATCCATTAGCTTTCATAGCTTCTTGTTGGTCGCTGAAGGGAGTTGTCAAAACGTATTTTTGCCGGCGGCTTCCCGCGCCCGCCGCCGCCGCCGCCGCCGTCACCGTCGCCGTCGCCCGCTCGCATCTTTATCGTCGCTTACTTTTTTATACGCTTTTTTCCCATGATAATCTCGAAAGGCTTTCGCCGAAGTTGCTGAGTGTTTCTTTAAATAATTGCAATCCGTTCGGTTCGGCCATAAAACTAGGCTGCGTATTACATCAGCGGGCAGCGGGTCGGCGCGCGGCGGCGTTCGCGCCACTTTGTAACTCTGTGCCAGCCGGCCATTATTTCAATTCTTAGCCCAATAAAACGAATTAAAACCTAATTAGACGCCGCGATTTTTGAACATTAAACGGGGGTTGGAATTAATTAGTGGAGGGTAGAAGCAATGATTTGAGTTTGGTAATTGCCTCTGGCCGCCGCGCCGCCGGTATAAATCAGACAGGAAAAATTCAGGAATTCGCCGTCAGAAGGAGGGCGCGTCTTCCGAGTTGCGACCGCCATGGATCAAATCAGTCCCTTCCAACTCTTCAACTTTCCTTTTGGTTCAATTGATGAGAGTTCAGTTATTTAAAATACGTAAAAGGAATGCCCGTATCCTTATGCCCGCATCAGTGGGACGAAATATAGTTTTGATAAGAGCTTCTACTTAGGCTCGGCACTTAACTTGAACAAAAATCCGCGCAGTCGGGAAAAGTTTGCGATGTAGTAGGTACACGTAATGGAGCATTTTTTTAAATTTATTAATTTGACTAAACTTCGGACCGAAGAATTTACATCCTCAAATGATGTTATCGCAACGCCCGACAATAAGACCCGAAATACTTCCATACGAAGTTTGGTCAAGTTATTTGTCGGGAATTATATTTGCACACTGCATGCATTCTTGTAATTAATAACAATCGCTAATAACTTTGAAATTATTCGTTAAGTTTCAAAAGTAAACTTAATAAAGCCGGGTACTTTTGCAGCGATTAACTCTCCCTTCATTAATATTCCGGAATCAAGTTTCGTTCCGTTTTCCATTATCGGCGGGCCCTTTTCATAAACACCTTAATTCTCATTAGACGCCGGTCATTTCGCCGAAAACAAATTAGCCGGCGACGGGCCGCTTCCGGCCGCCGTTTCCGTAAATTCCGTAATTTGCGAAGTTTGACAGGTCGGATGAAATGTCCCGCGATTTTTCCTAATTAAGCTGAAGCAGTTGGAGCAACCCTTCCGATTGTGCCGCGAGATTTGCAAAGACGATTGTGAGAGGTAGATTTTTTACTAGGGATGTGCTACCGCTCTCTTATCGATGTTGTTCACTTACAAAAGCTACCACCACAGTTCTTTTTGCTTTCGCAGTCGGGTGAAATGGTTTCGTATTTGATTTCGTGATTTCGTTTTGGATACATATCTTACCTACCACTAATTATATTTAATTTAATTTAATTTCTTTATTTGCTTCGAACAACAAGATTCATATTTGGTGAGTACATTTCAAAACTTATATTTATGTAAGTAGCATCTGTAACTAGGACAATGAGCATACATACATGCTCATTAAATGCAAAAGTTTTAATGAATGGACTGTTGTTAATCACGCCAGAACGGTTGAACGAATCTGGATGCAATTTGGAATAGAAATAAATTATAGTCTGGTATTGCACATAGGCTACTTTTTGTTCCGAAAAAATACACAACAAAATTTCCACGCGAACGAAGTTTTTAGGTAATGTAAGGAAACACCTAAATTAACGTTAGACGTAAAGTATATTAACATCTAAGAGCTTAAGAATAAGGGCATTTCTCCAGAAGAGGCAAAAATGGCTGACTTCGGTGGTCGTTTTTTTTTTTCGTCTTTCGGGAATTTTATCGATTGTTTTGGGTAAAGGGCTAAAAACTATAAAACATGATATATTTTGGGTAGCCAGATTCTCGGTTATAAAACGAAATATTTAAATCACCGAAATCAGACTACACCGAAATCAGAAAACTGTACACCGGAATCAGACTACCAGCACCGAAATCAGAAAAATTAACACCGAAATCTTACTACCTGTACCGAAATCAGATTGTAAGCATCGACATCAGGAAATAATTAACTAAAATCAGAAAATGACCAGAGAATCATTTAACGTGCCAAAGTCACAATTTGATACCAGTAATGTTAAGCATTGTCTAGAAATTAAAAGAGGATAAATTAATTAATAACCGGGCGGATATAATCAATCAACTTTTTTATTGTAATTCTCATACATTATTAAGCTCTAAAGTACCAGCTTCTTATACCTAAAATCACATTTTTTCAATCGGTTTTTCTCATTTTGTGAGTCTGTCAGCTCGTCATGCAAGCGCCAAAAATCTAACACGAATTGTGTGAGTAGGTAACTATTTCTTGCTAACTATTCTAGAACGAAAAATGATAATCCTTCCAAAAAAAGTGGCAAAATTTTATCAAAACACGCAATAAAGTCAAACAATTAAGTATGTAAATTATACATTTTTGTTTCAGTACAGCCTTGTTTTTATAAAGTGACTACACCAAAAACAAAAAGCAATTCGAGACACCCTTTATTTGGTTTAACATGGCATGATTCGTTATGTAAGAGATAAATGATTTTAACAAAATTACACATACTATACGAATTTTACTTCCATACTTTTTTTTCATAAAAATCGAATTTAACATTACTCAACTTCAAATGCCATAAAATAATCCACGTAGGTTAAATGTGTTTTAATAATAATCAAATAAAAATTCTACAAACAAAACTTTCCTTAAACTTAAATCAGTCTTATGAACATTATTAACATTGTCGATAACCTTATTATAAAATTTACTTAGCAAAATAGTCTTTTTAGACAAAATATTGTGTAAACATTCAAATGTATGTTTTTATTATTATTTTTATGCTACGGTTTGTACTTGTCAATGATAGTAATTGAGTAATTAAAAAATCGACAAACATAACTTTTCATAAACTTTTTCCAAACTTAAATCAGTCTTCTGAAAATATTTATTTAACATAAAGATAAAACTTACTAAGAAAAAAATATATATTTCTTAAAAATATTGTCTTGTACTTAATTTATGAGGTAATACAAAATACAGGTAAAGATAGCTTTACAATCTTCCCTTCCATCTTCCTTTATGCTTCCTTTCCTAGCATGCTCCTTCAATCTCTTTGTTTCTTTTTGGTCCTGTTTTTTTTTCGCAGCTTGTTTTTTCTTTATTTGCTCCATGGTCAGCTGAAATAGGTATGTTTTATTGTTACAACCTTTCATTTAATACATAGTAACTGAGGTACCTAGTTTTATGTTAATCCAGGGTTGTATTTAATTTTAAATTGCAGATGGCTATGGTGCTTTCTCACAGCAACTATAAATTGAATTCTACAGTTTGTAAAAACAGTACATTCTTGAACATTGTGAACTTTTATTAGATGTTGTCAGTGTTTAATTTTTTTTTTGACAGATAATCTGATAAAATATGTAATATTGTATTATATACATTTAAAACTTTGATAAAAATCTAACTCAACAGTGTTGTTTGGAAACGCCACAGAGTACAATGTAATTAATAGGTAGGTACAGTAAATGCCTGATCAAAGTACCTTGATTCGTTGCATTGCCAACCTCTTGTCAAAGAAAATAGAGTCGTAGGTAGAGTAGGTTGATGTAGAGCCTACTGTACATACCTACATAAACGTACGTCGAACGAAATACACTGAAATCAGGCAAATTTGACTTCCGTGGTTGTTTTTGTGACTTCGGTGCTCAAAAAGCCACCGAAATCAGGCACACTGAAATCAGAAAAGATATGTTTTTTCAAGTTCACTCTTAAACAACACCACGTTTCAACCCCAGCTCAAGGCACTAGAAATTAGCCACTGAGATAAATTATACAGTAAGCACTAGATTATACAGTCAATAAGTATTCTTTCCAATAACACCTCCATCGAAGTCAAAGTGTGCCCTGGACCAAATCTGAAGAATCAATTACTTACCCTGATATTTCCCAAGACTTTCATTCAATCACCCGTCCGTTGTCCTCGGGCGCTGCGGCGTGACTGACAAAATGGCTCGTCCACACCGCAAATTCCTAGAGTAATCTACGACCGAAGAAACGCTTGGTTTATAAGTGCCACCGGATTCAGGCAGAAGCAAGGGACACTCAAACATCTTGCTATTGTAGGCGAACTATTGTTTAGATTCTTATGGTATTTAAATGAGAGGTACTTTAACTATCTGACAATATGTGAACATCAATACATTCCCCGAAAACAGTCTGAGTTTTATAGAAATAATTATAAATTGTCAAGTTTTGGGTTGGGGACAAGCCACCGAAGGTCATTTTCAGCCATTTCAGATTTTTTTTCTGTGAGTTGAAAACGGTTTTCAGCAAAGTTTGCATGTTCTCCAGGTAGACGAGGACCTAGAGGATACTGTAGTATTTTTTGCAGGGGTATATTTTGATAATCTGGACATGTTATGCGCCGGGCCGTCAAGTTCGGACCCCGTGGAGAAATGCCCATAACTGTTTCCATTTAACATTCTTTTACGCAATCGATAACGAATACAACCTGCACTAGACTCCACTTCGGCAGTTATTTTAATTTTTCTCACCCCTCTCTCCGAGGATACCTCGCGATTCGCGTGCACAATCAAACTGCGCCACTCTCCGGCAATTAGTTTTGATATTTAAATCAGCAGCCCTCGAGCGGCCGCGCAATCACTCACTCCGTCAGATATTTGACGACTCGCGTCTTATTATGCCGCGCCGGCAAAACCACGGATGAAATTCCAGGTAATCAACAATTTGAGTTTGTGGCTACATACACCGTTCTCCTTTAAACTACAGTTTGCGCTGTTGGTCTGATCATTAATTTTTTTATTTATTCATTCTCAGTAAGACAAGAAAAACTACAATTTCATTAGTTTGCCAAACTGCAAGCTCTAAGCTCTTGGTAACAATCCTTATATAACTTACACAATCTTAACAACAAACAGTATCGATATTACTTTCAAAATCTGAAGCATAGGATGGGTTTATAAAGTGCTTAAAACAAAGCGCTTAAGCATCCGTTGAAATTGTGCTTTTATAATACTTATATTACATAATTCCACTGGGAAGCTTTTATAAATGGCATATAGCCCTGTATCAACTTATGATTGATATAGCACAAGCCTAAGATAATAAAATGTGGTAGCACGTCGCTTGACGATGGTCTCACATTCAAGAAGACCTGGCTTTGATTCCGGCATGTCCCAGTGAGTTTGTTGTCTGAGTTGCGTGTAGGTATTTGTAAATTTTTAGTAGCACTAGCATTAGCTAAGTTTAAAGGAAAACATCGTACATCGTGAGCAAGCCTGAGAGTCAGGTGTTCACATATCTATCTCAAACATCTGTACCTTACTAAGTACATGGAATTGCCAGTCCTCGGTGTAGCGGGCACGCGTGGTAATTAAGTACACACTCTTTCTTTCTCTCTGAGGGAAAGCCCGTGCCCTGCAGTGGGACTTATAATAGGCTGCTTATGAAAATCTAATATGAAAATGAGAACACTTGTTTCAACGGCTCGTGAACTAAAAGTTGTTCTCCGAGTGATCCCCCATCTCCGCCAGGTTCCTTTGATCGCGGAATGCCACTGATAAGTCTTTAATTGCCCCCCGAAGAAGGCAGCTCCTGCCATTGTCGACCATTCATCCTGAAACTGAGATCTCGAAGATCTTCGACCTACGGTTAAATGACTTTTATTGTTAAGAGTTTGTAATTAGGTACTGCCAAGTAAGTATATTTTTGTTGAAGATTTTCTCTTTGAATTACCCTCTATCTATTTGTTAAGGAACTCTATGTGCAAGCAAAAGGAAAAGAAAGTAGTTCTTCCGTGCTACAATGCAGCAAAAGATTCCTTTGTTCAACTACTCTGTTATTGTAAGCAGCATTGTTGCCGAGTATAGTACCTATACGATTCACGCGTACAGTTTTCATTAGAAGAGCTTTTGGTGCAAACAAATCCGTTGGATGATTTTTCCCTGATTGCTTTCGCCGGGTCGCACAAATGCTAATGTTGTATAAACTGCGTTAATCCGGTTATTGTTTAACATTTTATCGAATTTACAATTCGGATTATCACCGCCCGCTGCCCCTTACCCCTTTCCCACCCGTGGCGTCTTGCGGGTGATTTGTTCGGGTACATTTGAGTTTTTGTGAAGGTGTATTCGATTAAGATCACCCCTTTCCTCGAGGAATTTTAATATTGTGTTATTTTAGACGAAGCTCAGTAGAGTGCACCGGGGCGCCCTCTTTACCGCGTAGAATTGTGCTGAAAACTTCTGCAGAAACCTAAGATTTTGTATCAACAGAACCTCCCTCTAACTTTGAGCTTAGTTTCTCGCATAAAGGTCGCTTTCGAAACTCGCCATAATTTCAAAGATTTATTTAATTAAAATCGAAACTAATCCCCGTTCCAGTTCTAAACTGGAACCTTTGTATTGAGTGAAAATTGAAAAAGTTTTCTCGTTTTCTAGAGAATTATATCGAGAGGAAGCAGAAATTCTTAGCAAATATTTATCGACGACAGCGGCAGAGTCGCGTGGCCTTTCCGCAAATTTAACTTCAGTCGTTCACAGCTACACAATGTCTTCTGCATACATATATTTAGGTACTAAAGTACCTAAATATAAATAAGTACTTACATCTCGAAATCAGTGGAGGAGTGGTAAGGCTGAGGACCGCAGGCTCACGGCTCGCAGGAGTGATCCCCGCCGGCGCGTCTTGTTTTTAATTAATTAATTTTATTATTTTTCGAGCGGAACGCCGTCTTGCCTTTATTGGCGAAATTTCTCGAGTAATTAGTCTTTTATTATTATATAATTTTTGCAGAAGGGTTGAGGTGGGCGCTCGCAGCCGGCCCGACCGGCTCCGTAATTAAATGTAGCTTTGCGCCGAGGTGCGCCGGTTGCACCGGCCGGCCAGCCGCAGCCCTCCACTGCTTTATTTACCGGGAAACTGGATGAGAGATTTTGATAAAGAAGCAGTTCTATTTCATTTCTCAAGAAGAGTAATTAAATAGCGCTGTTTAAAAATAAAGCTGTTGGTTCTTTGTGAGACTGCATCCCTGAGAATTTTTGAGCGGTGTGTAAATATTAAAGAAAGAGGTGAGTAAATATCAAAGGCCTACGTCCAGCAGTGGACAAATACGGGCTGATTGGTTTATATAAATATTATTTGATGGGCAAGCATAAAGCATCTCGGACCCCGAACTTAGGTACTGATGTTTTAATTACAAAGTAAGCGGTGGTAGCCTAGTGGGTAGAACATTGGACTCGGAAGCGGGAGACCCAGGTTCGATTCCCAGTGCGGGCATATACCTATGACTTTGTTTTCTAAGTTATGTACATTTGTGAAGTTATAGTAGCAATACCACTCGTTAACGGTGAAGGAAAACATCGTGAGGAAACCTGGGTGTCTGAGTTATTCACATACCTCAGCGCTTGAAATCGCCAATCCGCGGAGAGCATGCGTGGTGATTAAGCCCATACTCTCTCTCTGAGAGAAGGCCTGTGCCCTACAGTGGGACGTATTTAGGCTGCTTATTATGAAATAAAAATTTAGCTTACAATACACCTCTACGTTTCAGTATACTACCTACTTCTGTAAACATAGTTACCTAGATAATTACCTTAATGGTGTTGTCTTACCATTAAGGCGATTATCTCGTGACAGGACCGTAATCGAATTATTTCGTTAGCAAAATGTTTAAGTATAAAAGTTGTTCGCAGTTTGTGCTGCCCACTCAGCTAATGAGGCCCCACACCTTCACACCTTTCTTATGGATGACACAAAAATGTTATTGAGCTTGATTGATATCATATTACCACCCTTACGCTTAATAATTCGAAAGAGGATAAACCAACTTATTCTTCGCTTAAAATAGTTAAATTGTTGTTCTGAGATAATTTTGAAGCTTGAGTTAGTAATTATTCAATAAAACTTGTCACTTTTTATGATTCACTGTGACAGCATTTTAAGTCTTAATGCACTCTACTACTTTGTTGCAAGATTATGCATAACATAACTGATCAGCTACTGTATTCGTACACTCGTAACCAAGTATAAATATTGATTAACCATTCATATGAGTATAACTAAAGTCGATTTCGACGCACCTCTTTTATTGCGTCTACGTGTGAAATTGATCTTTGCATATGAAATGACACATAATCGACGTCAGCCGAAAGGTGCAGCCAGCGAAGGTGTTAAGAGGTGGGCGAATGTCGCGGTGGGCGGGGCGCCAGGTGTCCCGCCTCACCTGCGGGCGGTACCTGCGCCCCGCCCCCGCACCTGGCGCCACACCTGGCCAGCCACTCGCTGCTCTGACGCGACGACTCAATACTTTCCACATAATCTTAGGAGGATAAAATTGCCTTTGTAGAATCGCAATAAGTCACTTATATTTGAATGTAAAAGTTGGTGTTTAAATCATGCAATAGTGCAGCAGATTTGGATGAAATTTAGCACATAGCTAGAATTAAAAGTAAATTTAATCATAAGCCACACAGGAAAAAATATGAGGAAATCTGAATGTCGAAGATATTTATTCATCCCAGAGCTTGAAATCGCCAATCCACGATGGCGATGAAATATATACTCTCTATGTAACCCACAGTTCGGTACCCACTATATACGCTCCTTAATATAGAGCCATAGTAAAAGTAATTGATACTGGAAATACTCTTATGCTGTAGTACCTAAGGCAACTTGAACTAAAACTATCGTAAGTGCTACACATTATCATTTTAATTCCGGAAACTCTTCGGATAAGAGCGAATCCTGGTCAGAATCTTTCGATAAAAATTCAAGTGAGTTACCCTGGAATTAAGTTAATAGTTAAAAATAAACATAACATATATTCACGCCTGCATCCCAGGGGTAGGCAGAGACCAGGGACTGTCACTTGCCACGATCCTGAGAGATCTCTTTCACTTCATCAACATTAATTAGTGATGAAATTTCTCTGCTTTATAATTAATTAGGTTAACGTATATTAGGCTGTGAGTCGCTCGTGAACAAAGTGGCTTACAAAGTTGTTTCGCGTGAAATAGACCTAGCTAGAAAAATTGAAGGATCGAGGCAGTCGTAAAAGTGAAGACAAAAAGCTTGCACGCACGGGTGGCGGCAGGGGCGGCAGGGGCGGCAGATATTATGCAAACTGGGCGGTCGGTCCACCTCGTGATGCGCGCAAAAACCCGCTCATTGAATGAACCCTCCGAGAAAAGTGTTGAAAAGCGGCGGCCGCCGACGCGTCCGATCTGATCCTGATCACTTCATTGGTATAGCAGAAATCAAATTAGGTACTGCCCCGTAAAGGAATTTCTTGGCCACCTCTGACTAGCGATCGCACGGTTGATTACCAAGGTATACGTTTGATTTCATCTGAGGATCGCCGAATTTTAATTTGTACCTCCAGATCCATCGGGAAGCTACCGGCTGAACAGCCAGTTCTGGGCCACCACTCTGCGACTTCGAATATTTGAAATATAAGTAGAGCGAGCCGTTGTCAGCTCGCCTCACTGAGTCGAGTATGGTTGGGGCCCCGCCGGCCCCGGGTCAGCAGAAAGAGGTTAACCCTTCAGCGCGTGTCTTAGACGGCACCTCCTTTTTCGTGTCCTGCGCAGGGTTAACTACACAAAAAATTTATGGCGCTGCCAAGGTGACAGCACGCGCACTGTGTATTGTGAGGAGTGGAAGGGTCGGCATGAATCTAATGGAACGACGGCTTCGGTAAGGTACTATTTAGTTTGAGTCTACATTCTGCTTGCTCTACATTAGAGGCATGCAATCATGTCTTTTAATATTAACTCGTCGTTTCGACGAATACGCGACAGAAAAATTGTTGTTTCTTTTTGGTGCGTGAGTGAAATTTCGAACCTCTTTACAAACTTCGCTGCCTGTACGTAATACAGAGAAGTTTGTAAAGAGGCTCAAAATTTCGCCGATGCCTGAACTTGCCCATTAGCTCAGTTGGGGAGCGTTGGCACGATTATCCAGAGGTCGCGGGTTCAAGTCCCGGCATGGGTGGAATTTTTAGCCTCTAAATAGGTTTTTAAAATTGTCCTCAGCACGGGTTAGTGCAACAAAAAGAATATAATTATGTAGGTACAGCGATGAATCGCCCGTAGCTCCGGCTGCCTGAGTGATCTTAAACGATCACGAAGGTTAAGCAACACAGATCCAACTCGGCTGGGCAGCATGCGGGAAACTTAGAAAAGTCTTTTCGTCTAATATACCTCAATCGCTCAAGACAAAATTATACAACCAGTGTGTGTTACCAGTGATGACTTATGGTACTGAAACGTGGTCTCTCACTATGGGCCTCATAAGAAGGCTCAAAGTCACGCAACGAGCTATGGAAAGGACTATGCTCGGAATTTCTCTACGAGATTGAATCGGAAATGATGAGATCCGTAGACGAACGAAAGTCGTCGACATAGCCCAGCGGATTAGTAAGTTGAAGTGGCAGTGGGCGGGGCACATAGCACGCAGAACTGATGGCCGATGGGGCCGAAAAGTTCTCGAATGGAGACCACATATCGGCAAGCGCAGCGTAGGACGACCAGCCACAAGATGGACAGATGACCTCATCCAAGTGGCAGGAAGACGCTGGATGCAGGCCGCTTCCAACCGGTCTTTTTGGAAATCCATGGAGGAGGCCTATGTCCAGCAGTGGACTTCTTGTGGCTGAATGATAATGGTGAAGCAACACAGGGCGCGTTCAATGCATGGATGGGTCGCCGTCTATGCCTAACGCTAGGGGCATTTTTCCGAGCGGTTCCGTGCTTCGCAAGGCACGTTAAGCTGTTGGTGCCGGCTGCCGTCGATAGATGGCAGTCGTTAAGCCAAGTCAGAGGCCTTAGGGCGGCTTGACAACCTCTGACAGTAGACGAGCCACTAGTCTATAAGCCTCCACCAATCCGGACTTGGCCCCCGTGGTGGAGTATGGCGTATACCTTCCTCAGGGAAGAGACCCGTGCCCCTCGGTGGGGACATAATGGGTTGATGATGATGACAGCGATGTCATTCCGATGTAAAAACCTAACTGCAAAGTCGAGGCTGCATGTGATGTAAATTGCGTCTGCCAGATGTCGCTGCCTGTACGTAAAACCTGTACGTAGTGCATAGAAGTTTGTAAAGAGGCTCGAAATTTCACTGATGCCTGCACTTGCCCATCAGCTCAGTTGGGAGAGCGCTGGCACGGTTAGCCAGAGGTCGCGGGTTCAAGTCCCAGCATGGGTGGAATTTTTAGCCTCTAAAGAGGTTTTTAATACAGAGAAGTTTTAAAGAGGTTCGAAATTTCGCCGATGCCTGCACTTGCCCATTAGCTCAGTTGGGAGAGCGCTGGCACGGTTAGCCAGAGGTGGCGGGTTCAAGTCCCGGCACGGGTGGAATTTTTAGCCTCTTAATGGGTTTTTAAAATTGTCCTCAGCACGGGTTAGTGCAACAAAAAGAATATAAGAAATTATTTTATATGCCTGAAACATCAATGCAATAAAAGTACCAAAAACAAATAAGTTTTACTTAAAACTTAACGCTCCAAAGATGGTCGTCGAATTGACGAATGGTTAGGTATTAAAGGGGTATGTGAGAGAACGAATCTTAGTTTTTCTCGATAACTTTGACTTGGACACAGACGATGATTTTATCTTTGACTAGGACATAGACTTTTGATATTATACCTACTGTTTTGAAATATTTCTTGCTATGAATTGCGACGTGCCAACGTCGGCGACGTATTTAAATTTAAAATAATCCTTAAAGTTAGAAAGTTAGGGACTAGTCGGGAGAGCTCGGCGATAAATGACACCATGCTTTTTTAGGGTTCCGTACCCGAAGGGTGCCAAACGGGACCTTATTACTAAGACTTCACTGTCCGTCCGTCTGTCTGTCTGTCACCAGGCTGTATCTCATGAACGGTGATAGCTAGGCAGTTGAAATTTTGACAGATGATGATGTATTTCTGTTGCCGCTATAACAACAAATACTAAGAACAGAATAAAATAAATATTTAAGGGGGGGCTTCCATAAAACAAACGTTGTCTAAAGATAGCGCTTTCTATGGCGCTGTTCTCAAATTCGATCTCGAATGGTGCGGAACCCTTAGGGCGCGAGTCCGACTCGCACTTGGCCGGTTTTTTTTCACTTGTCTCTAACTACGAGAATCTTGTAAGTATTTTAGTTTGTATACTTGCGCTCGCACGCCCCCCACTTGTAGTAACGTTGATAAAAGTTTGCAGTAGAAAATATGTCGTTTCACTATCTCACCTCTAATCTGGTCATTTGTCTGTTCGCTGATATAGTATTGTATTGTATTTAAAAAAATTATGGAAGAAAATAACAAACAGATTGACAAATTGGCCAAACTGCGCAGCAGTTATTGACTTAGGTATTTGGCATTGTTGTAAACAATCATTTCTCAGAAACATGTTGATGACGAATTAAATAAGTTATATTTAACACTCTTTTTCCTTATGTGCTGTCTCCTGCGAAATTAGCTTATGTATCATGTAGCTGATCCTCCAGAGGTAACCAAAAGAAAGTAGTCACTATTGACCTTCGCTGAGTAGATCATTAAACGTATGCCTCACGCAGATTGTGAACGCTGTAGCACCTTCTGTCGTATTTAATTTACGTCGCAATCCGCGTTCTATTTGTTGCCTTTTGTTTTTGGCAATCGAGGATCGAAGGGATACCGTCTGCCCTTTTTAGTTCGACCGCCTTTTATATTACCGCATTTGTCTGTTTACTTTTCGCCATACGTCTCCTTTATGATTTTCTTTGCTTTAGAAAACTACAAAGTTGTAATACGGTATTTAAACGCAGACTGAAGCAAAATTCAGCTTAATAAAATATACTTTTTTTGCCCACAAAATATATTTTTGGTTTGCAAATGAAACATCTCCAGCCTGTTTATTTTAACATTTTCCTTCAGTCGATCGCTTCCGCCTGGCTTCAATCACCCGTTTCCCACGTGCAAATACAAAATATCGTTTTCTCAGCGTTGATTGTGCTCAAAACCTGTCCTAATCAAATTTATGTTTGTTCATCTTGAGCAACTGCACCCCTCGCCACTAGGTGAGAAGATGCAGAAGATCCGATTGAACTTAAATCACTCAATCTAATCTCTTGAGTGCATGGAATAAGATTTATAATTAATGAAATTGTTCATTTTTATTAAAATAAATTAAAAAGTCGTAGAGGTAAGTACAACTACAAATAATCTGATAACACTCTAGCTTACACTATTCATAGTATAGTATCGGCATTTTTTACACTCTACCTATTTATGCTGAGCAAACCCCTTTTTATCAATATCCCTAAGCTTAGAATTATTTATATTATTATGATTTTTTTAAATGTAATTTGATGCGATAAATAAAATCTTTTTTCAATTTCAATTTCAACATGGCATTAAATGAGACCGCGGATTGTGAACATGGTAATTTTGCCTAATTATTATATTAGCACTACCAAATACATCAGTATATTTTAAGTAGATCACTAAATTAAAGACTTTCACTAAGTAAATACTTAAGTAGCGTTCTGTCACGCTCTTTTCTGAGAAATTCGAATAGACAACACTACAGTTAACCATTTACTTAGCGAAATCCTCAATTCAGAAACTGGCCATAACTGTTATATCACTTGCTTTCGGTTATAGTCCGGGTAACTGTTTCGGTGTATATTTTTCCACGTTCTATGAGTAAACTTTCTGCATACCATGCCCTACCCTCCCTGGCGAAATGAGTCCATTTGCACTTCAATCCAGGTTCTTCGCTGCCGGCGACTGCCTCGCTTTCCCGCCGCCTTGTTCGACACAACACCGCGCTTGATTTACGCGAGTGAGCTATTTATACAGGTGTCTCGGAGAGGGGACTCGTAGCTGTCTATTGCATCACACCAGAAATTATAGAAACTCGGTTACCCTCCGAGAAGCCATCAAACGAGATGTAATGTAAACAAAGATGCTCAGTAAATAAATAGGCAAGTGTGTCTCGGTTTGTTTTCCAACTACGTTTGTGCTTCGATGTCGCATCAGTTTCGAGTGCCGTGTGTTCGCATCGAGTTTAATTGAAATTTTAATGGAGCAGGTGCCGTGGGCTTTGTTAGACAATGTCAACACGACACATGTAGCTTACCGACTGTCGGGAAGGCCTCGAGTATGTTTCAGACGTGATTGTTTTTATACTTATTTCAAGTAGGTATATTGCTCCTCTTCGTAGATAGGTTCCTTGCTTTAATCAATTTGGTAGCACACCACGCTTCACTTATGTACGCCTATCGACAGGTACGAGTATCTGTTATAATTTTATTAAGATCAAATATTTGCAGTTTCTCCCTCCTATCAAGAGCGTTCATACTTTACCCTCCTTATCCTATTTCCACTTTGGACTTCACGGTTGAGTCGACTGCGAAAGTTACACTATTTATCTGTGCAGAAAATGGGAAAATTTTCAATGTTTTTAATTTATCATGCAAATAATACGTTATAAGTTTGACGTTAAACGATTTATCTCGTGACCGAAGGGCAAACTCAGTGAGCGGTACGGGTCGCGATCTCTCCTATCAGACTTTATTAACCTGCGATGTTTACAAATTGTATTTATTAGGGCGCTTGTTGCGCGCAGATTGAACGCGCTCAATCTCCGCGCCGAGCTCCGACACCAGTGTTATGTAAGTGTACGGTTTTTTGTAAGGTTCGCGTTTTATTGCTCAAGGTGGTGTTGTTGTTGCCCTCCTGCCAGACGGTTTAAGTACCTATCCTACATACACAAACGTGATAAATTGTTTTTTTTTAATTTATTTGTAAGGAACCTAACACAATAATACAGGTGATATATTACAATAAAACTTGCTAAACTTTTATGATTAATGATGATAAGAGATAGTTAATTTCTTATATTTGGATATATGCATACTTCTTATAAATAGAATTACTTAATACTAATAATACGTTTTTCTATTCCAAAAATATTAAAATCATACCTCGACCAAATAGGGGATGTATTAGCAAAGTACCCGAAACCGGCGTGCGCGCATGCAACGACTAATGAATGTTGAGGAAGCGAAAGTGATCTGTCAGGATCGTGGCAAGTGGCAGTCCTTGGTCTCTGCCTACTCCTCTGGGATACAGGCGTGAGTTTATGTATTTATGTAACAAAATCATTAAAACGAAGGAAATAACAACTTTTTTGACTTTCGTTTGGGGCTCTTTGTGCCATCGTATTTGGCATTTTCTCAACTAAATCGTATTCTACTAACCGCATTTTTCAAAATTTGTTCGTTGCATTTCAACAGACGTTTCTGCAACTATTGTGCCGTTTGGAGACTGTTAAAACGTCTAACGAGATATACTTCTCTCACGATGTACCTACCTATTTGCTTGTCTGCCTATAGGCAAATAAGTACCCAATAGTTAGGCGGGGTGCGGCGGTAAGTCCTCGCTGTAAGAGTGTTATTGTTGACAGCACGGGAGCGCGTAATGATTCCCCCGAGGGCGCAAATCAACAGCGGAGTTTGTTTTCCATTACAAACAGGGACATAATCTCGCGGCGCGGCTGTAAAGCGATAATAAAAACACGCGCCACCTCGCCCGCCCGCCTCGACACCAGGAAAACTCTTTAAAAAATATACACTACAACAAAACAGCAGCCGAAGTGGTTGTTGCCGGAAGTGTTGAACTTCAACGACTGTAGGTAATAATGAGGTGAATGCAATCAATTGAACTATACATAGTAAGCGCAGTTCCACTACGTGGCATAAGTATTTTATTATTTTTGCATGCTATAAGTTATAATGAAAGTTTTGATATAAAAAAAATACGACTATTCCGTACAGGAATTCACCGCATGTTATTTCCACTACATACAACGCAGCTTGGCCGAGCCAGATAATGCGAACGAGGAAATAATCAGTAATGAAATCTGCGGTGTCGTAACAGCATACACGTGTGCGGCGCCGCCTTGACCCGCGCGGCGCGCGATGACTGCGCGACCCGCGCGTATCGCCGCCGCAGTGCGTGCACCTCGCTGCTCCCACAACACACGCTCAGATAAACACTGACTTCATTCTTACTAGATAGTCACCTTTATAGATGACATTCGGACTCTCAGTAGCTGCTGCGGACTTTATCTCGGAGGGGTAGGCAGAGACCAGAGTTTGCCACGATTCTAATGAGCCTGAATCTCAGCGGCTGCAATCGCGTATAAACGAATGAACGGCTTTTGATGGAATTTGGTAAACGGGTCTACCCGATACTCCAACTTGCATTAGATTAAAAAAATAATGCTTATGGCATTAACTTCACCGCATTGTAATTACATTAGTTTAAGTAATAATAAAAGTGTTAATAAACAAATCTAATTTCGTGTCACAGTGTTTGTTATCGAACTCCTCCGAAACGGCTTCACCGATTTTTATGATTTTTTTTGTGTAAATCTTTTAGGTCTGGAAATAGATAGTAGGCTAATTAATATAAATAATACTTTTTACGATACGTAGGTAAAAAATCGCCGGCTCAGCTAGTACTCGTAGTATACACACATCAAAAAAATTTTGCGATTACTTTGAAAAACTGAAATCTTTTTTGTTACTGTAGATTATATTATGTTTTTTTCTTCTTTTTAGATTCTTTATTTAAAAATAAAGAATTAGAACACAAAACAATGACACCGTTCAGTTGTTTTTTTCATATTAAAAGGCTTTCAGTCCTAGCTTACGCTCATTCAGAAATCTGATTTAGTCAATTATAACCGATTCAAGATATTTTTTGCGGAAAGTTGTGATTGAAAAAATGCCAAGAGGATTATCAGAGGTTTTACGAGCAAGAATAGTAACTTTGAGGGAAGAAGGATACACCACGAGAGTACTAGCACGAAGACTTGCTATATCCCAATCCTGTGTCGTGGCTACGTTGCAGAGGTACCACGGAATGGGGAATTTAGCTGACCGACCCCGCAGCGGTCGCCCAACTGTTTTGACAGCTGCCCAAAAGCGCTATATTAGATTGCTGGCAGCCCGTGATCCAACAATCAACGCCACTAAAATAAAAGCAGAAGTCAGGGCCGCCTCTGGGTTTGAAGTTAGCACGCAGACCGTTCGCAATTGCTTGCACCACGCTGGATTACGAGCACGGAGGTCTTGGCGAGCTCCGCTCAATTCCCGGCAACGTCAACAACGAAGATTGCAGTGGGCTAGACTTCGGCAAAATGAAGAAGGTGAGGAAGAAAACATTTGGCAAAACTGTCTCTTCGTTGACGAATCGCGAATCAGCACTCATCCAGATAACCGACGTGTCCGTGTCTGAAGAAGACCAGGCGACCGTGAAAGACAAAGAACTGCCACTGGAACAGTTCAGCAAGGCGGAAAATCGGTGTACTTTTGGGGTGGCATTATGATTGGAGCTAGAACGCCTTTGATCCCGTATCGGGGCTACATGGCAGCAGAAATGTACAAAGCAGTTGTTATTGATGATATCGTCAGACCATTCCGAGTAAACCATGGGCACCAATTTGTACTGGTCGATGATAATGCGCCTGCACATCGAGCTCAACGAGTCAATGCTGCTCTTCAAGAATACGATATCACACGTTTAGACTGGCCTGCCGGCTCGCCCGACTTAAACCCAATAGAGCACGCGTGGAAACGAGCTGTATGGAACCGTGAGCCACGTCCCCAGACAGTTCCAGAGCTCAGGGAAGCCGCTATTGAAGAATGGGATAGGTTACCCCAGGAAATGCTGGATAACTTAATCCTCAGCATGCCCAGGAGGATCTCCGCATGTGTTCGAGCCAGGGGAGGAGTTATTTTATATTGAATTTAACCTTTTAATAATAAATTGTTGTTAAAGTTTAATTAAACAGTATTTTTCTTTCTATGAAATTTCTATCACAATTACATTATGATTAATGGCTCAATTTTTTTTAAATAAATAATAAAAAATAGTTTTAAATTTTAATTTCAAACAGGGTATTCCTAGTTAAAGAAAGCATACAACATAGATTTTTTCTTGATGAAGTTAAATTTAAAGAATTATAGGAGCTTATGCTAGTGATCACAAACTTTTTTTGATGTGTGTACTCTATGCCAAATACTCTTTCCGTGGATGTAGACATACTGTTGATAAAAGTCGCTCAAAAATGTGTCTTATCTTTACTGGGTATTTCAGAAAAGTCCGGCCAAATTTAAGGGGAATATTTTACCTACTCATTATAAAATTGTTACTTACGAATTTTCGTTTGTATTGATACAATATATATATATATATATATATATAATGAAAACATCTCCAAAATATTAATTCAATAGTTATTATTAACCAATTTCTATTTAAATAAAATATACCACATTCAATACAAATATTTTTATGCCTTATAAAAAAAATTTTTACTTAATAAACGTTAAAGTTTTTAGTTTTACGACAGCTATTGCACACCATTTGATATTTGCTCTATTGAATGTATGAAACAGCTGATATTTTATTTCTTTTGTTAAATACCATGACCTGGTACCTGCAAATATCTATATACAGTTATTTATTGCTTCTATGTCATTCATTTATTTTCAAAAAAAACCCCAACCCTATCTTCGATTTCTTGACTTTTCCGAAACAGTTTCCTTATATCTTGGCGATCTATTTGGCAACGACTAAGCTTAAAAGAAGGAGGAAATAATCAGTAATTAAATATCTTCGGTGTCGTAACAGCATACACGTGTGCGGCGCCGCCTTGACCCGCGCGATGATAACAATATCAGCGTAAGTGTATTATATTAGTGCCTGATAGGTATTTTAAAAATAAAAAGTACTTATCAGTATCAGCTCATAACTAAAGTTACGTCGTTAAGGTTTATAAAAGATAGGACTTTATAATAATCTGCAGTGATCCGGGCCCCGCACACGTCATTTTACAAGCAGGGGTAATAAAGTCACATGGAGATGAATCAAAAAGTGAAAAGTTGTCGCGCGCTAATGCGACGGGTGTTAGATTAAAAGCGATTGTCCGGTGTCCGGTGTCCGGTGTTCGGTCCCGTCCCCGCCGCCGCCGCCGTCTCGTAAACACCGCTGTCGCAACCGGGAAATATCTCAAATTCGTACATTATTTATTGCACTCTTCATTATAGTATTCTAGTAAATAATACGGTGCTATTGTGTAACTCCACTGTAATCGTCCGATTTAACCAACTGCGAACTGTCAAATACGTACGTATTTTGACACTTCAGAAACGTCAAACTTCAAACCCAATGCAGTAAACAGGTCAAGTTCTAGTTCGACTAGTCTGACTTAGCCTTATAATTGTGCCATTGTAGTACGTAGCAAGTGGTGGGGTATGTGAACACCTCAGACACTCAGGTTTCTTCCGATATTTTTTTTCGCCGTTAGTGAGTGACATTTTGCTACCATAATTTCACAAATGTACGTAACTTAGAAAACAAAGTCATTGGTACATGCCGGGACTTGAACCCACGACCCCCCAAATGAGAAGCCGGCGTTCTATCGCTCCGCTACCACATTATGGAGTAGGCAGGCTAGTACAATTTAATTAAGCAATGCTTGGCAAATACTAAGCGAGCAATAATATTTTTTCTTAAGTACCCACTTTTTACTTATTTTTAAGAATCATAATATGCAAATTGCGCGTTGCTTTATCATCATCATCATCATCATCATCATCATCATTCAGCCACAAGAAGTCCACTGCTGGAAATAGGCCTACTCCATGGATTTCCAAAAAGACCGGTTGGAAGCGGCTTGCATCCAGCGTCTTCCTGCCACTTGGATGAGGTCATCTGTCCATTATCATGCTTTATACAAAATAAAAACTAAAATATTTAGTGATTGTTACTCAATTAATTGAATCAATGTTGTTGATAAATAATTTTCTTATATCAGAAAATCTCACGCAGGGGAAACCTACTGAATAAACAAATATATCCACGGGAAGGTACTTGCCTATTGCATATTGATGTTTATATAATATTGCATATTGTATTATTATAGGTACTTGGTTGGTATCTACATCTTTTCTTTATCTCTCTCAGAGAGAGAGTATGGGCTTTATTACCAGCGTGCCTACCCCAGATCGCGATTTCAAGCGTCGAGATATGTGAACACTTCAGACACTCGGGTTTCCTCACGTTATTTCCTTCACTGGTAGCGAGTGGTATTGCTACTATAAATTTAAAAAACTTTATTTACCATTTTAAAATCCAGGCGTGAGTTATTTTCTATATTTCAGATATTTTACTATAGTCCTTTCCAAGACAAAAGGCAGGCCACTTAAGGTATTTACATGAGACATGCGGATAAATTAAACGCTACTTAAAAACCATTATGTGAGTACAATGTGTGTTTCCACATCGCCCTCTGTTTTGGTGGATAATTGTCAAGCCGGAGCGTGTGTGTGTGTGTGTAGGTGCGACCGGGATGAGCCGCGGTGACATTTTATTTAAATTAAAAAGTTGTCGCCCCTCGCCTCCGCCCCCTCGCCCCCTCGCCCCGCGGCCGACCGGGCCGGGATTAAAACCGTGCGGTCGCGGTAGCCGCGTTGATTGCGACTGCTTTGTACCTACCTACTTAGCTACCCAACAATTTGTACGAGTTACACAAAAATCTAGACGAAGTCTCACAAAAACCGAAAGTGTTCTAAACCAGATAGGAAAGTATTTAAACTAACATTGATTTTTCTAACCGACCTACGTAAGACGTTAACAACCTGCATATGGGTGCTAAGCATTATGCAGATGACAGATGTTAGCCTGTCCACTAATGCATATGAATGAGCCAACTTTGATTGCTACGCCGCTACGGCCATGGCTACGGCGTAGACGCGCTACGAGAGGCTACGCCGCTCGTAGCACTTGGGATGGCTTGCACATGCACATATTGCGTACTTTAACCACGTACTTTAACCACGTACTTTAACCACGTACTTTAACCACGTACTTTAACCACGTACTTTAACCTACTTTTAAATACTGGAGGGTTTAGTAGGCTGCGGTTGTGTAGCTGTTACTACATTACTTGCTTAGTTGTTGATTAGATTGCTATTGCTTCATCACTTGATTAAATTATTATAGCACTTGCCTACTAGTGATATCTAATTTTACTTTTAAGGTACTCTTTCAGAAAAATAAAAAGCAATAAATTACAGCCCGCAGACAAAGCGACCACGGCGAGCGTAGCGAATAGAAATGCCTTAAAATCCTTGATCTGTGTAACGCAACGCATTTAGACCAAACTGCGTATGCATACGTAACCGTTGATGACCAAAAAATATATAATATATACCTCACGCCTGAACCACGGACCGGTAAACAGAGAAATAGTATCACTACTTGCTAACATCTAACTAAAAAGCCCATGAATTGAGCCCAGTGATGGGCATGGGCCTCTTCTATGTTTAAACAAACATGCCAGCCAATCTCGTTTATTGCTTTTTGACGGTTTTACTCGTAGTAATGTGATCGACCGACGACGTGTTCAAGCGGTAGGACGGTTGATAGAATAAGGCGGACACAAAGGTTGGGTAAACGATCGGTACCCACTTGCCACGACCCTGACTAAAGAACAAATTACTATAATAGTAGAAAATGTGTGATAGATCGTAATTGAGACGTACAACGTAGCGTCAAACGTTTCTTACCAATTAAAACTCTTGATATTCGTAATATAATCAGGTCTAAACGTGGACAGCCTGTACATTGCAATAGTTACCCGGACTAAGTAAAATGCCACCAATCTTAATAGTGATTAAAGGCCTAGAATGGTAAACTGACAGGCGAAGAGTCGAATTTTATTTATTGTTTTTAAATCGTTTTCTTGGCGCCAGAGCCAAAGAGCAATTAATATTTAAGGCTTCGGTTTCTCACTCTCCAGCCGCAGAACTCGGTAAATGCAATAAGAACCTTTTATTTATAACCAGTAGTGGATGGAATTCTATACAGACCAGTCAACAAGTCATTTGCTGCATAAATTATTATTATTATTTAATACTTTTGTTGCACTTAGCCTAATGTGCAATACGGTGGACTTAATGCGAAAAGCATAAGGTGGAAGAAAGATTGGTAGGCGTGCAAAGAGGTGAGAGGGAAAAAGTGTAAATGCAATTTAAAATATACTTAGTATAAATATAAGGTAAGATTGAATAGACCTACATATTAATATAATGCTTAACTATGAAATACTGTACACACTACTGGAGAGAAAGGAATGATACTTATAATTTACGGAACATAATGATGAGAACGAAGTATGTATATATCGTAGAATATGTAAATATAATAGCGGACATACAGCTGAAAGATTCTTATCATGACGAGGGGCTAAGGGAGGTCGGGGTAACACTTCCGGAGGAAGTGTTTCTGGACAAGAGCTTTGAAAGAGTTAAGAGAGGGAGTTTTACGAATATTATCAGGGAGAGCGTTTCAAAGACGAACAGCTGAGACGGAGAAAGAGCTGGAGACATAACCAGAGTGGTGAGAAGGGGTACAGAGAAGAAAACTTTGTGAGGAACGAAATTCTTCATATTTGGGAAATACACTGAAGGATAGATGTCATACACAGACCTAACTAAAATTTTACTAGGCTAACTCTTCATGTCATAGCATTTATTTATCTTATACTGGCAGTCCCTAAATTTAAAGTCTGTTAAAATTTTAACACCAAAAAACCTCGTTTTATTTTACGTACCTTAGTAACGTATTTAGAGCTTGATCCGATTTGACTTCACTTCTTAAGGTACCGCCACTGCCCCATCTCATTTATCCAAAGAATATTTCTAGCTCAGAGAAAAGACTATTTTGAGAAAATTGTAATTCGCGGAACCCCAGTGACTTTTCCACAGAACCCTTGGGTTTCTGCGGAACCCACTTTAGGAATCGCCGCACTATACTGCATACTTGAAATAAAAGTATTTTGAGTGTAGAATATTCTTTACATGGTGGTAGCGTGGAGTGGTGAGCTGCAGGACGGCCGCGGGCACGCCGCCGCTGCCACCACCGCCACCGCCGCCGCGGATCCGCTAGATTTATGGCTCTGCCCGATGCCGGCTAAACCAAATTAACTAACGCACTCTTCGCCATACAATTCCAGATTATATGAGCTTCTTTTTTATGTACTTTTGTGTAAGTATCAAGCTTCGAATCGAAATGGGCATTACAGTTCAGCAGCGTTGTCGAACTGCCCCTATATTACGCGCACCCGATCTCGAACGATTCCAATTGTTTAATTGTCAAAATCATATTAATTGCCAACGTAAATGTCAGGACTCCGATAGGATTTGGTGCGCAAAAATTCGGCAACTGGGCTTTGAATTTACTCGCATGCGTAACATATATAATGTCCTACAGTAATACATTTATTGCAGGTACATTTTATTACTCATTGACAAAGCCTAATTTTTTTATTTTCTAAGTCCTATGACTTATTATTAAGATAATAAAAAAACTAAGCCTAGTCTAGTCCAATAGTCTAATAGTCTAGGCTTAGTTTTTTTATTATCTTAATACTAAGAAATGTTTACAGACCACTGAACTTGCTTATTTTCCCCGTGTACAAAGTCGTGTCACTTAAAATATTTCCACGAGGCGAGGTTCATTGAACAGGACATTTCTTCACGGCTGAAGATTCTTTCGTACTTCGCTCGAGTCGCTGGCGCTGACAGGAATTATGCAAATTAATTGGCAAAAATATTAAATGCCCGCTCTCTACTTCTTGGAAGTTACCGCACCAGGGGAGAAGTGCTTAAGTTTCGCTTGGACATCTCTAAATTTCATTGCCTACAATTCACCTCGCCATTTTTATGGTTGCTAAACTGAAATAATAAAGGTCTGACACCATTTAAAATTGAAATCATCCAAAATCCACTTGAGAAACTTCTGTCCTTGTGTTTATCGTTACGTAGTTTTCGAGAGATGGACAAATGGACATGGCGTCTCTGTCTCTAGATGAATGTATACCAGATTTACGTGAATAGGCACTGTGTATTCATAAGACCACCGGATAAAAAACGTTGTTGCGATCTTACATGACAGATATATTGGTAACGTCAACAGAAAATATTAGAATTAAAAATACCTTACTATCTCAAAAATGTATCCTTCCTTTTTTAACGTTTTGTTTAAATTGAACGGGAGTTACTTAGTTACTGCATTTTACTCTATTAACTCGATTTTTTTACAAGCAAGCTGCTTCTTATTTTTCTGCTTACACTACTTGGCCAGTAATAAACAGTGGTACGTTGTTGAAGTTGAAAAGAAAGCGTAGATAAAGCCTATTATATTTGCATAGTGAGTAGCCGCTCGGGTAGTGAGTAGTCAGACCGACGGCGGCGGCGGCGGCGGCGGTGCGGGATACTTTCTCATCTTTATTGGACAATCTCCCGAAAAAACCTCTTTACGTCACGAAACGAGGAACTAGCAGAGAGCAGGCTTGATAGAAATTTAGCAGTTGATTCGCGAGGCTTGAATCTTGATTTCTGAACACACCAGCTCTAGAAATTCTGACACAATCACTTTTGGACTATTTATTAAACATATGAATAATAAACGGAGCGAAATTATAGGGAATTGTTACAAAGAATTTAATATAATATATGATAGATAGATACATTATTTATGCGCACTTTCAGATATAGTAAAATATACAGAGAGTGTAACACAAAGACAATAATAATAACGTATTGTTGTCGTGAATCCTTCTTATCAATTATTCATAACACAAGGCCTTCCATAATTAAATTTGTTTTTATGACATTAATATATGTGAACCAAAGTTATCATGGCTACACAACTTACCACAATGGTCTGAACAGAGTAGGTACCAGTTCTTTGTATTAGCAGCCTCGAAAAGCAAGATACCAGTATTGGTTTTTAACCTCCAACAGGAGACGGATCATAGAAAGAAGAGGAAGTATCTGTGCCAATGTCCAAGCTCCTGCGATACCTAGAGCAGCGACGGCAGTGGCTTGTTACAGTAAGTGGTGCGCCAATCCGCTCAAGCGCCTGACTAGCATATTTGCATCAATGGCCACCGCTCAATAAAGAGAGAGTGCTCACCTAATCCCTCTATATGACAATCGGCAAAACGACTAGGCATGTTTCAAGATCAGGCGCGAGTGTCTACGCATACGTATGGCGAATATAATGAAGTCGCACTGCACACCGTGCGAACGGGAGCGATGGAAAGCGACAGCCTGTGGTGCGATAAGTAGAAAGCACAAGAGGATTCGTTTGCTCTTACGTGCTGTTCGCTCGGTGTATGTCTCACCGCGTCATGGATAGCAAAAGAGACTAAGTAGCCTTAACGATGGCCGTAAAACGAGCTGAAATATGTTGCTAAAATTGTTCCGTTAGAGACAATACTCCAGATTCGTCTAGAATTCTAGTTACAGGATTACTGCGGCCTCATGGTCACTCGCCCCATGAATTTTGCAAAAAAGATAATACTGGCTTCTTTTTTCTTATTTCTTCATTTAGGGTAATTGCCTTCCATATAATGAAAGCAGATATGGTGAATTCGATAAGTCAAGCTTCAGACAGAGCCGCTTTGAACGTTGGGTCATTCGCAGAATGACAAGCAATATATTTATGTCGAATGCTTTTTGTCTGGGACTAAACGCTCCACTGAATACGGGACGGAAATCAAATCTATATCACACAGGCAGCGCATACCTACGTGAATCAAGATAATTTACCCCTCACTAGCGGGAATAAAAATAAACAAGGTTGAGCGCCGCCGCCGCCGCCGCCGTAGCGCGGCAATCAGGTGGAGTTGTTCTCATGCAGTTGCGGCGCTCGCAGCATATTGAAAATTCTCGCTCGACTTCGTGTAAGACACATGACTCTCCCCCACACGTTGCTCGGGGCCTCTAAACCGGCGGCGGCGGGGCACAGCCGGCAGTCATCCACCTGACGACTGATTTGAAGTGTGACTGCGTTACAACGTCGCTGGTTTGTTCCGATGGAGAACTTGCACACAAAAATGTCATCTCATTGCAGTGCAGACTGAGTAGTGTAAATCTAATTTAACTAGCAGTCCCGGCGAACTTCGTACCGCCACAGAATCCGTTTATACGATTCTTGCACAACGCCATCTATTTTTAAAACACAACGTTTGCTCGCATAACGTCATCTATTTAACCTTAAAATAAATATTATTCCACGGGAGCGCATTACCGGGGTATCAAGTATCTATGTCTGAATTAACATCTTTGTCTATCTGTATGCATTCATGTAAATCCGTTCAGCCGTAATTGCGTGATTGAGTAACAAACATCCAAACCTCGAAACATCTTCACAGACTTTCACATTTATAATTTTAATACAAATAATATAATATAAGTAGGAAGCAGGATGTAAATTGAATTTTAATGTATATCTAATATATAAAAATCTCGTGTCACAGTATTTGTTATCGAAATCCTCCGAAACAGCTTCACTGATTATTATGAAATTTTTTGTGTATATTTGGTAGGTCTGAGAATAGCTCGAAAGCTAATGAATATGGCTAAACAACGTTTGTCGAGTCAGCTAGATTAATATTATTGCTAAAGACGCATAAGTCACCATTGTTACTACATGCGGGCATTGCATGAAATAAATAAATACATTACATTACATTGAGCCTACTCCCTTATTAAAAAAACGTTTGGAATTCAATACAAAAACTAAGCACGTATAATAAGGTGCTTATTATAAGAATATGTAATGAGTCCTATTGTAGGGAAAAAAAGTCACTCTAATCTAAGTTTGCGGCTAGTTCTCCACTGCTTCATCGCGCTCTTTATCTAAAGTCAATTTTTTAATTCGATACAAAAACAGAGGCAGTGATACCATCATAAAATATATCGTTACACTCGGTAGATTTTAGTTTTACTGTAAAAAAATAGACTCGTGTGACCAAAAACCTTATTACATCAAACACATTAATATTTAGTTACTCATAAAAGAGAAGTATTTAAGAAAACACTAACGTACCTCGCACAATTTTTATTTGGAAGTAATGTATGATTATTAGTTTTTTACGTGTTACACTTCGATGTTGATAACCTTGGGTTTGAGGTTTGACACATTCATGAAGACGTAATTTATTTTCAGTGATGAAGTCTACTGCAAGCCTCTGCTCTACGCCTGCGAACAGTCAGTCGTATTGTATGTATTGCATTCGTCGCCGGAGTCGTGGCCGCAACGTGCGAGCTCGTCACGCGCGCCATTCCGTCAGCAATATTGTCTAAAGCAATTTGTATGTAAATCAATTGTTGTTAATACTATTTATGCCGATGGTTATTGAGCACTTTCATTACACTTTCTCTAACAAAAACAACAAGTGAAAAGCACTTCTATACGAAGAGTGGAGGGAGTAAAGTCGCAGGGACTCCCGGTTGTCGCATCGAACTCTTTGCGGAAAAAACATCAAGATAAGACGTGATCTTACGGAATTGTTAATACGCGCCAGGGATTGCCTCGCTTAGAGTTTTATCTCTACGCGTGCTTGTAAACTTTATTATGTAAAGCATAAATACGGGGTTTATGAATCGATCTCGTCGTACGTCGTCTTATTAAACGGCTACGAAAACGCATCAAATCAGTAATGTCAATCGTAAGATCGCTGCTTTATGATAATCCAATCTAGTTGTGACGTGATGATGTCCGGATCCGAGGAATGTAAGTCACATTAATACCCTGCAAAATGATTTTCTTGTACCTAAATAGAATATTCAGAGGACACAGTGCACTAATAATTTCAGCGGAACGTTCCTAGCAGCTAAGTGTACGCTATACTCGATTGGCAATTCATCTTCATTGATAGATCTTGAAGTCTCTTTCTACCTCGCTGAGTAACGTCTCAATAGCCATCTCAGAATGTCTCTGTATAGGCCTCACCGCAATCCGCGGGTTGGAGCAGGACAACAAATTACGAGGCGCGGATTAGCTCCATGCGTTATTTATGGTCGCGAGTTTGCGATACGCATGCGATTTTGACTTCGCAAGAGAAGTGTGAATGAGATCTTTACGTTTAATGCTAGCTGTATAATGTGGGTTGATTGACTCTCCTCGATTCCTCACACAGTCGATGCCTAACCTTTGCCTTTAAATTTTTTCCTTGTCGTCAATTTAATTTCATTGCAATTGTACAAGCAATACTGATCTTTATTTGAGCATTACTTACAACTTTGGAGAATGGAACACTGACAGGAGAGGTGAGTAGGAGAGTTGAACACTGAACACTATTAGTCCTTGTAATTACATTCGGCGCATGGCGGGCGAGCTCTCATCTCGGCACCAAGTTATCGCGATAAGGGCCGCGGCGGATTGTCGTGTATCTGTTGTGTATTACTATAAATCACACGAGAGCTGCGCCCGACTACGTTTTGCGGATAACCCACTTCCCTCGCTTTTAGCTCGAGCTTGCCCTCATTGCTTGGGTCACTTACGCAAAAATATTATTATCACACAACTAAGACCTATTTCATAAAATCAATCCACATACTTATTGGTACCAATTTGCTTGATAAACTTATACGTACTAGATTCAAATAATTACCACCGTAAACACTTTGACGCATCTATGGTAATTTATTACGCCAAGAAGATAAAAAATAAGCTGCGAAAAAATATCATTAACAAAAAGGGAAAATAAAAGAAAGTTTTATGGCAGCGTGACTCGTGGATTCAATTTCATCGAATAATCAAGTACAGACAAAGAAGATGGTGCGCGACTTTCATAAATCAAAACAAGAGTAAACGTCACTTCTGGACGGTCGTAAACTCTCGAACCAATTACACATCGCCGCCACAAATAACATTTACTGCCACAGCATGGCGATATCACAACAGAACGCATTTTCTTTTGACAGTTTATAAGTCACTTCCTCTATCGTTTACCGGGCTGTGGCTCCCTCGATTTGTCGTTGCTGGTGTGTGTACGGGCGAGGATAAAGGTCCGGTATTAAAAAGGGCGCACAATTTGAATAGGAGTGCGGCCAAGATCCAATTTAGTGATTGCGAGCGCCGCGCGCCGAGCCTACGCGGGGCCGACTACGCCGACTACGCCGCTTCTATAGCAACCAGACGCAACTATGGTTACACGTTAAATATGTGTCAAATGTCTTTAAAGCCGCTATTGGAATTGAATATTGTAAAGAGAATTTAAGTTAAATGCTCCTTAAGGGATAATTAAGAAAGTCGTGCAAAACAGCCTAACTTAAGGAATTTTACTGTGAACGATCGCCGAAGGCCACTCATGAACTTGAAACACGAGAGTAAAATTTTGACATTTTTACTGTACTACAGTCATGACAACCTACCCGTCATGACATATGGTGCTGAAACGTGGACACTCACGGTGTGGCTGGTCCACAAATTTAAAGTCGCTCAGCGTGCTATGGAAAGGGCTACGCTCGGGGTTTCTCTGAAAGAACGAATTCGAAACGAGGCGATCCGACAGAGAACCAAAGTCACCGACATAGCCCACCGAATTAGCATGCTGAAGTGGCAGTGGGCCGGCCATATTATCCGAAGAACTGATAACCGATGGGGTAGACGAGTTCTCAAGTGGAGACCGCGGATCGGTAAATGTAGTGTGGGACGTCCTCAGACTCGGTGGAGCGATGATCTTCGCAGGGCGGCTGGCAAGAGTTGGAGAGTAGCCGAGGACCGTGCTCAGTGGCGTGCTATAGGAGAGGCCTATGTCCAGCAGTGGACAAGCATAGGCTGATGATGATGATGACTGTAGGTACTACAGAAGTTTTAGACGACGAATAAGTACGGGCAACTGTTTTTTTTACCAAATGGACACGTTATTCTTAGCTGGAATTCTCGTTTGTTATTCGTTTTCCGGCGCTGCGATGTCGCTGTCCGGAGTGGTTGGCCCATTCTTTGCGGCCAGCTGAGATACCCTTGTTCCATTGCGCCCGGATGGAGAACGACCACCAAATACAAACATATGGAAGGTCCTCCCGTTACGTAAATATGCGTAACATCCTACGGTTAACATTAGTTATAGCCGAGTCGGAAATTTAATTCAGACGAAAGCATTGGATGCGAATATTCACTACATAATTATTATACTGGAGTAGGTATTATTTCATGCTCCGCTATCTGTTTGGAGAAAGAAATGCGCAACATCTCCAATATTTAGACGCAGAACTGGAATAGGGTGAAAATAAGACAAGAGTTGCTCTGAAACAATCATCATGATCATCATCATCAGCCATTTGACGCACACTGCAGGGCATAGGCCTCTCTCATGGTTTTCCAAGCTTCCCGGTCTTATGCCAATAAATAAACAATACAATTCAAATATATTTATTTTTCTCCAGTAGTCCACAATAAACTTAAAAAACCGGCCAAGTGCGAGTTGGACTCGCGCACGAAGGGTTCCGTACCATTATCTATACAACATTTGAATATTATGTCAAACGTCTACCTGTTATTAACTTGTATGGAATCCCCCATTTGTTGTTATAGTGGCAACAGATATACATCATCTGTGAAAATTTCAACTATCACGGTTTATGAGATACTGCCTTGTGACAGACGGACGGACGGACGTCCAACAGAGAACGATGCAAGGAGTTGTCTGCCAACTTCAATGACAGAGAGGGACTGAGTGCTGGCTGATGCTGAGCTGATGTTCTGTACGTCCTTGTTGCGGGGAACGGCTCGGAGCTGCGTTGTCGCGACGCAATTCAGTGCGGTTTCGCCAAAATAGAATGCAGAGCGGACTGTAGCGCGCAACGAGATGGTAATGGTTTTATTAACTGAAAATGTATTCAAAGAACACTCTTTAGTAGGTAAATTTTCCATGTGTGCTGCAAAAATGCATGCTTTTTTGAACGGTGCACGACAAAGCCTCAGTTATTTCACACAGTATACTTCTCCATGTTAAAAACAAGCTTAGTTATCATAAAATCTTTCTATTACCAATCTTAGCAGACTACAATGGGAAGAAGTCCTTGCATCAAAAGTAGTAAGAAACAAAGTCAAAGTCGTCTAATTGAAAAGGAGAGCCGTAACGGTCGCGCGGCAGTAAAGTGTCAGGTCGGTTTATGGTATCTACTATTGAAACACAGAGATGTACAAAAGGACTGCTCATTTAAGTTTATCTTGAAACTAACTAACCCCCGGTTTTTCGTACACTAACAAGCTGTTAATCTACTGTTAACAGCTGTCAGTGGTTTTTTTGTATGCACTTTGTTCAATTGACAGCTATTAACAGTAGATTAACAGCGTGTTAGTGTACGAGAAACCGGGGGTTAGTTAGTTTCAAGCTAAATTTAAATGAGCAGTCCTTTTGTACATCTCTGTGGGTAAGACTCGCGTTAGTCACAGAAACAAACGAGCGATGTATTTTGAGATTTGCTAATGAATTTAAAAATATTTTTCAATTATACCGAACTGAAAAAACCTTTGTTAAGGTCGTTAAAAATCATGGGCTACTTATAACAGGCTATAAGTTTAGCTAAAAAGTTTCATATCCCCGCCGGAAAGGTATCTTTAAAAAGTAAAAAAAAAACAAAAATGCGTCGAGAAACAACTACGTCATCATCATCACCAGCCTCTTGACACCCACTGCAGGACATAGGCCTCTCTTATAGTTTTCATAACCATGAGGGCTTTTGCCATCATCGCCAAGCTTGACAGGCGGGTTGGCAATCGCAGTATGCGGTTGGAATCCTAGGAAGACGCTGCTGCCCGTCTAATGGTAATTTATTTCCTTGTCGCCTTCTACGACATCCACGGGAGGAAATAGAGTGACGCTATTCTTAATCCGGCGCCACACGGATACGTAACTAAGCTACGTATCCAACATACACAGCTGCGTAAACTCTTAAAGTGGATATAGGTGTAAGTATTTTAATTCTACATTTTTATCTAAAACTGTTTAATATTTACGGGTTCGTTTAGCTAAAACTGTTTGAGATGCACGGGAAAGCGGGGGTTAAAAACTAAGCTGAAGAGAGGAAAATAATAAAAAAAAGTTTATCTAAACAGTCACTGAACCAAGTAGGTCAAACCTAGTCGGAATCTTCCGAAAAAATTCAAGTAAGTGACTCTGGACTAAGTAAATAACATTAATAAAAGTGGCCCAGGAATTGGCGCCGTCGAATCTTCTCCACCTTCATCAGTGATTGTCCGCTGAGGTTTCCAATCGCGCGGCCCCGCCCTGCGCGCTCTCAATCGTTACTGCGCATAAACAGTTTGCGCTTTTTACACTTTACAGCGACCCTCGTAAACCGACCGCAGACCCGCCGCATCAGCGGTCTGCGCCACCAGGGATGACATACTCGCACAGTGTCGATACACATCAACGCAATATTTGCTATCTTTCTGTGCCTATTCCAGCAGCTTTCAAATCTCTTAACGAGTTTTCTCTTACGCCGATTACCCTTTTTCCTAGAGTATCATCTTTGTTAACTATTATATCCATGGATTCTCCCTCTCTCTCTTAAAGAAGTCTGTGCTCTGCAGTGGAAGGTATATACTGGCAAGGGCTTATAACTTTTGTGCGTCGATCTGCCTCATAATCTTTGACTAATTCATTGTCCCAAATGTACTTCACATTTTTAATATTATAGCTTCGTATGAGTGTAGTATGTTATAACTTTAGTCTGCGTTAGCGACGCAAATAACGATAACCTCAACCCAATTAGACATCCCTACGTCCGAGGCATCGTCGACGTATCGCTCGGTCTCGCGATGTCTTTGGCCATTCGGTATTTGCATTTTACTCGCCTTGGGCCCTTGCGCTCGTTCAAGACGAACGCTTTATGCCTTTCAGGTAATAACCCCTTTGACCGAACACAGAACCGTATCAATGGTAAACCACGGGTGAATCTAGGGTTCAAATGTGTAAATGTACCTATGTATCTTGTATTGGAGCAGAGAGGGTGATCTATTATCTCCCTTGCTGTTGATCATTTGCATCTTCATATTTCGCCTTAAAGGCTGTTAGGCCATAGATACCCCTATACTGGCACTAGCTCATAATGAGTAATGGGGCGGGCGGTAACGGCCGCGGGGTATTTTTATCTGCGTCGTATGCAAATGAACGCGCACCTTGTTGCCGCCCGACGCCGACGCCGTGAGGGCGGCAGGGCTGCCACCTCGTTAGCACGTACTCTCATGAATTTACATACCCTCAGAATGTAGGAGACCATCGTCAAGTAACTGCCAAGACTTACGACAATATGACATCATCACCGGCACTGTTGTTAAAATGTTTAACACATCCTTTGCGTTGTATACGGTTCTAGAATAAGTTTCCTGAAGATAATTGAGTTTGTCAGAGATGCGTTTAAAAAAATGTGTTAACAACTGTGTAACATTAAAAATTATTTAGATGACAAAGATGTCTGTCTTTATAGAGTTTTACGTTTTAGAATAAGAATGTAAAATTTGAAAATAAAAATTATTGAGTTTTCTTTAAATGTACACCTATATTAAATTTGTAACGTTCCATAAGTCAAAGATTCTGCGCCATAATGAATAAAATGTTATTTTTGTTTTTTTTTAAGTCCATTAGTCCGTTTCTACTACGAAACGCATTACTTTGTAGCCTTTAGGCGAACGTGGCCAGCCAGCAGAACACTTTCAGGCATGGCCAAGATCATGGATACAGAAAAACATAATAGCAAGGAAAATTTTAAGACTCCACTGTCCCTCCGTCTGTCTATTTGTCACCAGACTATATCTCATGAACCGTGATAGCCAGACAGTTAAATTTTTTACAGATGATGTATTTCTGCTGCGCCGCCAAAAATTACTAAAAATAGAATAAAATTAATATTTAAGTGGTGCTCCCATACAACAAACGTGACTTTTTTTGCTGTTTTTTGCTCGATATCAATAACAGCAACAGGTAGACGCTTGAAATATTCAAATATTGTATAGATAATGGTACGGAATCCTTTCGTGCGCGAGTCCAACTTGCATTTGGCCAGTTTTTTTTAGTTTAATAAACCATATTTAAGACTAGTCTCGTCCTCTGCCTCAACCCTACTAATGATGTTAGGAGCACGTAAGTGGCGGGCTCAAGAAAGCAATTATCGTCGTCTCGCAGTCGGCAGACGGCCGCGGCATAAAGCCTCCGTATCGCGTCTGCCGCCGTTCCGCTGTGTACCGACAGTTAACGTGTTGGCACGACACCTTCCGTGTTTACTTACGAATGCCTCCGAATTAACACTAATGGCCAAAACATCCTGCCTTTGAGCCTCTAGTTATCTTGTCAAGATCATCTTGTTTGTTGTACCGACTGTTAGTAGGTACTGCAGCGTTTCGTGTTGTAAAAACTTTGTCATTTGTAATTAGATGCCCATTTGAATTACAATTTCTCTTTTGGGTATAGGGGCGTAAATCGGTACGTAAACGATATCAAAGTCAACAAATGTTGATTCAACAAAACCTGAAATACCATTGGAATCCCAGCACAAATTCGACGTGTGGAATCAAATAGTAGTGGAGTAATTAGAGATTAGGCGTGCGGCCGGTGATCGAGAGTCGTTCAATAGGTGTCCGGGCTAGGGCGGGCGGTGGACGTGCGTGGACGCGGCACAAAGATGGCCGCCAACAATCCACGTCAAATTGCGGGCTGACAAGGTGCGGTCGCGAGCTATTGCACATACTCGCTTTAGAAATACGTGGAGCTGTTTGAGTTGAATTTGTAGGTATATTTGTTTTTGATATTCTTTCATTTCGCCAAAATATGTTGGGCCACAAGATCTTACAGACTACGCCACTTACAGTATACTTACTTAAGTTCTTTTGGAAATGCTGTTCATCTGTGTTTGAAAATGAGTTTGTGGCGAGCACTCCTACATTCCTGCATCGCGTAAGCAAAATGTTTCACATGACATAACATAAATATAACGTCCGACGAACATTAGTCGGACCGGCCATCCCCAGGCATACGATCTGCCTGGCGGGAAATTTCCCTTTATAGTGGAAGAGCACGATCACTCGCTCTTCCCTATAGTGGTGACCCTCGACAGAACAATATCAACCTTCTTTCGCTCTCGCAGCACCCCACATACAATCAGTCTCAAAGCAAGGCCAGCATTGTAAATTTGTACATACTTGTACATAGTCATCCTCTTCCCTCTCACCTCATCAGTTCCACTACAGTCAACGCACCGACTACTGGTAATGATGGTAAACTCCCCCAAACCCTCGGCACGGCAGCCACACAGCAACAGCGAAAGTTGCCAGTGGTACAGCAGCCTTTACCGGTTCCTACCACATGCGCAGTCCCCATGGTACTGTCGCCGGTAAAGTTAGCCGCCGAATACCCTCAATCGCTAGTCGACTCACTGACTCAGCGCCTCGTGGCACTTGCAGGCTTTAGAGCACAGACTTCAATTCCTATCAGACCTATCGAGTCTTGAAGGGGAGTGATGTGGCGAGCACATGGTAACTCTGCGCGTGCACTATAAACTCCAACAAAGGGTCGTGGCTAAGAATTGTGCTAACCAAGTCGGTGCAGTGATCTTGGCAGCGTTTATTTTCAGCCACTACATGTTAAAAAACTAAAAGTAAGCTAACAGTATAAAAGAGAGGTAACAAACTTATTTACTGTTGATATTCGCTTACTAACTACAATTTGGTCGTTAGCCATTTCAATTGTGCAACTCTACGTGTTTCTCTGTCCGCGATTGCCAGTGCAGAGCTGTCAACAGTGGGGCACCGTCACCAGTTTTGCCGAGCACCGCCGCACTCATCACTGACCTAACGCGATTTGTGTTGGCCCACTTTACTACACGCTCCGAGCTTTAATCGACGAGCTTTGTGTACTGCCTCGGATTGCACATGGCGTTTATTTTGCACCGATTAATCTTCCTACACACCTTTGAACTATATCACCAGCTTCTGGCCTTCAAACTTTTGTGCTATTATTAAAGAGGCTCTAAAATTTATAAAAGAAAATTGAACAGGTAGCTGAAGTAGGTTTTGACGGTACATATTTTAAATAAGGGCAGGTTACCCCTTGACTCCAGTCACGCCTTATGGTAAACAAACACGGGGTCCAAATGTTTCTTCACACTAACGCTTTTGTTGGCGACACCGTTTACCACGTTGGGCGCCAGTCTTACGGCGTCATGACTGTCGAAGACAGTGCAATAAGACCCTTTAATGACACACCAATTTCAGGATGGAGAAATTTATAACCTTGTATAATAATACTCTGGCGATTTAAATTGCCGATCCGCGATGGCAATGCTCGGTAATGGGGAACTTGCGTCGAATTTAGATAGAAGTGGCATTGCTTTTATACCACAGACAGCATAGAAAAAGTGAAGATTTAAAAAAAATATAAAGCCATAAAAATGTTTTTTTTCGGGGTGCCAAAAAATGTGAAAAATCAAGTTACTGTGATATTAAACAACATGTTAGATTTCGTTTTTTCACCGAATTCTACTCGTTTTCTAAAATAGGTGTAGATGCACGAAAACATTATTTTAGGAGATAACTCGAATATTAAATAAACGCTCCATGCATTCTCAGGCGTTATGTTTAAGTTGTGACGTCGTAGTTTGAGTCCAATTTGTATGGCGCGTTTTTGTACCACGTGACCAGAATGACTTTTCGGCAGGTAGCATTATGAAAAGTATTAGTCGTAGAGAAAAAAATAACCACGTTTATTTATCTTTTAACACGGCCTCTCCGATTACATTAAAACATTTTTTTGTGCAAGTTCTCCATTGAGCCTATATTCCGCCCTCATCTACCCGGCAATGGAACGCATACATAGGCTACAAAATATACATATTCTCGTTACTCGTTATAATAAAGTCGTTACTACAGATTTTTTTTATTGAGAACCTCAAAGTAACGGAAATCAACATTTATTGAATTTCAGAATAAAAAAATTACTAGGTATATGTTCAATGCAATTGGAATATAATAGAAATAATTATCAAAGAGGAAACAAAACATATTAAAGAGGCCTTTACAAAGTGAGACCTTGGATACAACTCGTGGTCTCCCCGAAGGGGTTTACTTGAAGTTTCTACAGTCAACAGTAATGAGTCAAGACACGTTTTCCCATGCCGCTTGCACGTACAAGTACGTAAATAATCGGGCAATCAGCGGTAACGAAGTGCAAACACGCTCGCAGCTACTCACCGCGGCAATTAGGAGTTATCTGTCGATTAACGGCAGAACAAATAAAATATTATCTGAGTAGCGCCGCGCGCGGCACGTAGCGCGCCGGAAGCTCGCTCTTTTGTTACTATTTGTTGCGAAATACTTTATTATTGATATTGCCTCAGATTTAGAGACGAGACAATAATACGCCTATTGATATCTTAGATACGCGGGAACTCATCTTCAAATATCAATATGTAATCATCATCATCATTGTATGTATATATTACTATTAGTGTGTATATAATTAACGGCAAGTATTAGTGTGTAATACCACTCGCTTACCGTGAAGGAAAACATCGTGAGGAAACCTGAGTATCTGAGCTATTCACATACCTCAGCGCTTGAAATCGCCACGCACGCGTGGTGATTAAGCCCGTACTCTCTCCCTGACAGAAGGCCTCTGCCCTACAGTGGGACGTATATAGGCTGCTTATATTATATATTAGTGTGTATTGTATTATATCCTTGCTCAAATATTTATTTTTATATGTGCCCCCCCCCCCTTATAATACATTAGGTACTTATAAGTACTTTTATCTCTTTCTTTTTTGTACGTCTACCCGAATTTTTGCCTCTCCTGTACCTCCTGCAGTTTGACTAAGCATTAAATGCCATTAGCATTAAGTCCACTTTTTGTACACTGTCTTTGTGCAATAAAGAATTAATAATAATAATAATCATTAGCCCACCGTTGCCCACTGCTGGGTATAGGCTTTTCCCCCCAAATGCCATTTCTCAAGGTCATACGCCATAATATACAGACATAAGCAATCTATAAGAAAACGCCCCGCTGCATGGCAAATATTTTCTCTCAGAGAGAGAGAGGGTATCTCATTAATCACTACGCTTGCCCTCCTTGGATGGGCGATGTGAAGCGCTGAGGTATATGAACACCTCTGACTCTCATGTTTTCTTTGGTGAATGATATTCCTATTAAAAAATTCACAAATGTACGTAACTTTGTAAACAAAACTTTACGTAACAAAACGTAACTTTGTAAAGACGACCTCGTAGCGCAGCGGTAGTGCATCTGCATACCATGCGAGAGGTCCCGGGTTCGAATCCTGGCTGGCTACAAAAAAAACCCAGGTCTTGGATGTTTACATGTTTGTGATGTCGTTGTTTCTGGTTCCCACGCATTTCCCACGATACAGGGTATCCTAGTGTGGGGCCAAAAGCAATGTATGTGCCTGTATGTAAATGTTTATGTTTATGTTTTGTAAACAAAAACAATAGTAACAAATAATTAGGTAGGCCGTACAAATAGCTTTGTAAAAGTTAATCGTCTTCTATCTATCTATCTGCACAGCCCAAGAAGACGCCCACTGTCGGGCATGGCCTCTCCACAGTTACGCCAACCTCGCCCGTCCCCTGTTAATGTTGTCCATTGTCCTTCTGCCTAATCGTCTTCGTGCACCTAAACTATTTAACCGATTTGAATTATTTTCAGCTGTTAAGCGTGACGCTTAATGTACTAAAAAATTAATTTTGACTTTTTCTAATCTCTGCCAGACCTATCAGCCTTTTGTACGAATCTCATGGTTAGTTAGTCTTGCCTGTAGCTAGGAGTATTCCGTAACGAATCTTAGTTCCTCTGGTCTCCCGCTCGTAAAACTTAAAGGGACCCTATGGCCATCACACCCCGCGCCGCGCCCCGAACCCCGTGCCGCGGTAATGACTCCGCGAATCATAACCAAGTCATCACCACCTCGAGTGTCATTAGGTGAGCGCTGATCGCTCCCGGGTGCATCATTCCACTAATTTTATATCTCAGCCTAATGTGCTAAGTTTGAATTGAAATTTGATATCGCGCAGCATTTCTCATTCGATTTTATAGCTGCGTACTGAGCTTTGTTTACAGAAGTAGATAATGCTAATGTATTCGAAAGTATCTATTAGTTGGACGGACTCGTTTTAGCTCTAGTCGTGTTTGTTGTGTGTTTAAGATACGATTCTAGGAAATTGTTTGATGTTGATAACTAATTATAAGGAAATGTAGAGGTGTCTAGTGATAACCTATCTAAGTACAAAGTTTTAATGTGAATAGTTCATACAAAAAAGGTGAATACTGCGAATAAATCTGAAAATCACTAAACCTCCCACAATTTTTATGCAACAAGTATTAAGGGGTATTAGGAAATGGAACTGAACAGTGCCGGTTAACGCGCCAACTCGTCTATGAAGATCTGACTTGCCAAACCACCTTGAATTCTAAGGTAAAATATTATTACTATCGGCCCAATTCAACAAAAATAATGAGCGCAACCCTATAGTGTCCTTCGCCGTAATCCACCGGTTGCTATTCATCCGGGTGTGGTAATCCGACAACACGGCGACGCACGAGCGAACAAAAATGGCGGTCGAATAGCCGCGCGCGCAGTGCGCACATGGCACGCGCACCCTGTATTAGCATAATTGAATATTCCATTGTACGTGTCTAATGCAGTTATCTGACGCCGTCCAGCGCTGGCATCGCTCCCCATTAGACCAAATCTTAATGTACGAAAGCAGCATACAAGCGTTGCAGCAAAACACAAAGGGTACGCAGTATAAAGTTACCTGAGGGTGGCCCCGAGCGCCATCTGTCGTTGAAGGGACAATATAGAGATTTATTGTTGCAGAATGCACTTACGGGGGATAACGGGGATTCAGTTTTTGTCGACTATCAAGTTTCCATTAGCTAATTTCGTATGGAGTCGCCGTCCGCCGCCGTCGGTAGAACTTTCACCGCTCGCGCGTCGGATTGCTATTTGATGAATCGAACGTAAATTTTCACCTCCGCAACGCCCGAACTGTGTGCGATTGCAAAAAACTCGCCGGCTCCGACTATTAATTAATGGATCCGGGTGACGTTAGGAAAATGGCTTTGCGATGTTTCCGAGCGACATACACTGATTTATCTCAGTTCCACAACTGTCTCGTGTGGATTCGATACATTTATATTAATTGAAATGGTTAGAGGGAATTGGCTCTGTCATCGCGGAGCTAGGGCCGCGACATCTGCATTATCTTACTTACCTCGAGCGAACCCTCCAGAAATCACTTACTGCTCGGGCATTCACTAAAGTGCATTTGCCGTCCGACCGTCAAACCTTACAATTACCTTTTTCACCCTCTCGGTTAGTTCCAAAAACGACTCTATCTGCCATGCATACAGCGTTCCAAACGTTCCAATTTTACTGTCACCTTTTGGAAGTGCACGCTTCTGAACAATGATAACTTATATTGCTCTAGTCGTTCCGAAACAGAACCTTAGCTGGTATAGTTTCGATTCAATTTCGTTTGTTAATGTCCGGGTGGCCACGGACCGTTTAAGCTAAGAGGGTAGTTCACATGTTGGCGGCACTATTTATCAAATTTTATTCGCCGGGGGACATGTGCGGGGGACGCCATTCGCGAATTAAATATGTAGGTACGAGCGCGAGGTGCGTAACGGATGAGCGGCCGTCACCGTCACCTCGCGGCGCAATTGTTGTGTGCATCTGCGTCCTCACGCGGCCTCATTGGATTTGTGTGAGAAGATTGGATGTAATTTATTCATTGTGCCGCTGCGGTATTGCTCTTGGCAGATTTATTTCTCAATATATGAATTACTCTAAGGGCTCGAGTCTTTGGGGTCCATTTGCCGCACATGGAGCGAGCGAAGTAATCACTTGAGTAAAGTTGTCTGCGCTACATCGGTCGGGAGCGACGTGTGATATTAATACGTCGCACGTGTGTCGCGGTGACATTACGCGAGTTGTCCGCGTCAGCGTGTCCTCCCGTACAGGACACAGCGACAGCAGAGAAAGTTTCCGATATTTTATGTCTTCACAATTGTTTTTGAACAGCTTATGTAAAGTAAACACCTCTTCTATCATCACAGATTAGGTCGTAAGAAATTAGGTCATTAGATCAATCAATAAGTAGATGTACTGAATGTATTTTCCTAGATTTCAAAATGATTTTAGACCAACATTTTGTTCCTTTTGCAACCCCAGGGTAGAAATATTGCACGAAGCTGATGGCTCACCTATTGTATGTCGTCTGTCTGCAAAAAGCAAAAATAACGAAGAACTTCAGACCTGATTCATATCGAAATCGCTCACCGAGGCGGAATCACAACGTAACAGGCGGACACATAACACGGGTTGTTGTGCGGACGGCCCACCTATTCACGTGAGTGATGGATTGCGGCGTCGATTACGAGCGGAGAGCTGTTCTTTCATATCCACTAATGGCCCGCCACCTGCCCGCGCCCGCCGCCCGCCGTCCGCCGCCCGCCGCCCGGCATCATCCCGCCGAACAAGGGTCATTACTTAACCTGCTGCCGATCGTACGCCACTCATTAATATCGCACGATGATTTTCAGACTTTAACGCGAGTCAGCTCGTAGCACCCTTGCCCGTGAGTGCCAATGTACGGTCACAGCTGGAGAAGTTTCATTTTGTATCCCTTTCTTTCTACTAATGTAGCCTATGCACATGGAGTAGCATTAAATCATTAACAGTGCTACAATAGTAAGGAGGTAACACAAGCACACACAAGCAGCTTATATACGTCCCACTGTAGGGCACAGGCCTTCTCAGGGAGAGAGTATCGACTTAATCACCACGCGTGCCCACCACGGACTGGCGATTTCAAGCGCTGAGGTATGTGAATAGCTCAGATACTCAGGTTTCCTCACGATGTTTTCCTTCACAGTTAGCGAGTGGTATTGCTACTATAACTTCACAAATGTACATAACTTCATAGGTACATGCCCGCACTGGGGATCGAACCTGTGCCCGCACTGGGGATCGAACCTGGGTCTCTCGCTTCCGAGGCCGATGTTCTATCCACTAGGCTACCACCGCTAATCATCAGGAGGTAAGCATGATTGTTAATGGTTGGTAAACCCTGAGATTGATTGCTGCTGTGTGCCAACTATCGAGCAATGTTTAAGTTAAACTACCGCTCAAATTTGTTAATCACCTTGGTCAATGGACACCACACTTGTGTCAACAGTGAAATAAATTACCTAATTACTACCTAGCTTACTTACTTTCTTCTTTTCATTTCATCACTCCTAGAACTATCTCTGGTAACCTACTGTCGATAATCTTGATTCTTGTGCAATAGCATACATGAAAGACATATAAAAACACAAAAATTCCTAAATAAGAAACTTCCCAAGAGCCGACAATTTCTATTTTGACACTTTCATTATTCAGTCCTTCGACTGTTGAACCAATTTCACCGTGTGTTAAGCATAAGCAGCGCGCGATGGTACACAGCAGCAATCAGGCGTCAAGTGTCCCGCGCGAGACAGTGGACACGGCGCAATAAATCAGGCCGTGACGTCACCGGGCACCTGGCTGCTCCGGGATCAAACAGTAATTAATCTCCCTCCCCTGACGCCTCCCACACCCCCACCCCCGCGACTCCGTGGCGCCACGCTTCAGGTGACCACTCGATTGCCTACTGAGGTTCAGAGTACCGGCTTTCCAACTGTCACGAATTGCTTTGTTACGTTTCAAATTTTGAGATGTCGTAGAACTCCACTTTGTTTTTTTATTTTGTTTAAAGTGCTGGCAAATAATATGTGGAACTTAACCTAGCCTAATCAGATATATATCAGACTTCATGAGTGTCAAGAGTGTACAAGCAACATATTCCTCCACTTCGACGTCAACTGCATCAGAATATTAATTCAGCGCTAGTCCCACTGACCTCAATCTCGGCTGAAGAGTAAAAAGCTGACAACAAGCGGCTCTATGAAGCTGGACACGTATTTGCACGAGCCATAAATAATTATGCAGACTGCCGCCCCGTCAGCCGTCCGCTCGCATCGGCCTGTAATTAATCTAACCCCACACTTCGACCCTCGCGTCAACTCGTACCTACTCGTACAGACAGACCTAAACATTGCTGGCGCATGCTATTAAACGTTGACTAGATTTTAGCGCGTTGTTTCTTGCAATGCAGTTTCATCAATTTGCGTCTCGAAAACCCATTTTTAAAGTTTCGTTCCGTATCAGATCTATGCTTAGCAAAACGATGGATTGAATTAGAGTTGACGGCATCTTCAAAGGCTATGTTCAAGAGTAGAGTCAAACTGCAGGGTGCTACCGATATAGTACGAGTAGATGACAAACTTCTCTTTTAAATATATTTATAACTCTATTTTAATAAAACTCTACCACAGTCAATCGTCAGTCGCATCGACCATTCAAGCTTACTTAAGTGCTTCAATTTAGAAGCCATATTGAAGTGTGTGGACGGTATTCGGCCGGTCCATGCCCTCTCGGCCATCTGTCGCGGGCGCGGTGGATCTGCCAGTGAGCTCATATGTCCGCGCGCGCAGATAAATCATCGCCCGCTCCCGCCGAGATATGAGTCTGGACAAGGTGGAGACACACCTGGGTTGGATAATGTCTAAATTATTCTCTCTGGTTTGACTGATTTGGTATACTACTGCTAAGGTAGTTTGTTCATGGGTCAACTTAAATTTTCTCGTAGTTTTCAAAGGTTTCGGTCCCGTTGACTCCTTTTTTGTTTTTTGATGTCCTCGTCTAACACTCCAAAATGGGCAGTACATTTCGTACATACATAAACTTATACATATATCCCGGAGGGGGCAGGGTTGCCACTTGTCACGATCCGGGCAAACCTCTTTCTCTTGTCAACATTAATGGCGACAAATTATTGATATTCTTATATTTGAAATTGGTTGGTTAAATGGATTTGTTTTTTTGCTATCAAATTATTCTGGCTTTCTCATAACGGAGAAGCACATTAGTTTTTATTTTAAAAGTCTATTGGTCTAGCCCGGCACAATATTTTTACTCTAATAGTGCTCTTGAATTTGTTTACATTTTTACGTTTTTCTCCGGAACCAAATCTCTTGGATCAGCATTTAACTACTTACTAGCCATCACTCCGCCGAGTGGAAGACGTGTGCACCCTGCTTAAGTGGAGATGGACAGTCACAGAGTGGTGGCCAAGAGCTGGCCGTCGTTTGGTGGGTAGGCCCCCTACCCGATGGGACAGGTGGACAATGAAGAAGATTAACAGGGGACCGGCGAGGTTGTCAAGACTGTGAAGCGGCCTATGCCCAACAGTGGGCGTCTTTCATGGGCTGTATAGACAGATAGATAGATAGACTCCTCCGAGGACCGCGGTGAAGTAAACAAAAGTTTCCCTCACGTCTCTGTGCTAAGCCAAGACTACTCAAGACATAGGTCCAATTCAGGTAGTGAGTGCATACGGCCGGGTATGTCCCGAGGCTAGTTGCAGCGCGAGAGTGGATCCCAGCGATTTGATTGCGGCGCGGAGCGGCAGCGGACGCGGCGCGGACGTCTTTATGCTGCCGATATTGGGCCAGTGACTTATTGCAGCACGCGGCGTCGACTGCTGCAGCTGATTCAGATTCTGCCATACATGTACATGTACATGTACTCATGCCTGCATCCCGTAGAGGTGGGATGAGACTAAGGTGCGCAGCTTATTTCGATCTTGACAAACCTTTTTCGCTGTGTGCTCGTCAATTGCTAGCACATTTTAATGTACATTTCGTCAATTTGTTCTCACTACGATGTATTATCTGACATTGTTTTCAACGTAAAAATATAGCGACATAAAAAACTAGTCTTTTTTAGCAGGTTCTTGTTGAAAATCAACAATAATTAGATACATCCGAAGCTACTGTCACTATCGGATTTATAGTAGAGATTAACCATTGGGGCATTAACCATCGGTCGTCATAAAGTTTTCTATATATATTTTTTGAAATAAAATATAAAAAACAACTTCAAAACACAACATGACCTTTTTCGTTTCGTCTTCAAATTTAAAATAAAATAAAGTAAATAAATAAAATAAATAAAGTTAATATTCGTTTAAACTATTTCTGTCACGCTTTTTTGTTAATATTACTGTGACTAAACCAAATTGTGTTTTCCGATTGCAAATACACGAATTACCCAAATCGCTTCAAGTGTGATTTGTTGACCATGGAACCACCTATGAAGTCTACCCTTTCAAACAAAAAAAAAAAAATTTTTCAAAACACCGTCTCCGAGGTATCGCGGACCATACATAATAAAAGACTCCGACGAATTGAGAACCTTCTCCTTTTTTGAAGTCGGTTATAAACTTGCATAATTTGTTGTAAATAGTTGGTTCTAGCACTAGGACATAATAATAATAATAACTTCCACACAACAAAATCACTTGTCCTGCTCCCAAACTCGGATACCCTGTGCTATGGTAACCAGGCAATGGCAATGGAAATACACGCAGACTGAGGCCATTACAAATCCAGTAGAGCGGCCTCCAATGAGAATCGAACCCACACCCTCTGTTTGGGCAATTTCCTTTACTACCTACACCTTTACTAATAGACTCCTTCCTAATGCCAACGTGAACCCTTTCGGGCCCTTGACAATCTCGTCAACGGCTTTCAGACCACACTATTTGTCATTAAAGCCCGCGGTAATCCAATCTCATTACCTGCTGTAGTACGAGGTTCAGTTAATTAGTCTCGCAGTAATACGGCGCGCTTGCGTTTTCACATAATATTCGCATTAAAGTGCTGCCAGGCGGATGGTGGCGGCGCCGAGTACCTAGATAGAAACAGAAAGTACGGTTTGACTCGCTTTAGAGTATGCAGTACATCACTTTTAAAGTGCGTGGGCTATAAATCTGCACCTAACAAACTCGGAACGCTTTGAGCTTTTATTGGACATCGCCTTTATGTCTGATAGAAGATTAATGATAATAAGCAGATGTCTTGGGAATTTTATTTTTTCGAAGCTGTTTGTGTCATTTGCTTGCAACAATACTCTGAAAATTTTGACATCAAGGTGAATATCACATATAATTTCAACGCAACGTGACCATTAAGTGCCATTCGCATTGCATTTGTGTTACATAACAGATAAAATTGTACAGGTCCGTCGCCACGCTTAGCGAAATACTCAGTGGACTATCTGTCTGCGTGTCCTGCGCGGCAGGGCGCGGCAGGGCGCGGGCGGTAGGGCGGCGGCACACGTCGCTCCAACGGCGCAATAAAGCTGAGGCGCGGTTATGAGACGGCGCGCGGCAGGGCTGGGTTCCGCGGTGATGTCATAGCTCGCGACATGACTCGAGACAAAAACCTAGACGTAATAACTCATTACTAGTACTAGGAGAGTCGTTAAATAATTACGATCTCAATCTTTGCTTCTGGGTTTAAATTGAGGTAGTACTTGTGGTATGGTGATTAGCTCCGCGGTGATGTCATACCTCGAAACATGATCGGAGAACGAATTCGTAATAACCCAAAAATTAAGTATTCACAATCTTCGCATCTGCTAATAAATCAAGCCTGCTGTAGGTACTTTATCTGAGAGAAGTCCAAAGTCTTCCAGTGTAATCGGTAAGTGGCGATGTTTTACACAATAACAGTAAAAATTAGGACAACGGCAAAAAATATTTGTTGACCTTTAATACCGATACGTAGTATAATCAATGCGAAAGTGTTAATGTTTAGATCATTGGGTGATTGACGTCCAGTCGAGATAAATTACTTAACAGATTTTGATGGTAAACCAAAATAACATGTGCTGTATTAAGGGGAACCCGGTTGGATGCGAATTGAGTTAGTGAGTAAAAAAGTAATTTATTGCTAGACATTAAATACTAATAATAGGCTTAGTTCTATATTTATTGCTAATAACAAAATATTGGATCATGTTGTATTAGAAATGAAGAAAAAAATATTTAAATAATGGAATGTATGTGTGTTTAAAGACTATCAAGTGCCTTCTGTTCGATGTGATGCGCGCGCGCCTGGACTGCCCCGAGCTGCTCGCCGGCGTGGGACTGTGGGTGCCTGCCGCCGCAGCGCACGCGGCACACACGGTCTCGCCTTTTCAGTGTTCCCCAGCACACAACCAACTATGTTCAGAATGCGGTCCTTAGCCGCGATGTTGATATATTCACAGAATCCAAATCGTCGTTTAAAAACGAAATAGTTGATATCTTAACAGATATAAATTCAAATAAATGCTAAATACTTTTGTAAAACTTACCAGCTAGTACAGTATTTACTGTATACATACAACCTATCATATTTGAATACAACACATACATACAATCTGATGTAACTACCTACCAAAAGCCTTATTTATTCAAAGGGTTCTGTTTTGAGTAAACCGGGTACAAAAATATTATTGTGGTTCTTACATAATTGAATGTCAATCAGAATCAGAAATGAATGAACAAAATACAAAAGCTAAAAAAGAAAAAAATGTGTAAAATACACCCTAAATATTACGTACTTACCGACGAAATGTAACTTAATTAAAATGTCATAATATGTATTTAAAAAAAAAAAGTTAAATGGTTTTGAATTCCTAATAGACAACTAACTTGTTAACCTCTAAAATTGTTACTGCACTACACTGAAGCTACTATTGTTAATTAACCTGTTGGTTTCTCTAATAAACTTAAAATACAAAAATAAATTGTAAAAACAATCGCCTTGAAAAAATTCGATAACTAATTAGCAATTTCCAGGCTTGTGAAAAATGTAACTTATTGACTCAATGTATAATTAAATCAAATATTTACACAAAAATCTGTATACGCATAGAAATAAAAGTCACTACTTTTTGATCTTTTAGTGCCCAAACTTTCATAAAAACCAGATGAAATTTGTTTTTTTTTTAAATTAATAATTTTCATCCGGAACAAAATTTTACAAATATTATCTTATGTCGAATTTTACATATATTCTCAAATGTTATAAATATTTCCACACCTTTTTGAATTTCTAGACCAGTCACAAACTTATGAAATGAAAATTGTAAATAACTATTCTTAAAAATTACATATTTCATCCCTATCGTTCGGATGACCAAAGGCGAAATTTGGTACTGCAACATAAAGATTGTTCGTCCACGAAGATAAAGAAAATAATATGACAGAGATTTTTTGAGGATTTATCGGTGAAAGAGTAATGAAGATACGTAAAAATGTTGTGCCTCCGGTTCTATTGCTCTTTTTGTTCTTATTTTTGTTGCTCTCCATCCCTAGCAGAGGTTTTTAGTGTGGGAATGACACCATTCGTATGCGACGCTGGTGCCACGTCTCTATCCTTATGACGTCACTGCATTGCTTCCCGCCTGAGGTGCCACTCCGGGGCCCCATAGCGGTCTTACAAGCCGGCTTTAATTAAACTCTAGATATGTCGTTTACTGCCTTAAGTCTATGAGGTGTCGAAGAAGAAAACGAGTAAAAGGCAAAATTTCACAATGTCCAAATTTATTTCAGACTATTTTTATCTATCTTTTTACACCGCTTTATCTATGTAAATTCAACAAGTTACGTCCACGCTCTCCTGAGGATCTTTTTAGCTTGCTAAAAGTAGTGATAGTGATAATACTAAACAAAAACGTAAACGTGCCCAAAATCTCAAAGATACCTTTGGCGAGCCGCGTAGACCCACCGAGCTATTAATTCGATGGTAAACTGGACATCGGTCCATGCGTGGGGAGGCCTGACTGATGGTCGTCCTTAGGCGCGCCCCGAAAAAGCCCTTACCTTCTAAAACTAGTAAATAGTCGGATTAACTCTGTACATAAATCACGGAGGAGGCCCGATGCGCAACTTTGTCCACTGATAACGATCGCCGTGTGAGTTAAGTGGGAAGTCACAGAAGCTCTAGGTACTGCATGCTTCTACTCCAACGCCTCTTAAAAATCGTAGGACTCTAAAAATAAGTTTTTGATCAAACACTTAGCGCCGCTTTCTCGTACACTAACAAGCTGTTAACTACTGTTAACAGCTGTCAGTGGTTTCTTTTTGTATGCATTTTGGTCATTTGACAGCTGTTAACAGTAGATTCTTAATCCGGCGCCACACGGCGTCGGATTAAGAATAGCATCACTCCATTTCCTTCCGTGGATGTCGTAGAAGGTGACTAAGGAAATCAATTACCAGGAGACGGGCAGCAGCGTCTTCCTGAGAGTCCAACCGCATACTGCGATCGCCAACCCGCCTGCCAAGCGTGGCGATTATGGCAAAACCCCTCATGGTTATGAAAATCACTCACGGAGGAGCCCTATGTCCTGCAGTGGGCGTCAAATGGCTGATGATGATGATGATGAACAGTAGATTAACAGCGTGTTAGTGTATGAGAAACTGGGGGTTAGATGTTCAGTTAAGGTGTTAAAACCACCAGATATTCCTGAAAATTGTGACCACTACCAACTGAGTGAAAATAAATACGTTTGTCTTTTGCTGAATGCTCCGATCTTAATATCTAACAATACAAATTTAAAACATAGTTGGGTTAGATTTGGCACCAAATTGGTCTTCGCTCAGCATTATGGCGCGGCCGGTAGCGACCTCGACGCTGGTTTTCAGCGTACCATTTACGGCACAAACAAAGAAAAAGAAACTATAATACACTAAAATACTAAAACCGGTATAAAGAACATTTTAGAGTTTTTTTTAGAGAAGAGTTATTAGAACAATGGATTGAGCAAACGTAATAACGTAAGCAGCGCTCAGTGTATATAATTTTAAAATTCTTATAAATAGTTACATGTGTATGTGTGTGTATAAATGTGTGTGGTTGTTAAGTGTGTGATATATATTTGAAAGGAGTTAAAGGTTATTTTGTAAGTTAAGAAAATACTTTTTGTACTTCAATTTGAAGGTGTGCACTGGCTGGCTATTCCTTATTAGTGGAGGGATGTTAGTCCAGCACTTCGTGGCATTGTAGCGAAAACTGCCACGAAATGCAGCTGTGCTATGTCTTGGACAAACCAACCTGTCGCGCCGAGAAGCTGAGCTTGTTATGTAGGTACAGAAAATACAAAAATGCAATGCTCGACGCGATTCCCTGTTCAACTTTCGTCTGTTCACATTCGTTCGCCTGGTCTTTACCCGGCATCATATGTGATCTTTTTGCATAATGTGTCATTCGGATAAAAAATATTAAGTTTGTTTATATCTGGGTCATCCTAATTCAATCAATTGGTTAGGTGTCAATCAATTATCCCACAATCATGTACTGATGAAAGATTGTAGGTACCTCCTCCAAGGTGTGCTACTTATTTCTGTCGTTGGCCATCCTCATCCAGCCGCTGCCTGTGCTCTGCTTCAGATCCTTGATGTGGGTGTGAAATCTAAGCAATATCTTTTTTATTGTTATTTTAATTTGATAGAATGGTTATTTTTCGATAGCCTTCACTTGGAGGTATACTCCTAGTGACCTTCTGTATGCTCCCAAATATAATTGTGCAGCTAAGAAGTCGGCTTGTCTGTAGGTAGTTAAGTTATGTCCTTCCTGTTTGTTGGTTTATCTCAGCCTGTTATTATTCACCTCGTTCCCGCACTTGTGATAAACACATTGGTATACCTACCTTGTAGAATAACACAGAAGCTTTGACAGTTACAAAATTATTATTTTTTCTCACAGTCTCTACGAGATGTTTTAGTAAGTCCACTAGAACCCATTTAGCTTCCTCTTTTATGAAAATAAAAATGTAGAGATCTTTAACTAAATATTGTGATTCTAGTCATCACAATGTTTACTTGGAATAGTAAATATGATTTGCCTTCTTCTGCCGTGACTGCTTTGTTGGTTTAGCGGTTAGCACGCTTGACTGCCACAACAAACATAGCTCGTGGATTCGAGTCCCATACTTTATTTATGCAAATGGTCTCTGTCTGGGTGTGTTTTCGTGTTTGTGAAGTCCTTGTTTGATTGCCACAGCACAGTATCCCGGTTTGGGACCAGAACAAGTGGTTGTGTTGCGTGCATTGATATCATTCTATATTTTTCAATATGGCATTGTATTTATTTTATCTTTCGGCATATAAAGATACGTCAAGATATTGTCCTTGAGTGTACCTACCTACACTAACAGTCAGAATGACATCATGTTGTCGCGGCGCCCGGCCGTCACGCTCGCGCTCGCTGATTTATTTAAAATCTTGCGGGATCCATCATCGTGTAATTAAATCATCATAATTAGTTCCCGCAAACGACATTATTATCTGCCTCTTCCTTTATTAATTCCTTCCTCCTGAAGGGAGCAGCTCTCGGCCCCCGCCGTGACAATTAAAGGGGATCCTTGCGTCCGAGAACACTTGAGCCGTCAGTAATTTTTAATGTTTTTAGGGTTTCTTAGGTACACCCACAGTTCGAGAGAATGCTGTTTCTCTCTTTTATGTTGCAAGAACTGAAAAATTATTCGAGTCTGTGTTGTATGAACTACGAGGATAGTGTAAGTGCTGGTCAAGCGTACTCCTCCTCAAAATACGAATGTCCCAGGCACTACAATACTGTTATAAATATGATTACCCGCTTCTGCTTATTGAATAAACACAATAAATACTTACTTATGGCGTCTGAAATATCAATGGACGCTATTATTATTATTCAATTCCTTACTGCACAAACGTCACACCCTTAGGCACTGCTTATATCGTCCATAAAGGTCTGTGATGATTGCATAAAAATAACTTCGGTAAAAAAGCGCATTTAATGCTAAAAGGACACTCAGGTAATGAGGGAAGTACGCGTACGGCACGGGCCTGGCGCAAACCTTAAGTTTAGACTGAACTGCAATTACACAATTATAAATATATAGGCCTGAATCAATTATGTAGTAAATCGAATTTATCATTGTAAAACCTTTGCTGCCAAAAACCAGCTTGAGTGTGTGTATTGAACAAAAACGTACTTACCTGAAATCAGAAATCAGAAATATATTGCAACGTAAAGAAATCATATTAAATCTAATAGGTACACACTGAAGTCTTGTGTAATTGTCGCTGACTTTTGCTACATAAAGGTCTGTCACGTCCAGTGTCTGATTTAAGAATTTTGCTACGGTCCTTTCTTGCCGGTTCATGGTCTCCACTCGAAAACCTTGTCTCCTCATTAACTTAAGTACCCTTAAACTGCGGTGGTAGCGCAGTAGTAGAACGCCGGCCTCATATTCGGGACTTCGTGGGTTCGAATCCCGGCATGTACGCAGTGACTTGGTTTTCTAAGTTACGTACATTTGTGAAGTTGTAGTACCAATACTACTCGGTAACTGTGAAGAAAAACATTGTGAGGAAGCCTGATTGCCTGAGGTGTTCACATAACTCAGCGCTTGAATTAGCAATCCGTGGTAGGAGAAACTACGAATCACTAATCTAAAGGAAGCAGCAAACGAAACCCCCCACGCTGTTACCCAACTCGCACTTGTTTCGTTCTGAGCGTTTTTTACCGCCCTTAAGACGGCACCTCGCGCGGGTCGCGGGGGGGGAGGGGCGTTCATTAGGACTCGCTTCTTTATTGGCGCGATTTGTCTCGCATACCTGCGGAAGGGCCCGTAGATTCCCCGGCAAGTGATCCTTCACCGTTTTTCCCGCAATCCAGCTCAAGGACTCTAATTGTGCACACAAAAAGTGATTGATACCACAGAGGCTGGTGATTCATTTTCCAAAAAAACACGAGAGTTTTCACTGGAGAGGAATAAAGGAGATGTAGAAACAGGAATGTTTATCAAAGACGCGTCAATATTTTGCTCCTAATTTGTTTATGAATCACTGTTAGTGGTCTGTATAGAAATTCCTTATTTCACGATAAATTTGGCTGTAAAATCAATGAGATCATCGTTCAAATTTGTGGTTTTGCGACAAAGTCTAAAGGTGATCTTTTCAAGGTTTTGTTTAAAGGCAAAATCTGAATCAAAGTTCTCTAGATGTATTAAAATGGATCGACATATTTTTTTCTTGTGAGGAAACGATGCGTAATTTTTCTTTCACACGCAACTTTGTTCAGCTATGGCCAATGCATGAATGCTCCAAATTGGTGTTAATCAAACCCACGTAATGTAACAGTCAAATGCCTGGTGTATCTGGTTATGTTGGTGTGTGTATGTCCAATGACCCACTCAGTCAGTTCCCAGAGGCGCGACAATTGGTCGAATTGACCGGTATGCGTGCGCGCCGCGCCTGTTGATCCCGCACATGAGTTAATTGCGCGCCACCTCAGAACACCGACGACGGAGGAGCAAGTGATAACAGCGAATTTTTCTGTATTGCCTCTTTAGCTAGGATATGGATCCATTTGATCGACACGCGTGCGTGACCTGGGACATGCGTTGATATCGCGTCACCTCAGAACACAGAAAAATGATGATGTAAGTGGATTTCACCATATTGCTTCGTACAGTTTTAAGGTTTGATATGATAATTGACTCTTTTCTTTAAGTTCTTAGAATATTGTTGTTATCTATATTGTTTCTTTTGCGCTCTTGTGGCGTCTTAAACCTCGGGCAGTGTTCATGTGTCTGGCCGCGACATTGTCCTTGTTTTTAATTTAGAAATATTCCAGATAAATAATTCATAACTACCTATATTTACTTTAGATTTCAGAAGAGACAAACAGAGTGTACAGTTACTTAACAACCCGGCGGTATATGGTTTTACTTAGAAATAAATACCTAAAATATGAAATGGTCACAACAATGATAACTTCCACCAATATACGCAGCCCGGTCTCTTTACAGCCCGATCCTCTCTCAATCTTTCTAGGTGGCTGCCTGGAGCCTGCGGAGTCCTGCGGGTATTGTTTATCCGATGAGGTATGTCGGTGCCCAAAGTATTGCTGAAAAACATTCTGGAGAGACCAGCTTTGGGGAGATGATTGGAGGGAAATATAGTGAATGAAAGGACGTCTTTTGGTTGCGAAGGCCAATACCCATTTTGTGTTGCTGATCCAGCGAGAATGTATGTTAACTTAAGCACGACACCAAAGATTTTAGCTCAATATCGTCTCCACTGCTGCCCTGTTGTTTCATCAAGTCGCGTACTATATAGAGCTTGGGCCAGTAATGGACCTTAACGAGCTTGAGCGTGAGTCACCGTGTGTCAACCGCTCGCACCGCGGACCACTTGACCTGCAGGCAACTGAAGTGGCCGAATATTTACACAACATTATTGTATCTACATGATAATGCTCACAATGACGGGATTGCCTCGGAAATGAGAAACGACGCAGTTTGTCTGAAATCGCACACGTTTCTGTATTACACTGACTAAACTGCGACGATATGGTTGTGTAGATATTGTTTAAGCCTACTGCATCTAAAATATACACATAAAGTACTTTTCGCTCATCAATATTCATTAGTCGTTGCATGCATCTAAAATATGTCACCTCCAATAGGCGAATGTTACTGCAGACGCCGTAAGTTATCTAATAGGTATGAATACAGAAGACAGTATTGTTGATATCAGCCTGAGTTATAGAGTACATGCCTAAGTAATAATGACACGACCCAAGATTCAGAACGTCTGTTATGCCGTGATTACTGTCGCCGGGTGAATTTGAGTCCTGCAAAAATAAGTGCACGTGTTAAAAAGTAAACCAAAACTTTTCTATTTAAGCTTAATTTTCTTGTTGAAACTGAACGCGAACCGCTGCGTTCTATACTAAGATTTTAAAGTATGAACATATTGTGACAAATCGTATTTACTTTGAATAAGGAAATTGACGTTCCGTATACCAATATGTACCTAATTTATATTAATATATTAAACGGTTCTAACCACGATTATTTATCAGGTAAAATTTAATTACCTTTGATTCCCGACGTTTCGGCAACGTTGCAGCTACCGTGGTCACGGGTAGACTGAAGTGGCGAGTAGGTACAGTCTATTATTGTAGTGAGGGTAGGTGGTCTATCCTCAAGTCACGCTTCCTGGCAAACCTCTTTCCCCCATCAACATCTATTATTTAGTCGCTGGTACTTTTTCTTTTTATCTTTCGCTAATACTCACCTATTTGGTCAACGTATGTACGCCTGGATATTTTCAAGTAAATGGTTTCGTATTTTGGTGAGTTTCTTGTAATTGAGACTCGAAATTCATGGCCTAAAGCTCAAATATTCTTTTATGTATTCGTGATGGGCATGCGTGGTGATGCTCATTACGAATAAAAATACTTTCTCAGAGAGAAGGTCAAGCCCCTACAATTGGATATATAAATTGCTTTAGTTATGTTGTTTTACACGTCACGTTCTAGTTTCGTTAGATTTAGAGATATAACAATCAAAATAATTTACTTTTCATGTACCTAGTGTAGTTCTCTATCTATCTAATCGCTCGCAAAACGCTTTTACGATCCCATTTTTACCTTGTAGTAATAAGGATTCCATAGGTAATATTATAAATGTAAAAGTTTGTGAAGATGTTTGGATGTTTGTTACTCAATCACACAATAACGGCTGAGCGGAGTTACATGAAACTTGGCATACAGATAGACAATGATCTGAATTGAGACAGGTAATGCGTTCCCGTGGGATAATATTTTATTGTTATGTACCGTAACCGTTTATACAGTTTTTGTTAAGTAAGGAATAAAATGGAAGAGGCCAATGTGAAAAGCAACAATTTTCTAAGCGGTTCATACGTTTATCGTCAGAATTAGAAGTGTTTTAAATGTAAACCAGATTCATCACGTGATGTGTAGGTATTTGATAATAAACGAACATAGTAAATGAAACTATCTACGGCATGAACTATTATTATCAATTATTTCCAATAATGAAGTTATTTGTGCAGTTACTAACATCGATTTCGAATAGATACTTCGAACTTGAAATCTTGAGTTGGATTGAAACTTTAACAGGTGACTCTTAAATTATCAAACTGATACACGTTACTTGCATCGTGGGAAAAGCAAAATTCATAGAGTTGGCGATAAACCAAGAAGACTATTTTGCCTTAACTATAATTTCTTGGACGTAGGATCATAACTAAGTCTACAAAAACCAGTCGATTTACCAAATAAAGTATTTAACATTGTAGGACGTTGCAGCAATAAATACTGGAGGGAACAAAGAGTCGATTCACGCCGTATGGCACATGACATCAGACATGGGCTATTAATATTGATGGCGCCAACTTTGCCGCCTACCTTGAGAACACAGGCTACATGTGTCAAGCCAGATTTACCGAGTCGGCTAAATATCGACTGGAAAAAGTAACTTTAGGTAAATTACCTGTTTCCCAACTTGGTTCTTAAGAATAAGCTTCCTAGACACACCTTACTACAATGTACTACAAAATACAGGGTGACTTTGAGTTCGTTCACCGTATTCTAAGGGGACATTCTAACTATGATTTAGAAACATATGTTACAGACTAGTTAAAACAAAATACGCGACAAAAATATTTTTTTTACCCAAAATTACTTCATCATCATCATCAGCCATTTGACGCCCACTGCAGGACATAGGCCTCCTTCATGGTTTTCCTAAACATGAAGGGTTTTTCCATAATCGCCACGCTTGGCAGGCGGGTTGGCGATAGCAGTATGCGGTTGGAACCTCAGGAAGACGCTGCTGCCCGTCTCCTCGTAATTGATTTCCTAACTGGTGGTTGATTACTTCACTTAAGCATAAAAAAACAATATCAGGACGAAAGTACTTAATAAAAAATAAAATAAAAACTATGTTTTTAGCGTTTTATGGCCGGCGCCGGCCAACTCATATGTTTTTATTTTTTATTTTTTGCGCGTATCGGACTTGAGACTGTTAAGCATTTAACATATTAGGAAACATTTTTCAACGTTACGGTACTTCCTACCACTTCGAATTTGAATTCACGGTTTGACGCCAAAAGTCATGTATATTTACATATATGTTTTACCATTACTTATAAACCATTAATTATACCTACTGTTTTTCATAGTGAAAAGAAAATTCCCTCAAAATACGGTACAAAATTTAAAGTCATCCTGTACAATGTACCGGCTTTTTACTTTATTATTTTTTAATCACCCTCCGTTCCCATCGCGGAGTGGCGATTGGCGGTAGTTTTTAGGTTGTACGTTAACAAAGTCCAATAACAGATTAACGTCGTTGCAACCAGTTATGTGTGTCGATTGCGACGCAAAAGACTGAGAACTTTACAAGTCGATGCTGTAATTGTATGTTCAATTACAACGCCAGTACTTGCACAGGGCTGACGAAGGGCGAGTGGAGTCGTTAATCAATTAGATAGGTACTGAGTAATTAAGCGTGTTTGGAGCGGTAAAGGCGCGCCAATAAAAGCATGAGTGTGTACTCCACACATGCCCGTCGTTCTCACGGCGCCGCGCCATAGACCAGCCAGCGGGGAAATGTACAGACTGTCCTGCGAGGGCCTGACGATCTAGTTGAAGTGAACAGGCTTTTTCTTAGAGAGAATGTATGCTCTTAAACTCCGCGAATGTCCACCACAGTTTGGCAATTTCAAACGCTAAGGTATATAAAAAGCCTAGGCACTCAGGCTTCATGACTAGGTTTTCGTTTACCATTAGAAAGTGGTATTGCTACTACAATCTGTACAGAAAATCTTTATGCTATATGAATGGAGCGTTTAGTGGTGTCTCCTGCCTAGGTGCCCTATATAAAATTAAACTGGCCAAGTGCGTGTTGGGCCACGGTTTGTTTCGTAGAAAGAGGGTTTTTTATCTGCTTTACAGAACAAACAACTTTATCAAAGTCATTTTCAATGGATTTTGTACGAAATTTTACTGTTATAAGTTGGTTGCCTATTACTCGTTAACTAGTAAAGCCTACTTATCCGTGATACTTCACTTTTAAGTTCAATACGTGTGCTACTACCTTGAATTTTTTCAAGTTTCTACAACCAAATGTTTTGCCAGGAGAGGGGGCGGGGGCCCTACTTGGACAAAAATTAGCGCTTTAAAGCTTAATATTCCGCAAACGGAACCCTAAAGCAAAAAATGGTCTTCTTACACCAGCAATATTTTTCAACGACCAATCCATCGATGCACCACATGATGGGGTAGACGAGAAAAAAAAATACCCATTTCATGTTACAGTAAAAAAAAATCCAAAACTTTATTCTTTGACTTTGTCGGTGTGATATAAATATTGTATACGTATATCAAATGACAGACAGACAGTCAGACGGACATGCCGAAACTATAAGGGCTCTTTATCGGACTATGGAACTCTAATAAGATCATTCAAGCATTTGGGGCATATTCTTGTAATAGATTAAGTTTGCTTAATAAATATACATACTTAAACGTCTGACCAGACTGAAACTTTCAAAATCTTATCAGTGAAGTTTGCTTTCGAATACTAAAAGAATAAGTTTTTCATCAGAATCTAGTAGCCTTTTTAATGGCTACATAAGATTAAGCATCCATTAAAAAGGCTACTAGATTCTCTCTCCTCTCTGTCTTAAACCACAGCCTTCTTAATGCGGATTAATATTTTTGATAAATTTGAAACGGGTCGTCAATTCTGCACGTTTCGCCATCTGTGGCGTCCGCCATGGGCCGGTGTATCGAGGCCGCATGTGCGCCTGTGAATCACATCAGCGACCGCTCATCAGCATCACACCAACTACCTACACTTGTTAAGCGACGTTTCAGCCATAGTCTCCTTAACCTTAATTAAGACGCGCCTCTCCTATTCATTTCTATTAGGCTGTCGCCATCACTGTTAACTCTTTGGTGCGATCACCACGGGTACTTATTTAACAAAAAATTACTATTATTATTTATTTCAGGCATAGGCAAATACAAATATTTTTTTTAATTTTTACAAATTACTGCAAAACAGATAAAAGTCAAAATAAAAACTATAATAATAATAATCAGCCTATATGCGTCCCACTGTAGGGCACAGGCCTTCTCTCAAGGAGAAAAGGAGAGATGATTACATTACAGCATACGCTATTTCATGATTATGAGTAGGTATAAAAATAACCTCAGGCGAAGGCGACTAAGGAAATACACTACCAGGAAACGGGCAGCAGCGTTTTCCTGTGATTCCAATCGCATTCTGCGATCGCCAACCCGCCTGCCAAGCGTGGCGATTATGGCAAAACCCTTCATGGTTAGGAAAACCTTTAGGGAGGCCTATGTCCTGCAGTGGGCGTCAAATGGCTGATGATGATGATATAAATAGCCTATGTGAGCAAATTACTTGCGGTTTGCGCTCATCTGCACAGAGATCCAGCGTCTTTTTATTTAATTGGAAGGTAAGCGCGATGTGAAGTCAGTAATACCGGACATATTTTTTTCAATATTTTCTTTCTCCAAGAAGATCTATGTACTAAATAGGTTAAAAGTACGTAACACACCCTTCAAAAAAAGCATAAGAAATGAAAGAATTAATTATTGGGGCTCAAGACCTACGTTTTGGTGGACAATCAGTACCTTTTCCATTTAATGAAATGAAGGTATCAATTTGTTGCGTAACTGTCATCGTTTGTAACAGCTTCCTACACAGACCCTCTGGAATATGTAGAGCAACACCAAACTAATAAATCATAGTTTATAAGGTAACTGGTTCGTTTCCTTTGCCCACGTTTAGTCTGATGACACCTTAACTTGGTAATACAGCCGTGGGTGCAATGACGACACGACTTCATTTGTCACTGTTGCACAGTAATAGCTCGAAAAGTTGCCCGGCTTACCTACGAGTATACTTCGCATGGAAATTTTCATGTGTATTTTCCGAGATAAAAAGTAGCCCATTTTAGCGTATTCCAGACTATAACTATCTCTGTGCTACATTTCATGTAGATCTGTTCAGCCATTCTGGCGTGATTTAGAGAAACATTCATCCAAACAAACTTTCACATTTATATAGCAGTAAAATTTGTGCTTTTGTTGTCGCAGTGAAAATATTTGTCTATCAGTGTGAGGAGCTTGCTGATTGTTACCCAGAGTGGGCCCGAAGTTCAGAGCTCAGTAGGTTCGTTCGGGAGGTTCATTTCTTGCATCGTATTATTAGTGTTGAGAATACGGAGAGCCAAGGGGGAATCAATACGAGTTCTTTGTAAATACTTATAAGTTTGAAGTGGAACCTATTGGACCAAAACATTTAATTAAACTTAACATGATATGCTAAGAGCCGACTACCTTTCAGCGGAGGTCTCATTGTAATTGCAAGCACACTCCAGTGGCCCCGTACGCGACCAATCAAAGTGAAACTTACTTACTAATCAATTACTTGGCTTTACCGCTCGGACCTAAGATGTAGGGTCAGCTACACACATATGACCCAGCTTCTTACTTCATAAACTGTTAGGTACATTCCAACACTTGCAAAAACTCTGTTCAGTTATAGTGTGCTCAGTGTCTTCAAGATAAAATTAGGGTTCTCTAGTCATGACATGTAAGAGCTCATTTAAAAAGATAGCTTTGGTTGCCGTAGTCAGGCATGTTGCGGAGAAAAATACTGTACCTGAAATATTAATGTGTTGGTTAATACCAATTCATCAAACTATTTTCTTTTCACTTATCGTAAGTCACCAGTGCTCGAGGTGGACCGCGTTCCTTTCGTCCCGGTTCCTAGGCAAGCAAAAATGTTTAAACGTTATTTCAGAACTTTGAATTAAAATATTAATTTGAAGTCTTGTAACAGAGGCCCTCACTCCACACGCGAGGTAGGGGCAAGTTGTTAGACTGCAAGAGGTACAGACCGGCCGAGCTCAGTGAAGCGAGCGGGGCCGGTATTTAGTAGGATTAATTAAATTCTACCGAACCCGCAACCGCGGCAACTTCTTGCGGAAACTTGGCTTTAGAAAGCATTTGATTGGGTGTGCATTTAGCTGATTCATTATGGCAGTGACCCCGCGTACGCTGATTATAGAGCAGAACAGATCACACAGACCGAGTAGAACGGCCAACGATTTGGATCGGACAAGCCGAAAATAATTCGATACGTCCAGAAAAGTAGTCAAAGAAAGTAAAGGCTTATTTCTTACCTCACTATAGACATTTTTCACGTTTGATTTGATGCCTACACTCTGCAGAAAATTGGCTGAAAAAATCGACAAAATGGGCCAAAAAAAAGTTTCAACAAAAGGGTATGCTTGTAGTGATCACATAGGCTACACTTCACAAACAGTGCTAATATAATATTGATTCAAAACAATATCATGCTCAGGAGTCGGTGAGCCGGCGGTGCATCGGCGAGTATATCGGCTGATGGGGTTAGCGCGTAGTCTCCCTCGTAAATAGATTGCGTTTGGATCTAGAGTTAGCAAGTTTCAGTTTGCGAGCGGTCGCGCTTCTCCTAACTTGTACCACGAGAGTAGTACAGCACTCAGGGAAAGAACGCTGCGGTTAAAATTTATTCTGCATCCTTCTATCTGTCATCTAACTAGCGCATAAACAGAAACCAGTGCTAGGTCCTGGCTTATGGGGTGAGCCACAAACCCTCATCCAAACGTCCAGATTCTCGAGACTCGAGGCTGCCATTTTCACGTGCAACGGGATCTGGTGACCATTATCCCGGTGCTGATGTGGAAAACCGAGGATTATATAGTTGGATCAGCTCTAATCTTCCATCACTCATTTCCTGAACAGAAACAGACTTTCCCACTGTACACGTGTACGTGTAAACACCTCTTCAAAAACAGCAGTTTGAGAAAAAAAATCCAAGCTAAGCATCCAATAGGTTTTACCGCCTGATATAATCGCCGCGTTTCCCGAGCCGAGTGCGTAAGGATGTTAGTTTAAAGCAAAGTGTACCTCCAGTAAGCGGCTAAGAAGTTTGGCGTAACGTTGCTATTCCGGACGTGTAAGCCGCGTGACTATTCGCGGAGTCCGCGGGACCAGCACGCAAATTAACCTAGAACCGACTGATGCGCTCGTTCCCGGCAAAACTTTACAGTCTTATTTATAAAAACATGATTCAGACACTCCTCGAATGCGGTTTAAATAGTTTGTGGTAAGAGAGACTTTACAACAGACTATTTAAACTGCATTCGAGGAGTGTTTTAGAGGGACCGTGTTTTTATAAATAAGTCGTAGTCTCTTGCATTTAACTACGACGTGTTTGCAAAATTTAATGTATAACTACAGAAGGTTCTTGATTGTACTCATCTATACAAACACCTTTTGAGATAAGATAAGATAAGAATATTCTTTATTTACACACATCAGAAAACAATTGTAGAGACTACGGATACAAAACAAGAGGTACAATTTAGCGGCCTTATTGCTGATAGCAATTTTTCCAGGCAATCCTTATTGGAAATTAGAAAGATTGCAGACGGAGAAATTGAGACCCTTTACTATAGGGTGACCTTTTAATTTGTGAGATAAATATTAGCTATTCCGTACTAACAGCTGATATAATTTGGGTAGCAATTTTTGCACAGAAAAATATATCCTTGTGTAACGTTTATTTAAAATACTAAAAGAAACTAAACTCATATAGAGAACGCATCACGTCATGACCATGACAGGGTCTTGATTCTGCTGTCGCAAAGTCATCCGAATGATCACATCACGTATGAATGTTTTTTTCATTTGATACATCTGTACGCCTACACTTGAAACGGCACTAAAATAACATCGACGCGTTCATGCAACCGTCACTGTACTTCAATGCATTAGCAGAATCTAGGCTCTGAATGGCCCTGTGTAACTTTCTTTGGTGCAGCACAAAAATTTAATATCAAATTGGTCAGAGACCAGCACCCCTTAAACTCTCATGAATACTACTTAACCAAACACTAAAATATGCTTGATTTAAATGAACAAAATATACGAGAGTTCTATGAAAAATACAAATTTTACATCAAACTCTACGCATCAAAAGATATTATAATTTGTTGTATCATTAGTATTTCTCACACGCAGTCTTTATATTTGATATAGAAACAACGATTTTTGGGGGTAACCGACCCCGAAAGCGATAGTTTGAACTATTTGTGCGGTACTCCTCAAACAATGCATGCCCTAACACCTGCACTCAGGAGGACTTAATGATCCTCATGCAAGTGATAACGCAGTCAGCGTCGCAAAGTTCTGGGCCGCTACTTTTTGATAAAGACTTCATAAAAATTAATTTGCCACAATGAGGTAAAAGTTTATAGCGGGTTGGTCGGATTGACATCATGAGTGACCCAAATAAAAAAAAAACACATTGTTTCAATTTCTATGAAACACTTTTGTCGCTAAGTGTTAAACTTGGTCTAACAGAATCGTTCAAGTTTGAGGCACATGCTCGTACTAAGATTCTTAAAAGTTTTCATTCCGCTTCAAACTATTAATCTAGCATCGCACGTAGCGGTTGTTAGAGCGATTTTCAAGATTAACAGTTAGTTGTGGGGCCACGGTCCAATTCAAACAATTTAAGGGGGCGGGTGTAGACAAGTCCCGCTCTGAGACAGAACACCGTCTCGGCGCGACATGCCTTACATTGCATAAACTTACGCGGGGTAGACAGAGACCAGGGTTTGCCACTTGCCACGATTCTGACAAACCTGTTTCGCTTCATTTCAGAGTTCTCTCTACCTACCTAGTGTACCCAGAGGGCGAATCGTTAATATGAAAATCACAGTAATTTTCACACAAAAGACGCTATTGTACCATTTATGCAGTATTTAGTATAGGTTAAAATAATAAAAAAAACTTATTTACTGCATGAACCGCATAGTCTGACGTAATGACTGACTTAATGATTCAATTTGTGACGGCAATCATTTAAACAATTATGATTGTAAGGACTTACAAAGACTGTCCAAAGTCTGGCATTTCAGGCAGACTTTCTGTTTATAATATCTGCGCAGAGGGTGGGGATGTCCACGGTTAGTTTACCTAAGACGCCGGACCGCGGCGCGCGCGGCCCCTAACTTTAAACACCTCATACAATTTGCCGGCCGCACTTGGCGACCCCTGACTTGGGACTTCCTAATCCAACGCAATATACAGAGTGTGCTGGCGCGGAAACGGTGCCAATTTGAATCGTTCATTAAATTTGTGTTACAATTAAATATTTCTTTGATGTTTTCTGTTATTTTTTACTCAATAAGTCTTAGTCAGTAAGTGAGTGTCACTACAGTGAATATCAGAACTCAGAATTTAACATATCTTGAACATTTGTGTAATACGAGCAAAGGTCTCAATAAAAACGTCTCAAATCTAACTATGATCCCATTCTTATCGTTGTTGCTTGTTTGGCAATGCAGTAATATTTTGTATGTTAATGGACTATCCACATTACAAAGTGACGGCGACGTGCAGGCGTCACAATTTCAATCTAAAATAATCCTTAAACTTATAAGATTAGACACTACACGGTTAAGCGATCGACAATTTTTGCGCTTGTGCGATCGACTGTATTGTATGGATAGTATTTAACATTGAAAGTATTTAAGGATTATTTTAATTTTTACCGTTGCAAATTTTACATGCCCCTGTATCGTTGCATCATGGATAGATCTTAAGATGCTGAAATTCCAATATGGCGTTAAACAGGAGCACCCCATATGTAATTCGTTAATACCGCTCAAGGGTAGCGGCACACACAGCGTCCGGTGGAAACTTTACGCAAATACACAAGTCACTCCCTCACCCCCGCGTCCGCCGGGGGGAAGGGGGAGGGCGGCCCCTGCCCATAACTCGGAGTTAGGAGCAGCTCGCATGATTATACTAGACCGAATGTCATGTGGCGCATACTTAAACTATCGCCCGGTGTCCCAGCATAGCAGCTACGTAGGAAGATCTTCAACGTCCTTACGAACGTGGCGCAATACTGATAATCCAATCCAACCTCTTAGTCTACATTTGTCCAATGCTAGATGATTGCAGGCTGAGTGGACGAATATAGGCCTCCCTAAAGGCGCACCATTGATTTCTGCCTTCGGCCATCCAGCGTGTAGCAGCCACGTTCGGTCTAGTGAACTGGTACCCCAGCACCATTTACTGTCGGGTAATGGTTAGTTATGTTATCACCTACAAATCCCCGCAGTTATGCCAATCGTGGTAAAGTTGACCTACAATAATTTTGTTGTGCCGTTGAAGGACTTGATAAACGAGTTGTCACACGTCAGTTGGCCAAATGAGTCAACGCGGAGGATACACTTGACAGCACATCAAGCTTTCATGTGGCCAGTCTAATTAGTTAAGTTACGGGCGAGTTAGCAATAAAACTGTATTGATCAGCTTTCATTTAAATTTTTTGCCGGAGGTCGGACGTAGCCAGACCACTGTGCCTTCCTAGGCACAGATATAGATCGAATTGAGAGGGCGTATTCTGTTTAAGATACGTTTACAAAATTAAAAGAAAACCGAAGACGTTTTCAGATGCTTTCATTAACGCCATAACGACTTGGTGCGTTACGGCGAGTGAAATTAAAGCTGCAATGGAATTTAAACACATTGTCAAAGATAGATTTTTGCAAAAAATCAGGCCTATGCGTGGCCGAGGGACAGAATAATAGAGGCTACGCAAAAAAGATTACATTGTATGTATAATATATCCAAGGTCGTGACTTATCATATCTTAACAAGGTTCTGCTTTTTTAGCTTCTTCGCTGTTTATTTTTCTGGGGCATGTTAAAGCGATAATGTAGTAAGTATTTTTGTACCATTTCCTCTTAAGACTTTGATAAGACATAGCGCTTTTAAAAATAACAATTTATTTATAGAAATAAATCAAACATGTACACCAATAAAAGTGAATTGTGAACGATTAAGATCACTCCATTTCCTTCCGTGGATGTCGTAGAAGGCGACTGAGGAAATCAATTACCTACCAGGAGACGGGCAGCAGCGTCTTCCTGAGATTCCAACCGCATACTGCGATCGCCAACCCGCCTGCCAAGCGTGGCGATTATGGCAAAACCCCTCATGGTTGTGAAAACTATGAGGGAGGCCTATGTCCTGCAGTGGGCGTCAAATGGCTGATGATGATGATGATGAGATCAAATAACTTTGATAGTTTCATCTTGTATCTACAGTACATAGTACTGAAAATATAATAAGTAAAGACACAACACAAGCTTTCTCGAAAACCTTACCTAGAGTCCGGCCCGTAACCGTAACCCGTCTATTATGAAACTTGAGGGCTGTTTGGCAAAGCGCCGGAAGTGGTCCGGCGGCCGCGTGCGTGTACGTCACTTCCGGTCGGCCGCTGCTCGCTTCCCGGCCCACACCCTGTGGCGGCTACCTCCAATATATCGTAGATCTTCTTCTTGGGATATCTGGACGAAGCTGAACGAAGAGTCAGCTTCTTTAATGATCTTATAATACTTTTCCTGGAAGCTGCATGCACTGAGCTATCTTATCCTATACAAACTAATTTTTTTTTTTTTTTTGTTATCTTCTAATATATATAAAAATTTCGTATGACAATGTTGGTTTTCATCGATTGGGCTCCACCGATTTTTAAGAAATTTGTTGTGTACACTTGGTAGGTTTGAGAATAGTTCGTAGGTTAATTAATATGGCAAAACAACGTTTTCCCGGTCAGCTAGTATTTTTATATGAACGTGTAACGATGCAAACCTTCTTACACCATTTCTGTTTTTTTCTTTCATTCTGTTTATCATTCTTCATTCTTTCGGATCATCATTACTACTTCACCCTTTGACTACAGACTACCGCTGACAATGATCTACTGTGAATTGCTTATTTTCCTATTTCATTTGGTTTTGATCGAAGTTTTCTGTTTACCACCTCTTATCTCTCTCTTAAGTTCTACATTTTATTCTCGTATCATTTAAATCGAGAACCCTCCGCCTATACCGAACCCCGATTTAAATGTATAGAAGGGAAACCTTTGTATTTGCCTTCCACTAAGGTCTTATGAATGTATGTTTTTAATTTTCAAATAAAAAATATATTTATTTTCCATCAAAGCCCCAAATAAAAGCAATAATTGCATTTATTAACTTGTCACATTGAGTATTTTAACTTTCTTACTTTTCTGATTGTGCTCTCTGCCCTGCAATATAATCTCCAAATTTTCACATCTCAGGCGACTTCCTGCGCTCGAGCGCACGGGTCAAGCCCGGGGCGATGCCTGTACAAATAGTAATAGTCCTTAGCCGTCAGCAATAAGAGCTAGATTAGACGTTTGGTCTAAAGAGGGTGGTGATTAACACAAAAGGCAGGAATTGACCGTACTGCGCGCTTCCTGTACGTCAGAAACAGTGTCTTGCGGGTCACACGGACCTGTCTCCAACTTACTTTTGGTTGTTGTTGATAAACCAATTCAGAGTTAAGTCAACAAGCTAGAATTGTTTTACAGCTACTCGTATATATAGTACCAGCTAACTACTCTTAGATAGATATAAGATAGAATATTCGGGATTGAGAAAAATATATCATCATGAAGAAATTCCTGGCATTACTTACCGTGTCTCCTAGCACTAGTAAGTGTCCTCTTCTATTTATTAATAGGTACTCTTGGCAGCCAAAATAGTACCTATAAAAATATCAAACGTTATTCGGTGCTTGGCAGGAACTTGACATTCAAGTTTGCTGAACGCGGAACAAGACACTTAGTTTCAAGACATTCCTGGGTCCTTAGCAGCCTATATAACCCAGTGGGGGGCAAAAGCCCGAGGTGCCTTCTGATAAGCCGCTTACGTTTTTTTATTGCTTCTCCTACACCCTAAGGTTTTCTGGAAGAAATTTCTTTCAGAGATAAGCTAGCCTTTGTACATTTTATTTCTTATGTAATGTCCTGTTATATATCTTGTGGGCAATAGGTAAAGTATAATAAGAATAAAACTAATACAACAGACCGAAATAAAAATATTGAATTAAATTGAATTGACAAGAGAGCCCAGACGCGCCCGCCACAAACTGGAATCGAATCTCGGCATTGATTACTCGTAACCTAGACTATTATTATAGGTGGTTATCCAAATGAGCTAAATGAAAAACGCGCGGAGATCCCCCAGGTGGCCCGGGCGCGCCCGGCACGCTCCGGCGGGCAAAGGCTCGTCATACAACATCAAAGCGCGCCCTTCAATTACCTCATTAATTGGCTGGACCGAGACCAAAGCGCTGAATATGCTACTGGAGATGGTTCACTTCAGAAAGCGAATCAGCTGAACACGAATCAGCAAAACAGTAGTCTTAGTCATGTCAAGTTTGTAAATAAAAAAAATTCTATTTTTTTGAAGCAGTTTAAGATGTTTGCTAAATGTAACGTCCATGCAATTAGTAAAGGCATTAGTGAATGAATTAGTCTATGTTACGGTTTCTACATTCACATATTTTACCAAGACTCAACAAAATTACGCCATTGTTTTTAAAATTTAACGTAATTAACGGATGAAATTTATTTGCGCAGATGAAGTAAGTCAGATCGCCAAACTGATAAAATACATAAAAAAATACAGTGTTTTGAATGGCAAGCCAAAAGCTGCTACTTAGTCCAAACGTGGAAACATGGTGATACTCACAGTTTTAATAAATTGTTGAAGCGATTCGTCTCCCTAATTTTTTGACGTTCTGGATACTACACAAATTTCGAGGTAGGGCTGTAGTGTCCACTTTCGAAGCTTAGCATATTTTTAGTCATCATAAATTTCAGATTTTTTTTGCCATAACAAACAAAGAGTTTTCGAGACTCTTCCGTGGGCCACCAAGCACTCTCGACCTGAGCTCACTTGAATTATGAACGGTCCAGTGCATAGAGGCTACCTAGCTCGACGGAAATATTCCAGAGCTTTCTACAAGAGGTCCAGCCATTGCAGCAAATAATTCCATACCACACCGTGATGTGATGAATGTTTTGTATGTATAGTACAGCCATAGAGTGGTAGTATCTAATACATTGATTTATGTCCCCTGGATATCAGATATATCGAATGGGCGCGGTGTTTGTCCGAGCCTCGGCCTGCCCGAAAATATGCCATGTAAATAATATCGACAGGATGACGTATGGCCACGTGGATTGTGTACAGATAGCGAGGGGCCGATGCCCGAAGTCACTCTTGTCGTAAGATGAACATATACCCGTCGTAAAGATTAACATTGCGATCTCGAGTGATTTTTGATTAATCTGAACACTTTCAAGCTCAGACGCTGCACAAGATCGGAAAGAACCACTCCTGCGATTCCAACTCAAACTCCGCGACTTGGGATGTCAACACACTTTTATTTAATATAGGTATCATAGTAGATTTCGGGCATTCTGTTTTGAGTACTTTCTCCCTGAGAGAAGGCCTGTACCCTACAGTGGCACGTGTATAGGCTGCTTATCTTATGTTTGATCATATTCGAGGATAGGCCTCTTATTTTGGTAAGGTATTCATAACACGCAAAACATTTTCTGATCAGAAGTTTTAGTTTATCCGATTGGATTCTATCAGCAGGAAGTAGCGGAGTCCCGCTTGGATGAGGCATTTTTTGCGCTCTCTACTTAGGAAATAAGAAAATAATATTTTAACGTACAAAATAAATTTATTTGATGCCTCTGAATTTTTCACCTTTTTGATATAGCGCGTCTGATGGTGAGATATAATTGCACTGTATCGGTTATCCGTACTGTTAATATCTTAAATCAGATATAACTATCGTACTCACATTGGGCCAGCAGCAGTCAGTCAGGTGGACCACGCCGTGGGTCCGTCGATTTGTCAACATCACTCCTAAGACGCGCTCGCTCCGCCTTTGAGTGTGTGCCCTAAACACAAACCGGTTGAGACTATGCATAAATATCACCCTGACAATGCCCTTGATTTTCTTCTTTACCGACTTAGCTTGTATTACATTCTTTTTGTTGCACTAACCCGTGTTGAGGTGCCACGGCACGGTTAGCCAGAGGGTTCAAGTCCCGGCATGGGTGGAATTTTTAGCATCTAAATAGGTTTTTAGCTTGTATGTTATCATTTTATGGCAGTCCTTTATTATGATATTATCGATACAGTCCATCTACAATCAGTTGGCGCGCATCACAGATGTCACTGGCGCTGCAGTCGCTTTAGACAGTTTAAGTTTGTTGCTTCTGTGTTTACTACTCATGTCTGTCACTGTCAGCCAATTGAACGTAGGTGAACTATATTTTGGTGTCTCTTCACTCTGTATATGAGTAGTAAATCTGAAATACTGTTACTCTTACATACACATTGCGTAAATGGGACGTCTTACTACCAAAATATTCCTAATGTAAACTTTTATATTAGGTGCACAAATTCTTCGTTTGACAGTCTATAAATTTGTGACGTCTCGTTATTATTTATTTATATCAAAGGGTATAAATATCCTAGAACAAATGATTATGTTGTGTGGATGCTGCTTATTTGTTTCAGCTCCAAAAAGCCCTCTCCCTTGACTTGTGGCACAAGCACCGAGAGGTTCAGTGGTTCAGCACACGGGGGAGCGTCTCCTGAAGCAAGCGGCAATATGAGTGAGCGATGGATCGGACAAATGACTCGCCTGCTTACGCCGCTCATGTGAAAGAATGCTATTTTATCCTCCACTTCACTCCCATTTCCTTTTGTTTTTCACTGATTAACCGTATCTCTTTAATATTTTCATTAACATTATCTTACTTTATTTCATTTACGTTAGTAGGTACATGAAAGTAAAATAAAGGATCTAAAAATATATCTACTTTATATCAATTTACTATTGTTTTCTGAGTAGCTAAGGTTCACTATCGGATTCTTCAATTTTATTATGGAGACGATAAAATGTCATAAGCCAAATATCACAGTTTCCTTGAATAAGCTCGACCGCTCTTCTACATAATAGTCGAAAATTTCAATATTATGACCCTCCACACAAAGCCAATATGAAAACACAACCCGTAATATTCCATAAAAGAAATATACGAGACATGTCGAGGAGAGGAGGCGGGCCATCAAAACATTTCTATTAACCTGGGGGTCATTTCACTTTGTAAATATTACCTTCTGTCAGCGTATGAATTATGCATCTTTCTGAGACGCTGCGGCCGCGCCCGCGGTCCGCCGCTCACTTGAATAAAAGTTCGTTCAAAAAGTACAAAAGTCTCTGCTTTATTTTTAAGACCCAAAATAATCTATTCTATGACCGTGGCTAGACCAAACGTGAACCTCTCTGGGAAAGTCCTACGTCCAAGAGGGGACGGATTGATTGAAGTAAATCTGTATTTAGACTCTAAACTTGGACAACCGGATATCTCAGTTTCCCCACGTTTTAGTAACTCAACAGGCAACCGAATTCGCCTTTGATATGATTTAGTTGAAACTGACATTACATAATATACCTGTCTCTAAGGACTCATTGAAGCGAAGCTACTGTTTTATACCATTTATATTCCCGTCCAAACATATTTAAATGTCTTGCGCTTCACCTGCGCTGAATGGTTGTTCTCTTTTCACCGACTTTCAACCACGGTACATGATGTTACGATTTCATTTTACTTATAATGGAAGTTGATTTAGTCAGCGAACATTTAATAGTATTGTTATAAGCCTGTTGGAGATTTTTAAATGTCATCTGAAAATACTAAATACTATAATGGAGTAATTACTTATTTATTTGTTTCTTACAATGTTGATGTGTTGATTATTGAGCAACGTTTAAAGATTTTTTGTGTGAGACGTATAGTTTATGGATAAAATGTAAGAAGCAGAATTTTTTGCGGCGCCACATGTTTTCTTTAACCATCGGGATGGGTTGATTCACCAAAAGTAAAGGCAAGGAACAATAAACACAATTTTTCAACGAGTTGACGTTAGTAGTTTTTGTGCGGTTGCTTACGAAGGTCATGTTTGTGTAAAACCTAAAGGGCAGGTTGATCCCTGCAGTGGTGGACTGGTCGTGTAACAGGTGTGTCCACGCGGCGCAGTAATGGCCGGAACTTGCTGTTTACAGCTCCAAGTCACGGCGCAGGAACACACGGCAGAAATATCACTTTACCAATATTAATATTACACGTGATGTTTAGTTTCGATTCCGCATTTGTCAACTCCCAAAAAATGCTAAAGCTAAGGTTCCGTAGGCTAGAAAGCACAGCTAGAAAGATACTATAAGAGTAGACAATAACAGAGTGTGCACCTCTAACGTTAGCATTACAGATTTGAAATCGATAACGGAAGTTTAACGATAATGAAAATTTCTTATCATCGTTAATCAATCAGCCCAAACTCGTCTATTGGGCACGCTACTTACTGCCTTCTAAGACAGATTGCTGGTAGCGGCTGCGGCTGGATGGCTCGTCGGCCTGGCGAGCTGGTGCGCCTTACGCTGCATTCACCAGACTCTAGTACCTTTGTACCCTGTTGACTATCGGTTCTTCGGCTGTGACCAGCCCACTGCCAATTCTACTTTATAATCTATTTATGTCAATTACCTCAGTTCCTTGGTGAACTTAGCGTTGTTTAATTACCCGGACGTTCTGTATGTTGTATTCCCATGCTCTATACTGTGACGTCGGAAGAGTTTGTTTAGCTTGAAACTACTTTGAAGAATACTAAACGTGCATTTTACGACTTCTGAGCTTTAACGTTCCTGTCATCTCTTGAGCTGATAACTCTTACCTCTTGGCAATAGAAGTTAGTTTTAGCTGACAAACCAAGTGCTATTGGAAAACACGTCTATGTAAAAGGCGTGTCCTTCAATTTATACACCTATCGAGAACTTTCTGCATGTCCAAAATAAAGACTATTTTCAAGTGGCAAATAAGTAAAGTGATGTTTGTGATGGTGCACGAGTTAAACACCTTCCTCGTTGCCGGTGGGCGGATGTCACTCAGCTGTCGGAACTGACAGCCGTTCCCAAGATGAAAGAGATACTTTATAATGCCGATATTAGGTGCACGTAAGAGAAAACATAAAAATGTAAATTGGATGGGACAAAAGAGGAAGACTAAGTTAGTGTTAACGCAAACGTGGTGCGTGATTTGGATTTTCACAAAATTAATGTCCGTATGGCGCTGGATTAGCAATAGCGTCACTCCATTTCCTTCCGTGGATGTCGTAGAAGGCGACTAAGGAAATAAATTTCCAGGAGGCGGGCAGCAGCGTCTTCCTAATACTGCGATCACCAACCCGCCTGCCAAACGTGGCGATTCTGGCAAAACCCCTCATGATTATGAAAACCACGAAAGAGGCCTGTGTCCTGCAATCGGCGTCGAATGGCTGATGATAATGATGAATATCGTGGTCGTTAATAAATAAACAAAAATATTTATTCAATGCGGTGGTAGCCTAGTGGGTAGAACATTGGACTCGGAAGCGGGAGACCCAGGTTCGATTCTCAGTGCGGGCATGTACCTATGACTTTTCTTTCTAAATTATGTACATTTGTGAAGTTAAAGTAGCAATGCCACTCGCTAATTGTGAAGGAAAACATCGTGAGGAAACCTGGGTGTCTGAGCTATTCACATACCTCAGTGCTTGAAATCGCCAATCCGCGGTGGGCACGCGTGGTGATTAAGCCCATACTCTCTCTCTGAGAGAAGGCCTATGCCCTGCAGTGGGACGTATATAGGCTGCTTATATATTTATTCAGTCCAGGAATGTTACAGCATTGTAATAAATCTGTGTCTGGTGAGCCTGCATCAGGACTTAAGACACTGTACCAGGTGAAATAAAGAAAATAAAATCTCTTAGTATTATCTAACGTTAACACGAGCACTAGACACAATAAAAACTCAATTTGCACGGATGTTTACTCGTTGATTTTTTCATTTTACAATTTTACGACGTTTCAGTACTTTTGCAAGTGCCGTGGTCTCGGTAGACCACTCGGAAGAACTCTTAGCAGGCTACTAATAATAACAATTGTTAAATATAATAATTATAATCATTAATTCTTCAAAACTTGACAAACAGTGGTTTGTTTACATTTTCAGGAGGTATTACAATATTTTAGGCAAGGGCAAGATAAAAAGTACCCGAAAGCGGCGTGCGTGCATGCAACGACTAATGAATGTTGAGGAAGCGAAAGTGATCTGTCAGGATCGTAGCAAGTGCCAGTCCCTGGTCTCTGCCTACCCCTCTGGGATACAGGGGTGAGTTTATGTTATGTTATGTTACAAAATTTTAGGCAAAGCTGCAATTAATTGCGCTTGAACTTGGTTCTAGACCTGTATCTCAGGCAACAGTGCTCTTCAACTAAATAGGTACTGAAATAAATAATTTTAATCTATTACACTCATGCCTGCGAGTGTGTGGTAATACTTCTTAAGTACAAAATTCAGCACCTTACTAACGCTATTAATTATCTTATCTTATTCCCAGTAGTGGTCTATTAGAAATTGAACACGTTTACGCCTAGGTGCTCGACATATCCGAAAAAATGCAAAATCCTTACAGACGCTATGTTATAGGTACAAAGTGAAATTGCACTATATGTGTAATATGAATTTAACTGAATTGAACAATTTTTTATTGCATAACAAATGCACTAATAAGTATTTTCTTCCAGCTAAACTTGGCGCCCGCCGGTGATGACGATTAGCACCATATAGGTACTATTATTGCAAATATCGCCAGCTGGTAGGGCCTCAGGTTACAGAAGACACAATTATCAACCCAACAACTTATACAAGGAGTTTCTCCCTCCCAGGAGGTCCTACCGGATAGACAGATAAGTAGCAGTTGATCCGGCTGGGGAGGACCAAGACTTGCGCCGCACGTTTAGGTGATCCACTATGGCGGTAATCTCGTTAGGGCGGCGCGCGCGCAAACAAGGTGTCGCGGCAGATCTGGTGGCTTCCAAGAAGCCTATAAATCTCGCGCAAAGTTTGGTGCTACTTGGCAAATTGCGCATTTACCATTCCCGTCATAGACTCTTCTCAGCGCGCGTTGGTGCCGTTACATCTATACGTTTGATGCTTTTGTGGAGAAACCAATCTGAAACGGAATTCTAAATCAATATCTCAGTTTTGTTGCTGTCAACTTCTGACATTTACATAATTTTAGATAAAAAAATATGCGCTAACTAGCTAACATTTGTATAACCACTGAGCTATTTTTAACTATGGGTGGACGATGGCGGATTGGAATGTTTTTTGAAAAAAGGATAGGAGTAGGAACCTCCTTTGTTCCGTACATTATTACTCATTACGTACTTATTACGAAGAGTTCGTAATAAACTACTCTATTTATTCTATTCTATAACCAAGGAGATACCTCATACCTGGATACCTGGTTATTGAGTGACGGGAAAGAGGCTACTGATTCTTTAACAGTGGGTTTCGTTCTCTATCTAATGGTATCAAACTCCAAGCTCCAACGGTTTCCCCCGTGAAGGAGCGTGGTCGCGGTCGCGGTAATCCGCGCCGCGGCTAAACTGATATTTATGGCGCGAACGCACCTCCCGCCACTACACAACACGCCGGGGACAGCCTGGCGCAAGTTTTACATACCTTGAGGAGCCGAGAACAAGGGTCTCCTCATAGTTCTGTAGCTACCTACTGCGTCAGCGCATTCGTACGCCGCAATATTTTCTTCCACCTGATAAGTGACTTCGCGGGCGGCTGACGAATGTGCTGATGCAGTAGTTAGCTACAGGTTTCTATGAAACACGTCATGTCATATATCTTATTTTGGCGATGATGCCAGACTTGTTCGGTGTAGTGCTGTTATACAATGTATGAAGATCGCATAGCGTTAAAATTTACGGTTTTTGCATGTTTTACATCTACTTACAGGTTTATTTAAATGAGGTGTAATCGGGTACCTGAAACTGGCGTGCTTGCGCGCAGCGACTAATTAATGTTTATAACAAAACAAAATAAATAAAATAAAAATAAAAAATAAATAAAGCGAAAGAGGTTTGTTAGGATGGCGCAAGTGGCAAACCCTGGTCTCTGCCTCCCCTCCAGGATACAGACGCGAGTTTATTTATGAATTTATATATGTGTTTATAATCTGGGTGCACTTCTGAGCCGCCAAAATGCATAAAATGTACCTACCCTCTCTATCTCATAATGAAAGTGTAGTCTAATCTTCTAATCGTTGATTTCAATTGTGTGGTCATCTGGTTTATTAGAGCTTGCCTTTACCGTCTACTACACTACAATAACGGGATAAACCGATATAAGCTCGCAAAGCTCCAAGGTACCAATTTGAAACCTTTCTCGTCTCGTCAGAGCGTTTAAAGTTAAAGTGAGAGTCAAGAAGCGATCGTGTTCACTTAGCATTAACCATAAATCTCTTTCTAAGCGCAAATGTACCGTCGGCACCTCCGTCAATGAACAGACAAGCACAGAGGCTTTGCAGTAGAGACGATTGGCAATGACGCCGATGGCAAGCGTTCTCAAATATTTTAACATGACGAGGAACGTTGGTACTATCGTATTTGGAATATGTTGTGTATTCTGTCTATACTTTGATCACAGAGCTGCTCCGAAATTTTAAGTTTCAAACTGCGTTTTTTATATGTCAACAAAGCATGTGATCGTCAAGACGTTAAATTGATCATCTGTGCTAAAGTCGAATTTCTTATGTTTATAGAAGCCTACGTTTTCTTTGTTGTGACGTTCTGTGGCCAAGCGTATTGTGCTCCATACACTGTACATTAGGGCGCATCAGCGCGCCCTTCACGACTCATTAGGGCTCCGCTGAAAAATGCTCCCGCCACTAAAATAGACATTATGTAAAGTGGCACAATTACCGCCGTTACTTGAGAAAAAGTTGCGTTTGAGTGTTGCTGCTGCGGCCGGAAGCAGGGTTGGCGGTAACCTCAAGTATAACAAACATCGAATAAATGTTCTTGCGTAACTAAAACCCAATGGAGATGATTGTCTACAATATAACACAGACTCGCCCTAGCGTAGGGTGCTACTGACAATATTGTTTGAAAAATAAATTAGTTTACGTCTTAAAATTTCTTAATTTGATTTACGTTTTAATTCTTGACACTAATCATGTAAACTTTTTGTGCAAATAAATTTTCATTTCATTTAACTTCAATGGTGGAATCCGCAGGTATAGGTAGGTGTTTGTGCGGTGTACTATATGGTACTACGACTTTTCTAATCACTAATTTGCTAGTTTGCATAATTTTGGAAATTACAGAAATGACAGGGATTTAATAATGAACAGCAAACTATAGTTAAATGGCAAGACAAGCAGAGCCAAGTCTGTTAGAGTGCCCCCGTGCCCCGTCATGACCGCTAAACAAATTGAGTGCCCCAAGTACCAAAGTTGGAGCCTGCGGAGGCAGTAAAGCGCCAACCCTAGCGGGCAAGGTGCCGCGAACACGTAAGACGTCATTTAGCCTTCGAATTAACATAAATAATAACGTCATTTCTCAGCCGCCCCGCGCCGAGCGTCATTTGCCTCTGCCCTTTATTGCCGCGCACAACACTTAACTGGAAATAAAAAAATATTATAAATTCCTCGGTGAAAGCGTCGATTATTATTCGCGCGCCCTGCAACCGAGGTACACAGGCTTCGGAAACTTGGAAAGAATGCAACCAGAAGAACCGACGAGACTTTTTTTGTAAGTAAATTGCTGAAATTATTTAATTCGTGTTGCCGAAGTTTTTCTGACATATTTCACTGCTGTGGGCACGCGTAGTAATGAAACCTATTATTTCTCTCTCTTTTTCTCTTCGTGAGGTATGTACTCTGCGGTAGGATATAAATGTATAGGCTGCTTCATAGTACTATTATAACTTTAAAGAGTACTCGTAACTACGTATTTAGCTAGGATTTTCTTCGGCGTATATTTTATTGTGTGGTAAATGCGTCGATTCCCGGAGCGCGCCTCCAAACGCATGCTACAGTCTACAGACTCCTTACATTAGCATCACAATACGCAAGGATTTGCTTTTTTGCCTCAGCTTTTTTTAATTTGAGCAACAAATAACTTTTAATGGGACCGAATATAAGAAGTAACGTCAGCTCATTTGCATTTTAGTGCTTCATAAAAATTGTAATGAAAAGTTTTGCGAAGGCACCTCCATCCATTTAATATACATGAAGTGGCTGCGCCAACCTTCATTATAGTTCCGACGGAGGCTTTGAGAACACTAATGAGGTGGTAATCCTAAAATACTCTCAGCTTAGCTTGTACCTGAGTAAATCTTCAGCAAAGTAGAAGTTTGTGAAGCAAAGTGTGCGGAGCGAGGTCTCAACCGCAGCGCTCGTCACCTAATGAGTTTGAGCCGCGGTGCAGATAAATCATGCAGTTTGGTGACTCTCGGGGAACTCACGTTTGCCTCAAGTTGAGATGGGCACCTACCTACTGAGATTTTGTAATAAATAGTTAACCTGAACGCTTACTTAAATGCTTAAGTGTATTTATTCAAATTCACTTCAATTCCGTAGATAAGTTTTAAATGCGTAGCAATTCTGTTTTTTTTTTGTGATCAGAGTTTGTTTTCATCATTTTCGTAATGTGCTTTTAAAATATTTTTTCTCACTCCTCTATAAATATTTGAAAATATTATAACGGTTTTTGCAAATAAAAAAACAATTGGTGGTAAAAGCAAAACGTTTAAATGGTTACTTTATCACTTACTACTAACTACCTGTACAGAAAAATATTAAATTGTGTCAGGTTATGAGGTATTCAATTACCTCAAATGAACTTAAAATAGCTCTCTCCCTAATAGAAGGCCGGTAGTATACTGCAGTAGAACGGCTTACGCTGTAATTATTTTATTTATTATATTATACAAGTAAATAAATAACTTCCACTCAACACCATCACCTATCGTGGTCGCAAAGCAGGACACCTAGCGCTATGATAACCAGCCAATAACATCACAACTAGGATTATTATTATCATTATAAGGATTTATTATCAAGAATATACCCTCTACCTATAAACAGAGTAAAATGCAAGCGGTAGCGGATCCAGCCACCCGCCTTCAGTCCCGCCCCCGCCCGTGCTGCGCGCCCCGCGCCCCGCGTCCGCGCCTCATTGTAAATCAACGCACGTTGCTTCTTATAAACATATTTTCTTTGTCTCCTCAATTTAAAATTTGCTTACGTTGCTTTTCTTTCTCCCATGCTCCCCCATTGTCGGCACACGCGATATTATTATTTCGGCTGTTTGAAGCTGCGTTTCAGTTTTCAGTAGCCGAGCAAACTGAATTTTGATTGCTCATAATTTTAGTATCATAAGTTTTCAGCGTTCAGTATTTTGGATGCTATTATGAAATTAGGTTTGAGTTTAAAAGTTCTCTATAAGTCTACCAGAAACTCATGAAATATGAGAACAATTAAACTTGTGAATGGTTATATTGGAGGAAATTGGAAGTAAGTATATTCTTGACACCTACAATATTTTTTAAACTTCTCTTGGAAATTCTGCTGAATGTACCTATGACTTCTTTTCGTAGGCTGACAATTTTAACTTCTTTCCTAAAAAACTTGTCAAATAAAACCAACCAACCAATCAATCAATCAATCAATTTATTTATTTGTAAACATAGGTAAATAATATAAGATGTCATAAAATAATGAAGATGCAAATTACGTTTGTTGTAAGGCCAAGCCGTGTCCAGCAAGTTGAGAGCCGTAGATAGTAATTTTTGACCCGCGCCGCCCCAACGTTAGCGCCGCGTGGCGAGTGGCGCATGGCGACCCGAGCCGACTGCCCAAGACGTCTCGGACAATTTACATGTTGTAATTTTAATTACAAGTCCCCCTGACCACATTCTGAGGAGCCAGCTGCGACAATGCCGGACCCTGAGGGCCGAATAGTTTCACCTAATGTTAATTTAATCCAAGACACTACAATCCCGGGAAGGGATGAAAGTTGCGAGTTGCCTTCTTGACTTGTTGTTGTGACTGAGGGCCCAATGTTTCGGTCCTCATGTTGTAGGTATCTTTTAACGACGATCTGAGCTAACTTAGTCACAAATCGACGATGACGTGGTGTTAACGAGAAGTTCTTTTTCATAAATAAAGACTTATCGTTAAGACTTAGCTTCACATATGCCACAAGGTACTTACAAACAAGACATTCTGGTGACACATTCAATTGAAACACACATCGATCTATTAAAATATCTCTCGACGCTTGAAGTGAATGGGTTGCTAGCGCCAGACACTTAGGGACAAGTGTTGTCTATTTACACGAGCTCACACGGCGATATCAGCGTGTCCCGCACTCGCATTAACTATTTAATTTGAGTTTTAGAATCCCTTTCGAGGGAGCTCTATCGATCCACACAGTAAGAAGATACAGAAGTTATGGTAGGAGGTACTAACATTTCCAAGTTCAACGATTTATGAGATTATCTAGTAGGCTATTACAATAAATTTAACTGTGTTTTTGTCTTCTATGCTACAGTATTCTCTGTTACGCCTTTTGCAAAGGACGTGTTGTATAATACCTACTGCGGCTGAAGGAATATCTTTATTCTTTTGTTTATGTCTGAGGCTTCTCGAGATGCTTTTTAAGTCGGTTTCCTCGAGCGGCCTCTCTGTATGTATCTAGTGGACAGAGGGGTGACCACGTGTTAAGCGCTGGTCATAATGGAACCCGCGCGGGCTTGACCGGCGCCCGGAGCGCCCGGGGCGGGGGCACCCCCTCCGACACCTTGCGCAAGTAACGCCTTGACTTGAGACGCCATTTAATTGTGAGCCACGCACTATGATTCGATTAGGACTTGCTAGCTGGGCAAAATTAGTTTTTTAGAATATTCCCCGTGAAAGTGAGTATTGAATAGAAAAATAATAGAATAGAGAGCATTTATTAAAATTTGTTAAAACAAAAGATCGAGACTCAGATTTATGCAACTAACAATGGCTAGCTAAGGGAATGATTGTGGGGAACAAAATAAATTCGAATTGAATAAGCAAAAGTACAAAATAATGCTTAAGAATAAGAACAATAGAAAGAAACTTTGTCACTTGCCACGATCCTGACAAAGCTTTTTTGGTTCATCAACATTGATTAGTCGGTTCATGCACGATTGGTGTTTTTTTTTTGTTGTGAAACTCTAGAAAAGATTGTTTGTTTAACATCGCCGAGAAGGAAGGTCTAAAGATTTGTGGGGAGGGCGAAAAGTTATCCAACTCAACTACAAGTTTTGGGTCGCTGCTCCCTGCGCTAAACTACGACTCTTGAATTTAAATTATTTTCTTAAGATCTTGATTTTCCCAATTTCCTGTAATTATTTGACTGGCCCATCCTAATGAAATCTTTGTTAAGTTTAAATAATTATTTGCTGAGTGACGAACATTTTTACATAAAAATGCGCCCAGAAGTTCACTAAGGCTGTGCTCTTTCTCTATCAAAAAAGGTCTGTGACCTGCAATGGGACGTATATTGTATACGGTATACAGGGTGTAACAAAAGCGATAGCGGATCAGTAGAAAGCTTGCCTCACATGCGTTAGGCCATCGGTTCAAATCCCGGCATGTAAATTGTTTAGTAAGTTATGTACATTTCTGAATTTGTAGTAGCAATACCACTCTCTGAGGGTAAAGAAAAATATCGTGAAAAAACTCGAATGAGTGAGTTGTTTATATACCTCGGCGCATACTCCGTAAAATGGCCTAACTATGAAGTAAAGTACGGAACTCTCAGGACTAACTACTCGTAATTAACAGCGTGTACCAAATCCTTATATTATTCGCGAATGAAGGGGTTGTGATCGGTTATAACTTTTAATATGAGAAACTTCGAAATCGATTTCTTCGAAGTTATCAGTTTTTCCATACATGTTTATGCCAGTGTTAACAACTAGTATAAATACGTGATAGTATTTAATTTATTATTTGGAATTTGTCACCATGATAAAAGTTGTTTGAATTGACGAGATGAGGATTTTATTACATTCTGTATATTATTATTATATAGACTGCCGACATGTTGCTTTCTTCTCTGTATGTGGGGTAACAGCAAGTAAGTAAAATACATACGCGTTTGGAGAGTATCATACATAATTCTCAAAGACCACCTTAAACTCCACCCACGGTGCATGAATATATGATACAGATTAATGGCCAAAGCAGTACAGAGCGTGGGTTGCCGGACCTTTGTGTCGTCGCGTCCGCTGTAATTTAATAATTTCCAACCATTTAGTTTGGGGCCGCCATATTTGTCTTGGTCTGAAATCCGCCCTAAGATTAATCCGGAATGTTGTTAGTAGCGTCCCTTCGCTCGCGGTCACTACGCGCTCGCCATCAATACGACAGAGGTATAGGTCCGTCTTGATAAACGCCTAGGCATGATGACTTGGACAGACGATCTCCTCCGACGAGGCTCGTTGAGGATCTCCGAGGACACATTTTGTATAAAGTTGAGCTTAAGGCTAAGTATTTGGCTTGACTGGTGACTAAGTCTAGCTGTATTGGAAATTATATAATTGGAATTTCCCATAAGTTTATGTGTTCGACATTAACTTGTATCCCCAATTTAATTTGAATCAATACGTTCTCAGTGCTCACCTTCGGAATTAATGAACTTTGCTTCGAACAAAAAAATGTTATATTAAAAATAAAAACCGACTTCGAAACACTACAGCACTAAAAAGTTAGGAATAATTTAAATAATTAGAAGTATGTATACATGTAGGTATTGTAAAAGTATAATTTTGTTTATTTTATCCTACTTAAATCGTTGCTTTAAAATTTGACGTTCTCAATTTCAATTAGACTTTATTTACGCTGTCCATTGAAGAGTCCCGTTCTCCATCTCTGAAAGTCTTCATCAGATCTTTACCAAATTAAAATGGGACCAATGGGACGAAAAATAATTGTGAAAATCGATTAAGATTTGACGGAGTTATGCGAGAACATAGCAAATGAAAAAAATGTGTCGAATTGATAACCTCCTCCTTTTTTGAAGTCGCTTAAATATTATATACTTTTTGTTGTACTAGCCCTTGCTGAAGACAATTTAAACAAAAACCTATTTAGAGGCTAAAAATGCCACCCATACCGGGACTTGAACCCGCGACCTCTGGCTAACCGTGCCAGCGCTCTCCCAACTGAGCTTATGGGCAAGTGCAGGCATCGGCGAAATTTCAAGCCTCTTTACAAACCTATCTGTATTACGTACAGGCAGCGACATCTGACCGAAGTAATTTACATCACTTGCCAGCCCCGAGTAACTCACTTTGCAGTTAGGTCTTTACATCGGAATGATATCACTGTGCCTACCTGATTATGAAATATTCTTTTTGTTGCACTAACCTGAAATTTCGCCGATGCCTGCACTTGCGCATTAGCTCAGTTGGGAGAGTGCTGGCACGGTTAGCCAGAGGTCGTGGGTTCAAGTCCCGGCATGGGTGGTATTTTTAGCCTCTAAATCGGTTGAATATGCTTATATAACCGCCGTTTAAAGCTCGATACGTCTACGCAGGCTCTATCGAAGAACTTCCCACTGGGCATGCAAATCCATAATTATGCGAAGCCCAGTCACCAGTACTTGCACATTGGCACCCATCATCAATTTGCCAGTCAAATATGTGTCTAACGAGTTCAAATTAGCACTTGCATGTAAACGAATATATGATGAAGCTCAAGGTTCAATGGACTCTCTCTGGCTACCTATAGCACAGGGAATCCTAGTTTGGGAGCAAGTAACCACTCTTTTAACCCTTTTCTAAATAAAGTTTTTTTCATTTTTTCATTTTTCAAGGTGTCTTTCTCCTGCAGTAAAGTTATTAGTGACTGCTGGCGAGGGAACGGATTCGCGCATGTTCTCACACGGAATACATAACTACATCACTCTAGATACCTACAATACTACACTATATGAAGATAGAAGTTCTGCCTCGAATTTACCTACTTGAGTTTAATGTGCTCCCCAAGATTACACACACACTAAGTACACTTGACTAAACCCATTCCTGTGACAATAAATTGCTCTTTGCTAGTTATCAATTACGAAAACCTTTCTGAAGCAACCGGTCCGCTACCACTTACTGGTATGCAATGAAGTGTTATCTATCTACTATGAATGATGGAGTACAATAAATGATATAAGAAATGATCACTATATACTAATGACCAGAGGCCTACGTCCAGCAGTGGGCTCTGTTCATCGGCTAGAGAGTCAATGAGAATTTTATTTAATACGTCGAAATCTAAGCTTAGAGACAGTTCATATTTTGTATAAGTTTTACGGAAGACCTGTAATATCTTAACTTTCAGTATTCTTGTGAATAGATATTTTTATATGCTAGATTTATTATTTAAGTTTACTTAGAAAAAAATCCTAAACAAAACTCGTCTATTATTTTATACAAATATTTATACATTTTGGCGTCAAAGGGTTTCTCTTCACGTTTGCACATATCTCTTATTATGTCTTGTGACACTTACATTTATCGACTAACAATACTCTCCAGTACTTAACGGGACGTTAAAGTGTGCGCTTATCTGCGTAAGTGAACCTATCTCGGCCGGTAAATGTGAGTTTGATTTGTCCCACTGCCATAACGGCCGAGCATCCACATCGCTCCACTAAATAGGAACTTCTTACTCGGGGGTGAGATACAGCCGGTTCGTGGCCATTCAATGTGAAGTTACAGAAATTCATATTCATATTAATTTTCTTTGGAAGGTCATGTCGAACGCCCGTGTTGTGCCCACCCCAATAACATTGGGGAACTCGACTCTCGAAGTTGTAGACGAATACGTCTACTTAGGACAAACAGACCAACTAGGCCGGATTATCTACGAGATCGAATCAGAAATGATGAGATCCGTAGACAAACGAAAGTCGTCGACATAGCCCAGTGGATTAGTAAGTTGAAGTGGCAGTGGGCGGGGCACATAGCACGCAGAACTGATGGCCGATGGGGCCGAAAAGTTCTCGAATGGAGACCACATATCGGCAAGCGCAGCGTAGGACGACCAGCCACAAGATGGACATATGACCTCATCCAAGTGGCAGGAAGGCGCTGGATGCAGGCCGCTTCCAACCAGTCTTTTTGGAAATCCATGGCCTATGTCCTGAAGGATGAGGCTGAATGATGATGATGATTAATTTTCTTTATTGCTAAATCACGTACACAGTTATAGTTGCAGGTGGTATTGGTTTTTGTAGGTAAATACATGATACCCTGTGAGGGTACTGCAATACAGTTAGTCTTATGACACAGCGTTAAATTAAATTAAATTGTTATTTAGATATTGATTTCATACATACGTACGTATTAGAGCAAATGAGGCTTCCTAAGTTAAAGGGAATTATCGAAATCATGGTAATTGTCAGAATATAGTCCTTTTCTACTTCTCTGGAATAGAGATGAAAAAAGTTTGCGTGCTTAGTAAATTTCATTACAAAACCATGAGTGCATATAAGTAAGCGCTAAGGTACCTCAGATAAGAGCACTCGGGTTTCCTCACTATGTTTTCCTTCACAGTTAGCGTGGGGTATTGTTGATACAAATTCGCAAATGTACCTACATAACTTAGATAAGAAAGTTATTAATACGTCCCAGGATTCAAAGTGAGGTCGAGGGTTCGAATCACGATTACGCCTCTCAAATAAAAAGTTGGTGACACTTTTCACATTCTCTAGATGACCGTCCACTAAAGTTCTGAGTCTTCTGTTTTCAGCGTTGGTGGCGCGGGCGGCGGGCGGGGCGAGGTAAACACCATGACTGTATTGTTGTTTGTTCCCTCGCGGTTATTATTTATGTAACGACAGTTGTTGTGTTCAGGTGAACTCGGTACTTATGCTAAGTGACTCTCGCCGGCCGAATGTTTCTTCTTTTCAACTGCTTTTATTTAGTTGCGGCAATTTGTCTGTACGTGGACTAGAGAGCCGCGCTGGGCGCCACTTTACTCAGCGCGAGTTAATACAAGTTAAACGGGACAGAAATACAGCTTCGAATTCAGACATGCACCAATGACTTTGTTTTCTATGTCACGTAGGTACATTTGTGAAGTAGCAATAGCGCTCGCTAGCGGTGGAGCGAAACATCGTGAGGAACCTTGTGTCTGAGGTGTTTACAAACCTCAGCGATTGCTATGTACAATGAATTAAGGGTAAGTGCGGCAATCTCAGGTCGAACTAGAACACATACCTGAGCATGCCATCATACCATCATGACCATACCACTTGTACCTACTTACATAAACTGCACTTGATTTGTGGATTGACAAAATAGATTGATAATAAATAAAAACATTTGTATATCAGGCATTTGTAATCCGCAGTGAGCACTTGTGATTAATCCCAAAGCGACAGAGAAATGTAGTAAAAAAATATTTCTCTGTCGCTTTGCAGTTTAAAATATTTCACTTTCATTTCGAATTACACATGAAACTATAGTAAAGAAAAAAATAGAGATCTCCACTTTTTTGGGTGCTACATCCGTCATATTGATTTTGATTATTTAATAAAAATACCCGTCACCCGAACCATAATAACGAATCGTTTCGCACATCATTCATCAAAATTGGATCAGTAGTTTAGGCGCTACTGTGGAACATCCGTAAATACAAACATACGATCACACGGGAAAAAAAAGGATTAGCCCAGTCGATAACAAAAGAAGGGAAAAACGACATATAATTCTATCGAATTTCCTGATCTATGACCAGTGGCATATCTTGGTCTCTGTCTACCCCTCCGAGATAGAGGTGTAACTTTACATGTGGGTAAATACTCCAACGTCTATTTATGCATGAGTTGAAATTCTGTTAGTATTACTGAATCGCGCGAGAGAGTATTAGCGAAAGAGTTACTACAAATAACACATATTTCAGAGTCCGCCGCTCGTTTTCTAGTCTTTCCCTTCCAAATATAGTCCGGTATTTATTAAACGAATACATTCGCTCGTGAATAAATATCCTAGAGGTATGAATTTCGCGGAAATCTTAAGGCAATATTTATGCAGTAGAAGGTTGTGAGGTAGACCGGACCATAGACGTAAAAACCTCGTGATTCACCGCTTTGTTCCACCGTAAGATCTTGTTTTGCAAAGCATGTTTGCCCCTTATCTACCTTACCTAGTGTGCTAATAGATATATTGTACTTATAGGTTCAAGGAGCATTGGACGTTTATGCTAGCATAACACCGTAAACATAAACTTCACGTGACATACGAGTGTTCTTAACACTTTGTCAACAATGCGGTACTAACTTTTGCCCAAGTGTTGTTTATGCGATCTGTGGCGAGCACATGTCAACTCTGCGCCCTCTAAAAATTCGATATTCCTGCATCGCAAAAATCAAAATGTAATAATAATAATAATAAATTCCACTTGTGTGGATACAATTACTCGACCTGGTCACAAACTAGGATACCCTGTGCTATGGTAACCAAGCAAGGACGTCACAAACGTGAATAACATACCATAAATATAATGTCCGATGAACATCAGTCAGACCGGCCGTCCAGGCATACGATCTGCCTGGCGGGAAATTTCCCTTTATAGTGGAGAGCACGATCACCTGCAGCACTCTTCCCTATACGATCCATAGAGAGAAGCCTACTGTTATGTCAATTTGCATAAAGTGGCTTTGATCAAAGATCTCTTGGATACTTGTTGATACATATTCTAATCCTTAATATTATTTTATTGCAAGATTTCATAGTTCTGTGTATACTCGTACCAGTGATCCAAGTGGTCTCTGAAGAGGTGATCGTTATCCAAGTTTACTTTGATTGGATGCTGTCACCCAGGTGCACTTTGCGTTGTTGCCACTATCCGAATATCTTGTCCACGCAGCTATAACTATTGTTCTTCCATGTAAGTTCTGACGAGTGTCAACTGTCGATAGGTTTAACCCCGGCTTACACGAGTAAACAGGTTAATTTACTGTAAACAGCTGTCAGTTGTGTGTTTTGTATGCACTCTTTGTATGTTTAGTCTACTGACGGATAGGAAACGGCCATAACATGTTATTAAAGCAAAAGATATCTATCTAAAAGATATGCAAAGCCTGTTCTAAGCAGATGCTTAGCCCCGGTCGGCGAGTCAATAATGTGCATAAGACGAGGGTCAGCGGGCAGCGCATACCGCGCACGAGTCGCGGCTCAACTATGCGGAATATTTTTAATCAATACAAATTAGGTAGAGTCCGTCGCTGGAGGCGCCGGCTCGGAGATGGTGCACACTGGGCTCGCCAGCGTTGCTTAGAGACTGAGATTAGGAAGCTTGGTTAGAATTCATCAGATTCGCGCTTCTAGAAGCGCGCAGTTGGGGAAAGATAGGGTTTTGAACAAAAACAAAGGTAGATGATGATGGTAGATGATGAAAGATGGCTTGTGACATATATAAAACAATCTATAGGTATTTACAATAGGATCTGAAAAATGGGAGATGAAAAACCGTGCAACGGTAAAAAAATTACGAAGAGATATTTATGTAAGAATTCTAGCAAGTAGCAAAACTCGGCCTCTACCTACCCCTCCGCGATTTAGCATGTATGATATTGGCGTCAGGCATTCAACTAAATAAGTTACTTTTATCATAAAAAAATATGCGGTGCACCCCTAATGCGCAGTAAATTTAATTATGTATTGTACTAATTAACACGATAGCAGAATCAAATATTAAGCCATAGGCTTATTAGAATTTTATAACAATAAAATATAACTTAAAATACATTCGTCACTTTGTCAGTAGGAGTAGGAACCGACCCACTGTGCGGCGACTTGCATACGCGGCGGAAGCTCCGAAGATAAACTTCTTAACAAGCTTAAGATATTGATTCATCTCCCCCGGGCAGGTATCCCATCCGATACAGCCGCTCTATTTACGGCCACTCCCGGCTTATTACCGAGTTATTGAGCGACCGACGCACCGCGCACCGACCAATAATGCGATAACAAGTTCCGCTTTCCTACCTACGACTACCGCTGATACTACACTTGTAAGATTATCGTCACATAACTATGCACATACTCGAATATAATGTGTTTTTAAATTAAAGCCAAATCTAGGTACAGTTTTTTCCTTTATTATTTTTGGGTATTGTTGGTGGTTAAATTTATCAATAGTGACGAAACGATTTTTGGGTGGCAACGACTAATGAATGTTGATGAAGCGAAAGAGGTTTGTCAGGATCGTGGCCAGTGGCAGATCCTGGTCTCTGCCTACCCCTCGGGCATACAGGCTTGAGTTTATGTTATGTTTATTTGATAGTAACACTTTCTGTAAAAAAATCGACTGGCTATCTATTACGGTACAACAAATTGTCCTTTATAGTTCACACAGATTGAAAGACATCATAGGCATTGTATTTGGTACTTTTCGGGCACGGAATCTTAAAAGTTAATGGATAGTATGAATTGAACTTTTTTTGGGATTCTTTTGATTAATAACCTCTTCATCATCTATGGCGGTGAGCTAGTATAGTATCGCGACTTTATTGGCTTGTGGATCAGCTCAATTTGCCGTTTGACTTTTTATAGATAATTTCACCAACTGCTCGCGGACGCATTGGTCTTTTTAGCAGCCAGTAAGTGAGGGTTGCGGGGTGCGGCTAAATGGCGATCTTGTGTCGTGAGAAGAAGCAAAGGGAACTTTAAGTGGTTTCTAGTCTTTTACCGTTCAACTGAAACTTTTTACGGTATTGCTATCGACTAAGGTCTGCGATCCTTAAAAGTTTGGATCTGTTCGAGTTGTCGCGCTGCATCGAGCTATGAAACAAGCCAAATGTTCGACACTGGTTCTGCAGCGCATAGGTGGTCACTTCACCTATCTAATGTAGGTAGGATTTGCTACTAGATACTGTAGGAATTAGCTAGAGGAAGCGTAGTTGTAAAACGCCGAAGTTTTTTGCTACTCGTGGCCTTATTGCCGTTCGATTGTAATATAATATTTGGCTTGTTATGTAAGGCTGCCAAGTCAATGTATGAGTCGTAATGCGTATATGACATTATGCGTCGGGAGCATCAAACGATCCAACAATCAGCCCGTTTACAGTTGGGCATAAACCTCGCTGCAGGGCACGCCACCTCTTTCTATCCTCGGCTATCCGCATCCAGCCGCTACCAGCAATAAATAATATTTTAAATGCAGTGTTATAGACAGGTTACTTTATGAAAGCCACGTATTCCGCAGTATGTCCGTCGGGGACGCCCCTATTATCCACATAAAAATTAACAACAATTTTTAAAGTAAGTAATTTTACATAAATTTATTTTCTTTATAATCAATAGATATCGTATTGAAAACCAGCCAAATGCGTGTTGGGCCACGCGCACCTTAGGGTTCCGTATAAAAGTACCCTAAAAAAGATTCATTCAACCGTTATATCAGCATGATTGTATGTATCTATGTATGTCTATGCCAAATTTCAGCTTTCTCGTACTAATTGTCTCTGAGCTAGGCCGCGGACGGATATGGCGAAACTATATGGGTTCCTTGTCAACTACGGAACCCTAAAAATGGTTATCCTACAAATAAAAATGTTTTTAAATGACCAATCCAACGATTCCTTACACTATCGTATAGGGGAGGAACAGTAAAAATAAATTTTCTAGAATTTTACACTCCGGTTTTGCCGGTGTAAATATCTATGCCCAACACCTTCAAAGTATTTTTCCGTGTGCTAAAAAGATTTCGCATAAGCAAAAGAAACAGTGAATATATTTTCACACGGGTTGAACACCCGTTGTTTGTTTATAAAATCGTTACAACCGACCCTAGTTTTTCACAAACTCGCGGTCATATAATATATCATCATCATCATCATCAGCCATTTGACGCGCAGTGCAGGACATAGGCCTCCCTCTTGATTTTTGAACCATGAAGGGGTTTGCTATAATTAAAACAAATTAGACCTACATATATTTAAAATGAGTGATATTTAACGCGCGCAGCTGTGCAGTGCAGTGCAGTGTCCGCGCACAGTAACCTGCCTGTGCGGTATCGGCGGACGTCCGGCCGCTATCGGGCCACGAGGTGGCGGCGGCGGCGGCGGCGGCGGCGGCGGCGGCGGCGGCGCACACTGGTTCCAACTTGAAAGAACATGGACAATAATTGCTGACATTGATATTTTACTTTTTCTCGCAGGAAATATTTTGAGTGATTTAGTTCGATTTTACTGCTTAAATTATTATTACAACTAAAACATGGACTTTGATGGTGTTGAAACTTTCACGTTTTGCGCTCACAGGCTAGTTCTATAAAAATAAAAAGGTTTTCTTAATGTTCGTCAAGGCTGTTAGTTTCAGAATTAATGCACTATGTGGAGAAGAAGCTAACGAAGGAACTCCACATTTTTACAGAACACGTTTGTAACTTAGTTAAAACGCAGTTTTCAAATTACTCTACACTACGCTAAGTTACATGGCACTAGACACAATCGTCCCGTTGATAAAAATCTTTTCTATTGTTTCTGTCAACATTATTTAAATAAAAGTAAAAAAAAGTAAAAATTGTATTTATTTGTAACAACCATTGGCAGATGTAATTTCTGGTGGGCCCCACACTAGGCAAATCCTGTATCGTGGGCTCCCGTTTGTGGATTACTATTATTAAAAGGTTCCTCTGTGGTAGACAGTGTCTGAGTAAATATTAAAAATACAAATAAAAACTAAGCTAGATTAAAGCTAAGCTAAATTCCGATTTCTTAATTAATCGGAAGAAAGAGAAAAAAAAATAAAAAAAAATAAATAAATAAAAAATAATAAACCATTTTTGTGTGGTAAATAAAATATTTTCACTTTCACTTCCATTAATAATTATAACTTAAAACCATGAAATGGTTGAAATGGTATTACACGCTTTTATAAATAAAATGATAAATAATTATACTAATAATAATAATAATTAGGTATTTGTAATTATTTATATATAATATTTTATAAAGGATGTGTCATGTTGATCATTTAATTAGTAGTTGTTCGGTGTAATGGTATGATTGAGTGAGTAGCCATCTCTTTATTATTGTTTTTGCTTCATGTTTTGTTTTGTCTTTTAAATCGCAGAATTTTAAAATCCGATTGTAAAGGAATGGGTGAAGGAACTTCCCGAATCTTTGAGCAAAAGCAAAAGTCCTTTTAGTATATTCTATGTCTGATAAGGACGGCAGGGATTTTTGAATTTTCAGCGCAGCACTGAGAATAAAAAGTTGTCTAACGCTAAGGACTTTCACTTCTTTATAAAGGTCATGTGTGCTGTACCTTCTTGGTTTTTTGGACATCACTTTGAGAACCGATCTCTGGGCGCTTTCCAGCTCTATCATGGACGTTTTGCATGCTCCACCCCAGACAGAAATGCAGTAGTTAATAAGGGATTGACATATAGCGAAGTATGTATATTTCAGAAGCTCGATGTCTGCTGAGTTTCTAAGGATTTTCATTATATTGATCACTTTTCTTACTTTCCCTGATAGTATGTGGATATGGTTTTTAAAATTTAGGTTTTTGTCGATTGTTATTCCCAAATACCTCATAGAAGATGTCCTTTTTATTGTTGGGCATGAGCATATAGGTGTTGATTTAGGGGGGTCATTCTGAGTTGTGCAATTGTGTATTTTAATGTTTGGTGATAGTGTTGGCTTCGATGCAAGAGTTTTATGGAAGCAGACGTATTTCGTTTTGTCAATGTTTAATGTTAAGAGATTTTTATTTAGCCATTTGAACATGTTTCTCATTTCATCTTCGGCCCTTGCAAGAACAGCTTCCCAGGTGTTTTCATGGATTATTAGAGCTGTATCGTCTGCGTAGCAGAAAAGCTGGGTTTTGTTCCTTTCAAGACTGGAGATATCGTTAAGGTATGCAAGGAAGAGCGTGGGCCCCAAAACGCTACCCTGTGGTACTCCAAACGTAATTTCCTTCACGTTACTCTTGTGGCTGCCTATCTTGACGCACTGGTTTCTTCCGGAAAGGTAGCTCTTAAACCAGTTTAAGGCTACTCCTCTAATGCCAAGACCAGATATCTTTCATTATTATTTTCTTCTTTCTTTCTTTAAATTTTTTAGACTTTTAAAACAATTTATAAAGAAACTAGCAGTGCCAGAGGCTTCACTCGCATGGAATTCAGTTTGTGTGATTGTAAGAGTATCAGGAAAGAACTATGTACCTAGAATATTTGTTTTCCTTTTCTGTATAAAATAAAGACCTTTATTTATTAACAATTTTAACACTCTCCTGAATTATTCTACTGAAAATGAACGTAAATTATAATTTTGATTGTTCAAAAAAGTAACAGATAGGTAGATAGAGAACATGTTATTGTACATAAAAAAATTAAATTACACATATATTATCCGTAATATTGTCCGTTGATAAGATTCCATATCCATGTTCCAATCTAAGTACCAGATCCTGGTCACCGATTTTCACCAAAATGCTCATCAAGCTCGAACAAATAAACTAAAACTCAAAGAGTCTGCTTTAATCCGCCGAAAAGTTTTAGTATCTGCCTTCTAAATTGTTGTACTTCTCCTTGTAGTTATTAAAATATGACAATTATGTCATGTCAGGCCCTGGTCAGTAAGTTTCACCAAATTCCTTATTAAACAGTCCGTTAAAACTAAAACCTTATATTTTACGTTTGTTCGTTTTTCCGATATACCTATAGTAAGCAATATTCTTATCCACCTTCCTTAGACTCTCTTCAGTAAGTTTGGCAAAAGTCCTGATCTGATTTTTATGTTTATGTAGCCTATGCCGTCCCACTGCAGAGCAGCGGCCTTCTCTCAGAAAGAGAGAATGGGCTTAATCGCCACGCGTGCCCACCGTGGATTGGAAACTTCAAGCCCTGAAGTACCTATGTGAACACCTCAGACACTCAGGTTTAATTGTCGAGTGGTACTACAACTTCTCCAATGTACTTAACTTTAGACAAGATAGTCATTGGAATATGCTGGGACTCGAACCCACGACTTTCTGAGTGTGAGGCCTATCTGTTCTACCGTTCCGCTACCACCGCATTACTGTAAAACTGATTACATAAACCCAATCTCAAAAGAAAAAAGGCTTACTATAACATCAAGGATTATTTAGAAGACATAGATGTTTGGCATTGAAGAGTAGATTAATATTATTTAAAGGACGATTGTGACTAGTGTTCAACACATTCATGACTAATATTTTAAACTCTGTTAATTAAGTTAAAACGTGTTTTGAAAAGAATAAATGTGGAGTTTCTTTGTTAGCTTCTTCTCCACATAATCCAAACTAACAACTTTGACGTTCATTAAGTAAACATTCTGTTTTTACAATGAATAAAAATATTTGAATTGAATTGAATTGAATTAATTCATACCATTCTCACTGTTCCCGGAAGCGTTCCCAGGAATAACGCTTTTGACTTTAATAGGGCTTCATAACTCGGTTCGGAATGGCAGATAACAAAATTGCAAATAACATCTGTCATTCTGAAAGCGGCAGAATTACGAAGCCGTATGAAAGTTTCAAATTTGTCGTTTTCTATATGTACTGCTCTAACATTATTTAACCTCCTCAGTCCTGACCTTGAAAATAACAATGGTCTTCAATTGTTATTTTCAAGGTCAGGACTGAGGAGCATATCGCAATAAAATAATGATACCGGACCTATTAGAGCTTTTAGACCAAACTGCCCATACTGAACAATAAAATAAACTAGTGCTGGCTCCCATAAAATTTTGCGGAAAAATCAATAAAAACTTTTTGGGCCTCAATCAACCAAAGCCGCTGACTTTCTACGGATGGTTTCTTCAGACTCAATGATGCAGAAAATATGTGGTAGGTAATGATGCATAGAATAAATGGGTTAAAATGGCCCTGGAATAAATGTGTTAGTTTATTAATACTTACTCCAAAATTGTGTAGACCATACACCCTATATCGCATTAAGCATTTTTACCTGCTTTGTCTCCAAGTGGCTTATTATAATCATCATCATCATCATCTAATCAGCCACCCGACGCCCACTACAGGACACAGGCCGCCCTCATGGTTTTCATAACCATGAGGGGTTATGCCATAACCGCAGGCGGGTTGGCGATCGCAGTACGCGGTTGGAATCTCAGGAAGACGCTGCTGCCCGTCTCCTGGTAATTCATTTCCGTAGTCGCCTTCTAGGACATCCACGGAGGGAAATCCGGCGCCACATTTTCACAAAAAATAAGTTTCACCACCACCTCAGTTTGCTCAACGTGGAACCAGTGTGCGACGGTGACGCGATAGCAAGCACACACGCGGCGGTCATGAATGAGTTATGTACCTTTGCTTATCTGTTCCATGTAATGCAATGTAGAGTTTGAGGAAGGAAGTGGAGAATTTAATTAAATCGCTAACGATGTGTTTAGTCGTAGGCACCTACGTCCAAATAGGTAATTGTTTTTTATTGATTAAAGTTTGTACGAAACTATTTATGATGGGTGATGTCACGGGATGTCGCCGGTGAGTCAGATGTTTTAATAATTTTGAATGTTTTAATGGCATACGTTTGGTAGAGAGACCACGTCACGATTTTCTTTGTACAAAATATTGCCAATTTTCTCTCAGAGTGGGATGTATACAGGGTGTAACAAAATCCCCAAAGTGGGAGGTTGTACTCGTCATTATAATATTTTTTTTTGACGAGGCGAACTCGTCGGGTGCAATAACATAACGTGCAAGTACTAATTACTACTTGCACGTTATGTACTGATCCACAGCTGACATTTTTTTCTCGATGTCAAAGTTTTCTTTATATTAAAAAATGTTAGTACTGAGAATATTTGAAGTTAATACTTTTAATGCTCTTACATAAAATAATCGTAATAATACAAATCGTAGACCAATAAATCAATAATAATCGTACAATGCGGCAAACTTAGTGCCATGAGCATTTTCTACCAATCAACTGCAGGAAGTGGTAGAAACAGTTTGTAGGCGTACAAAACAGAGTTAAATAATAATAATAACTTCCACACAATACAATCACTGGAGCGGTGGTGGCCTAGTGGGTAGAACATTGGACTCGGAACCTAGAGACCCAGGTTCGATTCCCAGTGTGGACATGTACTTATGACTTGGTTTTTAAGTTATGTACATTTGTGAAGTTATATTAGCAATGCCACTTGCTAACGGTGAAGGAAAACATCGTAAGGAAACCTGAGTGTTTGAGCTATTCACATACCTCAGCGCTTGAAATCGCCAATCCGTTGTGGACACGCGTGATGGTTAAGCCCATACTCTCTCTCTGAGAGTGGAACGTATGTAGGCTGCTTATGATTATGAGAATACAATCACTTGACCTGGACCGAAACTAGGATACCCTGTGCTATGGTAACCAGGCAAAAACATCACAAACATGACAATACACCCAGACTGAGGCCATTTGTACCTCTGTGTTGGTAGCTAAGTGCCTTCACGGTTAGACCGACGAGGCAGTCAAAATCGTACCTATAGACTTCCAAAATCGGGTGTTTTGGTGAATAATAATTGTAAATGATGATTATGTACACCCTGAATCACTACTTATGCAGCAACTACACCTAGCTTCGTTCCAATCTGCACGCACGTAAAAAACCTATTATGGCATAGCCTTGTCTGCAACTGTCTGTACAATCCGCTCAATTCAGCAATTATAGAGCTACAAGTTGTGTAAGAAAGTTGTGTCATTGTCCGAGTGGAGTGCTCTTGTATAGCGCTGTTTGCAAGCGCCCGCGGCGTGGTCACTCCACCGCCGTGGACTTGGAAGTTGACGGCACACGGACCCTGCACACATGTCGCTGTTTATACTCTGTAGTTATTTATGCAATGTAAATCGACGCTTGGAAGACCAATAAAATATTCGTAGGTGCCATTTGGTGACACAGGTGATACTCAGAATTTTTGTCTTCCGTGGTGACAAAATATTTGTTTTTTGCTATTTTATCGTACTTGCCTTGAGCTGGCAAAATCTTCTGAATCTTGAATCGCGTCTGTGAAGGAAATATAATTTTTAATACAAATATTTCATTAGAAAACTTATAAACCATATTAGGGCTCGTTACCGACGCCCTCTCCAGCCGTAACTGTCGGCTGGGCTGCCAATCGTCGCAGTGAAGAACATACAAGGTGCAGTATTTTATCTCGTGTCGTTTGGGCGGAGACTGTGCAAGTGTCTCCGAGCCCCTTAAATAACGCACTTAGTCGCTTGTTAGAGCGAAGTTTATTAGAGACGTCTTTATCCAGCAGTGTTCGGTTTAAGTGAGCTGTAAGTTTCAGCCGTGTGAGTTGCGGGTTGGATGGGTAGGCACAGAACTTCCACTCGCTATTTCATAGATAACGAGAAGAAAATATTACCTAACAATCTACCAATTTATTGTTAACGGCTGTCAGATCGCTAACGTGCATAGAAACATACAACTTTACTCACAAATATTAAAATTAGATTAATAGATTGTTGGTACACGAGAATGCGTGGGTTAGAGCTATGTATAGGGGTAGATAAAGACTGAAAAAGTGATAAAAAGTCGCGCTGTCTCGCTCTCACGAACAACGTAAAGGAGGATATTACTCTGCATGGGGCTCGATATGGTGAGATTAGAACTCTTTATTGCACATACCAGAAATTGATATAAGTAGGAAGTGTAGTGCAGGCGACAGTTATATTTACAGATAACCCTTTATAGTACATAAAAATCGAAATTACACAGATATTTCTTAACCTAAGAGTATAGATGGCGGCCTAAAAGTGATCTCTTCCAGACAAACTTTATATTATTTGCATTCGCAGCTCTCACAAAATGGACACGTACGACACAACAAATCAAGATGAAGATGGCCAGTTGACCCGAATGAAGTTTGACTGGGATTGAAGCTTTTAAAGTTATTAGTGGCTATCACGGAATCATATCATATAGGCTTTGATGTATAAGTTTAAGATGATTTGAGAAAAGATGGTCAGAGTGGAGTTTTTTTTCCCGCTGCCTTTTTCTCCACTACAAATACGGCCCGAAGGCAGCGGCTAACATAGTAACATAGTACATTGACATTCAGCAAACAGAATGTAAATTCTTTACGTTGAAATAAATTATTGATTTCTGATCTGATTCAGGGTCTTCATGGACAGGGGGAGAAGGACATAAAAGGGAAGTCTTTACTTAAGTGAGACAAAAAACACAAGCTAATAAAAACTAAATAAAAACTGAAATAAAAGACAACAAAATCCGGATTGCTGACCTAATGACCTAATGCTCAGTTTTTATCAGCAGCGTTACACTTCTAAATAGCCGAGACCAACCTACATACAATGAGTCATAATGTAGAATTTGGGTTCGCTTCGAAGCTTAGAAGATTTTCTGTTATTTTTTTTATTTCAGTTTTTAATTTCATGCTTCGTGTTTTGCGAAGGTCAACAAAGAGGTCTATTTTTTCCTTTTGAGGTGTGGAACCCTAAATAGCTATACTTATCTTTGATTCAGACTTCTGCACTTCACACGGCAGCGCTGGTGGCGAGGTCCGCTGCGGGCGCTTCCACTTGTATCGGCGGATGCGTCCCCGAATTTACGGAGAACACGCTTTTTATTTTAACTCCACGTTTTAAAGGCTAGTGCTCGGCCATACTTATATTTTTCGGCAGAAATATTGACGCTTACTCAGAGCCCTTGTTTCTTCAAAGTGCTCCCATATTCTATAGCTTGGAATTTAATAGTTGGCAACAGTAGCGATGCATTTCCGTTGGCGGAAGGTCCGGATTAAATGAAAATTAGTCAAGGAATCGTATTAAGCATCACCCTCTGTCTAAAATAAGTAGGTATTTCCTGCAGTAAAATATGTTTAAGACAAAAAAAACCTCGTGTGGTGCCAGATTGAGAATAATGTCACTTCACTTCCTTCCGTGGATATAGTATGAAATGATGAAATGAATGTAACGAAAAGAAACAAAAAAAAAACAGGTGATCTCGCCATCCGAAACCGACTCAAGTTGTATCTCATGTTTTTCAGATTACGAAGCCACAAGTTTACCCGATTTGTCAACCTATAATTGTTCAACTGAGACTGAAGAACTAAAACTTCAAATTACTGAATTAAAAATACAGCTACAGAGCGCGAATGACGAAATTGAGAGGCTAACTTTAGAAAATATTGAGTTGTGCGCCAAAACCAAAGGAAACGAGTTGAGGTTAAATACACTTAAGAAAATTTGTAATGAAAATGTAACGTCAACAAAAAAACACGCTAAAAGGACAAAGAGGAAAAGAATTAGTAAAAAAAAATCGACTTTACATTAGATGCTGAAGATTTGAATACGAGCCAATTGTCAACGGAAAACGAGCAAAACAAAACTACACTTAGCAAAAATGTCACGGGGGTGCACCCGAATCTGGAAATTTCAGGCAAAATTATTTCTGAAAACGTAGAGCCGAAAAACGCTAACGAAAAAAGAAATAATAAGAAAATACTCTTTTTTGGCTCACAACAGTGTAAAGGATTAGCAAAAGCTGCGAGTATAAACAGGGAGCGTACGCCCTATAAGGATTATCAGTTCTTTTCTTTTATCAAACCAAACGCGAAGTCAGATGAAATTGTGAGGACTTTGAAGAGTCACACTTTTGAAGATCAGGACACTGTAATCCTTTGTTTGGGAGAAAATGATTCGAACCCGATAAAAGTTATAACAGAACTTAGTCATGCCTTGAAACTGTGTGAGAGCTGTTTTCTTATAGTACTGGGCGTTCATAATAGTAGGTATTTAAATGAAAATATGCTAAATAGTACGATGAAAACTTTGTGTAACAGCTCTCAAAGTTGCAAATTCTTGGACACTCAACCAACTTATGAGACGAAAAATAAGTACCTTACGCTCACTTCGAAAGCGATAAACTTCGCTATAGACTGCAAAGACTATGATGAACGCTTTATAAAAAATATAAAGGTCCAGATCCAAAATAGAGCTAACGAAACAATACCTGAAATAGAAATAACTAATAAATCAACTGTAGAAATTACGCAGAAAGCACAAACACATTTCACTCCAGCCAAAATAAATACCCTGGACCAAAATATTTTGGAAAAAAACATTTTTTTTCGTCTCTCCTCAACACTATAAGAGGAGCACTCTAACGTGTTTTCACCAAAACATTGCAGGACTATTAGGTAAACGAGAGCTTTTGGAAATACTGCTCAGCGATCTTGAAACACAAACTGTGTCAAATGACGTTATATGCCTGAGTGAAACGTTTCTTAAGCAGGGTACAGAAAATAACGCCTGCTTATCAGGATATAAAATGAGTGCGTCATACTCACGTATAGCACAAAAAAGAGGGGGTGTTTGTATATTTACCAGAGCTAATATACCCGTAAAGGAAGTTACATCCGTCAGACACTTTGTGGTTGAAAAATGTTTCGAGTGCTGTGCTATAGAAATACCTAAAATCAGATGCATAGTTATTTGCGTATATCGCACACCTGCCTCGGATTTAAAAGTGTTCTTTAGCCAACTACAATGTGTTCTTCATAAATTTTCCACAAAAAACCAAAAGAAACTTATTTTATGCGGCGATTGGAACATAGATATATTGAAAAAAAATAAAGAAACACAGGAATTAATTTCCATACTTAAACACTATAATATGCAACTCCACATAACAGAACCAACCAGACAAAAAACGTGTATAGATAACATTGCTAGCAATATACAGGACATAGAGTCATCTAAAACTTTACAAAGTGGACTGTCTGATCACAATACCTGTCAACTAATGACGTTTTTTATTGATAAAAGTCTTAAACCAGAAAACTACTATTATATTAAAAAAAGAGACTATAGTAGAGAAAACATAGAACAATTTCATAATTGCTTGAGTTCCCTATCTTGGTCACAAGTTCTTGAAATTGAGGATGCTGATTTAGCATTTAATACATTTCATGAAGACTTTGAATTATTCTACAAACTATGTTTCCCGACTATAAAAGTAAAAATCAAAACTAATATAAAGGGTTTAAAATGGATAACACCCGGTATAAAATTATCGTGTAAAAAAAGTAGACAACTAAGGTACAAATACTATACAACAAAAAACAAACACGACAAACAAAATTATTTAATATACTCAAAAGTTCTAAAAAAATGTATATACAAAGCACAAACCACAACAAATAAACGCTATATAATAAAATCAAAAAATAAATGTAAGGCCGCCTGGAACATAATTAAAGATAACAGTGAAAGCTTAAAAAATGATAGCATAGAAAAAATAATCATAAATGGCTGCGAAATCACCGATCCTGTAGAAATTGCAACAGAATTCAATAAAAGATTTATAGACAAGGAATCAAAAGCTATGCAATTTCATAATACTAATAAAGAATATATATGTCGAAACCCCAATTCTATATACCTTCAACCTTGTGATTCTCAAGAAATTGTAACAATTATTAAATCACTGAATAACACCAATTCGGTAGGATATGACGGCGTCAACACAAAAATTCTGAAATATTGCGCTTATTGTATAGCTAAAATTCTTTGCTATCTGATTAATCTGTCGTTTGAAACAGGTCGATTTCCAACAGCTCTAAAACCGTCAATTATTAAACCTCTACATAAAAAAGATAGTAAAAACGACATAAATAACTACCGTCCCATTGCTCTTATTAGCATTTTTTCAAAAATTTATGAAAAAGCTATGCAAATGAGAATAAATAGTTTCTTAAATAAACACAAAATTATTAAAGTTGAGCAAAACGGCTTCCAAAAAAATAAGTCCACGAGCCTAGCAGGTTTTCAATTAATTACGGAAGTTATTGAATACGTAGACACAGGAAAACCAGTAGCAGTTATATTTTTTGATATGTCAAAAGCGTTCGATTATGTTTCACATAATATACTGCTTGACAAATGTGAAAAACTTGGCATCAGAGGTGTAGCATGGGATTGGTTAAATAGCTATCTCTCTGATCGGCAGCAATTTGTTGAAATTACTACCATGGCAGAAAATACAGTTCATGTATATAAGTCTCCTCTAGAGGTAAACAAATACGGTGTCCCTCAGGGAAGCATAATGGGACCGTTACTTTTTTTATTGTATTTAAATGACCTTCCTGAAGTCACTAAAAATAAATGCATCTTATTCGCAGATGACATCTCTATGACAATAAATTGTATTGACGATAAAACTTTTGAATCAGACACAAATGATAGTATAGATAAGATTGTAGGATGGCTGGACGCAAACAATTTACATGTTAATGAAAATAAGACCAAATATATACAATTCAGAAATAATAAAATGACATTAAAAAATATCAATGTGAAATGTAATAATATACAATTAGAACATGCACCATTTACGACTTTCCTAGGCGTTATTTTAGATGAACACTTCACCTGGTTACCCCACATAGAAAAAGTGTGTAATAAACTAAATAGGTTTGTGTATGCTCTACACAGACTGAAAAAAACCTCCGATGTACACACATCCTTAATGGCATACCACGGTTATGTCGCTTCAGTTTTGAGGTACGCACTAATTCTATGGGGAAACGCTAGAGACATAAATAGGGTTTTTATTCTGCAAAAGCGATGCATCAGAGCCATTTGTAGTGCGTCACCCTTAGATACTTGTAAGCCTCTATTTAAGAAATTAAAAGTACTGTCGTTGCCAAGTCTTTACATTTACGAAATGGCATGTTTTGCACACAATCACCCGAACATTTTTACGAAATACTGTAAGCAATACAAATTCAGTACAAGACATCCAAACAAAATTGTCTATCCGCCATGTAAAACTGAATTTTGCCAAAGAAGCTGCTACCGCATGCTTATCAAAATTTATAATAAGCTTCCAGAAACGCTAAAACGTTTGCCACTGACTCGCTTTAAGCCTTGTTTGCATAGATGGCTTTTAGATGAATGTTTTTATACTGTCGCCGAATTTTTTACCTTAAAACATATTAATATTGACATTTAATAAAAAATAATGATGTAATACAATAATAGTGTAAATAGTATTCAATTGTAAATATGTCTTATTTGTAAATTAGATAATTATGACATGTTGTAATCGGACGTTATAATATTTAGAATGTTAGAATATAATAATTTTTGCATGCCTAGAAAGGTGAAATGTGTAGAGCCATATACTCAAACTTATCCGACCACCATATGTACGACGTTTCATGCAAATAAACTCATTTCATTTCATTTCATTTCATTTCATTTCATTTCATTTCATTTCATTTCATTTCATTTCATTTCATTTCAGTAGAAGCTGGCTAAGGAAATCAATTACCAGGAGACGGGCAGCAGCGTCTTCCTGAGATTCCAACCGCATACTGCGATCGCCAACCCGCCTGCCGAGCGTGGCGATTATGGCAAAACCCCTCATGGTTATGAAAACTACGAAGGAGGCCTATGTCCTAGTGGGCGTCAAATGGCTGATGATGATGATGAATAAATCTTCGAGGTCCGACATCGTAGAGGAAAAAAAAATGCGAATGAAGGCCAGGCGCAAAGCAATAACTGAATAATAGTTAAAGTTTGAAAAAAAGAAAAAATAATTTTTTTCATCTTGCCGGACGGGACGTACTTATAAGTCCCACCACAAGGCACAGGCCTTCTCTCAGAGAGAGTACGAGCTTAATCACCGCGCGTGCCCACCGGATGGTCAATTTCAAGTGCTGCGGTATGTGAACACCTCAAACACTCACGTACATTTATTGGAAATGAATTCATTGCAATAAAATTTACCCTTGAACATAACGTCGCAGGCAAATTCTCGTCAGCGAGAGTTTTCGGCCAATAAATTCGTTACGGCGTGGAGGGTGCGAATGCTTCAAGTCATCGCCTCCAAGGGGTTGAGTAGAGACGTCACTTGTTCTGGTCTTCTTTGTTGATATTCGTATACCCATACAATTATAACGTCTGAAGAAAATTATATTTAATCCATTACATCGAAGCGGATATGTGAGTAAGATTATAAGTTAAGTTCAGTGCTAAACAAGTACCTAGCTTTAACTTATGAATTTCATAATAAATAATATGATGATATCTATATCTACCTTTTCATATTAAGCTCCAAGGCGGTTAGAAGACACCTAACACAAAAACACTTTCACAATTTCAAAATTACTAACCTGGCTCAAAATTAAGCTTTGTTTACATTTTAAGTAATTCTCTAACGGTTGGTAATTCTCCTAGCCTAGCCTAAGCCTAAGCCTAGCGGGTAGTACATTGGACTCGGAAGCGAGAGACACAAGTTCAATTCCCAGTGCGGGCATGACTTTGTGTTCTAGTTATGTACATTTGTGAAGTTATAGTAGCAATACCACTCGCTAACGGTGAAGGAAAACTTCGTGAGGAAACCTGAAGTTCTAAGCTATTCACATACCTCAGCGCTTGAAATCGCCAATCTGCGGTGGGCACGCGTGGTTATTAAGCCCATACTCTCTCCGTGAGAGAAGGCCTGTGCCCTACGGTGGGACGTTTATAGGCTGCTTATGTAATTTTCTAACAAAAGTATTAATATTGTTGCTTATTTTGCTTATAAATAAAAAAGAAACCACAAGAAAGCACGTGAAATTTTAGGCCATGTTTTGGCTTACTATTAGGTAAGATAGAAGAAAACTTTTTCTACGTCAAAAAAGTATTTATGTTTCTTTAAGAATTTATTGTGATTGTGTTTAAACAAACATTACTTTCCGTAGAGTATTTTTTATTTAGTAAAATTCTAAGCCAACACTATGAATTGCTCCCTGTATCACTTCTGCAGTGTATTTAGGTATCTATAACTAGGTGAGTGCTTAACTATGTTAGATCACAGATAAAGACGGGGAAGTTAGCGAATTAGCTACACACACAGTTAGGCAAGTAAAGGTAAAACTTGGTCGTTCGTAACTGTTAGGACGCGGATAATGAGGCAGAAGCGGCGGCGGCTGGCACTTCCGGTTCCGCCGGAAGTCAACGCACCAGCGCCGTCTTGCGCTCGCTACCTCCTTGAAAGCCTCTCATGTTCAAGCAACGAAAGCTCCCGAAAGGCTGATTAAGGCGGACGACTCCCCGCTTTAAAGTTTTAAACGAGCAATGTTGAGCATTCGAGCCCATCACTAGGAAGTATATTTCCAAATATACTACGCAATGGTGCGCTCGCTACGAGAGTCTGAAAGAAAAATTGTTCGAAAAATTATTGTTGTTTGAAATGATACTTTGAAACAACAAATCCGAGACGAGGTTGATTTTAAATTTGCACAAATTGTTGAACTTGTTACATGTAATATACGTGTAAAATATTACAAAGCTCTTTTCTACCTGACTACGGAAAGAAAATATTCGTAATGTAATGATTTTTTTAACTTAAAAAGGGGTTAAGTATAACTGTGCACATAAAACGGCGAATTTCAGCTGTGATTCTTAGTGTAAGACACCAAATACTATCAAATGTAGGTCATTCACAAACGAAAACAAAGTTAAAAATTATTCATTTCAATGTCAATAAAAAATTAGGTACATGCATTAATTAACATGCATTAAAACTATTTTCTCGGACCTTTGTAGTGGAGATAGTAACCATTTTTTATCCTTTAACTAAGGAGAGAAAGAAAATCGATGACTTGCGTTTGCGTACATTTATGAACATTTTCTTGATGCAATGCTTTGATAATTTTAATAATAATTATTATTCATTGCACTTAAACACATAGTTTGGCACATAGGCGAGCTTAATGCTACTAAGTATTATCTACCAGCTAACCTAAGTTTTAAAGAAAAATTAACAGGTAGTGCAAAATGTAGATTATGATGATGCGGTCGCGCACCGCGTTGAGTAAACATCTCTGTGAGAATGCATCTAAAAAGTGAATGAAACAAAAGAGTTATCTATCTTGCTTGACTGAGATCGAACTTTCAGGAGATAATGCTAGGCGAGGGAAACAAACAGCTGAATTATCTGGCGCACTTGATGACAAGCTCCGCTCAACATGGCCCCAGGCAGTTTGACCCGAGGCATTGGATTTACATTGGGGATTAACCAAAAGTTCACACTAGCGGAGTATCTATTATTTATGTCACTCTAAAGGGCACAGGCCTTCTCTTAGAGAAAGAGTATGGGTGTAATCACCACGCATACCCACCGTGTGGGCACTCAGATTTTGTTGCGATATTTTTCTTCACCATCAGCAAGTAGTAATGCAAATACAAATTTATAAACGTGTGACAAAACTTCTGCCGAAACTTCGGCCTGCTCTCGACGTTTATATTGCAAAATTGCGTTTCTATAATTTTATTTTATGAAAATGCCCCTGAAAATATCAATCGTAATGTTACTATTTTTTTGTGTTATAGGTGTTTTCTTTTGTTCCCATTTATTTAGATTTTTTGGTCTTATAAACGTTTATAAACGTGGTATAAAGTAACGTTGAGATTAGTTTTGCTGGTGTTAAATTTAAATGCGGTTATTGTAATGGGGTTAAGGTCAGTCTTCAATGCTCCGCACTTTTTCCTGACAGTAGCTAAAATCGTCGCGAAGTACCTACACAAGTTGCAAACAAGTGACAATTTAATTTGTAATTGTCAAATTTACAGTGAGAGGCTCCGCGAGGTCCGCGGTGGCAAACGAGGTAAGTTGGGCTATAACGAGCCAGTTGCCCTGACCCTACCCCCTCTCACCCCATGCACTAGACAGCGTTGCCGTGGCGACCGGCCGCTTGCCACACTTTCACCTTAACATACCCCCAGTTTCTCGAACACTAACGATCTGTTTATCTACTTACTGCAACGTTCGTTTCATTTGCCAACCGACAGCTGTTAAAAGATTGTTAGTGTACGAAAAACCAGGGGTTAGTAACTGTGAAATTAGTAAACAAAAGCATCAGGAACTACGTGCAATAATGTTACACCGGATACACAACTTGTAGTTTTGTCGAGAGACATACAGGATGTTGACTTGGTTGGTTAAAATGGTTCACAGTATTTTCGTCTAAAGTTACCAAGACTAAATTTATGTAAATGTGGAATTTAGTTACTCCAAAAATTAAAATAAAATAAATAAGCGGAGGTAGCGGAGGTCATGGGTTTGAATTTAAAATAATTGAGGTAAAATAAGTTAAATTAATTGAATGAAGTGTGGCGGCTTTTGCATAGTATTGTTATGTAAAGTGTGTATCTGTTGAGAAACCCATTAAATTAAAAACACATATAATGTGACAGAGTAATTCAAATTGAATATTTAAATGGGCAACAGCAACACACTATCTTGATCCAGTGATTGTGCAGAACGAGTCCCTTTAAAACGCGCCAAGTGTAAATGTCTTATTTGTCTTGTCGGAGCGATTAACTCATAAAAGGGACGCTTCGTCATCCCGAGACGCGAGGGGCTGGATGCTTCTGCTAAATAATGGCGATCTCTGAAGAAATAATTAAAACCCTTCAAATATATTATTTTTGGACTTTATTATAAAAAAACCCGGCCAAGTGCCTATCAGGCCACGCGCACTATTGGGTTCCGTAGAAAGAGGGGTTTTGATCTGCTTTACAGAACCAACAACTTCATTAAAGTAATTTTTAATGGATTTTGTATGAAGTTTTCCTTTTACAAGAATGTTATAGTGGCTCTTATGGCACAAAGTGTGCTTTACACATTTTTTGATCCGAGTTGCTGGCAAGCTTATTATATCTTCAGGGATTTTGTTGTAGAAACGTATACAGTGCCCCATAAAGGATGTTTGCATTAACCTTTGCCAGCCTAAATCTTGGGAACGAAAGTTTATGTTTATTTCTTGTATTAACATTGTGTTGGCTACCTACAGTTTTAATGTTACTGATATTTTTACTGGCGTACATAATATTTTCATAGATATACCGATCGAAAGGCTTCATCATAAGGATCATTTTTTGCTAAATAACATAGTGTCAGAAATAAAAGGAAGACCCTGAATTTTAACATTTGCTGTGAAATTTTGTACAGAAAAATTAAAAGTTGACATTGCCGTAAGAACATACAACTGACATTGTCGTTTTAAAGTACATATTACTAATGAATATCCACCACAACATGATCAAAAACTCGACAGGGAGCGAAATAACGAAATATTGCGACTTTTTATTCAATACAACGGGACTCATTTTAAGCATTTCATAAATTAAAATGATTAATTAAAATGTTAAAATTCATGGGTTTTCCTTTATTTCTGACACTATGTTATTTAACAAAAAATAATCCTTATGATGAAGCCTTTCCATCGGTATGATAAAGCTGCAGGGTAATTTTTTTTCTCGTGTAGCGAGTTCTATTCCCGGTTCAAACATATAATTATTTAAAACTCTATGAATGTAGTTTAAATTATTTTTTAAATTAAAATAATGTCTTCTTTCAGTAAAATATTCCATCTACAATATTCAACTTTGCCTCCGTGTGGCATAGCCGTGGGACGCCCTGTATATGAATCTGATCGCAATCTTCAGCAAGACGTAGATGGTCTTAATGTCTGCTGTCCGACCCCACAATAGTATGCGATAGGACATAATATATGGAAGTAAACAAAATAAACAAGCCTAGCAGTTGCGACATCAGTTAGTTCCCGGATTCTTTTGACTGCATATACTTCTTTTGGCTGCAGAACTAAGCCTATTTGCCAATTTTTCTATATGAGGACCCCAAAATGAACGATCACTCGAGTAAAACGTTTGATTTTGCTCCTCATGACTTTCATGTCTTAATTCCGTACTACGCGCTACGTCGCACTACGCTGCTACGGTGCTACGGAACCCGTAGCCAAATCTTTCCAGTTTGATATTTTCCCCGTTGTATTTGCTTCTCGTTTGCGGACGCAAATTTTTCATCGTAATCCTTTGCGCTAAAGATTAAGACAACAAGGGAGGTGTTTCCGACACTTTTTTTCCCTGAAACGATATCGGCCACAATGCCTGACGAGCAATAAAAGAAAAAGCAATTAGTTCGCTTTTGTTTATCGCTGACGCCATTGTTGTTGCTATGCGATGCTCCGGCCTACTCCCAGCAACCCCTATTTTAAAACACAATGAAAATAGTCAGAAAATAAGTACATTAGCATAAGAAACTTTCACATATTTTTATTGGTGGAACAATTTGACATTAACCTAGCCTAAACCTAACGTAGTGTTCGAGCTGCCTAAAATATTTATTACAAAATGGTAAATTTTACGTCGTTTTTCTTTGCTGCTGCTTTGCCTAAATTTTATTGCAGTCCTATATTATATGAATAGTGACCAAGTGCTAAGTTTCATCCACTTCATATCTGTTACATTGTGACATGGTTTTATTCAAATGATATGGGCATAGTTATGTTACCTATATGGTTTTATTTACTTGTTAGCGGCAGGCCACGCTCCGCTCTAGAGCACTTGGGGCTATTGGCACTGACGGAAAATCAGCGCTGAGGGTTCACACCCTCATCACTATGCTGAGTCAGTTGCCATTTGCAGCAGCAGAGACACACCGCGACAATTTCTGAAAAGTGTTCCTATTATTTTTTGCTGTCCATGTTTTGTTTTGTTTTAAGTTTTAATTAATGTGTGTTGTTTGTTGCTGCAATAAATGTTTCTCTTTCTTTTTTTCTTTCTAGTTATGAGTAATAATATGAAAGTTGAAAATGTTTTGCTCTCATTCTTGAGGCCGTGTTAAATTATAAAAAAAAAACTCTTGAATATTTTTCTTTACTACTTTGTTATTTCTAACTTTCTTATCAGCGTGTCGATAAACTTTTCCTGCTATGAACTCTCTCAAAGTCATTCTAGTCACGTGATATGAAAACGGTCCATACAAATTGAGCGCAAACTATGACGTCGAACATTATTGAGACCCTGTAAAGCCTCGAAAAAAATTTTATATGGGTATTGCTAAACTTTCGTGTGAGTTTCTTCATACCTATTCATAGACAATTTCATCCAAATCTCATTTTGAGTCAAGTTCTTTGGACACTTTAGAAGAAGCCGTTACCGCGGTGTCAACGCAACAATTTTTCACTTTTAATCTATCCTCTTGTTAATTGTTTATCGCTCTCTTCGCGCGATGACGGCGCGATATTACAGCTTCATTGTCCCTTTGCCTGTACTCCATTCCACGAAACGAGCTCCCAAAGAAAATCGTCCATATGCGCCCATTGGTTTATGCGCGTGACCTTCAATAGTCACTGCATAAGTAAACCAGCATAAGTACCCTAAGAAGCGGACAATCTTTGCTTATTGTTTCATTTGTCTCTAGCCGCTCGCATTGACCAATGAGATGCGAGTATTTTGTTCCCTAGGGGTTCGACTCGTAGAACGGAGTGTACAATATCTCATCCCCGGCCGAGGTAAAGACGTTCGAATGCCTAACTACCACTGCGAAAATATTCAGCGACAATAAAAGTATTTGTTGTCATAAAGCACTGCATACAAATCGGTTCATTACATTCAAGTATCTAAAAATTGCGCTTAAGCCTCGCGCACGGCGATTTATTAACCTCGATGTCTGAATCTAGAAATATGAAAAATACTACGGAGCTTAAACTGAAAATGAAGTGTGGAGTGAGATAAACATTGCGACGGATAAAAATTTATTTGTAACTCCGTTACTGTTTCATCATATTATCTTTGGGATAGTTCTAAACAAGGAACAGATATTTAATAATAATAACTTCCAAACAATACAATCACTTGACCTGGCCCTAAACTATATATAGAGTTACTTTAATATAATTCTATTTTTAAATTAAACAATTGCAGCCGGTTTGTTATAGAACCACGTGTGACCTAAATCTATCAGAAAAATATACTTAAAGTGGCATAAGCATTATCCGAGGCAATATAAACTTACGCGAGCGTGATAAGTCATGTCTAACTTATTGTGCATGCAATAAAATGGATATAGAACGGAATAAATAACCATTTAATTCACCTGGATTTTATACAGAAATTGCGGAAAAGGACGTTCAGAGAGTTCTCGCTTTTCAATGGACTGGCTCTCCCACTAAACTATTCACAAATTTCCTTGAAATGTCGCACACAAATAACGCAGTGCAAATATTCCCCCGGTGAGACAGGGAATGCAGTCTCGCGCGAGAAGTCGCGCGCGCGGCGACATATGCCGGGCGCGATAAATCGCTCCGACATTCGCATGCAAATCCCAACGTATCCGGTCCGGGATACTCACGCTGGGAGGAAAGGCACACAAGTTCCGTTTGAGCAAACATTTTGTGGAGTATTCCTAAAATAAGTCTACTGCCTTGTTGTTATTTGTGAATGATGATTGCATCAGCTAATAAGTTTACTATTGTTGCTATAACTGGTACTTCAACTGGTGAAAGTGGCAGTTCTCGACACTAGCAGAGATAGACAGAAAAAGAATATAAGTATATAATATAAGAATATAAGAAGAATATTTTAGATGTTGTGCACCGCAAATATTTAACAGTTTGCTTGAAATAATTCTGCGATATATAACCTATAGGTATAAACCTAGTTCTTCCACGCAACTTACGTCTAGTACCTATTAATCTTAGGCAGACGCATCTATAGACGAATTGAATACAGGAAACGGCCATCAGTGCTAGAAATACTTACTACTCGTTAACGCCGAAGGAAAATATCGTGAGCAACTCGGCGGTTCAGTTGGCTTTATACGTATTGGCAATGTCTTTAAATTAGGCAGACTAAGCTTAGAGAATGGTACTTTCGCAATTTTCGATTGATCGAAAGTTCTGTATGTAGCTATCAGGCGGCAGGCCGGCCCGGGACCCGCCAGGTAACAATTGTGTTGTCGTTGCTGTCGTTTGTTTTCGTTTGTTTTATGCCTTCAGCGCAATCACAGCTGTTTTATTGTCGCACGGATATTTTGTAGGTGATTCCTTTCCCCACCCAGCGTGATACAAAGCTTGATTTGATTCCTCTTTTGCTTTTCAATTCGTATATTGTATTTTTTACTTCCGTTATTTGGATTTAAATATAGATTTCTTGTTTCGGAGGTTCATATTACCTCAGCACTTCATATCGCCAACTGAGGTGAGCGCTAGTCCCATACTCTCTCTCTAAGAGAAAGCTTTGCAGTGGAATAGTATTTTATGAAGTGTTATGAACGAACCAAATCTGTTGAAGATGTCCGCACGCCGCATGCTTCACCTTGCTGGCTTGTTGTTCGGTGTTGTCAAATACGAGACACCTGAATACTTGTTCAACAAGATCGTGTGGTCTCGTAACAAGTACCTTTGCAAGTCTAAAACAGTAATTCCGACGCACCGAACTGCCTTCCGAGGCAGTTTCAGATTCGCGGCGTCCAAATGCTGGAATGCCATTCCACCCCTCTCAAGGACCTTACAAGCAGAAATACCTTTAAGGTAAAACTCAAGGGTTATTTGTTATGTACCCATAAAACCTAAACCCCTCCTTTCTTTTTCCAGTATAGGATGCTGCTCCTTTTCTGTCTATCCTGCCCCTACAAAACTGGGATCGCTTTGCATATTGTATATGTACTTTTTGTATTATATTGTATTATGTTGTGTTGCGTTTCGTTGTATTATGTTGTAACTACACTGTACAGTGCTGTGCTGTACTGTGCTGTTCTGTGCTGTGCTGTACTGTACTGTATTGTATAGTATTGCATTGTGCTGTACTGTACTGTACAGTACTGTACTGTACTGTACTGTACTGTTTTGTTCTTTGCTGTGCTGTGCTGTGCCGTGCCGTGCCGTGCCGTGCCGTGCCGTGCCGTGCCGTGCCGTGCCGTGCCGTGCCGTGCCGTGCCGTGCCGTGCCGTGCCGTGCCGTGCCGTGCCGTGCCGTGCCGTGCCGTGCCGTGCCGTGCCGTGCCGTGCCGTGCCGTGCCGTGCCGTGCCGTGCCGTGCCGTGCCGTGCCGTGCCGCGCCGCGCCGCGCCGCGCCGCGCCGTATTGTATTGTATTGTATTGTATTGTATTGTATTGTATTGTATTGTATTGTATTGTATTGTATTGTATTGTATTGTATTGTATTGTATTGTATTGTATTGTATTGTATTGTATTGTATTGTATTGTATTGTATTGTATTGTATTGTATTGTATTGTATTGTATTGTATTGTATTGTATTGTATTGTATTGTATTGTATTGTATTGTATTGTATTGTATTGTATTGTATTGTATTGTATTGTATTGTATTGTATTGTATTGTATTGTATTGTATTGTATTGTATTGTATTGTATTGTATTGTATTGTATTGTATTGTATTGTATTGTATTGTATTGTATTGTATTGTATTGTATTGTATTGTATTGTATTGTATTGTATTGTATTGTATTGTATTGTATTGTATTGTATTGTATTGTATTGTATTGTATTGTATTGTGCTGTACTGTACTGTTGTGTTGTATTTGGCTGTCTCGATGGTTTGTTCCACGAGTCACTAGACCAGGCCCTGGCAAAAAATCAGTGCTGTGGGTAATAAACCTGCAGCAAATACCGAGCCTGAGGCCGTTTTACCGCCGCATGGACATGGCCCCTCTGTCCCTTTCATGTTGTTTTTATTTTATTTTTCTTATGTTTTGTCTGTTTTTCCTTGTTTCCTATGCCTTGTATAAGGTCTGTGTGGCGATAAATAAACGTATTTCTTCTTTCTTTTTCTTATCGAAATGTCGGAAAAGAAGATAATTAACTTAACCCAATACTTTGACTAATGAATGAAGGTTTGTTAGGATCGTGGCATTTCAAACTCTGGTCTCTGCCTACTCCTTTGGTATACAGGCGTGAGTTTATGTATGTTATCTAATAAACCATCACAATTATCGCGACCCGTTGAATGTACAATATTGCAGTGAAATATTTTCTTATTATTCAATAAAAGTTAGGATATCGTTTTGGTGAAGTTCGTATTTAAACCTACACAAGAATAAGATAGTCGGAATAGAGTCACTTACATTTCCATTAAAGTTTTAGGTTTTTAAATAGCGAGCCATAAATATGTAGCAGCGAGTCGCAACAAAGAGACTTCATTGTGTGTGCAGCGACGTCGGATCGGGACAATAAATATCCACTCGGTACACTACGCGACTCGACAAACACGAAATAACTTTCACGGCTGAAAATATCAAATGTAAAATGTAAATTTAACTACCTAATACGGGCTTAAGTCTCACGAAACGGCGCTCTAAAGCGTTGTTTATTTGAAATGTGAGCGAGTTTTTATGATTGTGTTCGGGTAAATAAAAACGTCTGCTGTAATGCGGGGCGGCCGAGGTTGTTATGAATGGCCTATGAGCGACGCGCGCCTCACACCAGACAGAGCGGATCGCTGCAGACTGGACACCGGGTAAGTACTGCCATCGACTTGCCACCACTTATTTCAGACAATGCTTGTCAAGTTTTAGTAATTGGTTATTGTTCGTTTCTTACAATTAACTTACGCCTAATGACAATATATTTTAGTTTTAGGAATGGTCAGAATAATTTAGCCGTTCAAGCAGCGAGCAATGCACATTTAAAGAAATAAATATAATTAATCAAACTTCCGCCTGTGCCAGAGGAGTAGGAAAAAACATGGATAGTATGATGACGCTAGTCGCGCATTTTAAATGTCATAAGTCGCAACTTTACAGTACATTAATTGCCAAATTCTGACATTTAAGCGCCACAAAATGCGTGAATTGTTCTGGATTTGACATTTGCTACGATCTTGACAAACTTCTTTCACTTCATCAACATTCATTAGTCGCTGCACATCCCAGGCAGACATAATTCGAGCATTTAGAGATTGTAACTACTAGTGAAGGGTAACCCGAAGGGTATCTTCAACCGGCTTGTGTGCATGAAGCAGCATAGAAAAACTTAAAATAAATTTAACATCTGATTGTTAACTGTATTAAACAAAGTAAATCGACGTAGGGGCTGTCGTTGTCCAGTCTGGCCCCTTCTACTCTGTGTCAGCGTCTCGTAGGTGGCGGAGCGGCGCAGGCAGTTTGTTTGATCTAGTGTATGTCGCCAGCCAGCTATTGCCGCAACCTACTTACTTATAATTGTTGCTGCACTACAGCCACTCCAATCTGACCTCCGCCTCTGTAGTCTGTAGGCAGCTCACATTCTTGCTCAGGCTTAAGATTTTGATCAATTGTAATACATACTTACGTAATGGCTAAGTCTCCCATGGCATAACCAGTAGTATTTTAAAAACCTATTTAGAGGCTAAAACTTCCACCCATTCCGGGACTTGTACCCGCGACCTCTGGCTAACCGTGCCAGCGCTCTCCGAACCGAGCTAATGGGCAAGTAAAGGATCAGTGAAATTTCGAGCTTCTTTACAAACTTCTCTGTATTATGTACAGGCAGATTTACAGCGATTTACATCACTTGCAGCCCCGAGCAACCCACTTTGCAATTTCACTGATGCCTTCACTTGCCCATTAGCTCAGTTGGGAGAGCGCTGGCACGATTAGCCAGAGGTCGAGGGTTCAAGTCCCGGCATAGGTGGAATTTTTAGCCTCTAAATAGGTTTTTAAAATTGTCCTCAGCACGGGTCAGTGCAACAAAAAGAATATAACAACCAGTAGTACTAAACAGTAGTGCTTAAGTAAAAAAAGGGTTTTATGAACCTCAAAAATATAATCTCAGTTTTCAGGTTTAAGTAAATCGAAAAGGAATCTACAAGGTTTTTACTCCCTAACTTTTCCGATTGCAACTATTGTATTTAAACGGGAAGTTTAGTTCATCGGCAGACTTATCAAAGTACCAAAGTACTGCCAGGATCGGCTGTCAAGCAAAGCTTAGGTTTTTCGGTACTTGAGTCATTCAATTAGTGCATTTATGTACTTGGGGACAACTGTCAGTAAGTAAAAACCTTTTATTATCACGTATTTATAAGCTTTACCTGTAGTATCTGGCAATCTATCTAAATAACACTATTCCTATAGGACTTCAGTATTAACCTACTTGTAACTAGCGTATTGATTTGCAAGTGCAGATATTTGCATACACTTGCAAGAACGCTTGAATGTATTTGCAATTCGGTTGACAATACAATAAATCATTTCTGTTCCTGTTTAAGCTCTTGAAAAACGTACCTAATAGCTTAAACACATCGATAAAAATATGGTAACAAAAAAACCATCTATGTGTCCCAATGTATGGTAGTTTAAGTGAGAGGTCAGGATAGGCTGGTTGGGCCACCTACGCGTTGGCTGCGAGCGTGCGCGGGCGATTTAGTTCTCTCTCATGGCCTCCCCGAGTGCCCTTCACTGCTGGAGGACTCCTGTCTCTGAATCATAGGCTAGGGGCTTATTGTGGGTAACTGCTTTGCAGTTTGGCAAAATTGTGTACTAATATTAAGTTTTCTTTTTATTTTGAATACATAAACGCATCAAAACTTTCTTTATTCTTTTAGTATTTTGTTGGTGGAGTGGTTCCGCTGGTAACCTGTAGAGACTTATAGCTTAGAAACAGTGCTGGAAAATCAGGATTCATCATGCAGGTTTTAGTAGATAGGTAATAACGTCGAAGTAAATAGGTTTTGTCAATCACAGCAGGTAACAATGGTCACCCTCGTGCCTTCCGACGATAAAATACTCTGTGGAACTTTAAACTTCAAAATTAATTACTCGAGGCAATCTGCTAATTAATTGAAGATTTCTCAAAAGAGAGAAAACCGATTACCGTTATCGCGTCAAGCTTAATTCTATCAAAGTCCCCGTAATGCAAGGCGCACAACGAAATACGACCCTTAAAAACTAATGTTCGGCCTTAAGACCGCAAATACCTCTTTGCGACTCCCGGCAATGGCATCCTCCATTGTAAGAAAACCTGACTCTACTCTGTTCTTTTACAATTCATTCACCTAAGCTGAAAGGAACTTTAGCGAAATGGAATAGAGTTCGGTTTAGTTTAGACCGTAGACTGGTTTAAAGTGAAGCTTCAGTGCGAAGCAAAAGACGGCGCGGGCAGATTAAAAAGTTGCGAGTCGGTCGCGCGGTGTCACTCTAAGTGGAAAATGAGTTAAATAAAGCAATACATTTTAATTAGGAGGGGGATCTAAGGCCTCTTTCTTTGGCGATAACTCGAGGCACGCCACATAGCACTGACAGAAGTTCTCAAGCGGCCTCAGACGGAAATTCAGTGCCACACATATTGATTGCAGTCAATCCATCGTTTATTGTCGTGCCCCACAATAAACACGTAGTATCAGTTTAAAAAATGTATTCTAATTAAAACAAAATTCTTAACGAGCTATTAAACAAACTATAAATGTTTTCCACTCCAAAATAATTTTAAGCTAATTAAAGTTTAATATCTCAATTCCGTGTGGCGTCGGATTAAGAATAGCGTTCACCTTCCGTGGATGTTGTAGAAGGCGACTCAGGAAATCAATTACCAGGAGACGGGCAGCAGCATCTTCCTGAGATTCCAACCGCATACTGCGAATGGTTATGAAAACCATGAAGGAGGCCTATGTCTTGCAGTGGGCGTCAAATGGATGATGATGATGATGATCTCAAAGTTTACTCATGAATACGAGTATCTTGATCACGACATTGTCCTCTAACTTATATCAATATAGCTGTTGCCCGCGACTCCGTTCGCGTGGATTTTTTATGTGTACTTTACGGGATGAAAAGGATCCTATGTGGGTACTATCATCATCATCAACCCATTATGTCCCCACCGAGGGGCACGGGTCTCTTCCCTGAGGAAGGTATAGGCCATACTCCACCACGGGGGCCAAGTCCGGATTGGTGGAGGCTTGTAGACTAGTGGCTCGTCTACTGTCAGAAGTTGTCAAGCCGCCCTAAGGCCTCTGACTTGGCTTAACGACTGCCATCTATCGACGGCAGCCGGCACCAACAGCTTAACGTGCCTTGCGAAGCACGGAACCGCTCGGAAAAATGCCACTAGCGTTAGGCATAGACGGCGACCCATCCATGCACTGAACGCGCCCAGTGTTGCTTAACCTTCGTGATCGTTTTTAAGATCACTCAGGCAGCCGGGGCTACGAGCGATACGAGCGATTGTGGGTACTATATCTTCGCCAAATTTAATCCACATCCGTTCAGCTGCCGCATTTATAATAGAAGTAAGATAGCAACCAAACGCATCTTATAAATAAAACTAAAATAGAATAATAACGGTGTTTTTTATAAAAACACGATTCCTCTAAAACACTCCTCAGACGCAGTTTACGTTTGTTTGTACGTTTTTCCCTTTACTACAGAATATTTAAACTGCCTCCGGGGAGTGTTTTAAGGAATCGTGTTGTTATAAATAGGACAGTACAACTTTGGAAAAACGTGCACGCAGCAATTGGAAGGTAGATTACTGCAGCTACTTAGGAAGCAAATAGCTCAAAGGAACCGTCTGTGCTTCTGTGTTGTCTGTTTCATTCGCTTTCTTGAGCGGTAACTCGAAGTCCGCTATTAATTGAGTTTCATGTTTAATTAACTCCGGAAAGGTTCTAACCTAGAGCGCAGATAATCCGCGGTCGCCGCTCCTTGATTAATTTTCACTTCTCGCGAGTTTTTGATTATTGCAAAGTTTACAGATAGGAGACGGCAGGGAGCGGGCAGAGGGACGGAAATCAATCCAGATCGCCGTGATTGAGAGTAAAACAACAAAGGTATGAGAATGTTATCGGCTCAGAAGTAGGCCTCAGTCTTATCTACTAAAAGCGTTGTAAGAACTGCCGACTCCATTTGGGGTCAAGAGCGTGGTTATGACAACGTTTTATCTAAATAGGATAAAATGTTATCAATTGTGATAGTTCGCTTTCAATTAACAAACAACTGTTGAATAAAAATTGGGTAAAAATCAAACGCAATTTTACAAATGCTTTTATAAAATGGCTTTAATGAAGCTCTTGTCTTTCGGCGTCTAGTTATATTATTCTACCAGATCGGTCGGATTGTAATCCGTCTCATTTTCATTCAGCACGGTATCTCATTACAGTTCGTAAAAATCTCAAATTTAGTAAGAAAATCTTCTTTTTTCAAATGTCCTTGGAAATTTGAGCATTATTTTGACAACCTTCTTCGAGATAAATCAAAATTCCATATCTGTCGTATTTTAGAGGCCAAATAAATTACATAGTAAACTCATATCTGTCGTGTAATTTAAAAATGGAACGATCTTTTACCTACTCCGAAACCCGGCAATCAAGAAGGTAACTTATCAAAGGTTTTATCCAAATTTCGAACTGGCTTGCAAATATTGAAAAGTAAAAAGTTCTTGCTTGGTGCTACTTAGTTTTAATTTCCGCGCATTATTTGAGAAAAGTACTATACAAGCCTCGGCTTCGCCTCGGCCCACATTTACACGTTCGTCCATCAATGCCTCTTTTGCTGGCCGCTGCAGTAATGTACTATTAAATGCGGTGTCTCTGCAATCCACTACAAACTTCTCCATAGAATCAACAGTCGACTCTACCAAAGACAATTTGAAATTAAATCAATGAAAAAGCTTTAGCAAAAGTCCCGCTCCAGTAATAAGTGTAGCGTAATCGCGTTAGGTTTAATGTAGAGAGATAATCCGCCGCGACACGCGAGCGAAGACTTCGTCCCGACGAAGATTAAAACTTCGCGCCGGAACACTTTCCCTCCGCTCGTGGCTTCAAAACATAAAAAAGGGAATCATATCTAAACTAAAGTTTGCACAGGAATAGTTTAATTGAGATTTTCAGTGCACTCTTTTTTAGCGTATCGAGTAAAACAAGTTTGCCATCAAAGAAAGTAATGTAGGTAGTTCATCAAATTATGTAGGTCTGTAGGTAAATGACGATAGTAACGATTATGTGAATGTACATAAGCAAAAAAAAATATTTCTTCAAGTTGAAACGTACCCGTGTATGAGCTACCAATTTAAGAAAATAAACAAGCATTTGCCTTAGCCAATCGCGTTACCTACAAATAATAGAAAACTATTTACAATGCAATTAAGAAGATTTTTATTTGCTATTCAAATGTCAAATTATTAACTTTATCACCCTTTATAAAGACATTTCTATATAGTGTGAACTGTCAGTATGTACTTGATATAATTCGCATGTGATCACTGGGGCAGAGCGGCTATGACGTCACCGCGGGTAGTGGCGGTAATTAGACCGAGCCCCGTGGGCCATGATAGGCCATCGTGGCCTGGAGCCTTAGGAGCCCTAAGTGCCAAATTACTTGTTATCACGACACATGACAATATGCTCGGAGAGCGTAGGCTCACACTCAGCTGAAGGTCGCCAGTTCCAGCCTATATATTATTATTTGAATAATTTTTTCTAGCTAGTTTTGTGACGTCTACAATAAACTCTTGCCTGTATCCCCGGAGGGGTAAGCGAAGGCCGTGATTCGTCACGTGCCACGCATAATCCACAAGAATATTTTTATGGGTAAATCAATCTACCTGTGCGTTTACGTTTCTGCAGATTTCGCCAAATATAGAACTACGAGAATGGAAGGGTGTGTGTTCCGGGGAATTTCGTAATCCACTGTTCTAAATGGCCTGATCGGACCACCAGAACAGTGGATTTTAATTGTTGTTTTCAAGGTCATAATCTAACAGGTTAAAAGGTACAGTGCCGATCTATGTTGAGGGGCTCCAGGGAGTAACGCTAGTGCCACCGAGAGAAAAACAATGTTTTTTTAATGATCGAATTTGCAAAAAGTGTCTGTACAATCTCTCAATCATGTTAATAGTGATTTTTAGGATCCATGGCCGTGAACCAAAGGGAAAAAACTTCGGACTAGATAGCATTAACGCCAAGATCGGCCGTTTATCATATACCTAAATTTATGATATATCTAGTCCCAGTTTCGTGATCCTAGGTTCTTTTTCATGGGTTTTAACATGATTAAGCGACTGTACAGACACTTTTTGCAAATACGATCACTAGAAGAAGATATGATTTATTTTTGTTGGCTGCGCTAGTTAGCCCTTATGTGGATTGAACCGCTCTTAATACAGTATTGGGTGTGTCTTGTAACAAGTTGAGTTATTAGAAATAGATGTAAGTTGGTCAAGCGAGGCAGCAAGTGTATGTAAAGCGGAGCGGCAGGCGGCGCGGCGCGGCGGCTGCCAGAAAATTAAAGAAGCCTCGTTCGAAGTGCGGAGACAAGACGCGGAAGAGCGTGAAATCAATTGGCGCCGGAGCGCCAGCACTACACCGACACACAGAACGTTCGTTCGGCTAAAATGTATATTTTTTATATAATGTTTTTTTATATTTTTTATTAATATTTTTTTATAAAATGTATATTTATATATTTTTTTATGAATCCCCTATCGTGTCCTATTGATGGGCAACGGCCTCACCTTTAGCTCTGCTCTACTCCTTTTTAATGGTTACCTTCTGCCGACCCGGTAGAAAGGTTGTGAGTTCGTCCCGTCACTCACTAGTGATATTCATCAAATATTAGGTACTACTAAATTATTAGACGTTCTTAATACTAATTACTTAGTTATTCTAGCCAATCAAGCATAGCCAACCCGCCTGGCAAGCGTGGCGATTATGGAAAAACCCTTCATGGTTATGAAAACTACGAAGGAGGCCTATATCTAGTAGTGGGCGTCAAATGGCTGATTATGATGATGATACAAAGTTATCATCATCATAATCAGCCATTTGACGCTAACAAGAGAGAAGGTGCGAGAGAATTCTGAAACCAAGAAATGAAATACTGAGTGTTAACGGTGTTATCGTACGTCAGCACTTGAAATTGCGCCAAGCCCATTCGCGGTGGAAACGCGTGGTAATTGAGTACATATTCTCTCTCTGAGAGAAGGCCTATGCCTTGAAGCGGGATGTATATAAGATATATAAAAAATTTAAATATATTACTAGATATTATTATGTGTGCAATATCACGAGCAAATTAAAGCTGAAAAATGGAAAATTTAACAATAAGTTTTCAAAAGTTGTTGTAATTGACAAACTATAATAAGGAATGAGGCAGAGTGGTCCTCGGCACTGGCGGAGAAGAGTCAGGAGGCACCAAATCCGTACCGACCCGACTCGGGACTCTTCCTTTATGTGTCCTACATGCAGTAGAGCCTGCCGCTCTCGAATCAGACTTTTTAGTCATTCGAAAAGTTTCAAATTCTTAGGCACTAGGTACTTAAATCGTCCGTAACGGACGCAAAGGCCTATGATGAATAAGGAATAAGCTGTTTAAGGAATTACGCCTTTTTAAAACCTGTACCTATAGCAGTTTGTGCGTGGAGATCTCTTGGAACTAGTCTTCTGTAGGTTTAAGTTCAGCGGCAGGGCTGAGAGTCACCGCACCGTGCGCTAATCGCCTTTTCTATTGCAAATGAACACTTTGTTTTACTTTTCCAGTTTTCTTAGGGGATGTCATTGTTTCAATTAGACCCGCCGGGAAACTTCTGCAATGGATACGTCTTTTTATTCGGCTTCGGTGCGCTTTTTTCTCGTTTCTACTTGAGACATGAGCTGGGACGTGATTGGATTAGCTAAATACTTTGTTGTTATTTAGGTTCGATATAAATATTACAGTCATCTTGATAATCATAACTCACTGGATTTTGTGGGTACGCGACTTTATCTGCGTGGATTGTACCGCTGTGAAAATAAAATTTGTTTCTTGTTACATCACCGGCCCCCGGTATGGTAGCGAGACGTACATCGGTGCAGTCAGCATACAAACCTTTACACGAGTGCCCTCTACCTACTTATTAACGTTACGGGAGACTTTGCAACTAACATGTACAAGTCGATGAGCTGTCTACGGTACCATTTTTTTTAATCAGAAACTAAATAAGATACAAAAAATCGTTGATTTGTAGTATCTAGTAACACTATATCTCCATTCCGATTGCCAAGCCAATAAGCAAATAATGAACATTATTTTGAGTTTAAATTTTTGTCACTCCATTTCCTTCCGTGGATGTCGTAGAAGGCGACTAAGAAAATAAATTTCGAGGAGACGGGCAGCAGCGTCTTCCTGAGATTCCAACTGCATACTGCGATCGCCAACCCGCCTGCCAAGCGTGGCGATTATGGCAAAACCTATCATGGTTATGAAAACCACGAGGGAGGCCTGTGCCCTGCAGTGGGCGTCATGTGGCTGATGATGATGATGATGATTTTTTTGTTAAACAAAAATTTGTTTGACTTTGAATTAAAAAACAATTTCATATTTTTGGAAATATCTTCAATGTACTTCTATTGGAGTTTTAAAATTGTGTGGAAACTTGGTACTTCTTTTACCATAATAATTGAAGAGACGGTAAAGAATAAACACACGAAAAAGCACAAATCGGTTGTTTACTTACCGTCTCGCGAATGGCCTGTCAAAGAAAAAGCGACGCTATTAAACGCCGGCCGCCATTTTGTTTTAAACAACTTAATCTTGTGACGTTTTACGAGCCCGTGTCTTGAAGGAAGCAATTAAAACGTACGTAAAAATTTAATCTCTTTTCAAATAAATCAAAGCGCGATGTGAGCTATAACATGTCATGAGCAAAGACTCTCAGCCTGCGCCGCTCGCGGTAAAAAAACTAATCGTTAACTGACTTCCGACACTTTAGATTTCAAATTTCGAACAAGACAAGAGTGACCTGATTAACGTCGTTCGATATTCGTGTTGTTTACTAAGTACTAAATGGAACTATCGCGGGTCTGTATTTATTTTCACTCTGCTGTAAACTCTTACTGTCTTCGAATTAGAGTTGTTTTTTCAGCTCCTCTTATCGCGGAGTGTGTTTCACATTTTTATGGGTGCAATTAAATTGTACTGTTTATAACGACGTGTTGAGTGCGCCGTGGGTTATTGTTTCGTACATGTGTGCGTGCAGCGATAGTTCACGGTGTCTTCGGTGTAAGTTACAAAGTGCAGGTTGAAGACTGTCCTAATAAATTTACGCAGTAAGGTATAGGTACCTACTAATAATGGGTTAGCTCAAAAGCTAAAGGACGTTTTTTGTGAGATTTATCACTCAATCCGTATTTTTGTTATTTTGTCTAACTATCAATAAATAAGTTCTCTATTAGAGCTACAATACTTGCTATTGAATCGTTATTAACACACTTAATATCTTGCTGTTCCGCAACGGTACGAGTAAATTCCGAAGCTAGCTTCTCGTATAAGATTGGATAGTGAACTTGTGAGCGCAAACGACAGGTGTACTTCCTTGGAAAGTGAAAGTAACAGCTGGCGCTCCTTGAACACACTAAAATATCTTACATTTGAAAAATTCCGTTCAATTCTGAGCATAAGATTTACTTTTACAATCTTGTGGATGTATTGCATTGCATTACAAATATATAACACAAATTGGGTTACTTCTAAATTAGGCAATTCTTGAGACATCCCAATTAGATTGTATTTGTGCACAATTTTTTTCTTAGGTTTATATTTTTGTCGTAATTTGACAATAAATGCTTTCTATTTCTTATTTCTATTTCTTTATTTTTAAAGTCGCAGTACAATAGTTGTCGAAAATGAAGAACTCTAAGCGACATGTTGCGCATTTATATACCTTCATATACAGATATGTAACATACATAAACTCACGCCTGTATTCCGGAGGGCTTGACACATACCAGGATTTGCCATTTGCCACAATACTGACAAACCTCTCCCCATTTACACACCTCAGCACTTAAAATTGCTTATCTGCATTGGGTACACACGAAGAGAAAATCGGTGCCCAGCAGCGGAAAGTATAGGCCTATTATGTAGAGCGTTTATGTTAAAGCGAGTTAGTTACTTGTTAGTGAACCGAAGATATCTGCTGGTCAAGCCGCAGGGGCTTGATAGAGACCCCGCGAGTGGTGTCGATCTAATCGAGGGTGATTTATGCGCGGTGACGTCACGCACCGATCTGCTAAGATACGGCGTGTTTGCTACTTGCGCGTTCCTAATCAGTAATCACAAAACAGAGGAATACGAAGAATCGCTTCGGTTATCGAGTAGTATAGAGAACACTGTACACCAGGAATAAAATGAAGAAACTTTCGAAAGTCGAATTAGAGATCTTATTACTGAGAGTACCCAATAGAAGTCGGTTTACTTATAGCCAAATCTTAGGTATTAAACTTTCAAATGACGTTTTTGGTACCGAAATAGTGATGCCAAGAAATTTACGTAGATTTTCTTACTCTGTTGAAGTGACAGAAGTGCATCCACCATTATATAGGTAGAGTGTGCATAGCGCATCGAGCAACATGCTTGACCATTACCAGGGAAATGTAATTTGAGCCTAATGAAGGTCGAATAACATTGGACACAATAATTAGCAGTGGCGACTCCACACCCCGAGGCATTGTTGGACAAGAAGTGGTCTCTAGGGCGCAATAGTTCCTTGCGGCGCGCGGCGGCAGGCGAGGCGGGTGACCACACTTTATCAGTCATCGGACGCTATCGCGGGCACGCGCCGCTCATCTCTCTCGGAGGAAGTCATAGAAGTTGCGCTTAAATGAGCCTTGACTGATAAACCGTTGTTTCTAAATGATAGTCTGATAAATATGTTAAGGTGGATTTTTTTTTAAGTATGTAATAGAAAATAATGTTTAACGTATCTTTCCATCATTAGAAGTTGAAAGTATACTTCTTGTATCGTTTTCTGTTCAGACAATCCTGAATAATAAAATTCTTGCGAGGTTTTGCTGTCGACTCCTCGATACTTATAGAAAACAACACATTCTGAGAAATTTATTGTACGACGACCTTCTGCCTACTTTTCTGTTTGATTCCACTTTCCTAGAGTCGGTATAAATCGCGATGTATCGCCGGTCATCGGATACAGTGTCAAATTAACCGTTAACGACCGAGTTTTATTGCCGGCCAGTAGTTTGGGGCTATCTAGTTGTAAGTTTAAATTGCGCCATATGTAGCTCTGCTGTACTCCGCTAGATTTATCGCTTTGGGCTCACTTTCACTGCTCTAGTTGCGAAACATCTTGACTGCTTAGATAATATCTACAGCGCCTATTTTATCAACTTCTGCCTACACTACATTGATAATGATGTAGCCTGATTACCTTTCTTTGAAAGAATGGAAGGGATATGGAAAGGACTTATATATTCAGGACTATATTCCTCAAGTTTTAAAAAGGCGTAGTTTTTAGTAGCAAAAATTACTTCATTTAATAAGAAGAAGGCTTCTCATTCAGGATGTCGAGGGTTCGAATCCCGGCATGTACCAATGACTTTGTTTTCTAAGTTAGGTACATTTGTGAAGTTATAGTAGCAATACCACTCGCTAACTGTGAAGGAAAACATCGTGAGGAAACCTGAGTGACTGAGGTGTTCACATACCGCAGCGCTTGAAACTGCCAATCCGCGGTGGGCACGCGAAGTGATTAAGCCCATAGTCTCTCTCTGAGAGAAGGCCTGTGCCCTGCAGTGGGACGAATATAGGCTATATAAAAAAGAAGACATAATCATACCAGAATAAAAAGTTATTCTGGGCTCGGCGAAGTAAAGCACATATGTCACATTGTCATTAAATTATTGTTCTATACAACGTAAGTAATAATTAAAACAGCAGTTTGCTAAAGTTTTGCAATAAACATGTAATAAAGATAAAATGATATGTACCTAGTAATTTTACGAATATAACAAGTTTTTTGCACTGTTTAAAAATAAAATTTTGGACTTACGTGATTTAGTTCGCCGACCGTAGAACAAAAACAAAAAAAAAAACCAGCCAAGTGCCAGTCGGACTCACGTACGAAAGGTTCCGTGCTACTATCTAAACAAAATTTGAATATTTCAAGTGTCAAGTGTCATCATGCGTATTACATCGAGCAAAAAACGGCAAAAAAATCATGTTTTTTGTATCAGAGCCCCCCTTAAATATTTTTTTAATTCGGTTTTTAGTATTTTTTGTTATAGCCGCTACAAAAATACATCATCTGTGAAAGTTTCAACTATCTTACTATTACGGTTCATGAGATACAGCCTGGTGACAGACGGACGGACGGACGGACGGATAGCGGAGTCTTCGTAAAAGAGTCCTTTACCCTTTGGGTACGGAACCCTAAAATATATGGTTCAGATGTCTGGTAAGTCCCAGCTAACACAATTTTTCTTTCACTGGTTTACGAATATTGGCATCACCTCTTAAATAGTTAGAAACAAATTATAATATCAATAGTAATGATAGATAATAAGTTATTTCAAAGCCACGATACCTCCATTTTGATTTCAAATTACAGCTTCGAAATATACGTTAAAAATCTTTGTAAATCTTTAGGTAATATTATTGTTTAACATAAGGAAAAGAACATCCCCTTGAAATGTTGCTAAAGATTCCATCAACAATCTCCAAAGGTATTTAGTACAATACACTTGTGCTAAAATGTGACATTTGTTAATGCATAATATGAAAGTTTCCTTTTTTATTTGGTAATGGATGGGTGTATTTTAATAAAGTTACCTACGGTTGTACTGTGATTCTTCCCCCGTCATCTCAAGAGGTATTTTCCTCCTAATTTAATCAAATCATCGACACGAGTGGATTCTCTCGTCTATTTTTCTGTGTCATTTATTTTTAATTCCGCGCGGCCCTCTCGCCTCGCCCGAGAGGTTGAACTTCGAACCGGTGCGATGTGGCCCTTCAAACTTGGAGGCTCTAGAAATTCACGGCAGGTACATAATTTTCACGTCTAGTTCAGTGAAAGTGTTTGTCATTGATGTTATTCCGGATTTGCTCATTTAATGCGTAGTGCAAGATTACTTCCAAATATATATTTCTATTACTAGGTATTATTAAATATTTATTTATATTTAGAATTTAGTACTGCAAGCACGTCATAATCCTGTTGTTTTAACACATATTTGAATTTTGACGATAAAAGAGGTTTTAGCTTTTAATTAGAAGTCTTTATTAATTAAAACATTTGTCAATGATAATGACTCAACAGCGTCCTATTGCACTTACAGTTTGCACTTAATATATGTAGTGGCTGACGGCCAAACAACCATTCCAATTAATATAAAGGTGACATTTGTGTCACCAGCCTCAAATCCTTTCTACATCGGTAAAAAACCTGCGAGGCAGCTATACTCCGTTCCACGAGTCGAACTCCTAGGCAAACAAATACTCGCAGAACGTTGGCTTCTCATTCGGGAGAAAGTGGGTTCGAATCCCGGCATGTACTTTGACTTTGTCTTCTAAGTTACGTACATTTGTGAAGTGATAGTAGCAATACCACTCTCTAACGGTGAAGGAAAACATCGTGAGGAAACCTTAGCGTCTGAAGTATTTACATACCTCAGCACTTGCTACGTACAATGGCCCAACTATGAGGCTAAGTGCGGAAAATCGCCAGTCGAACTAGAACATCTCATTGAGTCAGAAAGAAGCGAAAAAATAAGCTAACACGGTCCGCTTCATAGTTTAAGTTTACTTAATGTAGTGCTATTGAAGTTCACGCGCATTAACCATCGGGCGCTCATGGACGATTTTCTTTGGGAGCGCGTTTCGTGGAATGGTGTATAAGTCAGCAATATTGCCCAGCGGCTGGCTGGCAGGCTCAGCATGACAAATAGCGGACGTGTGGCGCGGCGGGGGCGAGGTGTCGCCCCCCGCGGACCGGAAACTGCGTCATGCAGACGGATGGACGCCGGATGTCACCTTATCAATACGACTTAGCTCACAAACGTTGATAACTATTGGGACACAAGGTCGACTTTGTAGAGATGACCACATCGAGCTTGTTTTCTACAGATAATTCTCATGCTAATTCTAGACGTTAATAACTAAAATCTGATAGTAATTTTGACAATTGATGATCTCTCGTAGCTTATAAATTATGTAAAAAAAGATGTTCAGATGCCTACCTATTAAATCCGTGCAAATAGGAAAGGATACCGTTGCTACCAAAACAGAGGTCGTGGGTTCGATGTCCACTGGAGACCGCCGACCTTGATTTGTGTAAACTATTTGTACAAGATATATTTTATTATGTTTTCACTTCTCTCGTCGTCAAATAGGAGAGATGATTTTACATAAAACAAAACTTGTAATTGCAATGCGACCAGCAGTATACCTCATAGCTTTATATGACGGACACGTGCAAGTGCTGGATAAAAGTATCTTGTAATCTGAGTACTAATATACCCTCTGACCCTACTTTATTTTACAAGTAGTACTAAAAACTTTTTATTTCTTATTTAATTAAATTTTTAACCGCCTGCCTGTATGGACGCAATATGGTCCAACAATTTTTGTTTATTATTATTAAAGTTTTTATTATACGGATAGGCTATTGCATTCCTTCTTGAGCGTCCTGATTACGAGGGCTAAATAAATGGAGGAGTCAAGGGAGAATCAAAGAGGAGGCCTTTGCCCAGTAGTGGGACACAATAATGGCTACTTACAAAAAAAAGTTGAGGCACATTTTGTAAAGTAGCACACGAGCCCAATCCATATTCTACTCTGTCAGCGAGATAATGGATATTCTCTGAATGAGTTCACAAAGTCTTTGTTTTTTATGTTGTGCGTAGGGTGCTGAAAGTTATAATACTTATAACTGTCTAATTTACTATTGTACTGGGACTCTAACCTGTTAAGCTTTTAGTAATAACTTCCACGCAATACAATCACTTGACCTGGTCCCAAACTAGGATACCCTGATTCAATTCAATTCAATTCAATTCAAATATTTTTATTCATTGTAAAAACAGAATGTTTACTTAATGAACGTCAAAGTTGTTAGTTTCACAATTAATGGATTATGTGGAGAAGAAACTAACAAAGAAACTCCACATTTATTCTTTTCAAAACACGTTTTAACTTAATTAACAGAGTTTTCAACTTAAAATATTAGTCATGAATGTGTTGAACACTAGTCACAATCGTCCTTTAAATAATATTAATCTACTGTTTAATGCCAAACATCTTTGTCTTCTAAGTAATCCTTAATGTTATAGTAAGCCTTTTTGCACAGAATGTGCTTAACACATTTTTTAAATCGCGTTGGAGGTAACTCTAATATATCTTGAGGAATTGTGTTGTAGAACCTTATACAGTGCCCCATAAAGGATGTGTTAACTTTTGCAAGTCTAAATAGTGGAAATGACAATTTATGTTTATTTCTAGTATTAAAATTATGGTGGCCACCAACATTTTCGAAGTCTTGAGCTATGGTAAACAGGCAAGGACGTCACAAACATGAAAATACACCCAGACTGAGGCCATTAATACAAATGTACGGCGGCCCCCAATAGGAATCGAACCCACGACCTCTGTTTTGGTAGCTAGTTAACGGCTAGACCATCGAGTTAGTCAGGCAGTAAATAAATAAATTTAACAAGTATTTTATTGTATTCAAGAGAAGGGCGCTTGGACCTTCTGTGCTCCGGGGTGTAGTAGCGCAAGCAAAAACCAGACGTGACCCCGCATGCTGATAAGGGAACCTTAACACATGTTTTTCGGCCGAAACACACGGATTATGCCGAACTTTGTTTTTCGTCGAAATGGAGAGTCACCACGCTACTGTGGTAAACCCGACTCTTACTTTCCTTATACCTTGATTTGGCAATGATAACAGTTTGTTTTAATAATGGAACGTTATTGCACCGGTCAAGTTGCAATTTCACGTTTCGTTCTACACAAAACAGTTAATTTTGTTTTGTATTTTAGCGTTTTGTGTGTGAAAGTTAGTGTAATAAATGTTTATATGTATATCTGATAAGATAAGATAATAATATTCTTTATTGTACCAGGAAAAACACAAACATGAAATGTTTACAAAAATGCAGTACAATTGGCGGTCTTATTGCTTATAGCAATTTCTTCCAGGCAACCGACGATGGAGAGTTGTTGAAGTAAAAGTTATCTCTTTTTTTTAATAAAGCGCAAATGCTTAGACCAGCGGCAAAAAGAAAAAAAATCCTGCGTGTCAAGACTAGAAGGATAGTCAAGGTTTTGTTATTTCGAGAGCCCTTACGCATTTAATAATCAAAGCGGTCTTTGAATAACCTTTCAGAATTGGGCTCCTGTGTCTGCTTGAGGCACTAAATGGGAAAACTTGGTCGCGTCCACCTAATATTCGTAAGAGGTTAACGGCGTTATAAATCGAGCGGCGTCTAACGGCCGTTACCTCAACTCACCTCGGCGATACCGTCACGCAGCGCGGGGAGCGACAGAGACGTCGTAAACGAAGCGATTAATAACCGTGGGGTCGTAAAAGCGACGGAGATGCGAGTGCCTATTGTCACAGCCAAAGTCAGCCTATTAGCTTGATCGGGCGACGATGGCAATCTGCCGCACATGAGCAAATATCGTCAGAAATAAAAAAAATATCATTACCTATCCTTGATTTACGTTAACATTTTGTTGACAACTACCGATTTCTAATTGAGAATTCCACTATTAAATATAAATATATCTATGCGCCCTAATTTGTTGAGAAATCTGGAGACACAAAATGACACTTAGTATTCACCTCGTGAAATATGTAGTTCAGAAGCAGGTTGTTTTTAATATTGTCTAGTGTGATAATGCGAAATAAAACGAAAAACAAAAATATTTATTCAATCGAGTGAAAGTCGAGGAATTCATTGATATAGCCTGAATTGAAGTTCTAAGCATGGCCCCTATCTCCCGCGCAAAAAAAGACAACGAATCGCCTCATCCTGCGCTCACGCAGCGGATGAGAACGGGATGGTGCGAGTCTTTGTCTATTCTCGCGCGCAGTATAAGAGCTCAGACTACCGAGGCTGTTTTGCTTAGCAAACCTCCTTTAATGAAGAGGTACAGGAAAAAAAATGTTAAAAAAGCGTATTACATGGCGCTGACTTTGTCCACGGGTAATTTTTCTTCAATGTTTTCTTTTCACGCGCCAACCTTATTTTGTGTCACAATTGAGTGGGTACATACTACGACCCTCAAATTCTTCATATTTACGGCCCCCCTACAACTTAACTAGCAGCAATTCCTCACAGTACCTTCAAACCACATTTAATTTAGACAAACACCTCTGCCCCACCGGTCGACGGTCCCGCGGCAGTGTCTAGCTCGTCGGGTAACTCAATTAGGTGCGACAGCGCGCGGCCGTGGTCGCGTAACTCATGCACACCTCCGAAACTTGCCGCATTTACCAACTTGCCGCCCCTCTGAGATATATCGGGTGCTAGTTACTGACGCCCTTCCTGAAACCCACCTATTTTCGTGATTACAAACCTCTTTTACGGAGAACTCATGCGTGGGAAATCAACGACTTAGGAGATAATGAGGTTCAAAGTTGCAATTTTTTGCGTAACTTGGCAGAAATGTTTCTGAATCGAAACTGTCAATGAAACTGTTTTTTACCAAACTGAATAGAACTCTTAGAACATCGATATCTTATAAACGTCTCACTGGTTCATACTTAATGCTAGCTAATTAGTCTCGAAGACATCGTTCTAAGCGGTAAGGCCGCGAGTTGTATGGCAAAAAAAATCATTATCATCATAAGCAGCCTATATACATCCCACTGTAGGGCACAGGCCTTCTCTCAGAGAGAGAGAGAGTATGGGCTTAATCACCACGCGTGCCCACCGCGGATTGGCGATTTCAAGCGCTAAGGTATGTAATTAAATAGCTCAGATACTCTGGTTTCCTCACGATGTTTTCCTTCACTGTTAGCGAGTGGTATTGCTACTATAACTTCACAGTTGTACATAGGTAACTTAGAAAACAAAGTCATAGGTACATGCCGGTACTGGGAATCGAACCTGGGTCTCCCGCTTCCGAGTCCAATGTTCTACCCACTAGGCTACCACCGCACCACAAAAAAATCATAATTGAAAAGTATTATTTCTGGCTGTGCAATAAAATGTTCTCTACCTATTTATCGATCGATAGTAAGCGACTGTTGGTGTAGGCGTGTAGGGGACAAGTTTTAGGAACTCAACGCTGCGTCCGTAGCGTCCGTACGTCCCTAGTTCATCACAAGAATTTGTGGCGCCTGAAAAGAGTGAGCTAAGATTAAAATTTGAAATGATGAGAGAATTAAGCAAAGCCATTATAATTTAATACCAGCAGAATTGAAAGGCATTAATCTCGCCTATTCTGTCTATAAAAACTCTGTTATAATGCAATAAAGAATTTCAATAATAATAATACGACCCTTGAAGTGCTCCAATTCTTGCCGGTAGCCGGTAGCAAAGAACTAAACGAGGCTTGCTTTTAAAACAAGTGAAGTTATAAGTACACATTCTTAAAAATAGAGCCTGGCATCCATTTAGACAGAATTATTTATTTTTTTGTGAACCCTACATTGCCTACATTTTACGTTTATGTTTTGATGGGATTGGTTTTACCGTTTTACAACGATACCCTTTGTACCTATGTAGGTAATCTTTTGTTACAAGTGTAAGTACCTGTGTGAATATGTTTGTTGGCTATTTATGACCCTGATAATTATTGTTTATTGATAAGACATCTTATTGCAAGTGATAGTTACTAGTTTCCGTGGTGTAGCGGTTGTCCCATCGGCCCCCGGTTCGATCCCGGGCGGAAAAAGGTGTTTTGACAGTGATATCATAAGTCAGTTGGAGGAAATCGTTGAGATTTATAAATTGTGTTTTGTTTTGCTTAAAAGAATCAAATAACTTTTCTAGGTACTACCCAGACTTTACTATACTGAGTGGTTTTTACAGAATCATCTGTAAAATGCGAAATTGCTACTTTATATACCTACTTAACAAATAAAACATATGTATCCGAATAACATCCAAATTCTATTAGCCGTTATAATAAATGCTGTGTTACAAACATATCTAACAATATGATCCACACAAATAAAATATCCCAATATACCTAAGTACCTATAGAGTATTTTAATGTTGTGATATTAGTCAAATATCGATTACAATTTATTACAATGCCATGTCGTATAAATATAATCAACCTGTTGTAAATACTGCGGTATATTTACGACCAGTTTACCTTTCACTGATTAATTGCACTTGTATCGCCCGCGGGTTATTTTGGCGTGACGCTTGAGTCAACGAGTAGATGTCTGTTTGAAGACTACTGATACGAGTTTCCGTGGTGTAGCGGTTATCACATCTGCCTAACACGCAGAAGGCCCCCGGTTCGATCCCGGGCGGAAACAACTCTTTTACCTATCAAACAAAAAAATCAAAAGTTGGGTGGGGGAAATCGTCGAGTATCGATACTTTTTGTTTTATGTCAGAAATATCCTTTCAAAGCGAGCGTGTCCACAACTCGTTGGCAATTTCAAGCGCTGAAGTTTGAGGTATGAACACTTCAGATCTTTATTTGTACCTACCTACTGTGTTCCAGGCGCTGACAATATTTTGACAAATCTATAAACTTAAATATAAAAAAAATGTTTCTGTTGTTGGCAAGTGCAACGGCTCGATTAATTCGTTTAAAACAAAAGAAACATTTTAAAAATTGCACGCAAAATTTGAAAATACGGGAATAACCGAACGTGTTTTTTAAGGCATTTTTATGGCCATAACCACAACTGTTGGGCTGTACAGTCTGAGATAAAAGTCGATAAATTAGTCTTAACTGAAATAACATATCCATTAACGCTAAAATCATAACCTCATAGATATTAACCATATTATTCAAGTTGATCGTGATACACGTGGACTTCAAAGTAAACTATGAAGTCCATCCTAAGCTGTATTCTACCTATCTAACTTGAACACATTGAAACTCAGTCAATCTTAACCTGAATCCAACTCCGAGCTCAGTAAGTCTTCTCTATCAGATTAGATTCAGTGTGCAGTTAAACTATCATAATTGAAAGCAACCCTGTAATGAAATCGAACGGCTTGCTCCGCGTCCACTGATAGGGTAGAGTCATGGTCCACATAGACAGAAACATCAATAGCTATGTTTGTACTACAGAGTTTTCCTATAAAATTGACATCATCGTCTCGGGGCTATGTTTAGATAAATTATTATTTTTCTAGTTCTAGTTTTTATGTTCTGCTTTCGTAAGGTTTTAGATATATATAAAATAAAAAATGTTTATTTGTCTTGAAACATTGCATGGCACAATCGTGTATTGTGTTTGTCGGTAGATGTTTGTATTTTGTGAAGCTTAATTTTATTTTATTATTAAAAATAAATCGCACTAAATAAATAAATAAATGTATCCTGGCAAGTGGCAATCTCTGGTCTCTACCTACTAATACGGAAACAGACGCGAATACGTATGTATGTCTGTTTGTTTATTTATCGGGCAGATAATAATAATAATAACAACTTCCAGACAACTCACTTGTCCTGGCCCGAACTAGGTATATGAGTAATCTCTGCTGTCTGGTTCACGTGCAAAAAGGTAAGTGCCCAATAAATGGACCAAACTAAGTGTGTAGTTTAGACCTCCCTTCTTAGACCTGAATAGTCAAAACAGTTGTTTCCGCCCGGGATCGAACCGGGGGCCTTCTGCGTGTTAGGCAGATGTGATAACCGCTACACCACGGAAACTTATATAGTAAACCTGCAAATTGACAGGCACAATGTACTTTACGTAGATCGAGATAACCTACGCACGCCACAAGTGCGATAATACAAATCGAAAGTGCGAAATTACCGTTTACCTGATATTAATGAACACAGAGGTATTACCTCTGTATTATTACCAAAAAGTAGCCGAAACCGGTGTGCGCGCATGCAACGCCTAATGAATGTTGATGAAGCGAAAAAGGTCTGCCAGGATCGTGGCAAGTGGCAATCTCTGGTTTCTGCCTACCCCCCCGGGATATAGGCCTGTACCTTACGCTTGCGTGAGTTTATGAAAGATAACGTATTAAACACATCAGGAATCAATCAAGAACCCGGCTCGCCGATTCATAGATGGCAATTTACCTGTGTAGCAACCACCTTCCAATTTGCCTTCACAGCCTAAAACCTACTCTCAGAAGAAGCTTATGACTGTTTTAACGCAGTCATTTTATTGTTTTGTCTTTGATACTCTAACCCCCGGTTTCTCGTACACAAAAAGTCTGTTAATCTACTGTTAGGTACCTAATCTAACAGGTGTCACTTGTGTTTTTGTGTGCACTTTGGCCAACCTCCAGCTGGTAACAGCAGATGAACAGATTGTTAGTAAACGAGAAACCGGGGGTAAGAAGAAGTAGCTGCCCCCGACGGTCATCACCAACCAGGCTGGTGGAGACGACGATGGTTGGATTGATGTTGACTTTTTATCGGGTTCTGAAAGAGCAGGTTGGCCAGTCAATAAACCCGTATAAAAAAACTGAAATAAAAATAACCAACAACCCGACTGCTAAGCATTAACTACTAAGCAGAGGCGGGACTAACCTAAAAAGTTACATTGGTAAATTTGGGTCCCGCCAGCTTAGTAGTTAACGCTGAGCAGCGGGGTCGTTGGTTATTTTTTATTTCAGTTTTTATTTTTGTTTTTTTTTTTGTTACATTTGTGCTGATTTTATGACATGACACTCGGGCAAACACGACGAATCGATTGACATCTTATTAGCCAAAATCTGACCACGGGTAATGAGTTACGAGGGTACATATAATCGGACATACCTACTTACATACATACATACATATGAGCCAAACATTACCCTCCTTTTGGGGACCACCGCAGTCGGGTAAAAAATCTTTGGCCAGCTGTGAGAAAGCCAATGCCTTGATGCGACGTCAGTAGGTATGCAATTCAGTCAACACGCTTCCAAAGTGGGCCTTCTATTAGTCATTTCCGTCTTAAGCTCATACCTCCACCTCCAACATGGAGACTACCTCGTCTCCGAGTGCTCGTTACGAGCAATTATCAAGTTGGTGCGGGGCGCGGCGCGGGCGCTGACCTAATGATGCTTTATGGCCTGATATATTATCATATTAACGACGAGTCGGAAACTTGTGAGCAATAAGGTGTTATGTACCTACTATGGACTAGAGGCGGCATGCCGAGTTGCTGCCAATTAGCAGCAACTCATTTTTGTCAATGATGAGAGCTTACTGCGGCAGCGCTACATTGACGTTTAGGCCAAAAAAAGTAATTTGGGATGCTGTCAAACCGAATTACTTCAGTAAGTTTTGTATACGTCTTGTCGATATAATTTTGTGGTTTTACGATGTGGAAATCTCACCCAAGCACCAGATTTTGGGCGGGTGAGATATCTCTTGACACACTTGAGCCCATTGTCTCCAATGAGGGCTTTTCAATGACAGCTGCCAGTTGAGTTTCATTAACAAAAACTAGATGGCGCTGCAAGGAGAACAAATGTCATCATACGTTTTAAATGTTGCACATCGTCATTAATCTTTGATAATCTAATCATCTCTCCTCTCGTCAACGAAACAAGCGAGCAACGTGACAGAAACCACAGATAAGGTACAGTGATGTCATGTCAATTTTAACATATTATGTGACGTTAGCACCATCTATCGGTAACTTGCGGTACTGTATTTTTTTTTTAATGACGATTTGAAAAGCCCTCCTTGAGGAGTGTTTTTTTTTTCGTTTCTATTAAAGTTGTCAAAATATAAGAAGCCCGTTTTGACAGCTACAAAAACCATAGAATATAACCTAGTTTGAGATCAAAAACATTAAAAATCTAAACTATGAGTAACTTTTCGGGCTACAAAATCTGTTTTTTCTTTCGAGCGTTAAATAATATGCCAGAGTATGTGTCTTTTTATGTATTTGTTAGCGTAAATCCAAAGTAAAATCCATTTTTGTGTGGCTTCGACAACTATAGGAATGAATATTTTTCAGTTTTTATAGAATATTTAGCTAGCCCATAATTGTTACACGAGTATTTTTTTTAAGAAAAACGTTCTGGTCGTTTGTTTTTGGCTCGAAACCAAACGAGTCCTAATTCCGCAAACGTTAGTCAGAATGCCTTCTCCAGTACTTGCATAGCACATTGTTGCTCTCGAGACGCTCGGAGGGAGGTGAGCGGAGGTGCGCCTGATAGCGTTTAATGGCCAGGCTTGGGCCTCTCTCGTAGCATGTTATTGAGAACTTAAGATTATTACGTTTAGTAGTTAGATACGCTCTTGCATTAGATCTCCTTTTATTACATACAAATCAAGAGATACATTACGAAATTATTCAGGCAATTGTGCTTCTGTTTCTCAGTCGGTTGCATTTTGAATTCAAGTAAGATCATTAGTAAAAATAAATATTAAAGGATAAAGATAGATAGAGAACACTTAGGACAGGAATGGTGAACCAAAGGTACGAGACAAAATATTTTGGGCACGCGCAGCGATCGAGAAAGTAACAAAGTTGCCACAAACAAGAAATATAGCATGGTTTGTGAAGTAAATATACTAACTAAAAAATTTATTACTATACTTGAAGTGCATATTTTTGTTTGTAAATGATGAGTTTTAATTTAATACTACATACTTATTTATTTTTATTAATTTCTTTCACAGAGTGGTGGTAGCGCAGCGGTAGAACCGGGCCATCACATTCGGCAGGTCGGGGGTTCGGTACCTGGCATGTACTAACGACTTTGCTTAAGTTACGTACATTTGTGAAGTTGCAATAGTAGTACAACTCGCTATCTTTGAAGGAAAATATCGTGAGGAAAAATCACGTACTCATCAATCGATTGTATCTAGTGTAGTGTAACTTTAAGTTGAAAACTCTGTTAATTAAGCAAACCTGTTTTGAAAAGAATAAATGTGGAGTTTCTTTGTTAGCTTCTTCTCCGCATTATCAATTAATTGTGAAACTAACAGCTTTGACGTTCATTAAGTAAACATTTTGTTTTTATAGTGAATAAAAATGTTTGACTTTGACTTGACATTTCTCAGAAAAAAGGGCATGTTGATTAATAGAGGTTTGCCATCCCTGACTTAGGATACAGGTATAGATACTTATACCTAGGTAGGTATTACTAGATAGCTGAGAACAGGACTTTGTTCGCGTGGCAATAGGACAAAAACGATCCCATTTTACTAGTTATCATCCGTTTAAACGTGATTACTTGACAAACATACAAACATTCACATTTTATTTGTTGTGACTACTATGTATAATCACCACAAAAAGCAAACAGACATTAAGCAATTGCTAAATCCGATGTCTTCGAGATGTACACAAAACCGTCGCCTCCAAGTGCACATCGCGTCCTAAACCAATCACAGACACGTCTCGAGTGCCCTACACATGTCCGATCAATCGCCCGACACTACCGCTAATGACTAATTACGCTTGCACAATCCCTCCTCGACAACCTTTCCGCCACCTAGCCAGCGTAGGCGACACCTCATGCAATTTTCAACCGTATTTGCGACGACTGTAGCTTCAATTGTGCTGCTGTAATAGAGACGATTCAGAATTGTTCGAGCTCATTCCCTCATTAGTATTTAGTGGCGTTTGTACAATTTTTACTATACAACTTTGAATCTTAAGTCTTCATCTTAGAACTGATTGTAGGTTGAAGAGTAATGTGTAGTTAGGTCGTGTATAGTCTGAATTGAGTCTAGAAGTTCAGGAGGCAGTCGCTTCCTGAGGAAAGATATCGGCACTCCGTAATGAGTTGAGTGCCATTCAAAACATCATTATCTTTGTGCGGCACGAGGAATTTTATGTAGAGACCCTGCTTTTTGTCCGCACCATGATTGTAGTTGTTCTGTTACACAGAGTCGGGAAGAAGAACCTTTAACATTGAAATAGAAGTTATTCCCTAGAGAAATTATTAATAGGAATTTCGTGCTATACGCGGTTTGATTGATATCACAATGTTTACTTAACTAATAGTTGGCAAGTGATATTGCTACGACAAATTTACATACGCAATTAAAACTAAATCATTGGTAAATTCCGGGATCTAAACAAGCAACTGGTGTATCCTCTCTGCTACCACCGCCCTTAATATTTTAAGTGGACGACGACACAGGCTCACGGAATATTTAATGCGATGCGATTAAATAAAATGAATACAGTACCTACAACTGAATATGATTTATGTTCAAGATGTTTTTGAATAAGACCTCTGGGTCTTCTTATTTATTTGATATCAAAGTACATACTTATGCTCACCGCCCGCACCGAGTCTCAGATAAAAGCGAAGATGCAAGGAGAGGGAATTTGCAAAGATGACGACAGCGTTATTGGTTTGGTTGCATTTGCATTTATTAGCGCCAATTTCCGATATTACCTCTTTGTTGAATCTGTTCTCAATTTACGGTTACTTGCAACTTTACAACACTGTGATTCGTTTGTTCCTTTTCGTTTCCCGATGTTACTATTTTATTAGTGGGATTGGTGTCACATACAAACTTTGCAATACTATATTTGCTCTTCACATTTTGTGAAGAGTACCAGCTGGTATACGTTATAGATAGATAGATAGAGAACACTACATTGTACATAAAAAAGGAGATAAAAAGAAAGCATAGAAGATAACAAAGATGGTGTCTAAATTCACGATTACACTAAACAGAGAAACGAAGCAACGAGTGCTGATGAAGCACGATAATGAAGAGTCATTATCGTGCCTCCAGCAAAAAGATTGTGTAAAATACAATAAATAGGAATATAAACAGAGTTACCTAAAAAAATTTTAAAGCATCCCATTGCTAGGAGCGTTTGTCACATCACAAAATGACCTAAAAATTAAACAAAAAGGTAACATACGAACAAACAGAAAGAAAGCGTAATATAAAACACACAAGAGAACATACATGGAGCCTGTGTTGTGTCTAAGTTGCCACAAAAGGCAATTGACTCAGCTTTGTCCTGAGGGGGTCAGCCCCCAGCGATGATTTTCAGTCAGTGCCTGCTGCAGAGTGCGTGTTTTGTTGAATTTTTCTTCGTTGATCATATACGTTCCACACTATAGATAGATAAACATAAGATGAAAAAGTATTTATTGCCTCATCAAAGCACAACTTAAAACAAAATAACACTTAAAACTAGGTTACGATATTATAAAATAAGGCAAAAGGTAGTGGCTCAGCTGGTGCTGACGCGCGTCAGTCCCGGGAAGCGCTGGTTTGTAGCCACCGCCTTCTCCCTGAGATTTTGTGCGGGAGTATTGTTATGAGGGCTAAAACAGTTAACTAGGTAACTAATAGAGTTCTATAGACTCTAACACTGCCACTGCCGTTAATCTGTCCACAATGGTAATGACGAGGTAGCGCAATTAATCCCATTGTTGGCGCGTGACGTCACACATGTGCGCACATGTGACGTCACGCGCCAACTACCGCCGAATAGGTAATCGACCGCGAGGATTATGCTGACACTATCACTGCGACTATTAATCCGAGTTTAACAAGCACACAGTTACACTTTGATTATGTGCCAACAAAATACATACAACTGATTACGTAGATATGCAGTTAATTGATACTGTTTTTTTTATCTATTGGTGTACAACTTGTACAACCTACAGGCTATCTTACCGTAAATACCATTCTATATAAACTTAAAGACAATAATAACCACCCACCTACTGGCATACCAATTTTTGCCTACCCTTCTTTGATCTTTGTTAACTGGTTCAATAAATATTTAAATCTTATGTTACATTTTTCTACGTCCACCTAAGGTCAACGCCTAAAATAATAATTAGATCTAAAACATGTATGTCGGAAAAATACTTATAACATTACGGCTCTGGTATTGTCTTAACGATTGTCTCGGATACACTTATTTAAACGAAACATATTTTTTCCTTGTTTGGTTATTTCTGCGTTTGTAAATAATAAAAATATTTGTATTTGTAATAGTGTGTTATACCTTCCCACGGGCACGAAAACTAACTTATTGATGAGATTCCCAACTCTCTCCATATCCAGATTAAGCCTGTAATTGTCCATTGTTTGCAAGTATCGAACATCGATAGGGATCAATGAGAGGGTCTTTGTGTACTCCGTGCAAGTTGCCCGTGTGTATGCCGTGACAAACTACGCTAGGAAACCGATAGAAGTTTCCAGAACATTCACTTGGTACGAATCAGAACTCAGGAGTTGACTTATTCTTATCTTATCTTGTTTTGTACTTAATAGTTCTAGAGTTTAGATTTCTGTGTGTCCGTCTATATATTTATTGGTATGTGATATTATAGAGTTATAGATATAATCGTGGAACCTTAAGTCGACCCAAATTAAATTAACGTAAATGTAATGTAAATTTATTTTATTTTTTGAATCTTCGTTGATTTTTTCCAACAGTGTTACGTAACCATATTGGTAGACTGGAGCAGCACCAGACCAGACCCTCTGCGGCAGTGCAGTGAGTGCGGCAGGAGACGGAGAGCGCGCTAACCGCGTTAGCCAGGCTCGGCACTGATTGGCCTCACTTAGCCGCGGCCAACTTGGACGGTCGACGGGCAAGATGAGTGTGTGGGAGATGCAAGATGATGTTTTTGTACCAAAAATACTTACCAACAAAGGCTATTTAATAGTGTAGTTTTAATAACAATACATTGGATCGCGCTCGGGACGCTGGGCTTCAAACGTCATAAAGAATATAACGTAAATATGAATACACAATGATTGGTAGATGCTACTAATTTTCATAACTTGAACAACACTAAAAAATCACACCACGGCGCATTGATTTTCAGCGGATGCCTAGCCGTTTACACCTTTGATTTGACTTGATATTGAAATATCGCAACACCGAAGTTTCTAGATTGTATTGAAAATTAAAAACAAATTTTACTGAAGAAATTATTTTCAGGTTTTGCATTTGCACACATAACAGAAAATAAACTCACTCCTGTATCCCGGAAGGGTAGGCAGAGACCAGGGTCTGCCGTATGGGTTTGTATGTAGTAGGTATGTCAATATCACGTAGTATACGTCCCACTGCAGGGAACAGAAGGCTTTATGCGCACCAAATTTTATCAGAATCGTGACGTTAGCGATAAGAATAAGCATCTATGCGATTTGACAGTTAGACGATTGGAATCGGAGCGAATTCGAGCTGACCTCGAACTAAGAGTGCGCGTTAAATTAGGTATGGCTAAATCTATGATAAAAGTTTTTATATTGATTAGTATAATGTTCCACTTACTTTCACTCTACAATTATCAATAGGCCGTGGGTAATTAGATGGACTTTCGGTCCGATCAAGATGACGCCATTTCCGGTGTCGGCGGCGCCCTCGGCCCGCCATTTTGCTAATTACTTTCCGTACCACACAAATTTTATGTACACAAAGATAAACTTTCACCAATAAACCTCGAAAACTGTAATCCTATAAATCTGCAATGAAGTCCGCCTTAAGGGCACATTAAGGCGCCTATACGCCGCGTGACTGTAAAAAAGTTACAGTCTACCATAAGGACGTCCATTACCATAATGAATAATGTGTAGGCCGTTAATCTGTCCGCAGATATCAGCTCATCTTGGCGCAATTAGATCTAATTGAATATTAAGGGGCACGATTGCCTGTAAAACGGGACATTACCGGTGCCGCTGCCCACTCGGGGAGATGGCTTTCTTTGTCTTACGGGAAATAAACTTTCAATTTGCTAGCCATTACTTACTATGTAGGAGTTAATTGCGATGCTAATGTAGCTAAAGGCATATTGAAAATGTCAGGGAATAAGAATGTTACTCAATCAACTCCATCACTATCCACGATCTATTCTTGATTCTAGACGTTATTTCTTCAGTCGACTTTGCAAGATAATAATAATTTGTGTGATAAAAAATAAATCAATAAACCATCACAAGTACTCAACTCTATTGAACCCCCGATGCTGAATGTAGGTCTCTTGCAATATATGTACCTATTTATTTATTTCAGGCAATGCCCATATAGTGTTAGTAAAATGGTGACTTATGCTAAGTTTGTAATAATAATAATGACACCTCTACCTTAAAATTAAATTTTTAATTTACATTATATTTACATTACTCAGTCCCAGCCAGCTCCACTGTTAATCTTTTCCTGCGACATGTGCTTAGGTGTTATGTAGTGGACTTTCATTGTTATTTTCTTCTTAACAACGCTCTTAATCTTGAAATTGACACGTATGTTTAATTTGAAACGTTCATTAAGTCGCAGGATTGTCGCTACATATACAAAACAAAATACAATAACTTTTGATTCATAATTCACTAAAACGGACACAAAAACCGTTTCAGGTGCAGGTAAATATGAGTTATCTATAAGTTATCTAGGTTAAGTATGAGCAGTGTCACTACTATCTGCGCAGCCTATTATCCATCTTCATTGTTGGGTCCCTGAGTAGCCTCAGAGTAACTCGATCTAAATATTTAAGTGATACATCCTCACAACACCACATTTGTCTTGGTCCCAAAATAGGATACCCTGAGATTTGATAACTAGACAAGATCATCACAAGTATGGAACTGAGGCCATTTGTACAAATTAATGTACTGTGGAAATTAAAATGGCAGTCAAGTATAAAATGTTTTGGAGCGTCTACCGGGTGTCACTAAAAACATACCTATGCCGGGGCAACTCGCAACGCGCGTATTTACGACGAATAATTCGCGACACTTAGCGCGATACGAGGCGCGTTTATTGACAGTTATTTTTTACATTTCTTCCTGTATTGCCGCGCAGCGAGTGTATTTCACAATAAAGTACTATTCCGTCGCCTCTTCATTGCGAGAGAAATTCATAAAAGTCACAAATGCCTCGGTAAATATAAATAAATAAATCGATAGTCGCCGAGCTAAGCTCCGTGCGTGAATGCTTTACTTATCCTGATTTGCAGAGTTTCTTAGTTATTTACTTCCGCGACTATTTACAAACACATTCAATTTCCAAATACGTGACTTACCGAACGATTAAAGCTACGTTCACACCAAGTACAAAATGGATTCCTTGCAAATCAGTTGTACTAGGAGAGAGCCTTGAATATACTTTAGTGTACACTACCTGTGCGGGAAACTACGTTCACGTTGGATTAGAATATGCCCCTTAATCAAGACCATGGTCTGTCTCTATTCTAAATTTCGTCCCTTGATACCTGTTCGCGGTTATATTAAGTTTACTATTCTATTATCCTATCTCACCACGCCATCTCGCGTCAGCGCAGTCGCCCGCTCAAACTCATTGCAGCATAGGTAGTACGAAGGTGTAGGTCATTCGTTTTGTGGCGCGAAAACGTCAGAATTTGACAATAAGTAAACAGGAAAGGTGCGCTTTTAACATTTAAAACGCACGACTCGCGTCGTCCTACTATCCATCTTCTTATCGTGTTGGTGACCAAACCAGTTAGATTTCATTGGCCTAGAACTCGGCCACGCGCATTCCAGCACCTTCTGTGGCCTCCAGAGTCTTCTGCGGTGGAGGCCACAAGTCTTCTCGAGTTCATTTGAACTGGCACAAGGGAGACACAGAGAGGTGCTCCATAGTCTAAGGGAACACTCCGCAACAGCATGGTTTCGCCCATGCAATGTATGACACTTGCTGGTGGAATAGAATGCTGAATATGACTCAGTGATTTGTCATTTGGATCTGTTTGCGAAATATTGCCAAACGCAGCGCAGAACGCCCAGATTGCAGGTAGCGGATGAATGAGGATGGTCGAGAAAAGAAAGAAGAAGAAGAAGTGCTTTGGGGAAGCTTATGCCTAACTTTAAAAAAAAGTTCGCTCGTTCGTTCAAAAACCTTTGCCTACCAGCCCGTATTAAGAAGCAGCAATATGTTCGGAAGGCCACTTTCCTGCCAGTGGCAGGAAATTTCGAAACTATTAAAAAAACTGGCCAAGTGTAAGTCGAACCGTGCCATTATCTATACAATATTAGACACAAAGATTGAGAAATCACGTTTGCTGTATGGGAGCCCCCCTTAATTTTTTTTATTGAATTATTTATTTCTAAAGCGAATATCATAAGCAGCCTATATACGTCCCATTGTAGGGCACAATATATAAAGCGAATATAAAATTAAATATTCTGCGAATATTTCAAGCGTCTACCTGTTGCCTTTATTAATATGGAGCAAAAAACGGCAAAAAATACGTTTGTTGTATGGGAGCCCCCCTTAAATATTTATTTTATTCTACTATTAGTATTTTTTGTTATAGCAGCAACAGAAATACATCATCTGTGAAAGTTTCTACTGACTAGCTATTGCGGTTCATGAGATACAGCCTGGTGAGCCCCAAAAAAGCTCAGTGCGAGCGCACCCCAAGGCCCCGCGTCCCGTACGCGATACCGCCGCTTTATCCGCCATCCACTCTATATTCATCCACCTTAGCGCCCTAAACCGCCGTTCAATCAGCCCCACAGTGTAAATCAAACTCCGGCAAATAATAACAACTTGGGGGCGGCCACTGCGCCGGTGCCGGTGCTTCGGCCGGTGTGTCACTTGGAGGGGCGCACAATTTTCCACTTTTCATTATTGCTGATGTCTTGTCGATAGTTTAAGATGTTGTCGAGCCAGCGATGGTCGATAAAAAGTCATTTGAAGTTCTTACCAAGGACGAATGCAATCACAGACTCTTTGATAACAATCACCTACTGAAGACGTATGTATCTTTTACATATCTGCATGAGAGAATTTTATCTTTCGTTCTGTGATTAGTGGGAAGCCCAAGTCAAATGTCCAACTTTGAACTGAAACTTAAAGTTTTGTTACCTTATTATCTGCTAGCTCCCACTTTTGATTATTGCTGTCGCTCTGTCGATGGTCGGGATGTGCCCTGTGATTTCATTGTCTAATGAACTGGATCTAACTGAAACTAAATTTTTGTGACCTCGGTACAGTGACTTTCTACAACAGTTAACAGTTGCTACTTTTTTACGTACTACTTATAAATCTTCTTCGGAGAAGTGGAAGAGAGATCCTGTAAATCGGAATCCGGAGTATCCTCCGCTAAGGGTCACCCGTCCTTGGAGGTCTGGAGTCAGTGTTGTTTTTGCAACATGTGATGGCGCATGTGAAGTATAAAGTTAAGTAAGTAGGTAATTTCGAAGAATTGCTCAGTTGAAGTGCAGTGGTAGCTTGGAGAACTGATGGCCGTTGGGGTGTAAACGTTCTGACCTGGTGACCGCGGACCGGACGACGCAGCGTGAGCAGGCCCCCCACCAGATGGTCTGACGACCTGGTTACGGTGGCGGGGAGTAGCTGGATGCGGGCGGTACAAGACCGGGAAGCTTGGAAAACCATGAGGGAGGCCTATGTCTTGCAGTGGGCGTCAAATGGCTGATGATGATGATGATGAAGTAATTTTATTGGCTACAGAGATTAGATTAGATTAATACCCTTTATTGCACACTATATATAAATATATGGTGATATATTACATTTTAAAGGTTATATATTACGTTCACACTATCGTAAGTCCCCGACTCCTAACCTAGGGCAACCTATATCTTAATAATCAGTCGGAGAGGTACCTAAAATCTTTCAAACTCAGCAAATTGTATGGTTCTGATTTAGAGACTTTTACTGTTCCACCTGCAGTTTTGAGCTTCGTTAAGTGGCTTCCCGCAAACTGCAGTGCAAATACTTCAAACGCCCCAATTAACAACTTGAGGTGTATTTGCGTGATGAGCGGTTACTAGCCGTGACCAAAGCCTACCTACCAGTAACGCTACTCCCCTGTCACTACCTGGAGCTCATGCGTGGGGTAACGAGGGTAAGCCTAAGGATGCAAGGAGGCCCAACAGCTCCTTCATCCAAACGACGATCTTCACAAGTCGCTTGGTCGCGCATCGCCGCGTCGTGCGCTAAGCAGCAGTTTGTATTCATGGCGCCTAAACGCGCGACTCGCGCGTAAATCCTCGCGCCCGGATTTTGCCTGTTTGTATTGAAATTGGATTGATATACCAAAGTGATTCTCTGTGCAAAATAGGAAGATGCCAAAGTACCTTGAGACTGCCCCCGTTTCAAAGTGCTACGTGTATTAGTACCTAGATTACGCGAAGCATGTCGCTAGTTTTATGTTTCTCCGAAAATTATTATTGAATCACTGAATCAGTACCTGTATTCCTTGGTTGGCAATCATGGTATCTGGTCAGTTGGATATGTTGCGCGATATTGTTCCTTGAGCCCCTCTCTAAACTATTGTCAAGTCACTTTTTCTTTTACAAATACAGATTTGACAGACCTTAAGTTAAACTACAAATATATGGCCGCTTCAGTACGCACGAAAAAATACATCAAGCTCTTGTAGGGTAATGTATTAGAAACATCGCTCAAAGTCAGTGGTTTAAGACTACTTTGGTAAAATTATAGAATTCCCTTGGTCGTTATATCAATATCGGTTCCACGAAACATCTGATAAAGTCCCCGAAGCATTTAATAACTCCATACTTCTGGAATGTTTTCTGTTACGTAACTCCTTTTTTATCGACCAAAATAATACATATTTTTTCTAACAAAGAAGATGGGAACCTAAAGTGGAGCAACAACATAGAATAACACGACACAGAAGGTACACTACAGCTACATTCATGTTTTTTTTCCACGTTTGTACATCTACTACCTACATCCATCTAAAGGTTTTCTGGAAGAGATCACTTTTAGTGAGAAGACCGACTGTACTTTTAGATTAAGAAATACTTGTGTAATTTCCTTTTTTTATAATTTGTGTAATTGTAATTTCAAATTTTGTTTCATTATTGCTAATCCGTTCTCATTCTTTTGCATACATGTTTTTAGTATTATGTTTGTAAATAAATATATTTTCTTTTTTCTTTCTTTCTTTCTTTTTTTATATACAATAAAGTGTTCTCTATCTATCTATCTACACTCGATGGAAAAAGAATACCTCATATAATACGCGCATCAAATCCTGAACGATTCCAATCGTCTAACTGTTCTATCTAAGCACAGATATGAAACAGAGCTCAAACTCGAAGTATCTCGCTCAGTGATTTCATTCAGTTTCGGTGATCGAGGGTCTATAGAAGATTCGATTTTGGCCTGGGCCAAATTTTGATATGTGGTATTATAAAATTGACATTGTAATATTTTCTCAAGCACTACATATTATTATATCAAGGAAGAGCAACCGATATCGCGAGCTCCGTCTCTACACGCCATGATTAATAATAATAATAATGATATTTTATTTCAGACAACTCAAAGTCCATATACAAAATAATACGTGCTTAAAAACAGATGAAATCACGATACAAATAAACAGAACAAACAAACAGCGCACAAATTATTACCAATAGACTCGATCTCGTTTCCGAGAGACTGTGAAAGTGTGAATTCATCCAGTGTCTCAGAAACGGACCGACCGTACCGGCTGTGGTTAAACTATTCGAATAAGAGTGAAACCTGGTCGGACTCTTTCGACAAAAAATAAAGTAAGATTCTGTTTCTTATGATGCTTTTAAATGTCTCAGTTATGGTTAAATAAAAAAAAAAACATTTCAATGTCATTTCATTTTCAATAAAGTTAATGACTTAAAAAATATTCTTAATACATGGATTATTTTTTGAAAAATGAGCAGTCAGGAAATCGTCTGTCTTAAATACATATCTCAGCGCTTGAAATCGCCAATCTGCGGTCGCCATGCGTGGTGACCCAACATCGACTTCTCTCGAGTAAACACTCTCTCTTGCTCCGTGCAAGAGAGAGTGTTCTGCAATGGGATGTATTTAAGATGCTTATTTCCCTCAGCACAACGCTGAGCCAGCGGCTTTTTGTGGCTACTTAGACAACTCAAACGCTACATCTATGTTTTTTTTTGTCTTGTCTGTTACCCATTAAGTTTTCTTTCTGTTGTTGTTCATATTATGTCACTTTTCTCTGTATTTTCTTTGTATTTACTTTTCGCTACAGGGACCATTGAGAGAACCTTCTGGGCACAGTCCGTATTGTCATTCATATTCTATGGTAACTCACACACACAAGGGCGGGGAAAGTCCAGCATTATCGTCCGTCCCCCAAACTATTAACTTATGAAAATAAGCTACAATAACACTATGTTTATTTTTCGTTATTACCAGGGATATCTGTGAAGATAGAAGGATTTCTCCAGAGCTTTCCAAATGTCGGCTCTAAGTTATTACACCAGCCGCAAAGTGGTTGCCCGTAAATTAAGATAGATAAAAGTGATGACAAATAACTACGCTGCTGAAATTGTGGTTAGGCTGAGTCAAGATATACGCACAGTTAATTTACTGTCCTCTATACTCATACCACCGGTTTCTCATTAGCGAATTTTACTAAGAGACTCTGCCTGTTCAGAATTCTCAAAAAAAAAACTTAAATATTTACCTAGCGAAATTCTGAACTTTAAAACCGGTGGTTAGTGTCCTATTCTTCCATATTAAAAAAGAGGTGTAAGCTTATCATAAGATGAGGTAAAAATATTGTTTATTGTACACCAGGAAAGATATAAACCGCCAAATATACCTACCGTATTTACAAAAATACAGCACAATTGGTGGCTTTATTGCTTATGGAAATTTCTTCCAGACAACCGACGATGATGAGTTGCTAAAGGAGAAGTGAGACCGATGTCGGTGCAAATATGAATATTGATATACAAACTTTTGGACATGTGGTGAGGATGAAGGAAGAAAGATTAACGAAACAAATATATCGAGCGAATGTGGGTGGAAGGGCCGGTAAGGGATGTCCCAGGCGGACATATTTCGACCAAATAGAGGGTGTAGTAGCAAAAGGCAAGATAAAAAGTATCCGAAACCGACGTGCGTCCATGCAACGACTAATGAATGTTGAGGAAACGAAAACTATCTGTCATCAGGATCGTGGCAAGTGACAGTCCCTGGTCGCTGCCTACCCCTCTGGGATACAGGCGTGAGTTTATGTATGTATGTATACACAAACTTTTATTTAATTTTTATGTAGCCTATGTACGTCCCACAGCAGGGCACATGCCTGCTCTTAGAAAGAGAGGATAAACTTATACTTAGTAATAATATGCTTAGATAAGCCTTCACATATTTTATGTACTTATAATACTATGGCATGAATTTGACAATTACTGCACTGGAAAGTCGCAACTTTTGGCTCTTAAAACGTATGATTACCGCCGTTGTACTGCCCCTGCTGCCACCGCCGTGTAGGGCTGACCTAACAGGCCGCCCTGTGGGGCTGATCTACTTTTGTATACGCTTTCTCTAGAGATAACTTTTCTTTTCAATTTTTTAAAACAATTTCGTTTTCTTCTCCGTGACCGAATGAAGTCTACGAAGTTTCGCTGACGAATTCTTTGGATTTTTTCCTCTATAAAGAAATATACGTATAATTAATTTGTGACAGTAATTAATCGACAAAGCTACAGATCCGTGTGGCGCCGTTTTAAGAATAGCGCCAGTCCATTTCCTCCCGTGGACGTCGTAGAAGGCGACTAAGGAAATCAATTACCAGGAGACGGGCAGCAGCGTCTTCCTGAGATTCCAACCGCATACTGCGATCGCCAACCCGCCTGCCAAGCGTGGCGACTACGTTCTACGTCTAAGTCCTGCGGTGGGTGTAAAATAGCTGATGATGATGATGATTAAGCCACCGTTTTTGCACTGCAATGAAAGATGATTTCGATCTTGTATGGTTTTGAAAGTCAGCTCTATCCAGGCACGGTTTGGGAACCCTCGCGGTCAACATATTCTCTCGTCCAGTAGGTAGGCTTGTTTTCCCAAACACGGCGGCGACTCGTCTCTAATGGACCCGCTATGTAAACACGCGGATATCAAGCGGCCTGTGTATAATATGTCACGAAACATATTTTTATATGGCCCTTCTTTTATGTTCTTTTAGGTGAAAGAATTTAGGATAACGGGTGGTCGGCCGAATGTGAAATTAAAGAAAGTTTGACGATTTTAAAGTTCTTTCTTTTCTATTTATAAGGGTTTTGCCACGATGTTTTTCCTTCTTCCTTAGCGAGTGGTATTGCTACTACAACTTCACAAATGTACGTAATTTAGAAAAAAAAGTCTTGGGTACATGCCGGGATCCGAACCCACGACCTCCTGAAAGAATTACTCGCACATACACTGTAAAGATAGTAAGTGATGTGCAAGCGATCTGTGACTATGTTCACGTTACCGCCAAAAAGATTAGTGCGGACTATATGTTTATCCATTTCTTTATTCCATTATAACTTTCAAATGCTTGAACTCATTTAGAAGTGTGTAGCTTTGGAATAATTGTTAACTGCAGTTAAAGTCAACTGCGGATTAAATGTATTGTAGTATTGCATTTCATGTTTCATGTTTATGTTTTTCCTGGTACAATAAAGAAAATTCTTATCTTATCTTATCTTATTGCCAGAATTGTTATTTATTGTATTAGTCAGTATCACCATCAGAATACACAATATAATACTTCTTACTATTCTTACTAATTGATACTCTTATTATAGGGGCAACATCATGCACCAATTTGACGTTCAAAAAAACACATTTAAACTGGCAGTCACGTAGCTGAGCTATTCACATACCTCAGCGCTTGAAATCAGCAATCCACGGTGGGCACGCGTGGTGATTAAGCCCATACTCTCTCTCTCTCTCTCTCTCTCTCTCTCTGAGAGAAGTCCTGTGCCCTTACTCTGTTCCTGAGAGAAAGCCTGTGTCCTACAATGTGAAAGGCTGCTTATGTAACTGGCAGTCAATTTTTTTTGTTTTTTTTTTTTTATAATCAAGTCCCAATGTCTTGTCAATCGCATCTTACCCTTCAGTAAGCAAACATTCTCCTCCAGCCGACCCGCTCGTCAATAAAGCACTCTCATCTCAGGCCATTAGGCCCTGGCTAATTGTCAAGGACACGTGGCGCGTCGCGCGCTTCCGCCGGAAGTGACGTGCGTCGCAGTGACTTATATCCGCTTCCTTCCGCCCACGCTCCGCAATACGGCTTTCGCTGCACCAAAAAATGCAAGGAATTGTGTTTGGGATTTTTTAAGGACGCTTTTACATCTGGCATCCCGATCGTGCGATCTAAAGTTTTGAATGATTGTGAAATGATGAGAAAGTATAGTTTTGTTGAGGGTGGTCTAAGGCGGTGTTTGCAAGTGAAAATAGAGCCATTTTAGAAAATTAGCCACTGTGAATATGAACATGTTACACCATGATTCTTTATCAAAAAGTAAGTATATAAAATTAAAATATGTCTAAGATGTTCATAATTTTATTAACTATTAAAACCTGCAAGCAGGAAGGATAGGGTCTCAAATTATTTGTGCGTTAAAATTGTATTAAAATTGTGTGTTTTAAATGACCGATATGTATCGGTCACCCAATTGGCAGCAGTTTTTTTTTTTTTGCAGAGTACCCCATAACGTAACTGAGTGCACGTATATAGAGTTCTGTCGATTGTACTGATATTATGTAGTACCTACCTGGTTGTCTTCATTAGACGCGCTAAACAAAGCAAAAACCAACTCAACAACTCCCCTTTTGCCCTTGCATTCGAATAAAAAGCATAATCATCGTTCTATAATTGTTTTCCGTGTATTATTTCGAGTTTATGACAAGACTCCACGAGGCACTGTTCAGACAATCTGCTAACAAATGCAATGAGTGCAAATACCTACTCATCTCTCCCTCAGACGTAAGAATTACTCTGAGGTCTCTCCCCTGTGCAGTGAGCGTGTTACTATGGCATCATGGCAATGACAAGCCGCGTTTGACAGTAGCCGTAGCTGTGACAATGTGTGTGACAGCGTTGACAGCAGGGGAAGGTCACACTCTCGGAGCGGGCGTCGGTTGCGCATCACTGGCCAACGAAGGAAAGCTAATACACAGCCATTGATGCGATAAAGCTACTTAAATTGGATTGTCCTAAACATAAAATGGATTTGCAAAATGCAAAACAATGATTTTGGCTACAACATCCTGTAGGAGAAGAAAGGAAATGCGTAAGCTAGGCAGGTAAAACTACTCCAAATTACATTCCAATCATGGTACCTAGTTAAACTTTTGGAAAAGTTCTTTTAAAAGATTTATTGATAATTTAATAATTTAACAATTCAAGCAACTAAATTCTATAATTTATCTATTTTTATTGTTTTTAATTTTAATCTTTAGAGCGGTGGTAGCCTAGTGGGTAGAACATTGGACTCCGAAGCGAGAGACCCAGGTTCGATTCCCAGTGTGTACGTGTAACTATAACTTTGTTTTATAAGTTATGTACATTTTTGAAGTTGTAGTAGCAATACCACTCGCAAAATGTGAAGGAAAACATCGTGAGGAAACCTGAGTGTCTGAGCTATTCACATACCTCAGCGCTTGAAATCGCCAATCCGCGGTAAGCACGCGTGGTGATTAAGCCCATACTCTCTCTCTCTCCCTCTCTCTCTCTCTCTCTCTCTCTCTCTCTCTCTCTCTCTCTCTCTCTCTCTCTCTCTCTCTCTCTGAGAGAAGTCCTGTGCCCTACAGTGGGACGTATATAGGCCGCTTATGATGATTGTTTTTAATTAATTTGTTTGTATTACTTTTCATTTATTAATTTTTATTTAGTTTTAATTGAGAATTAATCTTGTGATTACACTTTGTGGAAAAATGACAAGATTTTATCAGCTTCTTCATGACGACATTTTACGAGGGCTCAGTGCTTAAAATAAAAGGATCTACACATGTGATAACAGCCGTAACTTGGTAGTTTCCAAGCCAACAGGTTGTCAAGGGCACACAGGCCGTGTTATTTCAGTGACACGGAGCTCCAGATATTCTAATGTGGGCGAATGTCGAAGAGCTTCAGCTGCAGATAGCGCGCGGACCACTGACTCTGCCCGCCCGATGCCTAATCATTGCCAGAGACTACATCCGGTACTAGAAAGGGGCAAGATAGAACAAAGTGAGAAGATATTGGAATTGTCATATAAACAAACAAAAACCCGGAAAAAAAAATCAAAGAAAAAAGCAATTGAGAAGAGAACATGTGAAGTATAGAAACAAATCCAGGCAACACATTAATGTGTTGTACACTATCACCTCCGACTCCGAATACTTTCCATGACAGCAAAAAAGGGCTAACTAACTTAACTAGGTTTTCGGCTGGCAACCCCAGACCGAACAGCTGACTTCAAAAGCAGCTCAGTAGTTTTATTTAAAATAATTTGTAATTTTAGTGTATTTAGAGTCCAATTAAAGATTAAATCATATCAAGAGTTCGTAATAGTGCAGTTACATTAAAAGTTAATAGTGAAAATCAGACAATTACAAGACAAACGTACTATAATTGTACCGGGCCACCGAACTGTCAAACGGTTCGAATTGCAACGACTAAACCGGGGAAGTATTGTTTTAATCCTGTATTTTACGCCTCATACTACACTCCTTACTGCTTAACAAACTGTACATAACCTCACGTACGTGAGACACGTCCCATACAACCACTCCGGCTCAGTTTTGGCTCTCTTTACTTGACGAAAAGTGGAAGCAAAGTTGAGACAAAACAACTAGCCTCAACCATCACAAAACTCACACTCCACATCTATAAACGTACTATCTACTTGTTATCGGTCAATCACATCTTACATAGTCCGACACTGACACCGATTCCCGGTTTTTTCCAGGTGACAGTTAGCATGTTGACCCGAAGCAAGATGACTGTACGCGACATGGAGCTGAGGTTAAAGGCGACCCTGCTCGAGCTCAAAAAGAGCAAAGAGCTGTGCGACACGCTTCTTCAAGAACGAGAGGAAAGTGAAGAGGAGATCCGTAAACAGAACAAAACCAACTCAGCGCTCAAAGAAGAGCTCAATGAATTGGACATCCAATGCCAGGACCTAAGTGCCCAGCGGGATGAGCTGCAACATCAAGTCCACTCGTTCAACAAATGCCATGATGTCCACGATGTAGCACTACAACGAATACGCTCACTTGAACACCAGCTTGCGGAGGCACACCACGAGCTTCAGCAAATAAGTGAGCATGAACAACAAAAAGAGAGCGCTAGAACCATGGCTTTGTATAATGAAGTTATGAGTGACACGGGGATACCAACTGTCGACCTAACTACAGCCAGCAGTAGCAGCAGTATAAAAATGAACAGCGTAAGGAAAATCAAGAAATATATTAAAACAAAAAAATATATACAAAGGGTACAGAAACTGATTAAACGAAGCCGGAGGAGTATAGAAAGTATACCAATTCACCGTCAAAAACTACAGTTAGAAATGGAAATGGCCGAATGTCAGAAGGAACTATTCACTAACAATGTGGACCACGAGCTAGCGATGGCTGAACTACAAATACAAGTGGAAGACCTGCAGTTTCAGTTACTGGACATCACCTGCAAGTACTCAGCTATACAAACTCAGTACAATGACTGCATTTCATCGATGAATGGGTTGATTGCACTAAGCAAGAGCAATCTGGAACGTGTTGAGTCCAACTTTATCCAGGACTTGGAAGACTCAGAAGGCAAATCAAGCTTGCTGTCCCTACAACCACCATCTGCCGTGATTGGAGACCCAGCCCCTCTACAGCTGAGCACCATGCAGCCACGGAGCAGTGAAAAGGGCAGTCAGAAGCTAGGCTTGCTTACACCGTGCCATGTGCCCATCACACCGGCCCCTTTACCGCTGGATCCGGCACAACAGCATGGAGGTGAGCTAAGCGGACAGCCTGCACCATCAAATGTGACAGCGGAGACCAGTGCGCCGTCGACCTGTGATGCAAGACCTGGAGTACAACCCACAAATAGACCAACCAGCAACTCAGTTCCAGTCAACGAGCGGTGCAGTGCCACACCGACCCCTGATTCCATACTGGATGGACAGCCGCAGTCTAGACCCACCACCTGCAGAGTTCCTGACAATCACGCCCAGTACAAAACCATTATCTATTCAGATAAAATAGGTGTAGGGTTAGGCAGTATACTACAAAATAATTTAAAGCAACATGTTGAGAATATTTGTATGCCCTATGCATCTTACATGCAGATAGTCAACTGTATGCTTAGTAAGGAGTATGATAATAATACCACTGTTGTGTTATTAATAGGGGACAGCGAAGGAATACAGCGCGATGATTTGACAAATTATTATGATTCTATAGTTGCTCTTCAAGCAAGGAAAATTGTAATCTGTGCTTTTCCTTATTCTAAGACTCTATCAGAGACACAAAATGCCCGGATAGATAAGTTAAACCGGCTATTGTATAATATGACCTTTGGCCATCGAGACCAAGTATTGTATTTTGATACGAATAAATTTATTCGAAACTTTATATTGACTAGGGACACAATGCATGTGCCCCTTTCTTCAAAGCGACCGATTGCCAAATTGTTGGCATTCAATATTTATGACCCTATTATTGTTAAGACAATAAAACAGGGACCAGTCGTGGATACAAACTGTAGAAAAAATTCTACTTGCAAACCTCTGTATTCTGAGGCTGTAAAAAAACCTAGCATAAGTAGGTTAAGCTTGACTGCTGATTTAAACTGTCAGCGCAGACAACAGAAAAGTCCCCCTTAAACAAACTTGTCTTAGCTAACCAAAATTTACAGGGTGGCTTTTCTGGTAAACTACTAGAATTAGAGTTGTTCTTAGAACAACATAGAGTGAATATACTTTGTGTCACAGAGCACTGGCTACTAGAGTCTCAAATGAATTTTGCTATACATAATTATGAAATAGCCAGTTGCTTCAATAGAAAGTCTGCATTGCACGGGGGATCCTTAATAATAGTAAATAGTAGTTTAAAATATAAAGAACGGAAAGATATTTGCAGACTTTCTGTTGAAAAAGTTATTGAGCTATCATGTGTTGAACTGGCTAAGCACATTGTAGTAAGCGTATACAGGCCCCCCGCCAGTGACTACAGTTTATTTGAATCAGTACTAGAGGATGTCTTAAATGTAGCTTCAAGTAGTAGCAAGAACCTTATAGTCTGTGGAGATTTTAATATCGACTTGCTGGTAGATTCCACTTTAAATACTAAATTAAAACTTATTTTCAAGTCTTTTAATTTAGTTAATATTTTCTTAGAGCCCACTAGGATTACCGAAATCACAGCCACCTGTCTTGATAATGTATACTGTGACTGTGAATTTTCGCACTATTCTACAATAAATTGCTTAAAGTCAGACCACAGTGGTCAAATTGTACACTTTGAATCTGATTTTAAAAAATCAGAACAAGATATACTTTACAGGCCCATGACAACAAAAAAATTAGAATTATTTGAAACTGATTTACAAAGTAGTTTACATACCGAAAAAAATAAAACCATCAATGCTAATGCCCATTATGGAGATTTCTTTAAGGTCGTTTCAGATAGTTTTGAAAAAGTTTTTAAATTGAAAAAGCTTTCTTCGAAAGGAAATAAGGTAGAATTTAGTGAATGGGCCACTGCCGGCATCCGGAAAAGTAGGGACACACTTTATTCACTATATGAGAAAAAGACATACACATATGACCCTAGTTTTCTACAGTATGTTAAATTATATTCAAAATTATTTAGGGCCGTCTGCCACAAAGCTAAATGCGAGCATATAAAAGCCAAAATTCTTAAATCGTCTAATAAATCTAAAACCATTTGGAATATAATAAATAAGGAAACCGGTAAATCCAAATCAGCGGACCCCGAATTTTCGCTTAAGATAGATAATAAATTAATAACGTCAAATGAAGACGTTGCCGCGGCTTTTGAACAATTCTTTACAAATGTTCCAATTATAACTACGGCTCCTTTAGATTCATCTCCTGATCTTGCAGAAAGTATTTTGAAAGATAATGTCCCTCCCTGCGATCACGATTTTTCGTTTGATTATATTGAAGCTCATACCGTGAATAAAGCGTTTAAAAAGCTAAATCTTAAAAAAACTGAAGACTTGTGGGGTATGTCAGTAATAATAGTTAGCTCAGTTATCGATGTCCTAGCACCCCATTTGGCCAGAATCTTTAACAAATGTTTAGATGAGGGTACATTCCCTGACCTAATGAAATATAGTAGGCTCGTTCCTTTATTTAAAAGTGGCGACAGGCAAGATCCCACAAATTTCAGACCAGTCTCGGTTCTACCCGTTTTGAGTAAAATATTCGATAAAATAGTTCTAGGTCAACTACTTACACACTTTAATAATTATCAACTTTTTCATAGTGAGCAATTCGGTTTCACGCAAGGGCGGTCTACGACGGATGCTGGTGTCACATTAGTTAAACATATATTTAGTGCATGGGAGGATCGGAAGGATGCTATAGGTGTTTTCTGTGACTTGTCGAAGGCATTTGACTGCGTAGACCATAAAACACTTCTCTTAAAATTAAAACACTACGGAGTGAATGGGAGGAGCTTAAAACTTATGAGATCATATTTAGAAGGGAGGGTTCAAAAAGCTGACATAAATAGGACTAAATCATCCGGGTCGGAGGTTAAGATGGGAGTGCCACAGAGATCTATTTTGGGGCCGTTCCTTTTCCTCTTATATGTAAATGATTTGCCGTTCATGGTTCAAAATATGTCAGAGATAGTATTGTTTGCAGATGACACGTCACTTATTTTTAAGATTAAGAGACAAGAAAATGACCTTGCGGGTACAAATAATGCTCTCTCTAAGGTACTATATTGGTTTACTTCTAATAACTTATTATTAAATTCAAAAAAGACAAAATGTATAAAATTTACACTACCAAATGTCAAAATGATTGACAGCAATGTTATATTGGGGAATGATAAGCTGGACCTTGTAGAGGAAACTGTATTTCTGGGTATCACAATTGATGCAAAGCTTCAATGGGGTCCTCATATAGGAAAATTGGCAAATAGGCTCAGTTCTGCAGCATACGCAGTTAAAAGAATCCGGGAACTAACTGATGTCGCAACTGCTAGGCTTGTTTATTTTAGTTACTTCCATAGTATTATGTCCTATGGTATACTACTGTGGGGTCGGGCTGCAGACATTGAGACCATCTTCGTCCTGCAGAAGAGAGCGATCAGATTCATATATAAGCTAGGCAATAGAGATTCGTTAAGAGATTTCTTTAAAGAAACCAACATCCTAACAGTTGCTAGTCAGTATATCTATGAAAATATTATGTATGTTAGGAAAAATATCAGTGACTTTAAAACTGTAGGTAGCCAACACAATGTAAATACTAGAAATAGACATAAACTTTCGTTCCCAAAATTTAGGCTGGCAAAGGTTAATACATCCTTTATGGGGCATTGTATACGTTTCTACAATAAGATCCCTGAGGATATAATAAGCTTGCCAGAAACGCGGTTCAAAAAATGTGTGAAGCGCACTTTGTGCCAAAAAAGCTACTATAACATTAAAGATTATTTAGATGACAATGATGTCTGGAATTAAAGCCAGTTCAATGCATGAGTTTTAGAACATTTATATAAATCCTGTAAATTAAGGACTTGAAAAGACTAAGTTTGGAGTTTTTTTGTCCATTTTTTCTCCAAAATGATCTAGATTTTGAAATGGACACCTAGTTTAACTTGTAACGTTCATTAAGTCGCAGTTTCTGTGCTACTTTGAATAAAAAAATTTGATTTTGATTTTGATTTTGAATTTACATTACTTGTGTGTACTATGAGTAGCATAACATTACCAAAAGTGATTAATCCAGCAGAAACTGATAGAAATTTTCGTTACTTTATAAAAACAAACAAAATAGGCTGTCAAGGGAATAAACTTATTCGTTTTCAATATGAGTTTTATGAAAATTAATTGAAAAATTCTGGGCCTACCTGGGTTTCTGTAAGTATGTACATATAAAGAAAGAAAGAAAGAAAGAAAGAAAGAAAGAAAGAAAGAAAGAAAGAAAGAAAGAATATGCACAACAACAGAAAGAAAACTAAATACACAACAGACAAAACGAATAAATAAAACAGGACCATAGATGTAGCCTGTGGTGTATCTACATTGCCACAAAAGGCAGCGGATGTGGATGTGGAGAGGAATGGAGCTCAAAATACCTACGTTTAATGATATAGGCGTGAGATTAATTAACGTCATTGCCCCCAAACATATGCAACATATAGTTATAGGAATAACACAGATCAGGTATTAAAATGTGTCTATTCTATTTTGTTTTTCAGTTGACTGCTCTATGGAGCATCAAGTGCAGCGCGCGACTTTCCAACTGTGAACGTCCACAGTCGAATTGTTCCTGCTGCGACCGGACTGTGCGACTGAGAGCGGACTACTCCCCGGCACAGTTACTGGGCTTTGTTACTAAACAGATTCACTGACACCCTTCATGTTATCTTCTCGTATGAACAGATTTCTCCACCTTTTGGTCAGTTCTAGTTTTCCATCAAACGTCATCAGTCGACAGCAATCCTTTGTATCTTGGGCCGTAAGACAAGCTATGTATACGACTTTGTTTTCATTGCGACCATTCTTTCAAATATTATGATAGTAGAATATGAATCATAGAGTCAAATTCAGTGCTCTTAGCACTTTTTCCATAGTCCATCTTCGTTTTTCAAGCATAGGTAATTAGGTATGTGGCACATTTCAACTGATGGGCATGATAAACCTCACTGTTTTGATTTCCATCGGATCTAAAGTCATTAATTTCTCTAATATTTCGACGATGCTACGAGTGGTGAGTTTAATTCTTCAAAAGCGTTTAATTTTTCTGATATTCTGACGATTTTACGAGTGGTGAGTTTAATTCTTCAAAAGCGTTCAGTAACTATATTACATTTCATTACAGCGAATTGAAAACGCTTTCTTTCAATATACGATACAGGAGCGCCGGAGACAAACAATGGAGATGCGTGCGTTTAAACGTTCACTTACTGATTGAAGTGAGGAGGGCGCTGTATTGGCTTAAGGAGCTCAACGCGCCACCATAGATTGCCAGTGCACAGAAACTCTACTCTGTTCAGAGTTTAAAGATAAGTAGCCAAAACTCTTTACGCATAACAAGATGATGACTAAAAGCATGCAGCGAATTAGTGTTGATGAATCGTGAATGATCGTGGCAAGTGGCAACCCCTGGTCAGGTAAAGACACAAAAAATCCAGTTAAAACTCAAATGGGTAGCATAATCAGCCTATATGCGTCCCACTGTAGGGCACAGGCCTTCTGTCAAGGAGAGAGTATGGGCTTAATCACCACGCGTGCCCACCGCGGATTGGCGATTTCAAGCACTGAGGTATGTGAATAGCTCAGACACTCAGGTTGCCTCACGATGTTTTCCTTCACAGTTAGCTACTATAACTTCACAATGTAAATAACTAATGGGTAGAATGGAGTACAACCCACCGCCCATCTCTTGAGTTAAGGGAATGGGCATCCTGTCATCTCTCTCCGCTGGCATTGTTGGGCTCTTCTCTCCAAAACTTATTGTTTTCATAAAGTGTGACACTTCTGTTCATACTTCGCTGTGGGTCGGTGGTGAGGAGTAAATTAAGTAATTGTATGCAAGTGAGCGGAGAGGCACCTTGCCGGAGCTCTCGAGGGCTTCTTTTACAAGCGCCCTCCAAATGAGAGCTTTGCTTTATTCGAGGTCTAACTGCTGCTGGGAGATGAGGACCGGTTCTTTAAATTGTACAGTTTAATAGACCTATGGTTTTTGTGAGGACGAAATGATACTTTGTGATCGCTACAGTACTCAAACAAATATTAAAACAAAAGCATAAACGACAGAATGGATCCAAAATAAATTTGGCCCATTTTTATTTATTTATTCAGTTTACAAGCATGATTCTTACGTCTAGTTATCGCCAAATTGCAACAGCAATCCCTCTTTTACATTACTTTGCATATGCATTCTTAGCTAGAACATGATCTGGATAGGACATTTTATCTGAATTTTATACGGGTGAAGTAGCAAGCCCAGCTAATAAATATCAATGTTAGTAACGCAAGATAAATGATCTAGACCGATATCGACAGCCATAACGCAAGAGGGAAAATTCATACAGAGCGGTCGTCGAAGGGGAAGGTTGTCAGCGAATTCTGGTATTCACCTTCGAATAACCGCCTCATCACATTAACATCCAAAACACAGCCCACAGGAGGCATCGCCTTAACATCCGAACATCTATATGCAAATGGTGACAAACAGCCGCCGCTTTCCGAACGCTACATATATTTTTATGACTCAGGAAAAGCCTCAGACCTGACCAGTTTATCCGCCAACTCACACAAAGGAAACTGAACTCTAGCCCTTTGTGCTAGGTGTGTGTGAGGTCGCACAAGCTTAGGCAGTGTGATTCGGTGCGTTCAAGATATTGTTTCACGTGTTTTATGAGGTGGGCTGAGATTTCACGGGGTTTCCGTCGAGGGCGCCGCTCTCCAAATGTTCCGCTTGTTTACTTCAGAGCAACAATGTAACTGGGGTTTTAATCTGCTATCTACTTTCGTGTTGTATAGCATAAGCAGCCTATACAGGGTTATTTTTAAAATGCGCTGTTTCTAAAGCACACTAGTCAGAAACGGTTTTCTCTGCTTTATAGTAGCGCTATCTGATAGATCATGATTACAACCATGCGTATTCTATTGGTTGATTATTGCATTACTTTCAATGGACTTTTAATGTCGACCCTTTGGAGAAGAAATGTAGCAAAAGCTATTTTATGAAATTTACAGGAGAGCAAAAAGAAAAAAAAAGTAAAAAAGTATATCGTTTTTCTTTTACATTACAGATATACTAAAAATGTAACGAGTTTTATAAAAATTCAACTTTAATTTAAATGGCTTTGGTGGTTTCAAGGTCAGCATGGCTTATACTACAAAAACCTGCATCCAATGGCTTTTACAGCAAAAAATTTACTAATTGTACCTACTTAGATATAAGAAACTATTTGTAATTCTTTAACCTGGTTGTGCAATAAAGTGTTCTCTATCTATCTACCTATAAGTTGGATTGCAATAAATAAAATAATGTCAGTATAAGCCATAAGTACACAAAAAAACGTCATATACGACAAAAATTATGCAGCATCAGTGTCTTTTATTTTTATTTTAATAAAAACTGAAGCCTGTTAAGAAATCAAGGTAGTAAAAGCCATTTTCTTGCGAATTGGAGGAAACGAAATATACAAATTGAAAGAGCTTGAAAAACTTAGTAAGACTGCATTCAAAGTCCATTTTCTCCAAAAATGGCTTTTACCACATTTCATCCTCAAAAGGTCGATATGTGTCAGGAACTATTGTAATCACTCATAATTTGTGTATGTATGTGTGTGCTTATATTGTTGTTTCATGTTATCTGGTTTGGATTTCTGTCTACCCTTAATATATTATTTGGATTGGGGCATGTAAGCCAACAAAGTGGTCGCTCGTACTGTAACGCTATGGCTGCCACAACGAGCTGGCGACATGTTGATATCGCGCAAATGATTCATTAATGAGCTATAATGTGCAGGAAGCGAGCTCGCTGATTTACGTACAGGTTGTTCCCCGTTGCGGCCGTGACTGTACATGCGAGCGTTTATGGGCAACAGAAATCACACTTACAGTTTCACAGTACAACTTTTTTACGTAGCCTCTTCTGTCCCTGTTATTTGTGTATTTCTGTCCTCTTCTGTTTTAGCCCCTCTGGGTCCCACACCAAAGGCCTCCTCCTCCTCGGTCCAGATATTTATGTCCAGGGCAATCTCAGACTAGCCACCGTCTCCTTGGTCTACCGCGGCTGCGACGTTTGCCTTGTCTGACCAACAGGGTATTTCGACGAATAGCACCCTTGATCATTGGCGGGAAACCCCATGTGGCAGCCTTTCGGTGAAGTAGGTACCACACTTCATGAAAACTGAAACTAAATCATGGAATACGCTGAATCTTAATACTATTAGTAAAACCCGATTTGGAATGTGTTTAAGGAATTGAAACCATCAGTTGAGTTTCATCAACTTATTCCGCATCCCCGGATCAAGGGCTAAAGTAGTTACATTGGAGGCTCACCTCCGATAGGAGATTGGATGACACCACCAGAAAAATACTTTCAATGCAAATTTATTATTATTAGAACCGACTCGTCATCATACAATTTCGGAGTTACTATACATAGTTTAATAGCATACATATAAAAGCTTTCTAATTACTCTACAACTACTGGACGCCTAATTAGTGCCTGGACATATGTAAGGTATGGTCCGCTCGAAGCATAAAGTGCTGAAATAATAGTTGAAGTTTTCTTTCTAAAAATAGCGTTACGAATAGCTTCCTACTAGATCGAGCGAAACATCTGGTGGTCTACCAGCTGAACTCACAGCGAGAAACTGCGGGTCACCGACGAAGCCTCGCTCGGACGTAGTAATCCCCCGTTGCATCATAAACGTATGGCAGTATAGCACATACTAGGGAAACAAAGAAGTACAGAGTTGTTATTGTAAACGAATTGGAGGCTTATTCTGTTCGGACAAAAACACAAAACACACTTCTAATACTGTAACAAAACAAAAACTTGACGCGTTTCTGTCAGGAAAAACATCTGCCGAAAATAGTGGCATCACAATGGTTTCTTGTACTTTATAATATTAACGGAATTTAGGACCCGATAGGGTTTTTGTCTGTACTTAATTTTTCGTGTTCAATCACGGTCATCGAGCTCTATCCAGACCATTCAAAATGTATTTTTCGTCCATCCTTCCACGTCTACATAAATCATATTTATTTGTACTCACTGTCGCAAAACAGATTCTGAATTTTCCCTTATTCTACCAAGTAAACACTCTGTAAGTCCTTAGTGTGTGACAGAGAACGGTAATCGTGTCTGATTGGTTGATCGCTTCGCCGAAAGCCGTCTGCGCGCGCGCGTAAATCACGCGCGATCCTTCGCGGAATAAACGCGGCGTTTAATCGAGATCTATTAGTGTTGACCTTTGCAAGTCGCGGAGATAAATGCTCTTTATTTATCCCAAGCCGATTGTGTCCACATACCTGGTAAGACGTTAAACAGGTAAATTCTTTTTATAGTTTTAGTATAGTATAGCGTACAAGAACCTCAGTAGTACTCTTTCCTAGAAAACTGTCATTTTTTATGAATACAAGTGCGTTTTTTAATTTATATACCACAGATAGAAGCGATCCAAGCCAGTAAAATTTAAACCTTTTTGCCGATTCCTTAAGAAATGATAAAAAATAAGAAGTGCGATATCAATTCCTCGTTTTCATTAAATCTGAATCCATTCAGTTGTAGTATGACTGGTCGATAAATATACAATATGTTTAAAAAACAATTTCAGCAACTATCTAGTAATACTTTAGCAATGAATTGGCTCACACCGGAGCGTTATCGCGGCCACAAGCGTGCCCGACCGCTGGAAGTACACATAGTGCAATCGGGACGGGAAACGGAAGCCCGCCATATTGCACGTCACCCTTCCGTGCTGCTACACACCTGACGATTGCACACTGGGTTGTTCAGTCACTGTACTCTCGACGTAAACGTAGATAATAATAACTTCCACACAACAAAACCAAACTAGGATACCCTGTGCTGTGGTAAACAGGCAAGGACATCACAAACATGGAAATACACCTAAACTGAGGCCATTTGTACTAATGTTCGGAGGCCACTAGTGGCCACCCACGACCTCTGGTATAGTAATCAGATGTGATACCGCTGGACCAACGAGGCTTAAACTTTCATCAGCAACATTCTTTACAATAATTTAGCCAACATATTTCTTACCTTTCTGATGCGCTAAGTAAGTTTAAAACTACTTATTACGACTAAAATGACTTTTAGTAACGATTTACTGTAGCTTAAATCCATTTCTTATAAATTAAACGACATATTGCACTTAATTACGCTGCAATTTGGAATACAGCAACGTCGATAATAAGGGGCCTGGCCGAAATTATTCACTAATACGTTGGAAGATATTGTCTTTAAAACGGTGGAGGGAAAGAAGCATTGCTATTGAAAACAAATATATCTCGGGGAATCTATTTATAACGGGTATTAGGAGTATTATTTATTATGACATTCTTTAATGTTATTTTATTTGTAAATCATTCCGTGTTTGTTTTTCAATACCAATAAATAAACACTTACCATGGTATATTGCTTATTCCTAAAAAGACAGATTTCTAGATTCTAGCAATCCTTTTTTTAGGAATAAGCACGTGTTGATACTGTTAGTATAGCACACATTAACATAATTTCATACTCACGCAAGTTTGAATCCCATCAAAAGGAGCTAGCTCACTCTACCATTTATTTCAGCCGAACAGATTTCACCAAACTAACTCATCAGACAAATAGCACACCTATCACGTCGCGATTAAAAGCCACTTTGTTTTCGAGGCTGGGAAACAGGGAGGTGTGTATATCCCCATGGAGTGTAACGGGATCGCGGACGGCCAGCCGGGGAGCCCCAGCCCTATTGTTCCGACGTCCGAGAGCATTCACTGCGATTTCCAACACGAAAATTGAAAAAGGCAGAAGTACAATTTGGGCATTTCTTATAATACAGTCACTGATCTTAAAAAAATCGCCCGTAATCTAATTAAGTAGAGTTCGTATTTGTAAAGGTGTGATATGCTGTCAACTGTTAGTAGGTACTCTTTTTTCATCACAAAAGTTAAAGTGTTTTGACCACCTGTTAGTAAGCGTCTGTGACAAAACCAATTAGATTTTATAAACCCAGAACTCGGCCAAGCGCACTTCAGCAAGTCTGCTCGAGTGCATGTGGACGGACACAAAGGACACACAGAGAGGTGCTCCATAATCTGAGGGAAGACACCGTAACAGCAGTGATTTGTGACGCGTTGAGCGCGTTCTATTGACTTTTGGACTCTTTTGGGATTCTATAGAATAAAATTTAATTTAATTTACAAAAGGCAGTTTAGTTTTTAACAGATTTTTTGTTGTGTGTTAATATTTACAGTCATTCCCCCAAAACTTCTGTAACCCCCTATCACGTGTCGGGATTTTCAGGTAAACCGCCGGTTGGCTGCCCTATTGTCCGACTATTCCCTGTTATTGTTGATGCCGAATTATTTGATAAAGGTAAAGCTATTTTGGGGATTGCTGATGTGTTATGAAAGCGTTGAAGATTCAATTTCACTTCCAAATGGGTACCCCTAGATGCGACAAGGATTAACTTCACAATCTAAGGACGTGAAATAATCGTGAATGAACGTAACGATGTATGTTACTCGAACCATAGTAAAAAGATTTGTGCAATTATTATTATTAAATTCTTTATTGCATAGAAAATTATACAATTTCATTAAGACATATAAAATGTGTATAACTATCTAACGGGGCCCCCAGAGTTAGTACTATGGCATGGTGGATTTGATGTGCTATTTGATGTGCTTGTAACTAGAAGAATGAAAAAGATGGATAGATGCGGACTTTAGACGCTATTTAAAATGTATTTAAAAGGCACAAACTATTTTAACACGAAATTCTAGAGGTATAGGTAGCCAGCTAAGCGCACCTATCGACCCCTGGTCCTAACTCTGAGGGCCCCGCTAGACAGTTACACGTATCAACAAAATGTCATACAGTACAAAAACTTCACTCTGCAAGTTTTCTCGTAAAATATCCCGGTGGGGTAGGCACAGAATAAGGTTTGCCTTTTGCCAGGATCCTGATCAAAGGGCTGCACAAGTATTTCTGATTTGTTACTTTTACTAAAGCGCGTTGGGACCATTTAGGTGCCATCAACACACCCGAAAAAGGTTATATTCGTGCTAACGTAGATATCACACTTTCTCCTAAGTGAATATCGGTGTCGGAGGCGTTGACGAGCTTATCAGCCGCAAGTCACGGCAGAGGCAGTGCAAAAAACTGGCGAGTCACCGCGACTCAGTCACCTGCCAGCCTTGAGGTAATTAATTACCCCAACTACCCTCGCGAGCCTCCCTCGGCCTACCTCGGTGTAGTTGGAACATACAGAAGCTTTCGACCACTGTGATCTACTCATACATAAGCAGCCTATATACGTCTCACTGTAGGGCACAGGCCTTCTCTCAGGGAGAGAGTACGGGCTAAATCGCCACGCGTGCCCGCCGCGGATTGGCGATTTCAAGCGCTGAGGTATATGAATAGCTCAGACGCTCAGGTTTCCTCACGATATTTTCCTCTGGGTGAATCGAACCTGGGTCTCTCGCTTCCGAATTCAATGCTCTAACCGCTTTGCTACCACCGCTGATCTACTCATTGCACCGCATTTATTGAGGCACTACTTCCTTCACGATTATTTACTGGCCACGATCCTAACATTCCTCTTGCGCTTTGTCAACATGAATTATTTGATGCATGTCCGCACGTTAGCAAATCCCGGTCCCTGCCTATCCCTTTGAGATACAGGCATGAGTTTCACTTCCTTTAGATAGAGTCTAGTCGCGAAGAACCCAGTAATCTGGAGGTTCCGTAATTCACTTGATCGATATCGCTTGCTGTTTAATAAGATCTGTTATGTGTGTTTAAACTGAATGTCTGAGACATGATTTTACAATTTTATCGAAATACCTACTTCAAAGAAATAAACATCACAATTTCCACGCTAACAATGTCGCGGGCAGCAGCTTAGTAGGATAAAATAATGTCTAGATGTCTAGTTTAAATAGAGCCGTATCAATCTGTACTCAGTAATTTGACGAATGTGTAACATGGCTTTGATGAACCTTTTAGGTTATCCCACAAGTTGAAAAGCCTGCGACCTCCCCCCTCTCCCTCCAGCTTCCCCTCGGTGACTGTTCGGCGGACGTCAAGGTGGGCTATTGTTTTTGAAGGCCTGTGACGTGATGAACGATCCCGTCGACGTGTCCATTGTTGCGCCCTACAACTGAAACTCTATACTTACCTAACTTTAGACTTACACTAAAGATACGAGTAGGTTGGTAAAATTAGAGGCATCTTTCGTTAGTCTGACAAGATTAACTTTGGAAATACACACAGACCGAGTCAGAAATTTGAAATGAAATGAAAATGAAATGAAATGAAATGTAACTTTATTGCTTGAATTTGGGTTAACATTAGCAGTTACAGGTGCTTTATATAAATAAGTACATGTCCAAATTCTTCCTTTTCAGGAGTAAGCACATTTTCTTATAACTAATGCTTTAAACTACTTTGAATTTAAAATATAGATACACGTTATTGAAGTGCTTAATAAAGTGTGCTCTACATTGCATTGCACAACCAGAAAAAGAGAATTACAAAATAAAATAAAAGTGTCTTGACAGACTGATAGCAAAGTGATGCCATAAGGGTTTAGTTATTCCCTTTCGAGACACGGAATCGTAAAAAGTGGTTTAACTGGTAATTTTCATTGCTATAAAATAATACTATTTGAAAGCAGCAAATCGCTTGGAGTGTCGTGCGGACTATCTATCACCGCGCGCGACCCAACCGCAACTTTCGCGGCGCGCAGATTGAAACTGTCGCTCGCCTGTGTACAGTCAACAGCCCATCCACCTCCAACGTGTACTCTACTCGGTTGCGTTACGGATGACTTTGCAACAAACATGTAAATGCAGTCCCTCTGCCGATTGTAAGAACACCTAGCGAGGAGTTAGTTTAATGAGACGCGAGCGAGTTGGCTGCGGTTGGCTGACGCGACGTGTGCCGGATGTTTTTGGATAGGTAGATATTATATAGGTATGTACCTATGGCCTTGTTAGATGAACGCATCTATCTCAAGTGACGAAGTGGAGGTGTCCTTATGTCCTAGACAATATTGAATATTGACAAGATGGACAGATGACCTCATCCAAGTGGCAGGAAGACGCTGGATGCAAGCCGCTTCCAAATGGTATTTTTGGAAATCCATGGAGGAGGCCTATGTCCAGCAGTGTACTTCTTGTGGCTGAATGATGATGAGTATTGAATAGTTGGCACAGTAAAAAGTACCTGAAATCGGCGAGCATACGGACAGCTAATACAAATATTGATGAAGCGAAACAGGATAGTCAGGATCGTTGTAAGTGGCAAACCCTGGTCTCTACTTATCCCTCAGAGATACAGGCGTGAGTTTAAGTATGCTTATATATGTTTTGCCTTAGACGGACTACCTACCTAAGACTTATACGCTCCTTTTCTAGATAGACCAGTCACCAATGTTTACATTTTTGTTGCTAAGTCCTTCATGCACGAAGTCATAGTGCACACATGTAAAGGTCGATGTACTGTCAATTGCATTATAGCACTGTTAATTCAGGAATAGGACTGTAATTGCCTCTTGCTCCTACAATATAAGTATAAGAGAATATTTTATGAGCGCGAGGCAAATAGTTATCCACTCCTTTTCTTTAAAAGGCAGTGTTACGCCGTACCTTTCACACCAATCCTTTTGTGCACACTCCGCCTGGCATCCACAAAGTACCTGGTACAATTCTCATTATTTCCACCGTCGCATTCCTAAGATAGTTCGAAGTTGCGTGATAATTCTCGCAAGTTGAACCGTTACGAAGGTGAACCCTGAGACGGCGCATACCTCAGCAAAGTTAACGGCGACACAATAGGTGCGGAAAGGTCCTCCATTCGCATTGTTGCCAACTACTTGGAACTAATGTCTAATTCGTGCGTGGACCCTGGCCGATCGCGGCCCCCTCGTTTTCCTGCATATTGTTCTGGAAGTGTATATGTACGTAAACTCACGCCTGTGTACCATAGTCGTGTGGATAGAACAGGGTTTGCCACTTGCCACGATTCCGACAAAGTTGCTACATGCAATGCACTGCACATTCGCCTAGTACTTTTATCTCGATGTCTACGTGTCTGCAATCTTGGAGATATAGAGTCATCCTGGGTAAAAAAAATCAGTCATAGAGTTGAGCTGCATGAGTACAAGCGTCGAATGAATCTCGTATTTGCACCAAATACCTCATATCGGTATGTAAAAGATAATGTGAAGTGAATCAGTCAGCATCAGTATCTTTTTTAAGAGCCAGTGTGTTGACGTTTGTAAAAAATTTATGATTGTAAGATAAATCCACAATTTTTTATTATAACTGTTACAGCGTTTGTTTGTCTTGTTTGTTTTTATATAGAAGGTTATTTCTAAAATTCACAATTCCCGTAATATGTCGCTTAGAGTTTCTCATTTACGATAACTTGTGTTCTACAACTTTTGAAATACATTCATATTTGTACATTCATATTTGCACACACATGTGTCTTTTCATTTTATTTTCTTCTATCTATCTTTATTTTTTCCGTCAATGGTTGTGTGGAAGAAAATACTTTTAGTAATATGACCGCCAGTTGTACTTTACTATGTTTAATAATAATAATAATAATAAAATAAGTTTATTGCCATTCACAATCTAGCCAAAGAAAATACTAAAATACAATACTTAAACACAATTATTTGTTACTTATAACTAGTTTAGTGAGGCAAAAGGGAATGACTCAGCTGGTGCTATCACGCTTGTAAAAGTGTGTAGCGCTGGTTTTCAGTCATTCCCTACTCCCAGAGCTGTTGTGTGGGAGCGTCTGTAGTTAGGACACGTCTATACTTTAAAGTGGAATAAATAAAATTATATTAAACTCTGATAAAGGAAACAAGGCAGTGATTGATCAAACAGCAATTAATAAAACAATCAGTCTTGGGGTCAATTATTTTGTGAGTGTTTGTGCGTGCGTGCGTGCGTGCGTGTGTGCGTGTGTGCGTGCGTGCGTGTGTGTGTGTTTATGGGTGTGTATGCGTGTGTATGTATGTGTGTATATGCGTGCATGTGAGTGTCTGATTTATCTGCCCATGTGTGTGCGGCTGTATGATAAATAGGGAATGTAAGGTTTTACCGGTCTAAGAGAAATAGTCCTTCACAGGCATATCTTTCCAATAGGAGCGCTTCAAGTTTTCACTAGCAAGTTGTCTTTTTAAGAGAGCCGATTTGTATTTTGCTTTGAAAATAGTTGCGCTGATCTTATTTCTCATGGGGGGTGGAAGGTCATTCCAGATTTTTGCTGCGTTGAACTTGAAACAGCCCCTGTATCGTGTAGTTTTATGTCTAGCTAGGGTAAGTAAATTCTGTGAGGCAGAACGGAGATTTCTAGGTGTCGAATCGCTAGCCCATCTAAGTTTTTCGTAAAGGTATTCTGGACTTTTGTTCCAGATTATTCTGTGTAAAGTACAGGCATACTGGAGTTCTCTTTTAGCCTTCATATTTAGGATACCTTTCTTGTTTAGATAGGGAGTTATGTGTTCTCTCCTAGGTATATGCAGACTGAATCTCATACAGGCATTTTGTACTCGCTGGATAGCTTTTTCTTCGACGCTATTTAGTCTTGGCCCATAGACGGAGCTGCAATAGTTAAAGGGTGAGAGGACAAGTAAGTCAACCAATAGTAAACGAAGGTCTTTTTTAATGTATGGTCTGATTTTGTATAAGGTTTTCAATTTTAAAAAGGCGTTTCTAACCTTTTCATTAATATGTTCTTTAAACTTTTGCTCACCGTCCATTATAAGACCTAAGTTACGAGCAGCTGGGACTTGCTTAAGTTCGACATTGTCCACTTTTACTTTCTCATTGCAGTCCAAAACAGATTTTATTTGATGTTTTGTACCTAATATCAATACTTGAGATTTTGAAGGGTTTAGTATCAAAGAATTTTTACGTGACCACACATGAATACTCTGTAGATCCTCGTTTATCTTTTTGATAGCCTCTGCTGTTTGAGATGCCGCAAATGAGTAGTATAACTGTGTATCGTCCGCGTAGAGATGATATTTAGACGAGTATAGATACTTAGGCAAATCTGCTGTAAATAATGAGAAAAGGATTGGACTCAACAAGGAACCTTGGGGTACTCCCTGAGTGAGCATTCCAAGTGCTGAATGGGTTTTCTCTCCATTTAGATCATCGGTAACTACAATTTGACCCCTTCCTGTAAGGTAAGTTCGAAACCATTCACAAGTGTTTGGTGAGAAACCATAGTGTTCTAATTTAGTAAGGAGTAGTTCTGGGTGCAAGCAGTCAAAGGCACGAGAGTAGTCAAGAAGTACCAATATACTATTCAGTCCAATTTCAGAGGCTTCTGTGAGGTCATCCGTTACTTGTAAGAGAGCAGTTATGTTATTGTAAGTCTGTTCTTACGTGAAGCATGCTGTCTCGCTCGCACAATTTAACATTTTTAAATCATAGGGCACCATTGCATTATGTCGGGCATGTATTTACTTTTTATTTATTTACTTTGGTGTGTATTCTCCTATCTCTCCTCTCCTCTCCTCTCTTCTCCTTCACTTGTATTTACTTATTAAATTAAATGTATTATGGTGTTCCTCTATATTTCACACATATTAATTTAAAACTAATACATAATATATGTAAGTATTTTATGACGATATTTTATTTATTTTTTTACTTTATTAATTGAATTTGTCTTAATTCTTTAACTGCACCACGGCACGCACTCCGTAGTACAATTATGGGTTACCGTAGGCACTGACTGAAAATCAGCGCTGAGGGATCGCTTCCTCAGCACAACGCTGAGTCAGCTGCCTTTTGTGGCAACTTAGATACACCACAGGCTACATCTATGGTCCTGTTTTATTTATTCGTTTTGTCTGTTGTGTATTTAGTTTTCTTTCTGTTGTTGTGCATATTATGTTGCTTGTGTGCTTGTTTTGTTTCTGTGATGTATCTTGTTGGTATAATAAATGTCTTTCTTCTTCTTCTTCACATAATAACAGTCTTCAGTCTCATATGTAATTCCTGATGTACACACAATACTTATAGTATATTTCATTACAAGTGTGGAAAGGCTGTCATTGCAAAGAGTTCCGACAAATCGAACCGACAAACGTCTACCCGAGCCGAGGCGCAGCCGAAGGCGAGGGTTGACAGTCGGAACAAGTTGCAATGACGGTTCCGCACGTGTACTGAACGACTATTTTTAATACAGTTGCGAAAAAATGAAAAACTATTTGGTATTACTCTTCTCTCTACGCAATAAATTCGTCGTATGTAGATATGTAGCGACTTTTTGACTTTTCCGGTAAAATGTTCTCCGAAGCATTTTGTGCAATTATACTGAGTTCCGGTGGTGTTAATACAAAAAAACTAGGGTCGAAATTACTCATTTTGTGCAAGAAACAACTAAACTCGCAAAGAAAATTTCTGAAAAATGGCGCCAACCGTAGAATATAAGCAGTTTTTTTTTCTTCTTCACCCATTCTGGTAGGCAAAGGAAACTATGCCCATACAGCCAAGTCTTCAGTAGAAGTTTTTTATTGATATGAAATGAAAATGAAATTTAATGAGATGAAATGAAATGAAACCTAACCAAACTCATTCAATCAAATAATTAAATCTGATATTGAAACAAATTAGTAGGTTCTTTTTAGAAATATACGTATTTGCATGAATCATAAAAACTTCTATGTTTTTTTTAGTAAAATCTTCATGGTTGGTTATTCTTTTTAATAGACATTATTTTGACAGTTGGGAAAGAGAACGCACGAGTGCGGGAAAGGTAAAAAAAAAGCACGAGTGTGTAATAGCCCACATCCCGAACGCTATACGTCCCTGCAATACGCCACTTTTTGAGCAACTGTATTAAAAAAGGATATTCTATCTATCTTCATGCATAAGTTATATCAGCGGCAGTTAGGCCATAAGTTAGGCTAAATAAGTGCGAGCGTCGAAAAAAGATCTTATCTATACCAGGGGCCTTATATCCAATGTAATCCGCAGTTAATGTGTATTTTATCTTTCAAAGGAGTGAGTATGTTAATGTTTGTGCAAAATCTAATCTTATAATCATTGTTAGCCAAAACCACTGTATTAATATAACTGGAATCTAAATCGATGTTGTTAGGTTAGATTAAATACTAAAATGTTTGCTGAACGCAGACAACAGCATTATTGGAAGCTATGGTTTGGCGTTCAGCTCACGTATCGCTAACAAAAAGCGAGGGTTATTAAAGTTTCCAAGCTTGAATATTTGAAAATCCGGGGCACCTTGTGTGCTGATTCACCTTCGATACGTGAAGATAGATGAAGTTTCTGGTGAGCTTCGATTTTAGTTATTATTTCGATATCAAAGCAACCAGTTGAGTGACATCGCAGAGCTCTATTTTTCTCTCTTGTCTTATCCCCAATATAAATGAAACGTTAACGAGAATTTTTAAGAAACAAAAAATCTCGTATGTCTGGTTCCTAGGTTCTTAATAAAAAATAAAAAAACTCCCAGAGGATTCCATATGTTTTTATTGATTAATTATTATAGATCGTATTTGAAATAGTAGTTTTTTTGTCCATTTTTTCTCCAAAATGATCTAGATTTTGAAATGGACACCTAGTTTAACTTGTAACGTTCATTAAGTCGCAGTTTCTGTGCTACTTTGAATAAAAAAAAAATTGATTTTGATTTTGAAATAGTTTTTTACATCCAAGGACAGAGAATCTGGAATAGAATATAGAAATACGTACCTATAGAGGTACCAAATTGGCAACCGCTTGAGACTGAAGGCCGATGTCACCTCTACGAGCGGAGTAATATTAAATCAATCCTTTGTATGGCGGATTGATTGACTAGCTCCCTCGAGACTCGAAGCTCTGTGAACGATGAATATTAGTTCCGTACTTATTCTGAGAGAACCGTCCTTTCACAAACGCAGTGCACTGGCTTTCCTTGCATGTTTCTTTTTAAATTATAATTTAAAATTGTACTCTGTCATTGTACTGTGTTTTAAGTGAATAAATTATTTCGATTCAATTCAATTTCAATTCAAACCTGCAATTCACAATCTGAGTTGCGAAATTTTCTCTACTTCAGCAATAATTCAGCTAGAATTCCGCTACTGGTGAATGCTCTGCACTGCCACCTGAATGACGTAACCCGCTGTAATCTAGATAAAAAAAATCGAGTCACGGTTTTTTCTAGAAATGCACCTAATTTCATCGATGTTTTACTAAACCTCTTCTCGGAATGATTTCTACTGATTTATTCAGTATGCAATGGCTTAGTAACTCTCCGAGACGACTAATGTTGTCCAGAATAAGTCTCGCTCGTACGATCAGTGCAAGGGTGTCACCCTTTCTTCGCTGCATTCAATTAACCGACACCGGGCAGCATCGGCCTCGATAGGCCGCCCGTAATATGTGGAAAATCTAGTTTCAGCGCGGTATGCTCCCTGGAGGCAGAGAGTAATGAATACGGGGGAGTACAGCGATGTAGGCAGACGTTTTTTAAGTCAGCACAAAATATGAAAGGCATAGATGTAGATATTTACTCGATAGCTATATAAAAGATATATATTAAAGTTCTCCACGACGACGCCACGGCTAGATCAAATTGGCTGCAGAATACGAATTCATGGGTGCGAGGATTCAGATGTTGGATTGTGTCGAATCTACCATCCTCTGCCATTGAACTAAAACTTTCAATCGTGAATTTATTGCGATCTAAATTGCTAGTTACATTGTGTAGTGTTGTTCCAATCGATAGCTCCTCGCGTGTGGAGCTAGCCCGGGGCGGCTCCGTCTAATATCTCATCCGAAGCCGGCGGTAAGTAATACTTGTCAAAAGTTATTAGTCCACCTGAGGGCGCGTGTATTCAAACGATGTTTGCGCCTCAAACAATAGGTTCGAGATCGTTATGAACCCGACCCCTGCTTCATGTACCTACACGTTTAACTTTAGCTATAAATTCTCATCTTGCATCAGTGTGGAGTTCATTAACTTAGTTGCATCATTTGCCATCTCTTAACGTTTACACACAAGATAATACTTTGGTTTGTGACGTATTTCCTTTTATTCTTACGTCGTCAATTTATGAATAGGAGTCAATTGTTTTTTTTTAAGTGCTCAAAATATTGATAGTAAGTCAATTGATAGTTAGAAATTTACACTTACGTATGACAAAACGGCGGTCTATTATGTGTCAATATTTTATATATTTTCTAGTAATTGTCTATTTGTGAATGCTATAGCACATCTGTTAGTAGTGCATTGATCAGACCTAAAACTATTGGCTGCTACTTAATTTTTGGTTTAATAAACAAATATTATTAGACTTTGTTATTAGACACAGCACTTGTTAACAAATAGTGTGTCTAACAATAAACACCTGGTCTTCTTGAATTACTTTTCATGACAAATATATACCATTTAATAAATTTAATAACCATTTAACCTACCTACTGCTATACTCTGTAATCTACTACGCAAAAATGTGAACAAATAATAACAACCGAACTTGATAGACAATATGACTCGTCATGCATGACGCTACCTGCCGCGATTGACCGCTACCGTACACTAAAATTCAAATGAGAGGCCCCTATTTAAATTCGCTCCTGACTCCTGATACTCCAGAAAGTTTACGAAGGCACAAAGGTTACCCACGTGCGGTCGGAGAGGAGAGGTTGGGAAACAGCGATATTGTGCGGATGTATTAAAACATCCTTGTTCGACATCGCGTTAATTACTTGAGCCCTGTTTGCGGAGGCCAGGAGCTGAGGAATTAATAAATTTAAACCGTGTTTGAGTTCGCTGCGTAGGTGAGCTGGCCCACAGAGGAACACTGCCAGAAGGACGGGGTGAGATTGCATTAATAATTGCGGATAAATAGGCCAGAAGTAAGTGGGAAGTCCATCCATATATATAATACATATTGTAACGGACTGCAGTGGCTACCTTTGTACAGACCGGGCACCGTTCATCGCTGCGTGTGCTGGCATTGCATTGTCGAACATACTGCTACTGCCCGTCTCTAACCGCTCGCTATATACACACACACACAACCTTAACTAATTAAACAATGTAATTTTGTGAAGTTAGGTATTAAACAACTGCTACGATAAGACACACTACGTCTTCTTCTCCCACCACCGCCCAATACATAACGTCTGCTGTGCAACAGACCGCGGGATGCACACGCTTTCCTCTGCTCTTCTATTAGTTTACATCTATCATATTATCAATGCGAGTTTCTTTTTAACATCATTACTTCAATACAACTCGCTAACTGTGAAGGAAAACATCGTGAGGAAACCTGAGGGTCTGAGCTATTCACAAACCTCAGCGCTTGAAATCGCCAATCCATGGTGGGCACGCATGGTGATTAACCCCATACTTTCTCCCTGAGAGAATGCCTGTGCCCTGCAGTAGGACGTGTATAGGCTGCTTATCCTACTATAATATTATAAGAGTAAATGTGAAAGTTTGTGAAGATGTTTGGATGTTTGGCGGTTTGGATGTTTGTTACTCAATCACGCAATAACGGCTGAACGGATTTACATGAATCATTAGCGTACAGATTGACAAAGACCTGAATTGAGACATAGCATACTTGATATCTGACAATATTTATTGAAAGTTTAATGTAGATGGCGTTGAGCAAGAATCGTATACACGGAGTCTGTGGCGGTACGAAGTTCGCCGGTAGTAATAAAATTATAAACATAATATATAAAAACGAACAAGAAAGACATTCATTATACCTACAAAAAACATCACAGAAACAAAATAAGCAGATAAGTAACATAAACAACAGAAACAAAACTAAATACACAACAGACAAAATAAATAAATAAAACAGGACCATAAGTGTAGCCTGTGGTGTGTCTAAGTTAACACAAAAGGCAGCTGACTCAGCGTTGTGCTGAGGAAGTGATCCATCATTATACTTCCCACTGTTATAATTTTACGAAGGCACTGATTCCAAGAAATTCTTTTGCGGTCGTTATTCTGGAGCCGGTCGCATCCGTTTTATATCACAATTTGCGGCAAGCGCGGCTTCGTACACCATTTACACGCGATTGAATTGTTATATTATTTTGCTTTGTTTGCCCTGCCCTTTTAATAAGTTGTAATGTACCTAAATGTTTGGCAACACGGTAGATATTCATGTGTTTTGCCTCCTGCGCGGGCTCCTTTTGCTTTTAGGTTAATTGGTTGTTTTGGTCTAATTCCAAGGTTTTCCTCGAGTAAAAAACTTGATGTCGGGTAAAACCCAGTTTTTACTCGTACTACGCTAGGTTACACAAGCTTTTCATCATCTCTCAGGTTTAATCCATAGCATGAAAAGACATAAGTCAAATCTCTCGGGTGTCGTCATCTTGTTCTGAACTAGTGGACCTTTATTTGCTTTTTAGAGGATATACTATGGTGGAGTTAGCTGCACACCTGCAGGGCTTTTAATTATTATTGAGCTCACTCAAACAATGCGCAAAGCGACAGCGATATATGACTTAAGACATGATGTACACATGTCTCTAGCCTTGCAATATTTTGTGATTATTAGATCTGAGGTCTTATTTAACTCCTCATGAACTCTATTTTAAGAAAAAATTGGTGGCTCCTAAAAGTGGAGCTGAATTTTATGTATTTTTAATAATTCTTTTCAAATAAGCACTTTCTTCTAGGAGCACTTTCATTATTATTTTAATTCCTTATTGCACAAAGACATTTTCCACCAGTCACACTGATACTTGATATAACCTTAATAAATACCACATATAAGATAGAGAATATTAATATATAGTATAAGATAGAGAGTATGGGCTTAATCACCACGCGTGCCCACCGCGGATTGGCGATTTCAAGCGCTGAGGTATGTGAATAGCTCAGACACCCAGGTTTCCTCACAATGTTTTCCTTCACAGTTAGCGAGTGGTATTGCTACTATAACTTCACAATGTACATAACTTAGAAAACCAAGTCATAGATACATGCCCGCACTTGGGATCGAACCTGGGTCTCTCGCTTCCGAGTCCGATGTTCTACCCACTAGGCTGCCACCGCTCATACTTTATATATATATATATATATATATATATATATGTGTATATATGTACCTATCTATATTATTTATATACATATTATATATAACGATAATACATATAACACTATATATATATTATAACAATACATAGACAAAATAGAAAGTGGGTAAAAAATTATGTTTACTTTACTGCAAATTAGCAAAAATAAAAATAAAAAAAGGAAATACTTACAAATGAAAAATAAATTATGTAAAAATAAAAGCACTTGAGCACTAAAGAACCCCTACATTTGTGTGGCATGGAAGAATTATTATTTTTCTATGCCATTGTGTAATAACCTCATTTTTCGTCAAAATGTCACTTAGATCTCTCTTATGAAACAGCGATATGTTCGGAAGGGTCGCAACGTCGCACTTGAGCTCGACAATTCACTCGAATCTAGCGACAAATACGGTTCTTTTTCTGAATAAACATAACATAACATAACATAAACTCACGCCTGTATCCCAGAGGGGTAGGCAGAGACCAGGGACTGCCACTTGCTACGATCCTTACAGATCACTTTCGCTTCCTCAACATTCATTAGTCGTTGCATGCACGCACGCCGGTTTCGGGTACTTTAAAACTATTAACTGAATTAAACTATTCAAAAAAAGAACCGTATTTGTCGCTAGGTTCGAGTGAATTATCGGGCTTCATAATGGGCCGGTTCTAGCGTCGTCGACTTCAATATAAACGACCGCAAATAAAGCCGTTAAGTGCATCACTATGTTTGAGTATTGCGAGTCATAAAAAATACATCTATTACCTTGTTGTGAAAACTTCAGACACCAAATACGTTACGATATGTTCAGAGCTAGCTACTATGAGTAACAACCCAAAACGCACTTTAATTCCCTTAATGAATAGTCCCGTCATTAAGTCCTTGCTCTTTAACAGCCAACGTGGGGTCCACGGCGGGCTGGGTTCCGCGAGGCCCGCATGCGTCGCGCCGCCAATTGCTTCCAATCAACGTCGCGCCAGCGCAGGGTTAAGGGCATTCTTCCCATTTCCTCCATAGCCTAAACAAAAAACAAGCTTTACTACTATTTGGCTACTAGCTTTTGCCCGCGACTTTGTCCGCGTGGACTTCAGTTGATAAGAGCGGTTCTAAATAAGTTTAAGACGCTTTTAGCACATGTAAAATACATATATAAAAGTGTAAATTTGAATTTAATTACTGCCTAGGTTTCTTCGAATAAACCTTTTTTAAAACGACTCGTGCCTCTGTTGTAACTTCCGAGAACTGGGACTATATTTTTTTGTATTCACTGATTCTTAAGTCTTTCTCAACCCCTTTATATACTACGTGAAACATCTGTGAGTGCCTGTTTTTTATAATTTTGTGCTGTGGACTTTGGAAAATTAATAAAATAATATAAACACGACCCGGCTGCTTGAAGAGCTCGCTGTAGAGCAGGCAACGTATGACCAATTCCTGCTGTTAAATTACTGTTCCTGTGCCTTATTAATGATCATGGAAGTATAAGGAGACCTACTTGCTTGACATAGAGTAGGGTAGGTAAATAAGACAACAAAATATTTACTCCTGACATCTATATTACACCCTCATTAGTGTTCAAGCTTAAAATACTGTGAGATACGTGGTCAATAAAATAGTTTTGAGTTGCATTTGTACTAAGTTTCAAGAAAATTCAACCATAAATATTTTAAAAACCTATTTCACTATCATCATCATCTGCCATTTGACGCCCACTGCCGGTCTCCTTCGTGGCCAAAAAACCTAGAACCTATTTAGAGGCTAAAAATTCCATCCATGCCGGGACTAAAACCCGCGACCTCTGGCTAACCGTGCCAGCGCTCCCCAACTGAGCTAATGGGCAAGTTCAGGCATCGGCGAAATTTTGAGCCTCTTTACAAACTTCTCTGTATTACGTACAGGCAGCGACATCTGGCCGAAGTAATCTACATTACTTGCAGCTCTGAGTAATCCACTTTGCAGTTAGGTTTTTACATCGGAAATTTTCCTCAGCACGGGTTAGTGCAACAAAAAGAATATAATCATGTAGGTACAGCGACATCATTCTTTACACTCGTAAAGAAAATATTACTAATGCATGAAGCGCTTAACTTACCCAAAATTTTTGAGTAGGTAACTCTGACGGTTGTATTAATAAAGTTTGGTCAACATTCGCAAAAACTCATCGCTCTGGTTTTTGAGGAAAGTTTTGAAGACAAAATCGGGAAATAACCCACGAAATACATTTGTGTTCCTGTGATACCTATTCAAGTTTACCCACAAAGTTTCCTTAATTATTAGCAAACGGTATTAATTGGCCTTCTAAACAAAGCTACCTACCAGATATTTTAAGAACATGGTTCATTGATCTTTCTAAAGACTCATAATAGCATGTTCCGACCCCCATACGTGTACCATGAATTGTGTGCCGAGAAGACAACAGCTGAGCTGCCCCTCAGGTTTTCATTAGCTAAATTGGTCGCCGTTGAGTCACTCAGACCACCTGGTGGCGATCACCTTAACTGCCACTCAATTGACCAATATATGGGTTATTCACTCGACCAGGAAAACTGTAGAGTCGCATTCGGATAGTGTATTTGTCTCAGCTATGATGTCACTGAAGTCTTTCAGCTAAAACACATTGTATACTTTTAATGTTACTTGATCTGACCGGATATATAGGTAAGTACATTTGTAATTTGGTCGAAAGCATCTGACCAGGTTCCGTTTCTGATCCGTAGAGCTTAATTATACATAATGGAGACGGAGCCCGCATCAACGCTCGCCTCTAATCGCTGACAAAATCACAAGTGTGTCAGGAATAACATTCATAATCTTAGAAGTCTCTTCAAGTCCAACCATAAGGTTGGGAGAAAGTGCTCAATGAGGCAAAATTATTGCGTTTTTAACCGACTTCAAAAAAGGAGATCAATTTTATTCGACGCGTATATTTTTATTTTCTGAATATGTTCCTCCATAACTCCGACAAATCTTAACCGATTTCGACAATTCTCTTTTTGTTGGAATAGGTATAACGTTCCATTTTAATTTGGTGAAGATCTGATGGAGACTTTCTGAGATGGAGAACGGAACTCTTCAATGAACAGCAGTAAATAAGCCCTAATGGGGCCCATCCTTTAGTAATATCCGTATGTTTCGTATGTTGTAAAGTAGTCCCAAATTAATTTGGTGATTTTCTGGTGAAGACTTTCGGAGATGGAAACTTAGAACCTCAAATTTTAAAGCAACGAATGAAGTAGGGTAAATTGTGGTTATAAGGGACTTATTTATTTTTCTCCCACTCCCCCACTAAAAATTGAAAAATAAAAAATTTTAAATGAAAAATAAAAAGCGACTTCGAAACACTACAGCACTAAAAAGTTAGAAATAATTTAAATAATTAGAAGTATTTATACATGTAGGTATTGTAGAAATATAATTTGTAGTCGGTGCCCAGTTTCAAGACCAGCACATATATTTCGGACACCGGCTCCAAATTACATTCTACAATACCTACATGTATAAATACTTTTAATTGTTTAAATTATTTCTAACGTTCTAGTGCTGTAGTGTTTCGAAGTCGCTTTTTATTTGTAATTGAACATCTGAATGAAAATACAGTTGTAGCCGAGCACAAATAGGGAATAAATTTGCTGTTTGTGCTCAGCTATTAACTTAATCGAAGTACGTTAAGTATTTATTACAAAAATATATCATCATTCCCACAATAAGAATTTTGCTAACTAGCGCGACTGCACGGACTTCTTGAGCTCAGGCAGCCCACATACCATCCAATTGTGCGACTATTGAAGCCGGCGCAGGTAGATGCTCAATTGACGCTGTTGGGACTTTGTCCAGCTCCTTGCGTGGCATTGAACTTTGTCTCAAGACATTTGCTGGCACTCTTGAACTACGACATTATGTTCCGAAGTATCTAGGATTTCATTCGCACTTTATTAAGGATATACATCTTGGTAACGTCACCCCTATTTTTGCTTTAAATCAGATGAGACAGAGGGCAAACGGCAAGCCGAGTACGTTAAAAAAACATGCCCAATTACATTTGTACAATTGTAGAAGTTATATTATTTTTGTTGCACTGACCCGTGCTGAGGACAATTTTAAAAACCTATCTAGAGGCTAAAAATTCCACCCATGCCGGGACTTGAACCCGCGACCTCTGGCTAACCGTGCATCGGTAGAAGTGTTAAAATATCAATAGCAAAAGCAGCATGTAGGGCACAGGCTCTCACTTACAGAGAGATATTTTGCTTAATAACTATGCGTACTGATTTCAAGGATTTAAATTTGTGGATACTTCAAACAAGGATTTAGAAATTTCAAGACATCCAATCGTGAAAATAATCTATATAACTAACATTTGATTCAAGGCTTGCTTTAAATTACTAGTCATTACGTACGTAGCAAGGAATTCTGTAACTAGTTTTCTCTATCTTCAAATGATCAATGGTACTCTTGTTAGCGGCTCCAAAGCAATAATTGTTTTTTTTTTTTTTAAATCATTGTGATAAAGAGATTTTATCTTACAAAAAACTTTGTAACCGGCTTTTTCCCAACCTTCCCCAACGTGCAAACCACACAGGGGCAGGGTATAAAGTTTCGCTGGTTGGCGCAGAGAAGTAACATGCGGGCGCAGTGTGCCTGATGCGGTGAACTATTCGGTCGGCCGTGCGGGCGACACCTTTACAAAAGGACCGGAGCTAAATCGCTTCATCACCACATGTGGGAAGAAAGGCCTAGAAAGACAGCTTCAACAAAGTGGAAAGGAAAGAAAGGCAGATCCTGAACCCGTCAATACCCGGGAAATAACTAACTTGTAGGTACCGTGCAGGGCTTGTCAAAAGTTCTACAGCACGATATCTGTAATTTTTGCAACAGATTCCTTTATGCACACATAAACTCACGCCTGTATCTTGGTGGGGTAGGCAGAGACCAGGGTTTGCCACTTGCAGGATCTTCACAAATCTCCAACAAATAGATCCGAATCTGTCATGGTACAATCAGATAAAAATTCGAAGTCTTTTTCAAAATATTATTTCTAATTGATTTTGTTATTACCTATTATCTATCAATTAAGGCAGTTAGGTGGTCTTTTGGATTACCTGGGATCATCAATACATTGTCTGTCTTCAATTGCATCTAGATTTTATGTGAACGACTTGCACAAGGTGGTTGTTTTGTGTGTCCCTATTTAGTGTCTCCAAGCTCTTTCACACTCACTTTATATTGTTTGATAGGGTCTACTCGGCTAAGTAAAAAGCTATTCGTTGCTTTTGGTAGATAATACCTCGTGTACGGGCAGGGTAAAGAATGGAGGTAGGTAGTTTGCTATTTATTTAACGATAGAGTTCAGTTGTAAGAAGCCTTGGTATTCTTATCATCGGTTTATTCAATCATGCCACAAGAAAATTAGAAGCTAACGAAAAGGTATAGCGTCCATCTTTTAACTATCCATAGACTACTGGTGTACATTAAAGAGTTGTCTATTTATCGTACGTATTCAACTTTACGTCTCGTGTTTGATAAATAAATAATATAATCTTTATCTTTCTATAGCAATCACTCTGTTGAACTTTCATAGTGTTTGTGCATCATCAATCAAACAACGCAAGACAATTACAACCTAGTCCTGATTTCAAACCAGGGCCAAAATAGTGCCAACTAAAGCTGCTGCAACAAATTAAAGAATCCCTTGCAGGTATCCCCACAAGTCTTTTGTCCAGTGATCTAGGAAGGTGGGCAGTCACGTTAATTGTCCAAATTAATAATTTCCTCGACCCGCATGCCCCGCCCTGCCCGCGATCGCCGCGATAGTCCCTCGCCAGTCTCGCCACTACACATTATGCTATGTATATGTAGGTTACAGAAGAACGCACCGGGCCGTATTGAGATGACTCAACTATGCCAGTGCGTGCCATAATTAAGATAATATATCACATTTTGCTGACAGTCCTTAGATCAGATAAGTTCGGATAAGCGTTTTGGTTAAGTATATTTTAATATGTCGCCCTTAAATATGTCCGCAAATTCTTTCTCTATTAAAAGCGGCACCTTCTGTTGTGTTTTCCATTTTTTATGGCTATTTCTACAAAATTACTGAGCGTGATGAGAGTGAGCAGTTCGGTCGTACCTAATCTCTGTCTTATTTCAACGTTTCCCTCTTTCTCTCTAATTTATTTTACAGTTTCTTTGTTTTTGTTTAACTTTCAGTCTGAATTCCTGTTTCTTAAGCTCTTTGTTTTCTGAAATGCTTTCCTAGACCTAAAGTCTATAAGAGATATATTGTTATTCAAGACCATTTGTCTTTAGTATGTTTAAAGGAAGCGTGTTTCAATTAAATTATCTCCGGACTACTCTGTGGTCAACTTAGACCATGAAATAGTCAAGGGTCAAATTAAATTGTAGTGAGCTTCTTCAAGTGCCCACTCTCAAAGAATCAAGGAAGATTCAACTCAGTTGGTAATCTATATACAAATGTTGTTATTCAACAGAAGCTCTGGTAGCATAGTAATGGGAAGACTTACAACAGAAAGAAATATTCATGCAATCTAGCTCAAGTGAACCAATCAATGATGCGCGGTTTGCTCGTAGAAGATTAAAGGATCTTGACCATTAGCAGTATCGCTAAAATCTAAATAGTGTCACCAGTTTTCAGTGTCCATAATTCATGTTTTCAATTATAAAAAATAGGGGTTTTCTTATAAAACCATGACTTCTCCGTAATTCTAAATTAATAAAGTTATACAATAATTAATGCTTCCGGTTTAACGACCGCTGTCATCTTGATACAAATCTATTGATCCATTCACAGAACTGTTTAAATCTCAATCTGTGCATTCAATAATGTAGTGTTGCCATCAGACCGACGGCTACTTTTCAAATCGAATGAATCGATACAGAGAAAAAATAGGTATATTTAGCTGAAAAAAAATAGCATAACATAACTTTTGTTATTTCGTTTGATAATACCTACTTCATTTGCATATTTCTTTATCCACCTGTTCATTTAGATTATTTGCGGTTTACTTTATATATTAGGTACTAACACTAGATAACAGATTCAACAGTGTGGACCTTCATCATCATCATCATCAGCCATTTAACGCCCACTGCAGGACATAGGCCTCCTTCGTGGTTTTCATAACCATGAGGGGTTTTGCCATAATCGCCACGCTTGGCAGGCGGGTTGGCGATCGCAGTATGCGGTTGAAATCTCAAGAAAACGCTGCTGCCCATCTCCTGGTAATTTATTTCCTTAGTCGCCTTCTACGACATCTACGGAAGGAAATGGAGTGACGCTATTCTTAATCCAGTGCCACACGGATCTGTGGATCTTGTGGACCTTAATTTGACCGAATCGCTCGGATGCTGATCTTTAAATTAACCTTTAAATTAACTAGGAAAGCGGTGGTTATGTATTAACAGAACGCTTGCATCACATTCCAAGGTATTGGGTGCGAATCGAACATTGTATGTGATTTTTTTATAGCAGTACGACTGTCTAATGTTTACGGAAAACATCGAGAGGAAACATGTGTATGAGGTACACCCCATGCCCCCATACCTCACCTCACTCCAAAAAAGCTAAGCATAGTGGCAGATTACACTCCTCGGTCTTTTGTACATTCTGCCGCAGCGTATGTGTGTGGTCCAACGTATGTAAAGCCTTATCGGAAACCGGCTTGTTCGGGGGGCTGAAAGTCATCGAGCTTGCGTGCGAGACGATTCGTGCCCTAAAGTGGGAACATAACGTAATCAGTACCTACGCATAAGATTTACATGCCTGACTGATTATGTTATGGATGACTTTGCAACTAAAATGTTATGGTTTATCTACATAGACTGCATATTATATGTTATTATGTAAAGGTGATATGAGGCATAATCACCGGGCTTTCTACTCGCATCACGTAAATCAATTATATTACATTTCAGTTATATTTTATGAAATGGTGACTGATAGAATCGAATTGATGATCGATACAAATTACATTTTGCAGCACTGAATGTCATCGTTCCTAATCTGTGCTACGTCCTGTCACCTATCATTATAACCACAGAGAATATAATCATATGTATTCTGTGATATAATCACCACGTTTTCAACGGTTTTGCGATGGTTTTCTTCATGTATATTTCTTTATTAACTATTTCGCATGAAGTCAGAATGTCTATTTCTTTATTAACTATTTCGCATGAATTTTAGTATTTCTGTGAGACAGAGTCTCAGTAAAATAAATGCCTGTAAATGAGTTAAGCTAGAGACTTCTTGTGTTTTGGTAAGTCTCCATGCAATACTATAACATCCTCGTCCGGAGAATTACTTTAATGCCAACAACAGTATTTAAAAAATTTAAGCCAGTACTACAAATTAAGGTATTATTTCATTGTGGCATAACTTTGTTGCTAGCGATTCTAAGTGTCTTAATCACTTGATCGTTTTCCTTTTAAGCAACAAAACCTAAGCCGTTCTTCTGCCGTTTGATCATTTAGGTGGCGTCGATCCCTCGGTCCTTTTGTTCAGTAATTGGGCCTTATTTTCACTTATTCCGGGTGAATATTTAACACGTTATGAAGGTCGCCCTTTATCCTTTATCTTCGCATTAAAAATACCATTTTACCTTCTGTCTATAGATTTATATTTACCTCTTGCAAGCGTAATAAGTTGTTTTGTAATTACTGAAAGCATGTATTTGTCTCCAAGATCTTAAGCTTATCAATCAACAAATCAACCAGTCAATCAGTAGGTACTCGACCACTGCTGGACCAAGACCTCCCGCACGCCACTTGTTTCTATCCTCGGCCAAACTCATCCAGCTGATTCTGTTGGAATTTGCCTCAGACCGTCCATCTAGCGAGCTGGTGGACGTCTAACGCTGCATTTACCAGTAGGTATGGTCTCCATTCGAGGAGATTTGTACCCCACCGGATACAAGTTCTTCGGCAGATATGACCAGCCTACTGCCATTTTAACTTATGTGCTATAAACTATGTCAATCGCAGTAGTTCTTTGGTAAATTGTCTCATTTCTGATGGGATCTATGAAAAATACTGCGAGCGTAGCCCATTCCATAACACGTTGCAAAGCAAAAGCAAAGCCAACATCAAGAAATGGTCCGCGAGATGGAGCCAACTGTACCTTGTCCAGATGTAAACGAATGTACGCTGATTGATTGAATTGTATTGAATCTGTTTGAAATCATGAATCGTGATTGGTACAGAGGTCGGATTAGTCGTCATCTCGGCCGCTTCTAAAACTGGGACGCGGGTTACTTTCCACTTTTTAAAATTGTTATCGGACATCTCGGGACTTATCAGTTCTACATAAGGGACGAGTCTCCACCTTTAAATTTGCTACTGGTCGACTGGGAACAATAGAGTGATCTTGGAATAGAACATTTTGATATACCACTAACAATCTACCTCTAAAATGCGCAATTCATGAGACACGTCAGTAAGAGGTTGTGTTTTACATCAACTTTTGTTTCATGAGTTTTTTTATCAAATCGATATTTTCGGAAATGGGTTTACATAATTTTAGTAAATTCGGCATTTACGCACCATACCAATTACGCAGCGTCCGTTTAATCATTGTCTGACATAGAACAAGGGCAATTTTATTATTTAACAAATAATTATTGATAGATTCTAACATAGCACCACTATAAAACATATAGTAGATTTTTAACCAAGGGCATCAATTGCATACGAAGTTTTTGGCGCCCGAGCGCAGCGACGGCTCTAATTAGCCCGAGTATGCAATTGATGCTTACACCCGAGGTAAACACTCTGCTTTACATATCGATTGTGAGGTAAGTCAAAAAACAAGAAATCAGGACTTTTGAGAAAGAACTCCAAAACACGAAAAAAAATTACTTTCGCGCCTAGGCTAGCTAGTCGACTGACTTTTTTACTCTTCACGATTTTATGGCACGCAAGCGCGTCAAATCGTGCTTTCCAGTTTGATTTTTAAATCGATATCAATTAACATACGATGTGACTGCGAAACAAATAGTTCGATATTTAAAATAAAATCTTCATAAATTCTAATATAAATTGTCTCGATTCCGATTCGAGTAAATAATCGATACCGAGAAAAAAAATATTAACTTTTAATAGTACATTACTTCAGAGGGAAGAAAGTGACAGTTCCATACCGAGATTATGGCATTTGCGCCACGAGCTTGCGAGGGGCGCAAACCATTTGAGGTATGGAACTGCTACTTTATCCTGAGGTATGTATAGTGCTTTTTATTACACCTACGAGGAAAATTATCACAAAGATAAATGCTAAATCAATCGAAGTTTTTGCGAAAATGCGCGGGCTTTTCCTTTTTTATTCGCCCGTTTCTGGAGTAGGCTAAGATCATAAGGTCATGCAGCCACTTCTTCCGTGATTCCGCGCGTTTTATATACAAAAATAATTTCGTTTTTAATTTTCTGTATGCACCAAGGAGGTTGGTAACTGGTAAAAAAAAAACTGTATGTGGCCAGTAACAATTTACTTGAAATTTAATTAGTAGACAGTTAAAGTCTCTTTGCAGTATGACTGCTGACAAATTAAAAAAAAAAACCGGGTATGTAATGGAATTTTCACTTCTCATGCTCTAAAAGTTCGTCTTTATGTCGTGCGTAGGCGACATAAAGTCGCTTTTTATGCTCTAGAGCATAAAGTAAAATCTTCGTCGAAGACCAAGTGATTTGAATTTAGAATGTCAAAATTCGCATGAAAACTATGGAGAAGCCCCGCATTGCAATTCGAAATTCGAATTGTTGTTCGAAACTCACCTCTTTTTTTTCTTTTTTTTCTGAAATACTGTGTCCTGTGACCGCGCGAAACACCAACAAAAAAAAGAAAAAAAGGCGCGAATTGCAAATACGATTTACATGTTGCTGTTTCATTTCCTCGCAATCGAAGTGAAAAGTAGAGTGTACAACTCGTCCATAATAGTAGATTGTACAACAAGTGCATAAAACGCACCATTTTACTCGAGACGTTTATCCATCCGAGCGAGCTTGCGAGCGAGGATAGATATAAAGTCGAGTGTAAAATGGGTTTTATGGACGAGTTGTACACTCTACTTTTCACTTCGATTGCGAGGAAATGAAACAGCAACATGTAAAAATAATTATGGTTCCCGCCAATTAACTTTTTTTTCTTTTTTTTTTCTGTAGGGACGTGACACCTGACTTAAGGTCGTTACATACTGCTCAGTTATAAAAACATTTTCTTTTTATAACTATGATAAGTTGTTGTTATGGCTTAAATACTATACTGATCTACTAAATTGAAAAATAAACAAATATAAAAAATAATAAATGAGACGAAATACAAATTATAAGTTTATTTCATGAAGTTTTATTGTGTACTTTGGCTGTTGGTATCTTTTCCTTGGTCTTAGAATACGAACGAAACGAAATAAAATAAAGAGGTTGTTGTATGAAGTTAAAGATGTTCGTGTGGCTGTTGCAGCGATTGCCTTGGTCTTCGACGAAGATTTTACTTTATGCTCTAGAGCATAAAAAGCGACTTTATGTCGCCTACGCACGACATAAAGACGAACTTTTAGAGCATGAGAAGTGAAATAGTAGATTGTACAACAAGTGCATAAAACGCACCATTTTACTCGAGACGTTTATCCATCCGAGCGAGCTTGCGAGCGAGGATAGATATAAAGTCGAGTGTAAAATGGGTTTTATGGACGAGTTGTACACTCTACTTTTCACTTCGATTGCGAGGAAATGAAACAGCAACATGTAAATATAGTAAATGCTAATTTAATTAAAATTGAAAGTTACATTAGAGCAATGAGAAATATTTAAAGCTGTTGGTATCTTTGCCTTGGTCTTAGAATACGAACGAAACGAAATAAAATAAAGAGGTTGTTGTATGAAGTTAAAGATGTTCGTGTGGCTGTTGCAGCGATTGCCTTGGTCTTCGACGAAGATTTTACTTTATGCTCTAGAGCATAAAAAACGACTTTATGTCGCCTACGCACGACATAAAGACGAACTTTTAGAGCATGAGAAGTGAAAAACCCATTTTACACTCGACTTTATATCTATCCTCGCTCGCAAGCTCGCTCGGATGGATAAACGTCTCGAGTAAAATGGTGCGTTTTATGCACTTGTTGTACAATCTACTATTCATACATACTTCCCACCCTTGGGTCGGAAGGATTTTCATACAAACTTCCATACCTTGGGATGAAAGGATTTGAAGGGCGGGATAAAGGCGTTTCTTCCCTCTAATTGGTATAATTAGTATGTATTTTCAGAGCAGGTGTGATAAAAAAAATATTCTTCTTGCAGTATGAGTATGACAGTTCTTTTTTCAAATTCCAAAACCTATGCTGTAATGTTAACATTACATGGTATATTTTAAAACCTATGCTGTAATGATATCCATACACCCCGGCATTCAGGGAAGTAAGTGACTACTTACAGAGCAAGAGATATGTAAAATCCATTAAATATAATATTTTGTTTTAAACTAAAACTTCGTAAGGACTACACGTTATTCAGTCCGGATTTTATAGGAAGATTCCGACCAGATTAACAAAACCTAATCGTGGTTTTACGAAGTCCGGATTCACTTATTTGAAATTTTATAGAAAGAGTCCGATGTGTGTCGAGGCTGAGGATGTTTGAAGAAATTAAAGTTGGAACACAACTTTGTAAATGTGAAATAGATTTTATTTGGGAATTAATCTAGTTACAGTTCTTAGCTAAAAAATAGTTAATTATTAGAAAAATAAAAGAAACAAAACTATTCATACAAAAACGCTTATTGACTCGTCGTCCAAATCAACGCCAATGAGAAATTTCCACGGGAGATTACGTGCAGTCCCGCGGTAGGGTAACCACGCGCGGCGGAGGGCGTGCGGACAATAGCGCGGGGGGACAAGTGCGCGGGGGGCGCAGTAATGCAATATTTGCGCGCGACACACGGCGACACGCGCGCCATGCACTTAAGGTCAGAGGTCGGCAACTGCCAATGCTGAGCTCGCTTTTGTCAGTACCAATTGGTGAGATTAGACAACTTTACAAGTGGTTAGTTATCAAAATTATCTGAAATTATCGAACGTTTTCCATCTTTGAAATGCCTTCAGCGACGTGCGTGACAGCACAAACGCTGGGTAGTTGTGTTGGATTGTGTTATCGATGGTATTAGATTTGTATGTCCCCGTAGAGCGGAAACTCACTAACTCAAAAAACACCGTTTCGAGATATCGACGTTCAAAGTTTTGAAAACGAAAAATAATTCTAGCGTCTGTTATACAGGAGATATTTTGAATTTTATAGTCTTAATGCATTTTCACTACAACAAAGCATCGTTTGAGTTGACTTAAAGGTATAAATTTACATCAATTTAAGAGTTATGATCGATAAACAGTTTTGCCCTTTAATATTTTGATCTTAATACCGACTTAGTGATTTTCTGCCCAGAGTTAGTTCATTTCTAGCCAGATTTGACTATTATTAGCAGAAACAACTTTTTTTAGTGAAGGAACAACTAGTCTCTAGAAATGCATAACAGTCTCAGAAATAGATAACTAATTTTATTTTCTTTCGAATCAAATAAGAAAACAGTAAAAAAACTTTCAAAACTTTATTTAAAAAGGAAAAAAAACAAAGAGTGTCTCTAAATTAACATGAAAAAATCGGCCAAGTGCGAGTTGGACTCGCGTACGAAGGGTTCCGTACTATTATCTATACAACATTAGACAAAAAGATCGAGAAAACAGGGCAAAAAATCACGTTTTTTCTATGGAAGCCCCCCTTAAATATTTATTTTATTTTAATTATTAATTTTTGATGCGAATATAGAACTAAATATTCTGTGAATATTTCAAGCGTCTACCTGTTCCCGTTATTAATATCGAGCAAAAAACGGCAAACAAAATAAAGTTTGTTGTATGGGAGCGCCCTTTAAATATTTATTTTATATTTAAAGGGGGCTCCCATACAACAGTGGGAGCGGGGAGAAAAATAAACAAGTCCCTCATAACCATAATTTACCCTACTTAATTCGGTGCTAAAATTATTGAAGTTCTCAATGGGCAATTTACTGCTGCCCATTGAAGAGTTCCATTCTCCATCTCTGAAGTCTTCATCAGATCTTCACCAAATTAAAATGGGACCAATGGGATGTTATATATTTTTGTAACAGAGAAAGAATTGTCGAAATCGCTTAAGATTTAACGGAGTTAAGCGAGAACAAAGGCAAAAAAACATAAAAAAAACATACGCATTGATAACCTCCTCCTTTTTTGAAGTCGGTTAGATAGTACCTAAGAGCCGTGGCGACAAAGGTCAAAGACAAATACTCTCTAAAACTTGAGCGAAAATCACCTTAGCGCATTGACATGCCCTCTGGAAATACAAAAATAATAGAAATAAAAACTATACAAATAACTATTTAGTGTTGGTTAGTTTACGAATTAATCGTTTCATAGTAACAATGTTGGTTGTGTCTATGCCAAAATTAACTAACGTGGGTTAGGTGATAACGAGACTGTACTTTGGATAGGCATAAATTAATTAAATACATTTAACTAATTGTTCCTTTCAACGTGGCTGTCAAAGACTGTAATTAGTTATTTTTTGCAGTTTCTAAATTTGAAACTATGGCACCTATGAAAAAACCGGTTACACAGAAATTTAGAGAAAAAAATTGTGATTCCAATGGTATTAGTTACTCATTTTCTCCCTAAGTCGACTTGGTGAGTTTCCACTCTACGGGGACGTTTGGGTCATGTAAGTGTTCAAATGAGTTTCTTCTTTTGGCTTGATTTGTCCATTGAGGCTGCTAAATGAAACATGTTTAGTGTAGTCTGTAAAAAACACAATCATATTATCATGAGATATCAAGACGAGAGAGTTTACAGCAAATCAAATTGGCAATTATTATTTATAAGTACATACACATTTAAACTCACACCTGTATCCAAGAGGGATAGGCTGAGACCAAGGTTTACCTCTCGTCATGATCTAAATTGTAATTAAGTAATTTATTTACTTCCGGGTCACAATTTTATTACTATTCTCTGAATAACGCTGTTTACAAGAGAAATACACCGTAAAAAAAAGAGTTAAAAAAATATTGTCTACCCCTGCCCGTACTAATCCGGAGCTTGGGGTGCGACGATAAAAAGATAATGTGCGCTGCCACGTGCGCAGGCGACGCGTAATGACGCACCTATAGAGCGCGGCGGCTTATCGCGCCTGCGCGCCAGGGGGGTAGAATAGCGGTGAGAAGCCATGCGTGTGTGACTGCGGAGACTGTGGGAAGCTGGATGTGCATATTGTTCTGATTGTACGTACCTAGGTATCTTTTTGTAATTTTCTGACCCTAATTTTACATATACTCGTGCCGAAATCAAGATACTAGCTTGAATTTGTATTTTCTAATTTGTATTTTATTACTTGGTTTGTGATTGCTCGAGAGTTCTGACGCAGCTAGGTAACTTTTTATAATCTTCTGACCCTGAGTTCATATATATATATCGTTAAATCAAACCGCGTGAAAACATGTTTTGCTAGTCGCCAATATGAAAATTTGTCTGGCTATTTGTATAACCAGATAAATCGTAGTATGGTCATCTATCCTATGCTAACATTTAAGTGCAAGACGGCAGTGACTGAATGGCTGCTAAACCAGAACTATGAGGAAACAGAATTTCTGTTACAACATGTCACATAACTACAATAAGTATAAATATGAATAAAAATAAAACACGCAAACATACACAAACACATACACACACACACACACACACACACACACACACACACACACACACACACACGCACGCACGCACGCACGCACGCACGCACGCACACACACACTACACAAGTATAAATCATGTCAGAAATGTTACTTATAATTAATGTAACATTTGGAAACTTATTAAAACGAAATTGTTTTCTGAAAGTTATATCTTTAAATAAAATAGACAATTAGATTAAGCTCACACTTAAAACGAAATCTTTATTTTGCGTAGGTTTAGATGTTCAACCTTTACAAGTTATGGAAGAGCGGGTTTCCCTGGCACAGGTACTTTATACTTAAAAGGGAATCTCAGCAAAAGTGTATGTTAGGAATAGAATTGGTTGGATGAATAAATATTTTTGTATTTTGTATATATATATTTACTCATGTCTGTATTCTAAGGGGTAGGCAAAAAATTATATGGGTATTTGCCTTGAATATTCTTGCCATGATTCTGACATGCCCTTTTTCGGGGATCCTGCCTTTTCGCAGAAAATTGTTACGCTGATTATCACTTGCCAACCAACATTTCACCTATTTTTCACTTTGACAACAAACGATTTACAAATTTTTGTATGGCAACGTTTCATTTGGTAGGATTGTTGTTAAGCTGATTATTATAATGAAACAAAACGTTTTGGGTATTTATTATTTTTCAAATCTTTTACTAGGCCAAACAACTATTAGATGAATAACGTTTCGTCTGTGAAACAGTTCCCTTTTCGTAAATAGATATAATATATAAATACCTGTCACAACATTTGGTATACAATAAACAACTGAATGAATATTACGCTAAGTAAAACATACGCTACTTAAAAGTTGGCATTTTGAAAAAATGTCATTATAAAAAGCAAACCAAACAAACAGTTGGCAACTGCGAGGTTGGGAAATAAAAAAAAAATAATAAGAAAAGTTGGCAAATAATTATTCCGCAAAATAATATTCTTCGAAACGTTAGTTGCCAAATGAAAATCGGCCAAAAATGTTTCTGCAAAAAGGCAGAGAACCCCTTTTTCGATATTAAAAATGCAAATTAACATCGTTGTACAGTCGACAGCTCTGAACTTTTGCTTGTATTTTACTCAGTTCTGTAACGGGGATCTTTGCAATATAAATTTAATATAAATTTTGTCGACGTTACCTAAATTAGGTTCAAATTTATCTGCATGAGACGCCTACACCCCAAAATTATTATTTACGAAGTTGTATGGCAACCTTTTGTCAGTTTCGATTAAATGACATATATTCACTTCATGTTTTTATTGCCCCCGTGGCGCATGCAATGTAGCGGAAGTAATCACGGGAATCAAACCCGGTGCCCACTCTCGATGACGCCTTTCAAAACGAAACTCGTGTTTTGTAAGCCGAGAAAAGGTCGCAAATTGTTAAATGTAGCAAGAAGTAGGTACCAAATCTGTTATATTGTTTACGCAGATATTTTGTGGAAGTAGGTCGCGGTATCGTTAGATTGTTTTTGCTGCTAGAAAAACACCGTTTTCTCATCAAAAAAATACAACAGAAGGCGCAGTGAACATCATTGTTGGGTATTCATGCACTAACAAAATATATTTAGCCAATATAATGTTATTACATCTAACAGCTTAGTATTTCGTTCTTTACAGTCCTACTGCCCACCCCAACTATCGCCTTTAGTGATAAGACCACCAATATTAAAAGAAATCATGTGAAATAATTTCTGGTCTGCAAAAAAAGTGTTTTATATACTTATATTACTAAAAAAGATATAGGCATCCGTGGAATGGCCTTGGATCTTTTCAGAGACTACTTGACAAACAGATGTCGATGTATCAAAATTGGTCAATCTACTAGCTCTCCTGAGTACGTCACCTATGGGACGCCTCAAGGAAGCGTGCTCGGGCCGAGCCTCTTCCTTATCTACATAAACGAGCTGTATCTTCATTCACCTGAGGCTGGAAAAATATTCACTTTTGCTGATGACACAGCTCTGGTGTATGAGGGAGAGACTTGGGATGCAGTTCGAGCAACTATTGAGAAAGGGCTACAAAAGGTGGCTTGACAAAAACCTCCTGATACTAAATACCGGAAAAACCAAATTCGTAACCTTTCTATCGACATAAGATCTCAACCCTTACAGAACCTAGAGATTAGGGCTCATAGATGCAACAATCAAGACATTTCAATCTGTCCTTGTGAAAAATTAGTAAGGGCAACACATGTCAAGTACCTAGGAGTAGAACTGGATTGTTACCTTTCTTGGACTTATCAAGTAGATGCTCTATCAAATAGAACACGCAAACTAATATGGACCTTTAAAAATCTACAGCACATAGCTAACAGGAATCTCCTGAAAAATATTTACTACTCCCTAGTACAGTCCGTATTCTCATGTTGTGGTATTGTATGGGGAGGTGCATGCAAAACGAGACTCATAAAACTAGAGCGAGTACAAAGATCCATTCTTAAAATCATGTTTTTTAAACCATTTAGGTATCCAGCACAAGATCTCTACACTCTTAGTCAGTTACTTACCGTTAGACAGTTATTTATGTTAAAAGCAACTTTGAAGCAACAGGCAAAGACGGAATATGACCCAATATATTAGGGGTTAAAGTATGAAATTGCCGTTTTATTGCAATAGGTTCTTTGAATTGACATATAATCTTCATGGTTTGAGGTTTTCGAATGAAACTTTTTTCAAATGGTTTCTATGATGTTCTTTTTTTTTAAAAATGTGAAACATTTGAATATCGACTTTCAATTGTTTTTGTTATTCAATTTGGACAAGAAAGATGGATACTGCGAAAATTCGAGTGATTTTTGAATACGAGTTCCGACGCGGAACTAACGCGGCAGAAACAGCCCGCAATATCAATGCTGCGTTTGGAGAGGGGTCTACTAATGAACGCACCGTGCGATTTTGGTTTAAACGCTTTCGTGATGGAAATTTCGACCTAAAGAACGAGCCACGAGGAAGACCGCCCACACAGGTGAATAACGATGAATTAAGAGACATAGTGGAAGCCGACCCTAGTCAAACTACCCAGGAATTAGCGGCATGGTTTAACGTTACCTTACTCACAATATTGACTCACTTGCGTCAAATCAATAAAATAAAAAAATACGAAAAATGGGTGCCTCATAATCACTCGAATTTTCGCAGTATCCATCTTTCTTGTCTAAATTGAATAACAAAAACAATTGAAAGTCCATATTCAAATGTTTCACATTTTTTAAAAAAAGAACATCATAGAAACCATTTGAAAAAAGTTTCATTCGAAAACCTCAAACCATGAAGATTCTATGTCAATTCAAAGAACCTATTGCAATAAAACGGCAATTTCATACTTTAACCCCTATTATTATAACGGCTTAAGAGGGAAAGACAAAATTTGCCATACCGAAATGTCAAAAACAACCTTTTACTCTCGTTTCTTTATCTTTTTATGTCCATTTTTGTATAATAAAATTAACAAACTCCTAGATCCACTAACCTTGCGTCTTTGTAAAATAAAACTTTGCAAATGGTTAATTTCCCTCAACTATCAAGACACAGAATCACTTTTCACTATACTAAAGTAAAAATAATAAAACAGGACATGCATACTTGTAAAACAAGCTTACCTACAACTAACAACGTAAAATAAAATGTGCTAAATCTAAAAAGGAAGGAACTGACTCCTAAGATACAGGTTGCTCTAGTTTAGGAGTCAGGGACTTACGTTAATGTATTTCTTAATATGTAACTTTTAAAATATAATATGTCTCGATATGACCCGCTACAGCGAGTCTGCCACAGGCCGCGTCACCTCGCTGTTCTTCCCGGACGTCGCATCGGCCTATAAAGTCCTTGGCAAATTCACTATGTGCAATGCCAAGGCGCAGCTCCTGACGGGGCACGGCGGCTTTCGAGCGTACCTCCACAGGTTCAAGCTCGCGGGGAGTCCGTCCTGCATCTGTGATGACGAGACTCCCGAAACGCTGGAGCACCTGCTGGAGGAGTGCCCCCGTTTTGGAGCTGTACGGGCCGATTGCGAGATACTCCTGGGAGCAGCGGTGAGGTGCGAGGCATTCGCCGCCTTTATGGCCGACTCTAAAAGTCGAGAGGTCTTCCTGCCCTTCGCCTTGGGGGTGACGCGCGCGGCCTCTAGGGCAAATGGAGGCCGGAATTAAAGTGGTCTCTCAATTTTTTTATTATATATTATTTTACACTTTGCATTTTAAATTTCGATATTTAATAATTTTGACATTTTAAGTTTTATGTTTAACCCCGGCGCCTTGCTTGTCACTACTCTCAGGAGTAGTCAGAGACAAGGCGTCGGGGTATATATTACTGAATTGTAATTGGACATTTAAAAAAAAAAAAATAAAAAAAAAAATGAGAGACGAATGAAGGAACAAGAGGAAAAGAAAAACAAAAATATGACAAAATGAAAAATCGAATCGAAATGTCCAATAATTTAAATTTTACAATTTTACTTTATATTATACTATTTTATTTTAACTATTGACATAAGTTGTTTTAACTTAGCCCCGGCGCCTTGCTTGTTACTACTCTTAGGAGTAGACAGAGACAAGGCGTCGGGGTTTCCAGAGAACTTTTTCTCATTTTATTATACACTGACATTTTAATGTAGCTAATTTTTAAGATTTTATTTTTTGACAATTTTAACGGTATGACATTTTATTATATGACATTTTATTATACCAATTCTAGCATTAAGACATTCTATTATATAATCCTAGACAGTTTTAACATTATGACATTTTTCTTTTTTATATAACTTTTAATATTAATTTTTAGACATAATAATTTTATTTTATTATACAACTTACAGTAATTTTAACAAATAACAAAAGGCGCCACATTATTAATAGTGGCGGTACCGGCTAAAGGGGGAGGGGTTTAGTCCGTAGGCTGCTGGGAGAAATCCCCAGTAGAGTCGGGCATGCCGCCGTGTGTTAGGGCACGGCGGTATACATGAGTATTCCCCTCCTCCTATATAAAAAAAAAAAAAAAAAAAATGTCTCTGTAACTTATAGCCAATAAATTACTTATTACTATTACTTATTATTACTTATTTAAGCCTCGCTAAGTACAAAAAGTGTAAAAGTATTAGGTATGTATAGAGAGCAAAGTACAGCCTACAGAGACCTATAGTAGGCCTACTGGATAGATTTGATATGTGATGGATATTGCTTAGGTTCCGAATAAAGCAATGATGCATAAACAAACGGTTATGTTCATTGTCCCTGGAGTTTATTGTGCTCGGTAACTTGTAGTTATTGGTTAGCGGCATAAGGACTTTTCTTCTGAGTGTTTTATGGAAGGAATACACCCATTAAATATCTTACAGCACTAAATATTAAGGCTGATAGTACAAAAACTGAACTCGGTGCCATAAAAAGCCGGACATTTTAACCTAGTTTTAGTTGATTTTTCTACATGAGTTCCATATTATCATTATTTATTTATTCAGACGATATGTCCAGTTAAGATTGATACACAAAACTTTACACAACAAATAAAATGCAGGTTTGAACAGGCTGAAGCGACGAAGACATTCAAACCTGCGGCTTTAGCATAACGTGCTAACGCTCTTATAATCTAAACTAGTAGGAAATGACTCGTGTTTTTTTCTGGTTGTGCATGGCCTTGACCCAAATTGGCGAAATTAAATACCACCGCTATTTCTACACCAATTAAAGCTTTGTGATAAGCATAGACAGGTATAATACGCAGTTGAGACGAGGTCCAAATGGCTTAGTTTGTAAGAGCGATGGCATGGTATCGATGACTGTTTTGACCAGTTGACCCCACCATCGTCGCGAGGAGAAATAAAAGCTCCATACTTACCGTAGCTTGGTGACTCCAGCAGCTATAGCACCATGAGTAGACAAAAAGTAATCAGCAGGCGTGAATACAATCGGATACATCACGAACACCCTCGACTTCACGCCGTAACCGGTTCACAAAGTGCGCGCGCACCGCGATAAATCATATAAATGTGTCGCGTGGACTAAAAATCATTGAGAGAGTAATTTATAGTTCAGACTAGTACCGAGGTGCGGGGCACTCGATTGTAGTAATGATCAGCAGAAGGTTGATTCAAAAGACCCTCAAAACGCAAATAAATTTCACGATAGTATATTGGTATTTCTCGAAGAAGCACTACCAAATATACTTTACTTAATGGATAATGAACATACATACACGCCGGTATACCAAAGGGGTAGGCAGAGACCAGAGACTGCCACTTGCCACGATCCTGAAAGATCACTTTCGCTTCCTCAACATTCATTAGGACAATGAACGATTGCCAATATCATAATTGGCAATCGTTAAATTGTTTCGTTAAATAAGGCTTTAAATAAAAAATTTTCTTCTTCTTCTAATTCTAAAGTACAGTTTGTTTCACAATTGGCAACTGTCACCTGCGCTGGCCAATCGATAATGTAGATTAACAAACCACTTTCGTCACACCAAAAATGAGATGTCAAGGTACTATCTGAAGAGAGTCGAAGAAAAGCGGGCATATTACCAGCTGGTAGGAAAGGTGTTAATAAAAGATTGAATGCGAAAAGCCAAAGACCGAAGCAAATGGCGTGCATTGGAAGAGACCTACATTCAGAACTAAGGTATGAGACAATCCATCTGTTGATTTTTTGGTTTGTGCGCTCGCGCAAGGTGAGGGCTGCACTATTGTGTAACGGCCGCGGCGCGCGCCGGTATTGTTGTCACCCCACGCCACTCACGCTCATTGCCCAGAGCTAACTTTTTAACTCGCGATTTTATTGAATCACTGTCAATGCAGAGAATGCATTGCCAGCGCCACCGATACAAACGGGATTTACCGTTTTCCGTCATATTTTTTATCGACTTTAAAAAATCGTATATTTTTTATCATCATCATCATCATACTTTACAGAACTAGAGGTTGTCTCTAGTTGTGTAACGATTTGGTGTCTACTGTAAAGTTACAAGAACTTCGTAAATAAATAAATAAATCAGCATTTGACGCCCACTGCAGAACATAGGTCTCCCTTATGGTTTTCATAACCTTGAGGGGTTTTGCCATAATCGCCACGCTCGGCAGGCGGGTTGGCGATCGCAATATGCGGTTGATATCTCAGGAAAACGCTGCTGCCCGGTCTCCTGGTAATTGATTTCCTGAGTCACCTTCTACGACATCCACGGAAGGAATTGGAGTCACGAAATTCTTAATCCGGCGCCACATGGATTTTTTTATGTCCATCGATAATTCTTGAAAACGATGTCCGATTTCATTAATATTTTTTTAGAGTGGTCCTGTATAAATTTGGTTAAAATCTGTGGGAGACATCTTAAAGAAAAAAACTACTTTTTAGTGCGTATTTTTCTTGAATTCAGTTTTTTTTATAAAAAGATCTTTATTTGAAATAAATTGTAGTTTTTTTGTATGTATACTAAATAATAATGCTCTTCTCTATTTTAATAACGATTGGATAATGCGCGCTAACGGCAAAGTCGTTAATTAGGCGGTAATATTCCTTGCGTATCTTAGTAATTCAGTAAAGAGGGGTTTTTGATATATAACTGTTAGAGGTAAGATACTAGGAAAGAGAGGTTGAGAGAGACCACGGCGAAGCTACACTGATCAAATTAAGGAGAAGGTTGATGTCGTGACGTGTCGCCCGGTGAAGGAACTGGCCTGTGACCTCAGCAGTTTGGGGATATTGTACCGACGTGAGTCTAACTCTTAAATATAATTATGATGACTCCTAAAGGGGTCGAAATTCAGTATGAAGAAATCATAATTTTAGCGTACGAAGTCGTGGGAAAATGTTAGTTTACTAAAGTGATTCTAGTTCTTACCTACTACTAGGTACAGCAATGGATTTTTTAGAACAATACATATTTTCTTATTTTATTTATTTGGTTAAAAAAATCATCTTGCGATAACCGGGTTATTCTATAAAAAGTTAAGGACATTTTAGTCTTTTCTTAAAAACGGTTCTGAAACAATCCATTCTCCCGTGATGAGATCGTCCGGTTTTATCTCGTTAAATTTATTTTTTCATCATCTATCACGCGCTGCCAGGTTAGGGCGACAATCTAATAAACTGTCCCGCGCCCCGCTGCGAATATCCGATTATGTACGCGGAAATCTTGTTACCCTACACTGATTAATACTTATGGTCATCTTTTCGTACTCCCACACACGCGTACACGGCGCGCCAAGGGGTACCGAAGGCATTAAACTTTTTTATTGAATTTTCCCGCTGATATATCAACCATGTTGTAGAGTCTCGAAAGCAACGCTCATCCATGGGTGGACCAGCCCTTCTATCACGTAACTATACACTCTATCGGGTTAACCATTCCGACGAATCCAAAGTGTTAAAATATCTATGTATTTGACAGTTCGAAGCAGGCTAAATCAGACAACTCCACACAGTGAAGGATTTGAGTAGTTGCGCCCCTGATATGGCAGATAAACATAAACATAAACATTTACATACAGGCACATACATTGCATCTGGCCCCACACTAGGATACCCTGTGTTGTGGGAACCAGAAACATCTACTTACATCAACAAACAACATCATAGTAAAAAATCAGAAAAGAAATTATACCTACTTAAAGAATTTACATCTTGTTTGTTGAATGTCAATGTAGAATGTTAGCCGCTGTCTTCGGGTGGAGTTTGTAAGGGGCAGAAGACAGAGAAAAAAATAATCACTCTGACCATCACCATCATCTCCAATCTTATTAAATACAATACATTAGTTGGTACGGGTACCTACCCAGATCTCATGAGTGCGTTAAAGATAAAGACATAGATAAATTTATTTGCATAAACATGTGTCAATAATAGTACAATAACATGCATTATTAAGTTGTTAAATCATCATCGTCGTCGTCGTCATCAGCCATTTGACGCCCACTGCAGGACATAGGCCTCTTTCGTGGTTTTCATATCAATGACGGGTTAAATATAACATTGTAATGTTAATTTTGGTCCAACATGTTTTACCAAGAGTGGCGTACAAATAGGAGAGGCCCGCCACTTACAACTGATATAAAAGGTATGAAAAAAAAATTACGTAAAATCGAAAGAAATAAAATGTCAAATAATGTCAACGGTGATTAGTCTATCAAATTTTTTTTAACCTTATCTTAAATAAATTTGTATGTAGTTGTCTGTAGCTCATTGGAATTTTATTAGTATTATATAATGCGTATAATGCTTTTGCCTAATAAAGCTGTCTTCGCCGGCTGTAGACGTAATTAGCTTCCATCACGTCTGTTTCTGATTACCGATGCAGACAGACGTGGAAAAAGCTCAGCGTTCGAGAACTTGCAACGCTAAAACATTCATCATCATCATCATCAGCCATTTGACGCCCACTGCAGGACATAGGCCTCCCTCATGGTTTTTAACCATGAAGGGTTTTGCCATAATCGCCACGCTTGGCAGGCGGGTTGGCGATCGCAGAATACGGTTGGAATCTCAGGAAGACGCTGCTGCCCGTCTCCTGGTAATTGATTTCCTTAGTCGCCTTCTACGACATCCACGGAAGGAAATGGAGAGACGCTATTCTTAATCCGGCGCCACACGGATGAACGCTAAAATATTACATACTCATTATTCTGACCTCAGAGCATATCTGTGATTCTGACCAATGTAGGAAAACTATTTCCTCTACCTCCTGTTGGTGACTGTTAAAAATGCTTATGACATTAAATCCACGGCACTGTAAGATTTTTTTATGTAAGTACAATAAAAGTACTAAAAATAAAATAATAAAGAAAACACTACTGCTGCGACCAGACATACGAACAACGGCCTAGTTAAGAAATTATATGTATTGAGATTGTAAGGCTTCTTCAAATCCAGTGAAAACTAAAGTGCTCAGCATCCAAACCACTGAGTAAATCTTGTCTACTCAACTCGAATGTCCACAGTTCGGAACTGTCCAGCAGGCTAAATATTGAACAGAGAGACGCCATCTTTCTTTCCACGTCACCGGTATCGGTGATCCTTCCGAAACCATTAATATCACTTTTCCGAGCCAATGGAGCAAGTGTTTCTGCATTCAAATGAAGATAAAAAGCTGCGTAAAATATTCCATTTGCTATGCATTAAACGACGCTGCAAAAGTGTTTTAGTGCCTCGCTGTGCGAGTTTCAGTTAGGATTGACGGTTTAAAATCAGTTTACAGTGTCCTACGACCCCTTTACTGATTCGTATTCATTTCATATTATGATAATTCCTCACATAGGTGTGTGATCTGAGCTGTGACGTCACCCGATGGCGACGAAGGTTTTTACGAGCTCTACATTGTAGAGAACAAATTGTGTGTCGCTGCGAGCTCGAATTATACGTAACCCTATTTACCTACGCCTAAACTACTCATTTGAATAACAGTAGTGATGGGAACAGAATTTAAGTAGAGGTAGGTACTGCAAATTTTGCAAATGTTTCATACAAGTTTTGAGGAACACACTTTTTGTGCAACTCTGTATTCTAAAATACCCTCTAGGGTATTTTTTCTGTTTGTCTACAAACAGGTCATAATTTGGTCCAGCATAACGTCCAAATTTACTAAAACATAGGTTTAATTCTATTTCAAAACGATGTCCACGAATACGCATGCAGTGAATTATATAAAATATCGTCAGGATCGTGGTAAGGGGTCAATCGTGGTCTCTACTTACTCGGCCTCAAAACGAAGTAAAAATGTAGTTCAAGTTACGTTAGAATTTCATTTATGAGAAGCTTTGTACGTGTGTGAACTTATCGAATCATATTACTATTGACTTTCAACGAATATATTACTCTACACAGACATTAGTGCTGACATTGAGACATTTAGAGCTATCACTGACGCTGGAATTAGGCGCCACATTAGAGTTCCCAAATTTTCCAGGACTTACCTAAAAGCTTTCAGTAAATAAAATGTATCGCATGTAGTCTTGGTAAATTTAAATTACGTATTTATGTATTGAGTACTCATAAAATATGGAATATATTTCTATTTGCTTGGATGTACCTACCAATAGGTTTAATTCTGAAATAAGATAGTAATAGGCAAAAAGAGTAAAAGTGTTGTACACGATCGTTGGATTCGATGGAAATAAAAAATCTCGAATGAAATTTACTTTCTGGGGTACCACTGAGTTTCCTCCTGTTATTATTTATAACCTGCCAGCACTCAGCACCGATATAGTGTAAATCGAGGTTTTTAATAAAACATTTACCTATAGGCTCGGATAGTGTAGTTCCCATCTCTACGCTGCCGGTGGTAAAGGAGTGTGTCGGCGGCAGCGCCGCGCTTTGCATAAAATCCCCATTTGTCACGACACTAATGCCCGTCCGCCGCAGCGCTGCCCACCCCTCAGCTGCTATGCTTGATGTTATGATGGAATAGCGCTCAACGACGTCATGTTCAAATGCCTCTCGAGGTGGTTTTAGTGAGCTTCGGCTAGTTTCTTTGCGAACAAAATTTTATTATAATTAAATTTTGTAGTTACAGGTAAGTAATAATGTTTAATTTTAATTCCAGAAATATTGTTTTCTTGTAAGCACCATAACTGTACTTTTGTTGTTGTTATGTGTGTTCTGTCTTCGGGACAAACTTTTTTCTATTCTAAAACGGGTCTTGCTTGACTGACTGACGGACAAAAAATGGTCCAATAAGGATTTTATTTTATCACTTTGAGGCCCGGAATCCTGACAATAATCAAGGTTCATGTTATAGCAACTATGTACCGTTTAGGCATTGACAAAAGGGTCCAGACAACAGATGACACAGCCCAATGGTCCCGCCAATCAATCAAGATGGCCCGACTCCTTAGATTGTCGTCTGCCGACATAAACACTTCAATAGCAACGCATTAAATGGTGTCCCCAATTTGACTAGGTACCTACGTACCATTTACGAGTATGGCTCCATAACTCTTAGTTAACGTGCAAACAGTCTCATGTTGGCGCAGCTTATAATAGCCGTTTGTTTATGCCTTATATTAAACACATAATTTAATTTGAGTCAACAACAGTAAAGTGACACGCCCATACCTGCTGTAGGTACAGTCTATAGTGCATAGTCTTTTCACGCACAAACTCTGTTCGATTGCGTGACGGGTGACTTTGAAACTAAAATGTAAAGTCCGCTCTCAACTTTACTGTAGGTGTGGATTTGATATATATATTTTACTATGCACTTAAATGCAATTTTTTAGGGCCTTCTGTCACACGTGAGATTGCAGGATCATTTAAACTAGATTATATAAGCACATGACGGTTGATAGCTAAGTGAGGATCAAGATAGATCCATCGATGGATTGGAGATGAAGAAGGATGATGATGAGAATTTTCTTTTTTTCAGTAGCCATAGAGACTGCCCGTGTAGCGCCGGATTAAGAATAACATCACTCCATTTCCTTCCGAAGATGTCGTAGAAGGCGGCTAAGGAAATACATTACCAGGAGACGGGCAGCAGCGTCTCCCTGAGATTCCAACCGCATACTGCAATCGCCAACCCGTCTGCCAAGCGTGGCGATTATGGAAAAACCCCTCATGATTAGGAAAACCATGAACAAGGCCTATGCCCTGCAGTGGGCGTCAAATGGCTGATGATGACTAGAGACTTTCTGAAACCGTGTATAAGTTAACCGCGCCTGTGACACCGGATTTCCTTTCAGAGTGCAAGGCTCAGTGCTAATTGTAGGTATCTTATTTTCCGTATTCGGCACAAAATATTTTGTATTAGCATATTTTGCATGGAAAAATACAGTAAGTATACTTTGATATAGACTTGTCCGTTTCAGAATGTATTTGAAATATTGACCTTACATGAAAAAGATCTGCAAAGGATTTACGTATCGAAATATCTAGCTTCGGTAAGTGAAGTGGCGAAAACGTTTACAGTAAATAAAAGTGAGACGATGCGATGGCACCTCCGCGCATTCGTATTGAATTAAGTAAGAGCTTAGGTTTAGCTGCTTAGACCCCTCGAGTGTTTGCGTCATAAACCCGCACAAATGTCCCGTTTATACTTCATAAAATTTATATGCATTTTTATTCCGCCAGTAAAATTCGATTTGACTATTTTGTTGGTCGTCTACGTGAGATACATAGTAAGGTACTTTCTGAGAAAATAACAAGGCAGGTAGTTAGATCTGAAATTGAGTAAGATTCTATTTAGCTTACGAAGCCAATCGAAGGTTATCTCCAAAATGTGAAATTCCAGAAATTTATTTATAACAACTTTCAACGCATTTTGTTTTTTTTCCAATATTATCTTCTCAAATGCAGATTTACTGTTTTTGTGTTTTGTAGTGACGCTCTTTAAACACAATGTTTAAGCCATTTATGTGTTCAATAGAATAGACATTCATGAGTGATTCTTCATGGGTGAGATTTTCAGTGGCCCTGCTTGGTTCACTGCCTAAATATTACAATAAAATTCGGCAAAAAATACCAGTACATAGTTTAGATGTTAACCTATCTGGCGAGCACGTATGATTTTAGAAAAGCCTCCTAAAACATACTGAAAAAAAAATCTAGAAGGCCTTAACTCTGATATTCCGTGACGCGTCCCTCTCCAGAATCTGACATACAGTGGTAAATTGGGTAAAAAGTAAGTGATACTTTTACGATTAAACTATGTTCCCGTATTACAGATTAGTTAATAGTATACCTATAAATTAAATTCTGTTTAAAATTAGACAGTAGTATTATCACAAAACCATATTTTCTGAGTGTCCCGAACCTACTCCTGATTGCATTAGCACTTATGAACTGTGCTGTGCATAATTCATAAAGCATTCCAGAAGGGTGAGTGACCGACGATATTAGACATCGGTCAGTCACCTTAACCCAGAAAGCAAGGCTACGCTACATTAAAGAGTTCATGGTTTTTGTCCAGGGTGGTTTCTGAATTCTGTGCACCCAATATATGGGACAATTAACATTCTAATGATTGGTGATATTTTGTAAGATATGCATAACAGAGCCTAAATTCTGGCAGTGATTTATTGGTTTTAAAACATGTTTTCCATTTCGAAAAAAATCGAAATAACATATATTTTCCGACTTCTGTGGTTGTGACTTCCGTGTCATTCGGTGGCTTTTTGAGCACCGAAGTCAGAAATCTACTCCACGGGAGTAAATCCTAATTATATTAACTAAAACAGACGATTCGCCAAGTGAGAACTTGATTTGGTGAAAATGTGTATTTTTGAAGAATAAAAAGCTTATGGGTTCTCACTCGAGGGTTGTATCTTGTAAAATTTTCTTATCCACATATTATTTTGTGAATCAAATTATTACTGACACCGGAAGAAAAATACCTACTAAGGCAGATAAGCAGGGTCTTTTCTAAGTACGCGCTATTTACCATGCAAATTAGGACATAGCTGAAATAGCCCATAACATGGTTTGAGAAAACACTAAAAATAAATTAAGCAGAGATTCTATGCTGAATTCAAGAAAAAGGGAACCATTAAACAGCAGGAAAAGCCTTTCAAAAATTGATACCAAACTACCTTGCCCTGGTCAACCTGCCATCTTCCCCTTTGCCAAGTGTCCCGCCCATTTCCACTTCAATCCCGAGGCTCTTTCGCCAGTTTCGTCAGTTATATTTGAAATTGTTTTACGAAACGTAGCACATTCATAATTTCAGTTTGACCTGAATTCGGTGATTGAAATATAAGGTTTACTGCACAGAATAATAATCCTGTAAAGCTAAAAAAAAAATTGACCACTGGAGTCAGACGTCCCCCCCGCCCCCAAATAGAGAAATGCTCTCATGTACCTATGTAGGATAATGATTTACCGGAATCTGCGATACTGGTTGTTAAAGATAATTTGTATCGGCCTGGCAACTCACCGGTCTCCGCACCTTAACTCTAGCGCGCAGCTCGCTGCTCTGCGTCAGTCCATTGTTAGTCCAGGCACCACAAATTATTCTTCAACGTCCATAGGGCTCAATGAAACTCGTTGGCACATTTAACGTCTTCGACGTTGAATGATTACGTATAAATCACGAAAAAACACATAGAGCGCAATTCCTCTTACGTTTGAATTTTTATCAATGTGAAGAGTGTGCCACGTCACCGTCAGAGGCGCGACGATCACCCGGAAGGCACCAGTGCGAGTATTTAGATTGGATCACGGATCGTCACCAGAACAAAAAACTTTTATTATCTAAAATACGCGAACCATTCCAGAATGTGTTGTTTGTAAGAAAACAAATAAAAATAGAATTTAAAACTCGTATTACAGTACGAAACACTGGTAGAGCGCATAAAGCACGATTAAATGAAGCCCTAATATTTAGAAAAACAAAAATAAGAGAGAAAAATCTTGTGGAACAAAAGTTATTGCTAAGCATAAACTCTAATTGCCGTGCTTCAGAAATCACGATGTCATCAAGTTGACACTTAATATTTTTCCTGCAGTTCCCTGCATCAAACAGAAAAGATTAAAAGTTGTGAAAGATGAAATGCTATAAGTAGGTGACTGAAACAAGAGACAGGAACACACTGCAGTATGGTTCTTTGTTTTAATCTCGTTTTATCAAACACCTTCCTACCCTAGCTACAAATATATTAAATTTTCAGCTTACCCTTTTCGGGTTCCGAAAGTGTTTGCTGAAGAAGTAGACAAATTTAGATACAAAGACGGCTAAGACACACGCAAGCAACTCAGAGGTATTCAATAGAAGGACGGTAACGCATTTAAGGGTGCGCATTGAGCTCCTAATGTAGTTAAGCCCCTGTTTGTGAAGGGTCTCGAGGATTCCCAAATTAACGATTTCCAACAGATAGATTTGTCTCGTCGATTTGATCCGCGACTGCTCATCCGAGGCACAGAGTGGAAAGATACGGAGAGGCCACTTCGGATTTTTAGCCCATAAACAAATTACCAGTGCCAAAATTTCTGTTGGCAAATACGAAAGTTAGTTAAAAAGCCGTGTTTATACGTAAAGAGGTCAGCGATCGGCCGTTGCACATAGTAAAGTCCGTAGATACAGCTTGACTTCCGAAGGGTTCTATGGAAGAAACTGCTATTAACAATAAGGCCGCCAATTGTACCACGTATCTTTACATTTTTATGACATGTGATCTGGTGTACAATAAAGAAACTCGAGAAAGACAATGTCGCTCTACGCTCCGAGATCACTGAATTGAATGTACGTTTGAACCAAATGGAGCAACATTCGCGAGCAAATAACCTAGAGATTCAGTGTGTTCCAGAGTTCAAAAATGAGAACTTAATTAAAACAATAACTCAAATTAACAAAGTTATTGAATCGGATGTCACCGAGAGCGATATACACCACTGCACACGCATTGCCAAGTTAAACAACAATTCTTCGAGACCACGATCGATAGTGGTACAGTTTTCCAGCCCCCTGGTTCGTGACCGTGTCCTGGCGTCTACCATTAAGTACAACAAAGCCCACCCCACAGATAAACTTAACTCGAGCCACTTAGGCATAGCTGGCGAAAAGAAGGCTGTATTTGTTGTAGAGCATCTATCGGCTGCTAATAAAGCGCTTCATGCAGCAACCCGTGCCAAAGCAAAAGAGCTGGAGTACAAGTTTGTTTGGGTAAAACACGGCAAAATTTACGCTAGGAAGGCAGAATCGGCCGATCATATACTAATTCGTAACTTAGAGAGTCTCAACCTTTTAAAGTAGTTCCTAGATTAAGTATAAAACTATTGCAAGCTGTATAGAGTATAAATTAATATAGAGCTTTTGAGTACCTTGAAAATATATTACCAAAATGTCAGAGGGCTACGCACTAAAACTCACGAAATATACAGAAACATTCTTTGCTCTACATTTGATATTATTGTACTTACTGAAACCTATCTGAACAGCAATATCTATGACTCAGAAATTATAAGCGATGGATATGTGCTCTATAGAAGAGATCGGGAAAGTGTTAACTATAGCAGGCGTAAGAGCGATGGTGGTGGCGTTCTGATTGCAGTTTCAAATAAATTAAACTCGCGCAGAATACTTAAGAACGAAAGCGAAACCTGCGAAGATCTTTGGATTGAAATCGAAATATCTTCCTCTGTTAATAAAAGGCGTATCTTAAATATTTGTGCAGTGTATCTGCCACCACCACTAAAAAGTGATTTACTTGAAGCCTTCATTGATAATTGTAATAGAGTATCAGAGAATATGGATGACGTTTGTATTATCGGAGACTTTAACTTAAGTTGTATTGAGTGGCCTTGTGTTAATCCCTTATTATCTCATCCCAGCAGTAACGGCTCACCGCTAGCTCTCACCTTAATGGATTTTCTATCACTTAACAACCTAACTCAATCAAATACAATCCTCAATAAAAATAACAAAGTTTTGGACCTTGTACTATCAAACTCTCTTCCAATGCAAGTTGTCAGAGCAGATACAGCTCTTGTTCCAATCGACACATATCACCCCCCTCTCGTTTGTACTATCTCAATTAAAACAGAGAAAAACCTTAAACACAACAATGACAAAAAATTACGACCCAACTTCTTTAAAGCTGATTACGAACTCATCAGGGGAGCCTTAGATAGAATTGATTGGATTACACTATTTTCCCAATGCGAAGGTGTTGATGAAATGTTGGACACCTTTTATGAAAAACTAAATGAAATAACCCTTCTTTACATTCCACTAAAAAAATCTATCAAGGGCCGCTATCCAAAGTGGTTTAATGGTGATCTTATAAGAATTATAAAAGAGAAGAATAAGCTAAGGAAAAAGTACAAAATATTCAAAAATCCTTTAGATGAAATATCACTTAGCATTCTAAATAAGCGAATTGAAAAAGTTTCCAGAGAATGTTATAAAATGTATATTTCAGACATAGAGAGCAAGATATGTGCTAACCCTAAATATTTCTGGTCTTATGTGAACGGTAAACGTAAAGCTTCTAGCACCTATCCAGCAGTAATGCACGACGCGAATATTACAGCCGTGACTGGATTAGATATATGCAATTTATTCGCAAACTACTTTTCTTCGGCCTACTCAAAAAATATAGATAGAGCATCTCGGCATAATATAATTAGAAGTACCAACACGTTTTCTGCACTTCACATCCCGCTAAATAATATATTGAAACAGCTCAAAAGCCTCGATGCTTCAAAAGGCGCTGGACCGGACGGCATTCCAGCGTTATTTGTGCGTGAGTGCGCAAATGAACTTTACATACCGTTGCATTTAATATTCAATCGATCCTTGGAATCAGGGACTTTCCCGACATTCTGGAAAGCAGCTAAAGTTGTTCCTGTGCATAAGGGAGGCGATCTGGACAATGTCTCAAACTATCGACCAATATCGATAATGAGTGTTTTTGCTAAGGTCTTCGAATCTTTGATTTGTCCGTTTGTACACTTTTATAGTAAAACCCTATTTACACCCCACCAACATGGTTTCACGAAGGGTCGCTCCACTGATACCAATCTAGTGTCCTTTTGTGATAACTTGACGACCTCTGTTGATTCCAAAATACAAGTTGATGCTATTTACACTGACTTTACAAAGGCATTCGACAGAGTTCCCCACAAAATACTCTTAAATAAGCTGGAAGGTTACGGATTCTCGGGTTCGGTGCTGAGTTGGTTTGAAAGCTATTTGTCCAAACGTTCTCAGTATGTGGTAGTAAACGGATTCCAGTCAGATCCATTCCTGACTGAGTCAGGAGTTCCACAGGGATCTCATATTGGACCCTGGCTTTTCAATTTGTTTGTTGATGATGTGACAGACCATATTTTGCACTCAAAACTGTACCTCTTTGCTGACGACCTCAAACTAACTAGGAACGTTTTATGTTTGCAAGATGCCGAGCTTTTACAAGATGATATAAATAGATTAGCGAACTGGTGTGAAGACAATGGAATGATGCTTAATCCTAAAAAGTGCTATCACATAAAATTTACTAGAAATTTTAATATATTTCTCACAAAATACAGTATCAATGGTGTTGTTTTGCAGGAAGTACAACAGATACGGGACTTAGGGGTAATTCTGGATGCAAAACTTACATTTGTGCCGCATATAGATCAGATTATTTCCAAGGCCTCAAAGATGCTAGGTTTCACAATTAGAAATTGCAAGGTGTTCGGGAGGGCTTCGACCAAGATAGCTATTTATTCCTCTCTGGTTCGGAGCATTCTTGAATACTGTAGCGTAGTTTGGTCTCCATTTTATAATGTTCATATCATGCGAATAGAACGAATCCAAAAAAGGTTCTTGTGGCATCTAGCTTACACCAGTGGAATTTCCAGAGACATAAAAGGTTATAAGGATAGACTACTGTATTTCGAAATGGATGGATTACACTCTAGGCGATTATTACTTGATGCAACCTTCCTCTTTAAAATTCTGAGAAATAAAATGGACTGTTCGCAAATACTATCCCAAATTAATCTTAAAGTACCAACCAAATATCCTAGGTATAGAATAAATAAACTGTTCAACCCGCCTTGTTCCAGAACCAACCTTAAACACAACGCTACAATTCCTCGTCTCTTGCGACTGTACAATAAATTATCAGCTTTCTCTGTCGACATCTTCTCTGATAATATGTATACATTTAAGGAACAAATCAAGCATATTTTTAAATCTGGAGTACCTACATAATGTTTTCTTGCATTCAACTTAATTTTGTTTATAGCTTAACCGTAGATTTATAAAATTAGACATAAATTTTAAGTTAACTTAATCACTAGCAAAGGTGCATGCTGTGGCAACCTTAATAGGCTAGGCACTTACCTTATAACCCTTTAATTTCTATAATCTATAATGTATTAGTGTACTAGCTACTGGTTGTCCTAATAAAATAAAATAAAATAAAATAAAATAAATAAAAGAATATTGTTATCTTATTTGGCAAAAAAATGTTAAGCACTCTTTCTGGACAACAAAATCAAAATCAAAATCAATTTTTTTTATTCAAAGTAGCACAGAAACTGCGACTTAATGAACGTTACAAGTTAAACTAGGTGTCCATTTCAAAATCTAGATCATTTTGGAGAAAAAATGAACAAAAAAACTCCAAACTTAGTCTTTTCAAGTCCTTAATTTACAGGATTTATATAAATGTTCTAAAACTCATGCATTGAACTGGCTTTAAGGGCATTATGAGGTATTCCGATTCACAAGCATCTAATGGTGAATATGCACCAGATCAGATTAGTTTAGAACATCATGAGTTCTAAACTAATCTGATCGTATCCATATTCACCATTAGATACCGTTAACACTCAACACCAAATATATCAAATTATACATTTTATTTCAAGCAATATTTTCCGTGTGGCGCCGGAATAAGAATAGCGTCACTCCATTTCCTTCCGTGAATGTCGTAGAAGGCGACTAAGGAAATCAATTACCAGGAGACGGGCAGCAGCGTCTTCCTGAGATTCCAACCGTATGCTGCGATCGCCAACCCGCCTGCCAAGCGTGGCGATGGTGGCAAAACCCCTCACGCCCATGAAAACCACGAGGGAGGCCTATGTGATGCAGTGGGCGTCAATTGGCTGATAATGATGAATATTTTCGGAAAGTCGTAGAATTTGCTACGGCTGCGGCCGGCCTTATGGTTTCAGCTGCTTTTCGGTCGGTTGGTCGGTCTATATACCGTTAATACCATAGCAATGCAAACGCTGCTTCGAGGTCTTCTTCTATCGGAGCGGTGTTCTGTGTTCTGTGTGGACGCTGCTCGCTCGTGTTTATGTTAATTTAATATAGCGGGGGTCCCGAATCGGTTATGACAATGATGGGGCGAAGCGAAGACGCTGTGGATTTGATTCTGACTCTGACGTGAATTATGGAGAGGTGGATGATTTTTTGTTGTGCACATCTATATTTAGTTTTACAAATAAAAACGATTTAGCGTATTTGTAAATAGCGTCATAAATTTTGAATAACAATTGTAAATATGTAATTGTAAATATGGGTAGGTATCTGGTTGTGGTATCACAGAGAGAAAGAAGATATATCTAAGTATGTAATGAGTTACACAAGGCGTTGTTAAGGCTGGGTTCTCCAACATTACCCCTAGAACAGGTGTTTTAAAATACAGTTCACTCTCTAATGGTTAGTATTTAAAATTTGAAGAAAATATTTACTACTTTTCAATGGCCTATCCAGGGCCATCGGTAATTATTTTTATGAATTTTTTTGAAGTATATAGCATAAAAAATCGTAGTCTTGGATAATAAAAAATATACTAAAATAACTATCACTTAATGTGTTAGTGACGTCGGTCGTCAAAATTCTATCAACAGGATTTTTATTTCAAAAATACCTACTTTTCCCCCAACAACACTAGCGTAGCGCATAAGTCCCAAACAAAACCGTGTGCTCGGAGAACCCGGCCTCGAGGGAGTCCCCGGAGTCAACAATCCCACCGAGGAAAAAAAAATCACAATCGTATTTGCAAAAAGTTTATTAGATATAGTTTTTTCATTAGGATATCTTAAAAGTGGATATCTTAAATCTCAATAATGATGAAAGCTATTTTAGAACATACAGATAAGGTTAGATTAGAACATTTTATTGTACCACTAGAAAATGTATTTTACATTAGAAGGCTTACATATCACATATTAGAGCCTATTACCAGGCCAAGAATCTAAAACTAAAGCATTAACCAAATCTACCCTTTTTTAGCGGAAACCGATTAAAGTTCTACATATAAACCCGAGAGATGGCCAGTATTAAGACTATCCTTGTGATCTCTCTGGTGATCATTATCAAGTAAGATTTCAATCGCGAGGTTCAACAAAATATTCTCACGAGTTAACATAATTATAACAAATGAAGTATAAGTGAATACTGTTCCACGAACATCGTCGTCCTCCTCAGGGAGCGCATTAGCATCGATTGTAAAGTTTCGCACGCGGCTCCAGCTCGTAGCAAAAATCACAGCTATGAACGCAATAAGCCATAAATATCGATTCGAGGGTCGCGCGAACACACGCAGCGTTCACACCGGACGATGTTCCAACTCAAACAAAATTTATGAACGTCAATGTTGCTAGCATAACATAAGCAACCTATATACGTCCCACTGTAGGGCACAGGCCTTCTCTCAGGGAGAGATTATGGGCTTAATCACCACGCGTGCCCACCGCGGATTGGCGATTTCAAGCGCTGAGGTATATGAATAGCAAATTGTGAGCGTCATCCACAACACAGGTACGCCTAGTGTGGAGTCGCTGTGAACTCATAAATTAAACTTTTGCTGCCTACCCACCTTTTGTAACCAAACAATCATAATATGATACATACGCTGTCTTGTTAAGACCATTAAAGACTAGTATTTAGTACAGTCTTACTGGTGAAGATAAAAATTTAATTTTTGCCTTTACTTTATTGTCTGTAATAGTGTCAATAATTTTCTCATTCTCATTTTCTCCTACCCCTGTATCTAGTTTAACATAAAAACGTTCAGTTTTTAAAATATGAAAAAGTCCTTTTGTCAAGCCATAAAAGGCATGACACGTGTAAACCAAGCTGCTGCCCTAAGCAAACAGTACAGCAAATGTTATTGAAGAGACAAAAAACTCTTGTTATTGTTCTGAGTGTGCCATCAACGCGGGCGTCAAAGGGTGCAAACAGAAGGTCCTAATTAAAAACCACAGCTAAACTCTTGAGTAAAAACTGCACTATGATGCCACGGTCGAAGCCGACAGATTTTTAATGACTTCACACACGAAAATCTAGGTTTTTTTTTCAGAGATTTTGAATAACGATCTTATGACATGGAGCATTTACGTATAAACTAACGTTAATCTTGTTTGAGATCCCGACGGTTCGATTATTCATTTTTGTCACGAATATTCACCAAAAACGAATATTTGACGATACGGCGTGTTGCAATTTTAAATTCGTTTTCTAAATTAATATTTCTTTGTGGAGAAAGAGGTTTCTCGTAAGGAGCTGTCCGGTAAATCTGCAAAAAAAGTGCGGCGTTGGCCCTCAATATCTCCGTAGCCGTTGATTTCCTTTTGATAAAATGTTTGTAATATTATTAACTTAATTCCGGATTCACTTACTTGGTTTCTGCCGGAAGAGCCCGACAAAAATTCATAGCCAATTCCGGAATGAAGGTGTTAGCTGATTCCAGACTTAATGTTTGCAATATTTTTGAACTATGACTTTCGTAATAGGTAGGTACCCATTATTAACTTAACTTCGTAAACACTTACCTACTTAAGTTTTTGTCAGAAGAGTCCAATAAAATTTATATCCGATTCAGCAATTAAGTTAATAACGTTTGTAATACGTGGGATACGTGAAGAATATATTATGGGCTTTGGGAAAAGCGTTAGCTTATACCCGGTAAATCTTGTTGGAATATAATAATGACTTTCAAATAACAAAATCATTCGTCCTGGCACTAAACCAGGATACCCTGTGCTATGGTAACCAGGCAAGAACACCGCAAACACAGAACTACACCTTTTCATATATATTAAAATTCGGACTTCCTGACCACCGAAAGAAGTCTCTCTGTGAGCCACTACATGCACCGAGGTGCGTGCGAAATGTCGGCGGCTGCGGTCCGCGCCGCCCCTGTGCCGTGTGCCCGCTAGGGGGTTCAACAATGGTGCCACTGGCTTTATGATTCTTGCCTGGATATAATAGTAATAACGTCCAGTCGTCCTAATCAATAACCTCGCCTTCCTCTTTGCAGTGTTTGTGTTTTGATTTGCCAAAACGAACTGTTACTTCTTGTACTAACTCCGTCAGTGTTCTTTACTGAACTTCATGATGTCACTGCACATTACTACTTACATAATAATTTACGTAAAATGCTGTATTACTTGTTACGTGAAAAAAAAATTAAAACATCTAGAAGGATAAAAAGGCAGAGGAAAGTAATTAAAAAACGATTTTGACCAATTTGAAAAGAAGGTGGATATCGCAGCGAACCAAAAGGAGCTGCGAAAGAACGTGACCGGAATACATGTGGTGTGATAGGCGGCACTGATAAGAGTCCTACACCCAGATTTTACATTTTGTTTGTTGAATATCAACATATGAAATATTGTCTCTATGCAAAGCCTTTATCACAGCATGAATGTAACGCAAGATGGCCCTTGAAATCCGAAAAAAATTGTGCCTAATTGAGACTATTCGAATCGTAAATAGGAATGGAACATTTTCATTAAAGATCAATCATAGTACTCTTTAAAACTCATTCAAATCGACCCTCAAAAATCTGAATCCACCACTCTTGGTGACTCTTGTAGGTACCTAAGAAGCTACGCCTGATGACGTGCGTTCTTACAGGTTAAAAACACGTCCTTTTATAATAGGTGTTAGAAACAGCCGTATGCAGAACATGCATGGACGTGGAAGAAACAGCCGCCCGCGTGCTAGACAGTGGACTGCGTACAGTCGGTTATTCTACTGGTGATAGTAAAGATAACAATGTTTGTCTCGGGACTTAAAAAGTCAAGTGCAGCTTAACTGTAAGCAATGTCGTTAAATTGAAGACCAATTTTTATGACAATAAATATCTCTTGTTACAAGTCGAAAATAAACTGGCAGCTCCTTTGAGTTCAATTCCATAACGATTTTAGTGTGTATCCATATCAAGCTTGGTAGGGTTGGAGCTGGCTGCTGTAGGTGAGGGCCGCTCAACAAGGGGACGCCCCGGCAAGGTGCAGCGAGGGACGCAAGCGACGCGCGTGTCAAATCTCGCCATTGTGTCGCGGTGACGCGTGCGCCGACTTCTAGATAGAAGCGAACAGAAGGTCAGCAAGGTCTAAATGGCCCGTTGGTCTAAAGGTGACACGCTTGACTACCAAAACAGAGGTCGAAGGGCCAGTTCCCGATTTATACAAATGGCCTCAATCTCGGTGTATGAGTTTCGGAACCTGTTCCCAATTCTCCTGTGAAGTATTTGTGTAGTTTTGTGTACTCTCTCTCTCTGAGAGAAGGCTTGTGCTCTGCAGTGGGACGTATATAGGCTACATAAAATTTAAAAAAAAAACTTAAAAAATGTAACTAGCCCTTGCTCTAAGCTTGCTAAGTTCAGCTATTATGTAATTTACAAGAGTGCACAGTTTGATGTAAGTTGACCAGACCATAATTATGAGTAAGAGAAATAATACATTTAAGTGTTCCTGAAATAATGCAAAACCTGAAAGCTGTTCAGTATCAATTATAATATAATTAATCCAATCCCAATCGTTTTACTTTTCACACAAATAGAGCGCAACAAAATTCAAGATGGTATGAGGAGCAATAATATGTATTGAGAATTTTAAAATTTTCCGTTTATTGGAATACTTTTGATTTTATAAAATGGACATATGTACTTCTATGCAAAATAATGATTTACTCGAGGCTGCCACATTAATTTCATTTTTCAAAATGTGAAAAAAAACATGCGATTAACAGTTTGACAAATATCAAAACAATTGGAGAGGATTTTAGAGGTAATCCAGTTAGCTGTCGTCATCAGTAATTAAAGGATGAAACATACCAACGCGGTGGCATTGTCGGTCCATACAAACGTCCGTATAAATACTACCACCTGTCACCTCCCTCGCCACCGCGTTGGTGTGTTTCATACTTAACTTGGAGCTGACCTTTCGCGTCGCCTTTGTCGCGTGTGTGAACTCGCCCTTACTTCAGTGACAGTTAAATATTATTATTAGAAGATTTATCGCGTAGAAAATTGCAGTTATTGTCCTCAGTTATGAATGACGCTGATATTTCACATGAGCATGAATTACTTTTAATGTTAATTATGCATGTAGTGTAGGTGAGGGGTCCTTTCCGTGTTGCGTCATTGAATTACGAATATAACGACGAAGTATTATGTACAAGTCATAATTTTAAAATAATTACCGGCTGACGGCTGTTTTACTTTAGGCATGACTTTGCTGCGGCTGTTTCATGAAATATTCTCTAATTAGGAAACGGACTTTATTTAGGCTTACTGATCATAATTATAATAACGTCCATACCATACAAAGACTCGTACTGGTCCGAAACTTAGATACCCTGTGCTATCATAACCAGACCCGTTTCCTGGTGGTCATACTAATGTGTCATTTCAGTATTACTGCGAGGATATACTACATGTCCTCGCAACATGGACAGTTCTTTGTGATATTCATTGCTACTGTAGGGCTGAGCAGAGTACACGCACCTATTCACAACTTCACTCCCACTTACACACCTACTTACTCTTCAAGCTAACTCCTGCACACACCTGCATAATATACTTTGATTTTTTATCATCCCACCAGCAGCCATTTGACGCCCACTGAAGGACATAGGCCTCCCTCGTAGTTTTCTAAGCTTCCCGGTCTTGTGCCGCCCGCATCCAGCGAATCTTCGCCCCTCCGTAATGAAGTCGTCAGTCCATCTGGTTTTTTATATCATCATAAGCAGCCTATATACGTTCCACTGTAGGGCACAGGCCTTCTCTCAGAGAGAGGGCTTTTATATATAAAATAAAATTGTCTCTAGACCGCTGCAGTTGAGGCGAGTTCTCAAGATAGTGGCAGCATTCCCCCTCTGAATTTCAATCATAACAAAATTATTAGTTAATCACACTCCTCTGTGGTAATGAAACACCATCATGGTGATCCAAAGGTTGTAATGTACCCAAACATTGTTAGACCACGTTCCTTAGTTATTCTCTCTGAAAATTACTCCAATTTTATTTAAAAACAATAATGCCCACACTTTCCACAAACGGCCATATGCGGGGCAGTTTGCATGCACTGAGACAGAATTAATCCAAATCTCCCGCTCACCCACCTTCTGTCCAATCTTCGCTTCCCAGGGACATTATTAGACAATCCCATTGGAGTGCGGGCGAGCGTGCCGTCTCTACTGTACCTACCTACTATTGTTGAGATATCCGCAGAAGTCCCTCTTTAACCCTCATGATAATATTTTCCTTAGTATTCTGTGCAGACTCGAGCAGCTAATAAGCACGCAGAAAACTTGGGTCTGCATTTATCATCACATCTGATATCCCCAAGATATATCCAAATATTAATAAATTTAATAATCTTTAGTGAGATACGGGGTAACGTATGTAAGACATGAGCTTTGAATGCTGGCTGCTTTAGTTCTTCTTTCCATTGCCGTTTTTAATATATAGTTTTTAAGATGATGCTCATCTTTCACTAAGCTTTTCCTCACAAAAGGGCATTACTATTCACTTTAATCGAAACTGTAACAGACCTTCTGTCTGCTTGCAGTACTTACGCGCATCAGAATGTGGTCCACGTGTCGTTTTTGGATCCTCTCGCAGATAACCTTAATGAAAAGATCCCTCGGCCGATAGCGGCCGCCCGACATGTCGCAGGCGCGGTGATACCATCACTGTTGGCCTGTGACAGATGTTCAAGTGAATCTGCTTGATTATGGTTCAATACTCGCAGCAGATTTTCATCTCTAATTATAGTGATTTTCAGCAATAAAATGAAATAAAACTAGTCCACTTCGGGTTTGGGAGATTACTTTTATATCATTGTCTGCCAATGTTTGTTCACTGCTGGACAAGGCCTTCCCCAGGGCACACCACAAAGACATGCTGCCCATGAGGCGGTTTGGCCCGTAATCATCATCGATTCACTTTCAAATCACTCTAGTACATAATACGTACATACTCCTGACCCAGGCTCGAAACTTGCCACGTTCCTGATTGTAATTTTCTTGAATGAGATTTGCTAACGGACATGGTTATACTGAGCACCAGATATTCCATAAATAAATAACATATTTGGTTTTGCACTTTTTTCTGTCTCAGCTGTAGGTATTATGCTCTTGACGATTTACTATCGTCCAAGAGCTCAGTGATCTTACTACACAGATCCTACTATTTTTCTTTAACCACCACAACCAAGTGCAGCAAATCTGGCGGTGAATTTTTTGTCTTTCCACAGTGAAGTCAGAAACTCCCCTCAGCATAAACTCCGACGCAGAACTGAAGTCATGTGAAATACTAACGCGTGCATTGGATTTAATAAAAGCGTGGCTAACGCGACTGTAGCGGGAAGCGGGATGAAAGGCGATTACGCGGCGCGCACCGGCCCGGCTCTTCCACCTATTGTTTGTCCTGCGACCGTGTAGATTAAATGTGGGAAGACTGAAAGGTCTGCTCAGTATGAATTAAATCAGAGTTCAAAACGATCTTCTAACGCTTCGGCCAGAATTTGTGTAGGTTTAGCGAGTGTACGTGGTGGTGATCGTCAGCTTCTAGACTATTGAAGGTAATATTCTAATTTTTTTTAATGTGACCTTTTTTAGGGAGCAGGGTACCACTGCCTTAGTGATAAGGTCACTGTAAAATGTTCATTGAGTAAATTATCTTTTATCTTTTTATCTTTTAATTAAAAATACAAATATGATAAGTAGGTATATTTAAACATGTATCGGCCGTTCTCTGTTAGCTAATGCTTTATATTTAATAATCCATTCCAGTCCTTCTTTTTTCATCACCATCATCAGCCATTTGACGCCCACTGCAGGGCATAGACCTCTCTCATGGTTTTCATAACCATGTAGGGTCCACTTTTGAATTACCTGAATTCTCTCAGTTCTCTGAATTTTAACCCACTGCATTTTGAGATCATATTTTATCTGAAAATTCACATCACTAACATCATCGTTATTAACGTAACTAAGCAAATTGATGTACCTATGTATTCCCATAAACTTATAAAGATTTATTTAAGACTAACCACAGTAACCATTCATGAGCCAATCACTTTTACCTACTTACAAAGCTACTAACTTGTAACAATAAAGTATGTATTTATCTTCTTGGTTTGTGGCTCGGCACACCTACAAAATACCCTATTTATGGTTATTCAAATGCATTATGTATTTTTTATTAATTTTTGTATTCCCAATCTATAATTTTATGGTAGTAAATTATTTGTATGTGTCTCAAAGCGCAAATAATTTTTTTTTATCTATCTATCCGTCCATTTTTTTTGTATTTTCTCTAGTTCCGCAGAGCCAGCAATAGTCGAAGGCATTAACTAATGTGTTGTGCGTTGCGCACCCCTCGCGTAGCGGCTCAGTCTTGTTGTTTTTCATTTAGTATTTTTAACGAATTCAATCCCGTTTTAATTTGATCGCGACGCTTTAATTCCTTGCTTATTTGCTCTAATAGGCTGCGAGCTTTGTTTGTCCGGGGAGATTAACGTCGTCGGTAAATAGGTAGGTACTAAATCACAATAACAAAATTTAAAGTGCTTATGCTTGCGGTTTGCAATTTGTTTGAATTTTGACCTGTTTGTTAATAAAATAGCACTGAACATTTGTGGTCGTGGTCGACCATTATTACTATACCTAATTACAATGTTAAAAGCTATGCGGTATCTGCCTTTAGTTGGTAGGTATTTACATAATTATTTTATACATCAATTCCAATGTGTCAAGTTTAATCCTGGTGGCACATCGAATAAATTAAGTTAAAAGTAAAAGGAAATTGGACATTTATTTACAATAAAAAACTACTATACCGTACTAAATGAAGTAAACATAAAATTTGATGATTAAATGTACTCTATTTATGTTAGTCAGTTACTACTCAGATTATAACCATATTTCCTGGCGTAAAATAAATGCTTGTCATGTTTTTTATTTCAATATTATCTTAAACTAAATCAACCAAATTGGTTAATAAAACAAGAAATTTAATTTATAAAAAATTAAGGTCAGACACTGCTGCTGATCAGTAAGGTGCCGTGCTGAATTAAAACGTGATGGATTTGTCGTGACTCGTGTTTACATGAGAACTCTAATACTTTCACAAAACCTCATTCGTCACGATTGTCTGAGCTATTTACCATATGAGTTACTCACATTGTACTTATTTTTTATTTTATTTTATTTATTAGGTTCCCTTCACTTATAAATAAAAGGATAGAAAAACTCATAAACTCAAAGATTTAAACAAAAGAAGATTATTTTAATTTTTTTTTACAATTGTCTATTAATGGTCTTACTGCAATTAGATTTCTAAAGCAACTCCGCCAAAACGTCGGACAAAAAGCAATTAAGTTTACCTAACAAATCTAATCACAATTAGACCCGTTCAATGTAGAACAAAATATGTAGCTCAGTAGAGTCATTCCAGCACAACTTGAAAGTGAAATAGGTTCTCATGAAAAGACGAAGCTGTGCGTAACGACAATATTCGATGGCCGGAGCGTGGCGCACTCACGTGGAAGCTGGGGAGTGGTGGCACACGCGGACATTCAGTCGGATCGAAACACACAGAAGTCCTACTCGTACAATATTCACAAGATGACTAGCGCCGGTCGCATGACAGAAAGTTTTCTTTTTCTTTACTATGTTCATTTGTGGTACTCTTTAATTGTAGAATGCGAGTGTTCGTGTGCAAAGCAGGGAAAAAATCTTCTTAAAATGTGAAACATCTGTACTTTCAGCTCTATTGAAAAAGACAGGCCGGGCCAACCTCTCTTGTAATTAATAATCTCTCTCTCCGGAAAGGTTTTTAATTTGCGGCACACGTGCGTCGCGAATCCGCCGCGTGCGATCCATATAGCATCCATACAAGCCATGCAACTCCGCCGTGGGGAGAGGTCAGCCGGAATAGGTGCACCGATGTGGGAATTTGTTGTGCAGAATAGGGGTCCGGGAAAAGTGTGAATAATTTATTTCGAATCGGGTCAGCTTTGATTGTGCACCCTTTATCTCTGTGGGAGAAAACAATGGTACACTTTATATCGTCTGGGATAGCCAGGCCTATGCTTGGCATAATATGGCGTTTAAAAATATTTCTAGTGAACTATCAGTAAGTAGCTTTTCAATAAGCCTAATTTTATAGAACGTTCTCTGGTTTTTGAACTGAATTTCAATAAGTAAATTCTTAAATATCGTTTGTCTGAGTCCCTCGAGTGCCTGAGCTATTCATATACCTCAGCGTTTGAAATCGCCAATCCGCGGTGGGCACGCGTGGTGATTAAGCCCATACTCTCTCCCTGAGAGAAGGCCTGTGCCCTACAGTGAGACGTATATAAGCTGCTTATGAAGTAAATACTTAAGTATCGTTTGTCTTTTCAGATTTCTCAAAAAAGAAGAAACAGATGAATTGAAAGGGCGGGTGGGCGGATTGGCGAAGTGATGTTCTTAATACACGAACTCGCAGTGTGTATGTTAAATGCTGTGTTTTTTTTCTGGTTGACATTTGACAGCTGACCAACCTTTAGATTGTCGCTGCAAAGTAGCTAATAACATAATACAGTCTGCCTGTCGAATGAATAGAGTGCATTCGACAAGCAGGCTGTTCTAGAAACAATGATTGCATTTTTTTTCACAACAAATAGTGCAGAGATTGTCAGCTCAAGCAAAAAAAGTCTAGTACGAAGTAAAATATTCATTCGTTATTCAAAACGCTGAACCCGCGGTATTTGCCCAACATGCGGCCGTCGATTCGATAAACATTTCTTTCAACAACGTTTCAAAAAAATGTTTTGGTAAAAATGAAACCCCGACTGCTAAGTCTTAAACGAGACCTACATAATTCACTTGAACTTTCAAGAACTTCAGCAGGTGGGAGTGGTTATTAATTTTCTGGAAGACTTACCTTATGTCATGTGCTTTCGTGTACAATAAAGAATATTTTTATCTTATTACTACTACGACTTATTAACGCTTTATATTAGACTTTTTATCAGAGGGGTTGTTTGTCTTTATAAAAAGGCTTTTTTATTTATCACTTTTTGGTAGCTTTTTAATGACCACCATTTTATTTAATTTGTGACGATATAAAGCCAGTGCCACCCGCGTAGCTAACACCTTTAATTTGGCTTAATCAGTCCAGCCGCTTGGCCGCTGCGTGACAACAAAACCGTGCATGCATATGCACGAGAACCATAACCCTCGATTGTTTTCGCGGTCGGGTAAAAAGCGACTAACAAGCCGGCTAGTTGACTCGTCGCTTTTCCCGCCAATAGAGCAGCTTCCGCCGCTGACCGGAAGTGGCCCGGTTCTCCGTTCGCGTCCGGGCCACAACAGGAGCGCTTACCTTAGTTTTTTATTTGTCCGTGCCTGATTTATGGTTGTTTTGAATTTGTTCGCGAGCCGCGCCGCGCCAAAATGCTTTCGACACTTTCAGGAAATCGGCCGCCGCTAGCCCGTATAATGCATATGTGGGAGGTCGACATACTTTTGTTGGACAATTGTTACGGAACTCTACACGCACACTTTTTGTGTGTATGGCTTCCGTGCCGAGGTCGTCTGTCACTAGAAGGCCGGACTGGAGCACTCGCATATTTGTCTAACCGGTCTGTAATACCCTGGCCGTATAGGCCGGTTCTCTTTCGTGGCAAACCATCCAGTGATTTGCCAGTCACATTCACTGTCATCCAGCTGCTTTATTATTATTATTATTATTAAGATTCTTTATTGTACAAAGCACATGTTTGGTACAAAAACGTACTTAATGCTAAATTGCATTTTCTACCGGTGAACCTTTGGTTTGTGGATTATAGCCGGGTGGGTAGTGCATTTACATAGCCAATAAACATGTACAGAAACATTTATAAAATATGTATAAATAATCATAATACATACATAAACATAGTTATATAGATACATGTGTACCTAACAACCACGTACAACTTACTAAAATTAATAATTAAAATAATCCTTCTTTATAATATGCGAATAGTGTGTAGGTATATGTTAGAAAATATTATCTGCTTAAGCACAAATGGAGTCGGAAAAATTTCTAAAATTGATTATGAACTCGGGCGTTATTCACTGGGTCAGCGCTAGGTCTAGCAGTAGGGTTCTTGGGACTCTTTAGCTGTTGTAATAACTACGTAAACATTAGTGTACAGTCGACGGCACATCAACCTTTGCGTAAGTGCACTTCAATAATTTGCTTTAAGGAAAAATTTACAACAAAAAATGTAAGGTTTATCTGCTTTCGGCTGTAACTATGATACGTTATGTGAGTTTCCATTTCAGTAACTATTTCAGAACACGATCCACCAATTTTTTTCATCTTTACTTAAAAAAACCGGCCAAGTGCGAGTCGGACTCGCGCACCGAGGGTTCCGTACAAACCTGCAATGTCAACAACATTTTTTCACGGGTTAAAGGCAATTAGATCTAAGTATTTGATATGAATTTCAACTTGATAGCTCTACGCGTTCATGAGGAAAAAAGTAATAAGTTTATATTTATTAAAAAATATATATTTTGTAATGTAACTAAAAATTTTAGGTTTTCGGAATTTTTCCTTTATGTGTGCTATAAAACGTTGCTTCATGCCAAATTTCAAGATTCTAGGTCGACTGGAAGTACCCTTTAGGTTTTGATTCCCTTGCGAGTACTTGCGAGTTTCAAAATATGCAGCTTAAATTGCTGTTTCTTTTGATTGCGTTGACATAGAAGTTAGATTTTTTTACAGCTTAAAGGTATTATAGACCTGAGTATTTGGTATGAATTTCAATTTAATACCTCTACGCGTTTATGAGGAAATGGGTAGTAAGTTTAAAATTATTAAAAAATATATATTATGTGATGTAACTAAAAATTTATGGTTTTCGTAATTTTTCCTTTATCTATGCTATAAGACGTTGCTTCGTACCAAATTTCAAGATTCTGAGTTCACGGGAAGCACCCTGTAGGTTTTGATTCCCTTGCAAGTGTCGAAAATTTGCGGCATAAACGGCTGTATCTTTTGATTGCGTTGGCTTAGAAGTTTGATTTTTTCACAGCTTCAAGGGACAGTAGACTTGAGTAATTGATATAAATTTCAGCTTCATACCTCCACGCGTTCCTGAGAAAAAGGGTCTTGACAGACGGACGGACGGACGGACAGACGGACAACAAAGTGATCCTATAAGGGTTCCGTTTTTTCCTTTTGAGGTACGGAACCCTAAAAATGAACAAAATCACCCCCCGCTCCGACCAGATAGAAAGCAAAGTTGTAAAATAAACCCACAAAAGTTACACCGAAACACTCAAAAGGAAAAAGAGGAAGGAAAAAATATTTTTCATTAGAGAGCGAGCAAACAATGACAATTGAATTGCTGCCGCAATGTACCTTCCCGGGATTACGGCGGACTTATTGCCGCGCGACAATAACCTCCACTCCGTTCAAAAGAATAATATGTCTTTATAACGGATCCCCAGGCTTTCCCTGCCTTACTTCTCGCAGGGCTATTCCGCTTTCACCCAAAATATCCTAGAGTCGGTAAACTCGGGAGACACTTACGTCTCTGTAAAATTGTGTACAAAAAAGTAGCAAAGCACAGCAAAGGACTTGTGGACGAGAAACCCGACACCACCCTTGGACTGTTGCTCGCCCGTTAGTAGAGCAAGTTACCGGATTTCAGGGTTATCGTGTCCTCGTCCTCTCGACGGACTTGAGATAACCCTAGGATATCCCAGTGTAACCTACCCATTTCCTCTTCCAGCTCAATTAGCTTTTCGTCTGTCCTCAATGTGCGAATGTTGTGTGTTACCAGGGCCAGTCGTTTTTGTTGTTGGGGGTGGTAGCCAGATCTCTGCCGGAGATTCTTAGCACCCCTTGCTCCATCGTTACCGTGGCCGCTACCGTAGCCAGGAATAGCAGAGCTGCCGGGGACTGGGAGCCTGGTTTTTTTGTTTTCTGCCTTTCTGCCATGAGGGTATTTGCCATACTCGCCACGCTTGGCATGCGGGTTGGCGAGCGCAGTATATGGAATTTCCGCAGTAGGCGCTGCTGCCCACCTCCTGGTAATATTACTAACATAGTTTTTAAGTCACTAACATTATAAGATTAATTAGTGCCTGAAATAAAGATTTTTAATTAATTTATGTATAGGTTGTAAAAGTAACTAAGTGAGTTTTTCAGATCTGTTGAATTGCCTAACAATTAAAAATAATAAACTTTGACGGTTTAAAAATATCGCTATTTAGTGGTTGGAATACATATTTAAAATTACATATTTATTAAATTTAAAAGAAATAAGAAGGTACCCGAAACCGGCGTGCGTGTGTGCAACGACTAATTAATGTTGAGGAAGCGAAAGTGACATGTCAGGATCGAGGCAAATGGCAGTCTCGGTCTCTGCCTACCCTTGGGATACAGGCGTGAGTTTATGTATGTACGTATGTTAAAAGTATTTCTTTTACATACTTGCGCTCATTTCACGTTACTTTGGTGTATGTACTAATTTATTTTGTCCATTCTTAAACCTAATCTAATCAATACTTATTGTGGGGGATCGCATACAGAATGGAGATATTTTTTAAACACACGCAAATCGTTGAATGTTTCTGGAATAAACCTTCGTACACATTCTTTCAGGAAAATGGGAAAAGTCCACGAGGCTCACTTTTCAATTAAAAGGTACAATTTCACTCTACTTCTTCAACCAAAGAACTTAAATCTATATGAAAGTGTAGTTTTTGTGATAGATTGCATTTTCTGTGTTCCTAGTTTAATTTGGGTTAAGATATCTATACTGGAGTACGGTATCATCAGTCGTATTTTACTGAGAATAAAGTATCAATTATTTTAATGTAGAAAATTAGTAATGATGTCATGCTTTACGCTGTTAAGATTACTTGACCATCATACTGAAGAATGGATATAAAAAAAATTGAATACAGAAGCTAATGTTATTGCAGATACAACTACTCGTAATTTTGTCGGAAGTGTACGAAAAAATTTTGCTCTGATCAAATTATGTTATTTCGAGATAATACTTACTATTGTGACACTCAAGATCCTGATGAAAAATAACTCCGCGATAACATTTCGGCAATGAAACATAATCATCACGAGTTTACAAATTAAAGCTTTTGCATCTATTGCAGATGGGTCATCCATCCTGTCTTACACTAGACCAGTGAAGGGACTTCTGAAGAGCAATAGATCTTCACCTAGCACCCGCCGCCTTCACGGCCTCACTTCGCCAGTTGAGAGAACTTGTAGCGGAAACCTTTTCGGCATCTCGCGGTAAGTGCGTAGGGCAAACGTAAGTAAAGCCAAAGAAGAAGTTATCGCGAGTCGGGGATAAAGAGCCGGCTTTATTTGACCCGAGTCACCTTCGACATTGCAAGATTAAGTGGAGAAGGCCCACTCAGGATTTGTTTTTGTTTTACCGGAGCTTACTGTAACATGGGTTTCTATTTTCTCAAATCCGCGGCTCAGTTGGTTCTTATAGATTATATTAATAACCGTTGATATTTATTACTAATAACCGTTTTCTACAAACGACGTAGCTGACAAGAACTAAATCTGCAGGTTTGCTAAAGGTCATTTTAATGGTGGCGTGGTGGCTGGGTCACCTATCTTCCTCTATAATGGTTGAGACTGGTGATGGCTGACCCCTGCGTTATGCTCGTGAACGGGTGCTGTTCGTGTGTCTGGCCGCAGCAGTAATATTTATTTAAATTTTATTATTTTGTTTTTCCCACCTTTGTAAGAAGTGTTATTTTGGCTTTTTAAAGTTATTAGTGGCTATCACGGAATCATATCATATAGGCTTTGATGTATAAGTTTAAGATGCGCTGCGCTCGTGGTTCAATTTTAGAATCCTTCGGTTGCACGGTCATCAAAATTGAGCACGCGGTTAAAAAGGAACTTTGCACTCTTGTATAACAAATAACTATTTCAGAATACGATAGCCCGGACTTTCTGTAGTTTCATGTGTGCCTTAGCTCGATAAACATAATCTTTCATTTGCACCGTTCTTTACGTCTACCCTTCTCACTGTTCCCTCTCTTTCGTTCCCGGTAACTGCAGTATGTCTGTCTCCGTCTCCCAAAGGTGGGTCCGGTTTATTTTCACGTGGTCCTGTAATGATGATTGGTATCGGGAAGGCAGCGACACACGAATTCACTTAGGCGGCTCCAAATCCACTGTTACGATTATGGCGCGGTCATTAATAAAATTGCCTCTTACGAAGCGTTATTTGTTTATTTTTGGGTCAACTGGGAAGAGTGTGGAAGGAAATTGTGGCATTTCTAATGTCCGTTCGAAACAGAATTCTTGAGTTCTGATACTTTCGTGCAGCAGTGAGGAAAGCAGTGTTATGTTAGGCGGTAAGGTTAATACTATTGGCTAAAAAAATCTCTTGCAGTTAAACCAATCAATTAAATAGATTAATATTTAATAATCATAAATTCTTAACCAGATTATCATTTCAAAAAATTATAATCGTGTCAAGAATCCCGTTTCTTTTACAGTAATGTCTAAAAATATACAGTTTCATTATTATTATGCGTTATGATTGCTACTATTACATTGTAGGTATGTATACCTAATATTTCATACAAAAACATAATAATATAGGAAAAATAATAAATAGGTAAACGACATGTAGGTACAAAGGCGAGCTTTTATTTTTTTCTTTTTCACTTTTATTGTTCTATTTTTGTTCTAAAAGTTTATGACCATTAAGCCAGAACTCTTCATTGCACAACTGGAAAGAGGAATTACAATTTTTTTTTATATCTCAGTAATATTACAGGTACAATTGGTGTTCTTATAGCTTAAAGCGATATTTTCCTGACAACCTTTGGATGCAGTGAATCGCAGGAAGGATAGTCAGTAGGTAAGTTGTACAAAACAGAGGTGGTGGTTTCGATACCGCTGTACTTCATTTGTATACTCCGTTCCACGAGTCGTACTCCTAGGGAAACAAATACAAATAGCATCTCATTGGTCATTGCGCGCGGCTAGAGATAAGCGAAACAATAAGCGAAGATGGTCCGCTTCATACCCCTAAGGTTTACTCATGCAGTGGCTACATGAAAGTCATGCGCATTAAGCAATGGGCGCACATGGCCGATTTTCTTTGGGAGCTCGTTTCGTAGAATAGAGTATAGAAATATCTTTAGTCTGGGTGTATTCCATGTCGGTCCTTGCCTGTTACCATGGGACTGGACTAGTTTGGGACCAGGACAAGTGATTGTGTTGTGGGAAGGTTAATCATTAATATTACTTGAAACTTCGATTCTACTTACTTGCGTTAAAATACATAATTGAACTGAACATAAATCCGCGTAGTGAGGATGAGTTTGCGATGAACGCTGAACACGTTAGATCTAAGTAGGTAGTAAAAAAGTCTTAAATTAATTATTTGATTAAACTAAAGTCCGAAGAATTCTAAGTCATATTCGCCATTGAAATCCGAAATGCGAAGTCAAAGTAATTTGTTTTTGTTACTTGTAGGGCATATTGCCATTGGAGGTGTAGTGGCGAATCGTCACCACCAGCTGTTATTCCCTACATATTTCCTCAACTATCATGTAACCTATAAATATCGAGCTAAGCATCTCCATCGGGCCCTCCATCTGTTTTTATAGGCATTAACACAAAAGTGTGCTGAATATTTATTATAACGACCCCACGCTCGTTCGTTCGTTAATATCCCGTGTCGATTTACGGACAGACAGACGATAATTTATACACATAATATAGAGATTCTGTCGGATCGCGCATCATTACCTTCCTATAGACGTTGTTGACGTGAGGGCACTTTGAATACGCGGCAAAGAGGTTCTCCACATCGGGATACTAATGGCGTCATTAGCATTTTAGTTTTGTTTATGTCACGATTACATCTGACTTCTTTATATTGTTGTACCTATATTAAAAATGTTACGTATATTCATGGTATGACTTCGCGTCTCCTCCTAGTCCAACTGATATCACTTAGGTATGTAATAATCAGCAACAAATTGAAATTCATCGCCGGATTCTCAATAGAGAACTGGATTCGGTTAATGACTTGGACCGTTCTATCTCGCATTTTTTTGAGAAATCTGAAGAGACTGATAATTAACCTTTACCTTTAAAGTTATTTATGAATCAGATATTGATTTCCGTATACCTATTTAACTGTAACTGCATAAAAGTGGGTACTAGGGTCTGCAAGTAATGTAAATGACTTGAGCCAGATGTCGCTGCCTGTACGTAACACAGAGAAGTTTGTAAAGAGGTTGGAAATTTTGCCGATGCCTGCACTTGCCCATTAGCTCAGTTGGGAGAGCGCTGACACGTTTAGCCAGAGGTCGCGAGTTCAAGTCCCGACATGGGTGGAATTTTAAGCCTCTAAATAAATTTTTAAAATTGTCCTCAGCACGGATTAGTGCAACAAAAACAATATAGCCTATTTAGTTGTTGCTTTATTAGGATAAAACAAATACCTGAAGAAGCTCAAGATTGGTGGGCATTAGATGAGTCCGACATTAATTGCTTGTCTATAGGTCGAAGAACAGTCGGTACTTAAAGTTGTGAACTTATTATACTTAGTTACTCATGGTAGTTGCGACATTTTCTTACTGAAAAGTATCTACTTATTTGTTGGAAAATGTTTATTTTGTTGTCGCAGCAGTTTTTCCAGCACGGTATGCTAAATACGCGGGTTGCAATCCCGCTTCGGTCCGCAACTTTTCTTTCTTTGTGATGTTTGTTTCATGTTTAATTTGATTGACTATTAATTACGGTTTAAAATAGGTTTAAAGTAAAGCTCTACTCACACAACAGCATTAATGCTTGCAATTAGTTAAGAATAGGCTGGTCAGTGGAGCGTGTCGACGCGTGTGGCGTCTTCCGGTACGACCGGTGAGCACCGGGCCTTATTGCGACGGGCTGCGTAGTGAATGCCGAGCCTAATTGTGACGATGAGGCCACGTGGCGGTGACAACCCTTACTGATGAGGCTGTCTCATGGGACATAGTAGATCTCTGGCCTTGCACTACAATCTGGGGAAAATAATTGCGTATTTAATTTCTTTGGTTATTTTTTTTGTGACAACTTGCCAGCAACAACTCAACCATAAAAAAACAATCTAGATCGCTTGCAGGCCAAGCCCAGACCGTACCTACACCTACCTGCTAAGGTTGACGTTTAAGATAAGATAAAAGATAAGATAAAAAGTATTTACTGCCTCACAAAAAAAAAAACTTAAAACAAAGTAAGACTTAACTAGTGATGACATAAAATAAGGCAAAATGTAGTGGCTCAGCTGGTGCTCACCCGGGTCAAACCCGGGTAGCGCTAGTTTTAGCCAAATTTTTTTTCCAAATTGACTTTGACTTCGCATGGACGTATTTTTAAACTCATATGCTAGGGACGAGGACTTAGAATTCTTCACTTCCCTTTCGTTTCGTCAAGTTACCAAATAATAAAAAACATTGCTCATTCGTGTCCATCGCAAACTCATCCCCACAGCGCGGACTTTTGCTCAAATTATCAAGATGCCGGGCATTATGCCCAGAAGTGAACTCTCCCAAATGTAGTTTGAGCTACCTCTTTCAATATTTAAGCTAAACCTATCTGTAAATATGCAGCTAGACAAAACTTAATAGGGCTAATACTCAACGCTTATGATTTATGGATTGGAAGGTGTGTCTTACGGTGTGATTACCCATCTGTCTAGCTTTGTGAGCAATAGATCATCCTCAATCAGTCTTTCAAAATACCTGGAACGTCCTGGACGTCCATAAGCGTCAGCAATATTTGTGCAACACAAAAAAGGAATTTCCATCAAAGTCCACCTATACAGGCCCAGCTTGATGTATTGATCAGAGTTCTGCATCGCAATTTCAACCTACATCCTTCCTTTTTTAAAGGCTATTTCAATTTTCATTCACGACGTGCATGTTTCAGCGGACAGGTTTTGGAGAATCGGGCCTTGACTGCGTTCACGTAGAGTTGAATCTCCAACAGCGAGCATTCCTAGTGGACACGAATAAAACGTCCGCGCGGCTAAATGAACTGCGGAAGACGTATGAGCGAGAGGATTAAAAATATTTGTACGCGCCATTATACGGGGTGTAATGAAAGGCCGTTATTAACCGCACAGGGTGCTCTGTTAATTAAAGCTCATGCGATGCTATATTGAATGGCCTTTTTCCGGCCCTGACGGAGGTCTGACGTGTGCCCGATTCTTTGGCAATCAAAAGATTTAGCTAGGTGAAAGCGGCCCTTTGTGCGAAGGATCTCTTTACGATCAAAGAGTTATCTTCGTCACACGCAGGACGTGATCCGGGAACTGAATCTTTCGGCGTGACGTCCTTTCTATAAGGTATAACTTTTTGTTAAAACGGTTACCTATAAACACAGGAACTGTGTGTTCTCGGAACAGAAAGAAACGTAATCGTAAAGTTTTCTCAAGTTTTAAATGAGATGTAACTTAATGTAAGAATCGTTTTATTTTGTAATAAATGAAATTTGAGGACGCCAGCATGTAAAAACCGGCCAAGTACGAGTCGGACTTGGTCACGAAGGGTTCCGTACCATTATTTGTACAACATTGAAATATTTCAAGCGTCCGCTGCCGTTATTAATATCGAGCAAGAAACGGCAAACAATTACGTTTGTTGTATGAGAGCCCCCCTTAAATATTTATTTTATTCTGTTTCTAGTATTTGTTGTTATAGCGGCAACAGAAATATGTACATCATCTGTGAACATTTCAACGGTCTAACTATCACGGTTCATGAGATACAGCCTGGTGACAGACGGACGGACGGACAGACAGCGGAGTCATAGTAATAGGGTCCTTTACTCTTTGGGTACGGAACTCTTATAAGCAAATAAATCGTATGTTACAGATAGTTTGGTAGGTACTTACTTGTATATTTTTTTTGTGAACAATGGCACTGACGAATTAGTTCCTTCTAAGCCAGGAAACATATAAACGAATAAATAAAAAAGCGTAATAAAAACCATTTGTTGTTACATACATACTGTTCTTTATTAGATATTCTTTTTATTTTATTTGGTTAGTATTGTTCATTGCTTGGATGTCAAGAATTTTGTCAGTGACCTTTAGTCATCGCTCTCGTGTGTATTTTAAACACTGTAATAATTCTTAAACTGAAAATTTTCATAAGCTTAATACGGCAATAATATAAGTTAGTGTATCCGAAAACTCGTATGCGTCAACAGTGTCTATTAAAAACGACCCCAATAACAGTACAACTATAGTATAGTACCTATTACTTACTTATATCATTTTGCCCCTCATCAGGGACATAGGGCTTTTACAAGAGATCTCCACTTGCTGCGGTCTTGAGCGGCGACTTCGAGGTCTTCCGATTCCAGCCCAAGTGTGCTCGCCTCCATAGTACCTGTTTATACGAATAAATAATTTACTGTCTAATATAGCGCGATGAAAGGTGCAATTTGTTATTGAATACAAATGGCGAAAGTTGAAAGAATTGTTACTTCCAGTCGCTACGCAGCTGCTTCCACCAATCTCTCGGATCTTAAATAAAGATTTCTTTTAGCGGGCACGTGAAAGTGTTAAAGCGAATAACAAATAGCCTTAACGCCTGAAATTGCGACAAAACTGTTAATAAATGTCGGAGGCGAGGTTAATGGTCGCACTCGACTATCTCCTTCCGTCCGATTCGACAGCGACAGCGACACCTATCCGCAGGTACAAAACAACTAACACAGAGGGTACACCTGGCCACATACAGGGCGTAACCAAATCCCCTTATATATACGAAAATAAGGGGTTCAGCTGGTTCTATGAAGCAGGTCCTTGTCGTCCTGTATGCGTGCAGTCAACAATTGGGTCAACCGACTCGTTTTTGCCGTAGTCATCTGTAACGTAAATAAGTGTGTGCACGCATATACGGTTATGACACGCTGCCGATTGCATTAAAAGGTGCTTGCTTCTTATTGCTTACAGGCTTCATGTTATTGTTATCTGTACATGTGCAAGTGCAAATAAATCATTTATCTATCTATCTATCAATACGAACAACTTTTACTATGGAGAAAACTTCAAAATCGCGAAAAATTTAATTATCAGCTGTTCCATACTAAAATTATAAATTTTTATCAATAACTGACTAAGTAGGTATCATCATAAGCAGCCTATATACGTCCCACTTTAGGGCACAGGCTTTCTCTCAGAGAGAGAGTATGGGCTTAAGCACCACGCGTGCCCACCGCGGATTGGCGATTTCAAGCGCTGAGGTACCTATGTGAATAGCTCAGATACCCAGGTTTCCTCACGATGTTTTCCTTCACCGTTAGCGAGTGGTATTGCTACTATAACTTCACAAATGTACATAACTTAGAAAACAAAGTCATAGGTACATGCCCGCACTGGGAATCGAACTTGGGTCTCCCGCTTCCGAGTCCAATGTTCTACCCACCAGGCTATCACCGCTTCAACCGCTACCACCGCTAAGTAGGTCTATGATAAGAAAAATATATATAAAACGTGCCAAATTTTATTTATAACATTTTATTTTTTATTTATTTATTTGCTTAGCCAACATGATTGGCTCACTAACTAGTTATATAGTCGCATATATTGTTTATCAGCTGTTGGTTTTCCATAGATAATAAATAAGATAAATTTTAATTAAAAATTTACATTAAAGGATGGCTTTGAATTCGTTCACCATATTTTAAGGAGACATTCTAAGCATGATTTAGAGACATATGCTGCTAGTTTTAAAAAAAATTACTTCACTTTAGCATACGCAAACAACATCAGTACAATAAGTAATAATAAAAAAACTAGGTTAAAACTTTGTTTTTTTTTTTAATTATTTACGCGTAGCGAATGTTAGATTCTTAAGTATTTAACATAATAGAAAACAGTTTTTAATCTTATACTTCAGATTTGGATTCAGTTTGGAGACAACGGTCGGAAATCACGAATATTTACAAATATGTTGTACCATTACTGATAAATAATTAAAAATACTGTTCTTCGCAATGAAAAGAACATTCCCTCAAAATACGGCGAACGAATTCAAAGTCACCCTGCAGTACAAAATAATATGTATATTGTGTACATCCCAATTAAAGGCAGATACGCCGCTCACTATTATTTTATTCTGTAACCCCTAAATTCCGAATTGAGAATCTTATTACAGTCACAGATTTGGTATTATTTTTCCTCCAAAAGCCCGATGATCACATAATTGGTTAAATTGGCAGAGGACCCTGGATGCAGTTGATGAGAGCCCAAAAATGTGTGCTGATGATAATGATCTTCTTCAACTGGTAATCTAAGTGATTAAAAAAATTTAAAATTTAAACTGTTTATTTCAAAAAAAGAACTACATATAAATCCATCTCTGGAAGCTGAATCTTCCACATGAGATTATATTGCTTCAAAACCTACCGATTGTAGGTGCCTATTCAATAATCAGAAATAACAATTAATATATTTTGAGAACCCCTCATGGTTAGGAAAGATGAGGGAGGCCTATATCCTGCAGTGGGCGTCAAATGGCTGATGATGATATTTTGAGAATAATATATGGAGTGTCATTGATTCTAGAGCTAACCTTCTAGATACATAGTACCATTTTCTGGTCCCATTTTTCAAAATAAAATATAATTTCCTCCACTTTGATGTCGTCACTGTTTAACGAATATTTTACTCAATTCCAGCTCGCGTTTTTCGTGTTATTTATTTGTCCAGTTATGTTGCTAATTTGTTTTGATGTGAACACGGCCATTTCGGTGTCGCTGCCAGATTATTTTCCTTTTTATCTCTATCATTTTGTTGTCTATGAAATATTCAATACGACCATGTTTGTTCCGAGTAATGAGACCAATTCATCAAGTAGGTATCAGAGACTTATTTGAACTCAGTAAACATATAGTTCATCATCATCATCATCAGCCATTTGACGCCCACTGCAGAACATAGGCCACCTTTGTGTTCATAACCATGTGGGATTTTGCCATAATCGCCACGCTTGGCAGGCGTCTCCCATCTCCTGGTAATCTAAAAAAAAATATTAAACTCAGTTGTACCTACTCGTTTTTTTAACGAACCACAACTCTTCGAAAAGTTCCATTGGGTATTTGACAAAAAACAAATGAGTTACTTTTAAAACGGAATTTTGTATGAAAATACTCGCTAATGACGTCACATTTCAGAGCAATCTTTTTATATTTAATCTATTAAAAAATTGTAATAACTAGTAATTGACTAAAAGAAATACATTTTCCGAGATATTTTGTAATTCTTGTTTTAAACAAGCATATGAAATAATTTATTGCTGATCGTGTCAAATACCGTATTCAGAGCTATTTACATTCAACAGGCCTTCTACGTGAGCCTCGCTGAGAGTCCAATCTCGTCATAAAGAGCTGTGCAAAAAGTCGGCCATATTGAGCGGTAGGAATGTAATAACGCCTCGGCCTAGGTAATATCCCGCGCTTTATGCCCCGGGCTTTTTATGTCGTCGCTGGCCGCGTACCTTTGAGATAAAGGATGCTTAATATCGGCACGGACCTCGCTGAAATGAGATCATACTGGGATACCCTCCTTGAGGCTCCTTGCGGCGGTATTAGTGAAGGTGAACTTTGGACCGGTAAATCCGGAGATTTTAGATTCCTTCTAAAATTCATGGATAGAGAAGCCTCTGTCAGTCAAAGTTTCACGATTCTTCCTAATAAGTTAAGTAATATAATTATGTATTAAGTGTCGGTCGGCTAATCTATCAACGGATGATTTGGGAATTGAGGTAATTAAGTTAGCCTGATAAACAATCGCGATTAGACTCGCCAAATCTAATAATGGAAATGAGCATCACGCATAGTTAAGAAACACTATCGACGGATGGATTGAGATAAGACATTTTACTGGGTGTTTCAAAACTAAAGCCCAACCCGAAAACTACGCATACAGGACATAAAAACACATTATGTTTAATACAAAATCAATATGTTTTTATGTTTGTGTTTTTTCTGGTGTAAGTACAATAAAGAATATTCTTATCTTATCCTTAATCCTATCCCAATATATACCTATATTTGAAAATTGTTAGCGTATAATGGAGGTACAAATTTCAGCGTGCTTAAAGTAAGGATGACAAATCTTAAATATCTACAAACCACCTATTAGAAAAATATTATTTTCATGAGTTTTGCAAGGGAAAAAGCGGTAGCAAATTAAACCTACCTACTATTTATTAGAAAATTGTACGTATGCTACATATTTTGTAAAAAAAAATTTATTGCTGCCGAACGAAGTAAAAATGAATGAAAGAAGCATTGGATGAGACTGGAAAAGGACCGGATGCGTGGGTGGGAAAGAGAAGAGATCTATGCCCAACAGTGGGTTCTGTTTATGAGCTGATTAAATAGATTCTAATCCATCTATAGAAGCAAAATACACATTAGATAAAACAATATTTCTTAAAACTAAATGACGCTGCTCTAGTTTCTACCGACTATACACTGGTCTCCAAAGGAACCGTCGTAAAGATAGCGCCCATCATCCCCAGCTAAGCAGCCCTAGAGGACTCTTAAACTCCGCTCAGTCAACGCCCAAGACAGGGGCTAATTGTGTCGTATAATAAACCTATAAGAGCTGCAGAGATCCAGCATTAACATAATAACACGGCTCATTGTCGCCACTTACGAGCGAGACACAAAAAATGCCATTAATGGTACAAAATACGAAGATGTGGATAGCTCGCTCAAGACACAGCTTAGATAAAGCGGCTCGTACCTAAAGCGTTCTCTAGAAAGGTTTTGAAGAACTTAAGCGGTTTCATCATCATCATCATCATCATCAACCCATTATGTCCCCACCAAGGGGCACGGGTCTCTTCCCTGAGGAAGGTATAGGCCATACTCCACCACGGGGGCCAAGTCCGGATTGGTGGAGGCTTGTAGATTAGTGGCTCGTCTACTGTCAGAAGTTGTCAAGCCGCCCTATGGTTTATCCATTATATAAAAAAAAATTTAATGTGGGACCAAATCTAAAGACACTAAATAAATATCAGCTGTCATTTGTTTTTTCTCAAGGAAAGAGAGAGGAGCACTGGCTTGATCGCCGCGCGCATTTTTAAAAATATATAAGCAGAATATTTTAGCATAAGTCCAATTGCAGGGCACATACCTTCACTATTATTTTTGTAATGTACTTACCTATATAGTTAATTAGGATATAACTTCATAACGGGTACGATGGAACTGTCATCGTCACCTTGTAACAAAAGTTCCCAAAATAAAATAGATTAAAAAAAAAAAAGAATGTACCTTGTGAAGTGCTCACCACGAATTGGCGGTTTCAAGCGCTAAGGTATGAGAACCCTCAGTTTTCTTCACGATGTTTTGCATCGCAGTAATTTTGTGTACATTAAAAATCTGATATAGTTATTTCGTTATCTACACGTGCGAATATCCCCGAGGCATTTCTCAGAACAATTTCTGATAGTTACTTAGAAGATCTGTAAGGAGCGTTGAAGATCTAGGATTTCATACCAACATTAGGCTGAACTTGGAGCTTTGGTATTATTCTATTTCGGTCCTAATGAGGTAGAAAAATGCTAGCGAAATTGCACTGGAAAAGTAAAGTAGTGTTAAAAGTGTTTGTAGGTCAGCGTAGTGCAGACGGCAAACATTTTAGCTGAGCAAACACGCGTGCAGGCTCTTTTCTGTTCAATCCTGTGTTTTGATCCTATGTGATTACACAAAAGGTACTCGGTTGGCTCTCGTTGTCAATTATATAAAATTCTGTGTCATATCGTAGTGTCCACAGCTTACCGTGGTTAACATTTTTGTTGCAATGGCACAATTAACGTAAAATAGGTAAAATGTACGTAACATGTACGTATGTTTATTTATTACCTACTAGGTAAAATGTACGTATGTTTATTTATTATTTATTTATATTAAAAACATAGGGTTATACACCAATTTTTTTTTATCACCGTTTATTATAATATTTATTGCATTTATTTTATTGTTGTATGTATATAATAAGAACTTACAATCAAAACGCTCTTAATATTACTTAAATATTGCACACAAAAATTAATAAGGTACATAAGTGTAATCTTAAATGTACTATAATATTTTGGACGTTGCTTAAAATCTCGTTGAGCCGGGCAAGGGCCCTAGCCGGCGCCAACTCTTGAAATTGCTAATCCGTGGAAGGTCCGCATGGTAATTAAGCTCATGGTAATTAAGCATACTCTCTATCCGAGAGGAGGCCCTGTGCCCTGTAGTTGGATTTATGCTAAAATGCTTCAAGGCTGCTTCAAAATATATTATATTTCAAGAGTCGAGAAGAAGAAGATCTTGATATAAGTACCCTTCTTGTCTTTCCCAATCGTGTGAGAAAAGAACGTACTAAGCGCCAAATTCACTTCAAAAGGGATCAACCTACGGGAGATAAAAGCAAAGGCCGCGCGCGGGGTCGCCACGCAAACACGAAGGTGAGGCGCGCAAACAACACGCGGGACTCACTCACTGCCCCTGCTCTTCAACACACCATCTAGATGGATCGGTAGAGATGAGATTTGAAGGACTCTCCGAGCAGAAATTGCAGTTTTGGTGGGATTAATAGCTTTTTTACACCTATATCATTCTTTACGATATGGACCTGTAGCCCTAACATGGCTTTCGACTACACTTGCTGTGAAGTTAACAATTTTATAACCCGTTTTTATTTTGTAAATCTACAGTTCTCTAATGCGAGGGTAGACAAAATTGGAGTCTACGCGTGCCATGTTAGGCCTACTGGGATGGCGTGGGAGATAAAGACAGAACACCACTTTCTTCGATGTCTATTTATTAATTCTCACTAGCTTAGTGACCCAAAGGGGATCTAAGGGTGGATTCTCACGGTGCACATCCCAGCGAGCTAGTCTGCACCGACCGTGCACTTCATGGGGTGAACGGTCGGCCCCCTGCATCGGATCCGCGGACTGGTATCTTCAAAGGTATGCTGCTGGCTCTCTAGCGCGCACAGATACGCACTCTATGGGCGGAGGCTTCGAGCCGGGCAAGGTATATGCTCGTCCACCTCTAAACTATATTTCTCCTTTCTATCCTCTAGATTTATTAATCATGTTTGACCTTCGCTACTCCTCTTCTTTTTGTTAAAACTCTTCAAAATTAAAATCAGTGGGAATAAGTACCTATATATTTATTATTTATTTATTTATATATGTAAACACTATTGAGTCAAGTTTCGAGTCAGACAAAAAGTGGTTTGAGCAGATTATAACCGCCTTGTAAGTGAAATTATTATTAATAATAATATTACTATAATAAAATTATTTATACGTTAACTAATAATAATTTACTATACAATACGCAACACTATACTTATACACTTATACTACACTATACCTAATACACTGGTAAACTCAAGTCAATAGATAATACCATAATTATACTTCATTAATTTTATGTACCTACAGAGCGACAAAGTGTGTGTCTCAAAGCGCAAATAAATATTTTATCTGTCTATCCATCTATCAAAATGTTCCTAAGCAGGAGTTTATGCACGTCGAGACGCATGTAAAACTAAAAATAATTGAGCGAGCCGCGCGTGGAATCGAATCATGCAGAAAGTTGCGCGGCGCGCGGCCCAAATTGAACTGTATTCAGCACTCGTAAAATGAGTTAGAGAAGTTGGCCCGCGAGGGTCTGGCCTTGGTGACTGGACATGAAGCCGTACGCTACTGTCCAGTGAGGATTTCTCTTTCTACATTGCATTACATTAAATTACATTACATGCACCATACAATATCCACCAAGAGCTTCGTCCACATCGCGGAACAAATACAGACAAAAAAAAAAAACTTAACCTAACCCAGGGTGCATGGTTACCCTGCAAAGCTGCTGAACCAAATGTCCCCAGCACGCTGGCAGTATTGCCAGGCTGCACCGCCAAAGGAATCCTTTGGCAAAGAAACGCACCAGACCGGCAGTCAAACCTATGTCCTTATATGTTAATATGCAGTAACACTAACGCTATACCAATGGAAAAAAAATCTTGCTACTCAGATCGCTTTTGCGAAAAGCGTCAGTACGATCTCTCAATCATGTTAATAGTGATTTTTAGGACCCATGGCCGTGAAACTAGGGCAAGAAACTTAAAAATATGTTTTTTTTCTGTTGGATGCGCTAGTGTTACGAGCCCCTTAAGTGCAATCACTAGGCATTCATAACTATCCAAAAATGTTCCGATAATAAAACAAAGCTAATTCAAAACAGACCTGGGACATCCAGGTATTCCAGTTACATAGCAAACGAAGGCTCTAAGTATACCTATGTTCATGTCTCAGACAAAGAGTATGGACGTAATCATCTCACGTGCCCATTTGGCGATTTACAACGCTGTGGTAGTCCAGTAGTCCAATTATAGACCAATTAACGATCAATAAATAAGGCCACTAGACAAGAATAGAATACCTAGAAATTGTTTAATCAGTATATGAAACACATAGGTCCAAGCATTACAGTGGTCCACACAAGGCGAAAAACCTGCATAGTGGTGACCTAAGGAAAGAAAATCTGATAACAATTTGACACGGCGTATAAAAACATAATTACAATACCCAATATTGACTTCATCTGTATCTAGGTAACACCGAAGGTAAGCTACAGCCGTTTGAACAAACCTGCTAAATTTGCTGATTTCCAGGCAACTTACACGCAACACAATCACTTGTCCTGATCCCAAACTAAAATACACTGTGCTACGGTATCCAGGCAAGGACATCACAAACATGGAAATACACCTAGAATGGGGCTATTTGTACGCCCCGAGTGGGATCGAACCATTGAACGCCGGCATGGTAATCAGACGTGATACCGCTAGACCTGCGCGGCAGTCAATGTAGCAAAAGGCGACCTCTAAGGTCATACACTTACATCCGCTCGCCGCCTCATCCGCGACCACAGCGCAAGTCCGCGCTTTTACGATCGTCACTGACGACACTAAATTACGTGGAATGTACGGAGGACGCGCTTTATACGACTTAGGTGAGGCGCTCCTTTGTTATTAAGTTGGCAACTACAGTTCCAGCAACTCTGTAGCATATGCCAACAAGATTTGCTCTCAGCTCTGCCCTTTAAACTTTTACGACGAAGTAAATAAGCAACTGAACTGAAACTGAGCTGCGGATGTATTTGGGACGCTACCTCATTTCAGTATTACCTATTTCAAAAGCCGTTGGCGCAGTAAGTTGTATAATGTGACTCTGGAACAGTACTTATGGTTACATAGGTATTATATCTACATGACCTACGGTTTACCCGCTCAAATTCCTTGCAAGGATTCTTTAACAAATGTCAATGAACTGACGCCAGACAAATCAATTTATTAACTAATATTACTCACATTGTATGGAATAACTTCCCATTTCTGATTTAAGAATGCGATGATTTTTAGGGTTGCGTACCCGAAGGGTGCCAAACAGGACCCTATTACTAAGACATCACTATCCGTCTGTCTGTCTGTCACCAGGCTGTATCTCATGAACCGTTATAGCTAGGCAGTTGAAACTTTCGCAGATGATGTATTGCTGTTAGCGCTATAACAAATACTAAATACAGAATAAAATAAATATTTAAGCGGGGCTCCCATACGAAAAACGTATTTTTTTGCCGTTTTTTGCTCGGTATTGATAACGGCAATAGGTAGACGCTTGAAATATTCACAGAATATTTAGTTCTATATGCGCTTCCAATATAAATAATTAAGTTAAAATGAAATAAATATTTAAGGGGGGCTCCCGTACTTGTTGTACGTGATTTTTTGCGGTTTTTTTCTCGATCTGTGTGTAATGCTGCATAGAAAATGGTACGGAACCCGTCGTGCGCGAGTCCGACTTCATTTGGCCGGTTTTTTAGTACCTACTAGCTATCGCCCGTAACCTCGTTCGCGTCGAAATTTTAATGTGTAATGTGTCCCTAAATCATGGGGGTCCCTTGCTGCTCTATAAGAAAAGCAAAATAAGTATATCCCTCGAGAAACGATATTTTTTCCAGGATAGAAATTAACCTTTGAGCTACACCTACCAGACTATAATCTAACTCTGCGCCAAATTTAATCCAGATCCATACAGCCGTGCTGGCGTTATTGACGTCGGTACTTAACAGACATCCTTCCTAACGTTCGCATTTATACGTAATTCTTAAACCACCAGTGCTTTATTAGCCGTTTGCTATGTTTATTTCCTGTGTTCAAGGTAAGGTTTCCGTCAGTTAAGAAGAAGAAGAAGAAGAAAGACATTAATTATACCAACAAGATACATCACAGAAACAAAATAAGCACATAAGTAACATAATACGCACAACAACAGAAAGAAAACTAAATACACAACAGACAAAACGAATAAATAAAACAGGACCATAGATGTTTTTGGAAATCTATGGAGGAGGCTTATGTCCAGCAGTGGACTTCTTGTGACTGAATGATGATGATGATGATAGATGTAGCCTGTGGTGTATATCTAAGTTGCCACAAAATGCAACTGACTCGGCGTTGTGCTGAGGAAGTGATTTAATATTTAATATTTGACATAATTTTGTGTATGAAAGTTGTTACCATTAGTGGACTGTCCACAGACCGCCTTGTATACCCAGGTATTTCATACGGCGTTGTCATATTTTCTAAAGCCATTTAGCCGTCTAACAACATCGCCGCTGTAATAACCGCTCAATCTTCTTTCATAATTAGAGTGGCTTTTACGCCCCCCCCTGCCCCCCGACCGCCGAGGTCGCCCGCCTCCCCCGCCCCTGTCCTCTGCGCCACCTCCGAGGTAGTGCCTCATTACCTAGGACCCCTAGCCACAGAGTAGAAAGAAAGCAACGGCTCCCAACTCGCGGGTGTGAGAGGAGATAAGCAGAAGCGGCTTATAAACGTCCCACCGCAGGGCATAGCCCTTCTCTCCGACAGAGAGATAGACAGATTGTGAGCTTAATAACGACACGTGCCCATCACGGATTGGCTTCAAGCACTGAGGTATGTGAACATATCTATACATTCAGGTTTTCTCATGACATTTTCCGTCATAGCGAGTGGTACGGTTAAGTTGCCTACGTAGTGAGTGAATCTGGTCTTAAGTTCATAAAATATACGTACCTGTTTATCTAAAACAAGTTATTAGTACTTACCTAGTACCTAGCTACATGATTAGATTTGAATCCAGACCTAGGTACGCATTTCAAGCAATGGACCTATCCACTAAGCTACTATCGCACAAAGAGGGAAAGAAGAAAAAACTCCTTAACTGTGAAGGAACACATCGTAAGGAAACCTGAGTGTCCGAGCTATCTAATAAGAATTAACAGTCCAGACCTCACAGGGCAAGGAAAACCGTATGCAATGTTAATAGTGATTATGGAAAAAGGGTTTAGGAAGAGAATTGGGAGTAGGTTATCAAAGAACATACATACATACATAAACTTGTACGATGCACTGTTTGAATTCCTTAATAAATTAAATTAAATATACTCACGCCTGTATCCCCGAGGGGTAGGCAGAGACCAGGGACTGCCACTTGCTACGATCCTGACAGATCACTTTCGCTTCCTCAACATTCATTAGTCGTTGCATGCACGCACGCCGGTTTCGGGTACCTTTTATCAAAGAACAGAAAAGAAAGTATCTGCCTAAAGAACCACTAAAGCTTAGAAGAGTCCAATAGGAATTACGTTGAAGTGTTAGATAATTTGTAATGTTGGCATCGTGAGGAGAGTTGGGGCTCAAATTTCGATATACATTGACTGGAAATATCGCGCCAATGCGTCTTTTGTGATAATTTTAGTAGCCTTCTAACCAATTTTATTCCAATGACGTTCAAATAGAGCTGCCTAATGTAAAGGTATACCATTGGTCAAATAGGAAGTCTCTCACTTGTTGAAATAATCCGAGTGTCTGAGGTAGTTATAAAGGTAGGTAGTAGGTAGGTAGTATCTCGGGCAGTTTCATCAGAAATAGATGGAGCTTTACGATCGCTTTTATATTTCTGGATGTTGACTCTATCAACATGTACAATTCCTCATTATTGCTTCGTAGTGCTTAGAACACACAAGATTTATTCAAACACTCCTGTAGGTATTCTGAATGAGCCAGTTGTCTTCTCAAGCAACCTGGCGTTACCCAAAAAGTTGATACTTCCTTCCGGCCCAACATGGTGAAGTGTTTGATTTCCGATGGTCTATTGGAGTACCTACTATACTTTAATACCTATAGGTCTGAGAAGCACCTAGGTACTTAAATATTACATGAAGTGTTAGCTAGACATTTGACTAGGGACGTACTTCTAGTGGTAATTCTTTTATGTGCCCTAACTCGAGCTACATAGACTAGGTTGTTTGCTTTACTGCTTTTGTAATTAGCTGACTTAATGGCTAATGAGATTTAGTTTGACTAGAAACTGTAAAGTAGTTTGCATGTTTAAATACTTGAGACCACGTCGACTGCGTTTAGAAACCTTAAAGTTACATTTACAATATTAGGTACCTTATACCTACTTAACTGATCCACGCCTAAAATCTGGGACACTGGTATCTAAAATAAACTTTATGATCCTTAGGTATACAACCTAAACTCCTTATCAAGGTAATAAATCCGAAACGTAGAGATAGATCTACAAAGCTACCTTCCTACTTAGGTAACGCTTCGCCTAACATGCGACCTTTATATAAAACCTCAAGCCTTCCTCCACGAAATTGTAGCACCAACTACACAGGCAATACGGTCGCATTTCGCTCGCCCTCAAACGCCGCGTCCTCGGAGTGACCTTCCGAAGGCCGAGCGCCCACCTCTCGCTCTAAATTTAGCTCACCTCAAGAAACATCAATCGCTCCAACACATGCGCACTATATTTTTCTATTTAAAAAAAAAACACTGTATAACTATAAAAAGCCAGGCAAATTAATTAGGTATATTTCTAATTATTATTACCGAAGAACACAGGTAAGTAAACATAATGGCTGCCCTGACAGTATCTTTTAAACTAACAGGATAATGTTACTGGCCACTAGCACAAATTTAAAATTCAAAACGCCTCACCTGTATTGGCCGCGCGGCAGGTATACGTGCGTCTCAGCCAATCAGCGCGCAGCCCACCTGCGCAGCTCGATAAAAAGGGGCGTGGCGTGGCGAGGGCGGCCACACCTGAGCCACCTGCCAGGTGTCTCCACCGGTGGTTGGCTGCGGGCGCCCCAATGGAGGGCCGAGCCACCTGCCAGGTAGAGACACCTGCCAGGTATTGGTCCCGCGTGCCGTATGTAGGTCACGCGATCCGCGATCTTTTCGCGCTATGTGCTTTATGTGCGGGTGTTGGTACTTTATCGACACCTGTTATTTACGTAACAGGTGTCGATAAGTAAACTTTCATGTAGTAAGGTACTAACAAATATAATTTTACTAACCTCATAGGTAAGTTACGAAGGACCTACCACCCTTCGCCACCCACTAGATAAATTATGGCACAAGTTACCTACGTTCATAATCTTGAGAAATGTTTCTTACAAATACCGGCATATACTCACGCCTGTGTCCCAGATGAGTACTTGCCAGGATCCTGACAAAGCTTATTAATCTATTATAAACTTATTAATCCAAGAAATATCAACTCCTATTCTCAGTTTCTTCACTTTGATAGTATTAAATTAATAATTCATCTTGCTCTTCGCTAATTATTGTCGAATGTAGTTATCGACATAAGAAGCGACTCTCTAAACTTCAACGTTTAGAGAATGAAGTCGCAGCGTCTAGGTATTGTAGAGTGAAACGTGCAAGGTATCACCTAAGGTCGTACATAACGGCGGGTGGGGGAGGGGGGCGCCTGATTACCGGGGGGGGGGAGCTGAGCGAGGTGGGAGTGGGGGGTGGGGGGGGCTCCCAGGTCTCGGAGTTTTAAGACAAATTGTGTTGAGAGGTGGCGAGGTAGCGTCGAGAGAGGCCGTGCATCATGCCTGAAACACGAGCGAGAAAAAGAGGTTTTTACTGGAGAAAAAATTATGATTAAAAAGTTTACGGACGCCGCGTGGAGGGTATTTGGAGAGTTGGTGAGAGTAGTTTTTAATTGGAAAATGTAAGTACGTCCCACTGCAGGGCGCAGGCCTTCTCTCGGAGAGAGTGTGGGCTTAATCAGCACGCGTGCCCACCGCTGCGATACGGTGCGATAATGCGGATAATGCGGTGGTAGCGGAGTGGTATAACGAAGGCTTTTCATTCGGGAGGTCGTGGATTCGAATCCCGGAATGACTTTGTTTTAAATTCTTAGTTACGTACATTTGTGAGCTAACAGTAGCAATACCAAGAAAACTTCGTGAGGAAACCTGAGTGTCTGAGGTGTTCACACATCTTACCTATATACGTAAGTTTATCAACCAGTCTAGTGCGGCACTATCGCATCGATTATCCACATCGACGTAGGTTATCTGGAAGAAAATACTACCTGGTATTTAGTTCGCCTTTGTACAAAATTGTTTTTTTATTCAGTACAATAAAGAATTTTTCAATTCAATCCAGCATTGCTTCAGATCCTGAATGTTGCGTAACTAGATAGCATATTTTTGCCAAAAGCTGACGCCAGGTCATAGGTAAAATGTTTCTCAGTAATTAGGTAATGTCACAGAGGGTGCCATCGGGCTCGAATTTGTTATAAAATATCCACCAGAGGTTTTGTCAATAATATTCTTAAAGTTTTACGAGTACCTATTAAGTAGTATTATTCCTCAAGACCAGAACTTACAACAATAAATAATTGGGTATTTGACAAAATATCAAATGAGATACTTTTAACACGGAATTTTGTATGAAAATACTTGCTTGTGACGTCACATTTCAGAGCACTCTTTTTATATTTAATCTAGGTATTTAAAAATTGTAATAACTAGAAATTGACTAAAAGAGATACATTTTCCGAAATATTTGGTAATTTTTGTTTTAATCGAGCATATGAAAGAATTTATTATTGATCGTGTCAAATACCGTATTGTCAAATGACCAATTTCGGTTATGAACATTTATAAAACCAAGGTGCCAATAGTACCACCAAGGTAACATTTATAAAACCTTGGTTTTGTAAATGTTTATAACCGAAGGGAGTTAATTTATTTTTATTTTTGTTCATATTTTATTAACACAACCAACATACTTAAACCACATAAAAATACCTACCAAGTTGATCTCGATGGGAATTTAGGTCAGTCTAAGACCCAATAACAGGTGTGCGATAACATTGATAACATAATGTGAATACTTATAGGTAGTTTCTTTTAAGCAGTGGTGGCCCAGAGGGTAGAACAATGGACTCGGAAGCGGGAGACCCAGGTTCGATTCCCCGTGCAGGCATGTACCTATGACTTTATAAACTAGGTAACCCTTTTTCCCAGCTCTTGAAGAAAATCCTCTCAAACCTAGCTACGTAATATAGTGCAAGCTAAAGCTTGCATTTCCTTGGCAGGCCGGGTCGTAATATTGAGCTTCGAGACGTTAGGTAAGTAGGTCAAGCGCGTGGGGGCATTGTTCGGCAGATCGTACCTATGGCTTGTTATAACTTATTCTCCTCAAAACTTTGTAGAGCCGCTAAGGGCACTGTTGCTGAATAATTTTGACCAACGCATACGGTTTAAAAACTACGCCCTTGAAACGGTATTTGTACCTATATTGTTTCATGTCTAGGTACACAATGCATAAAAATATTAATTTTGATTTGTCGTTTGAGTATTCATAGTAGGTATTAACTATTATATTTTTTTCAAGATGTATCAAAATAAATACTTAGTAATAATTGTTACTGCGTGTTTTATTGTAATTGTTAATTGGCAAATATTTACGATAGGTACGTTAAAATTGCCTATAAAAACTTTTGCCTCTGCTAGTAGAGACAGCCATCCGGCGTTATAGCGACACGGCGCGAGCGAGCTGTACGGGAGGCAGACACCTTAATACCCACCTTTGTCTCGGTACAGATAGCAAAACAAAGAAAATACTGTACACATTTTTCATTTTTTTATTAGGTCAGGTTGACACTTGACCCCAGTCACTCCTGATGTTAAATGAAGACGAGGTCTAACATGTTACGCGCTTGGCCATTGCATCTACGTAATGAGATGATTCATACAGCGTTCAGTGGCACATTCACTCACACTAGATGGGTGAAGGGACCACTCGGACGCTGCAGTGCCTGGGACATTATTTTTAGATGGACTAGGCTTGCCCAGCACCTATACCGTCTTGACAGCTTAGTCGGCCTAGCCCCCAGGAAAGAGAAGTCAATACGTGCGGAGCCAATCAAGCCGCGGGTTTGCTCACGATGTTTTCCTTCTCATTTACGTGATTACCTACCTGTCAAATGCCAGTTGAGCCAAATACCACTGGTTATCGGTTAATAAATGTTTTAATTTGAGTTTTTTTAAAAGTTTTTTGATGTTTCAAGCCAGTAAAGTAGGTACTTTATATGCATGTGATAGTTTGTTTATTTGACTGATTGTTCATCGATCGTAAGTATAAGTAAAGTAAAGGATCGTTTATTCATGTACATGAGTAAATAAAATAGATCTTTATATAAGTATGTACCTAGAAAGTTTCAGTGCATTCCATGTGCTGCCCGTCTGGGCGTATGAATATTCATGCAATAATTATGTATTTGTATGTCAAATTATAATTATAACATTGTGATTAAATGTCAAAATTAAAATTAAGTTAGACATTAAATTGTTTTATCCTCTAAAAAGTCAATAATTCTGTAGTAACATTTATCCATCAGTAACTTAAATAAATGCATGTCCTTAATATCGTTTGGTACCTATTTATTATATATCATTGGAGCCATAAATAAAACACCTTTTCTCAATACGGTCCTGCATCGTGGTAAAAGCAGCCTGTGGCGATGTTGCGTGCGAAGACCTGTGTCACGTATTGTGGAGATTGCAACAAAATATTTCGGATTCGTCTTTACAAAGACTGCTATCTCAAAAATATAAAGCGAGGGCAAAGTAAGTAGGTTGAGTTTCTTAAAAAATTATATACAACTATCAATTGTTTTAAGTTTCTGCGCCTTAAAAATAATTTCCTTGTATTTGACTTAGTCAATTTGATTTTTTGCTCCACTATGACATCTCCCCATGTCTGGCCAATCTTTATTTTATTTTATTTAATTTATTTATTTCTATTTTGGCAACAGACAGTTACAGTTTTGAAAATAGGTACAATGAAAATATACTTAATGAAAAGACTTAGAGCTGTTTGTTTTGCTGACGCTCCCTTAAGCACAACGTCTGTATTATTCCTGTATTTGCTGACACTCGGCGGGTTGTCTATGCAAATGTATCGGTGTTGTCGCGTCCCGGAGTAAACGTTAACAACGCTCGAACCAGCTGCCCGTTCGTTGTTACCTCCTCCACTTTTACTGCCTTGTTAGTGTGCAAAAGCTTTCGACCCTCTAGCTAATGATAGTTCAAGTTATTTCACTCGCGATTGCTCTGAATACCAGGGTAATTTTGGCCCTTATTTGGCTGCTGGGGATTTAATGGAGATTTTTACAGGTACACGCCGTATAAGGTGGTGGTGGGGCGGTGTTAGCGCATCGGTAGCACGGTGACCTCACATTCGGGGGGTCATGTTTTTGAATCCCGGCATGTACCTACCAATGACTACTTTTTTTAAGTTACGTACATTACTCCCTAGCTGTGAAGGAAAACATTGTGAGGAAACCCTAGTGTCTGAGATGTTCACATAACAGCCTGCTACGTACAATGGCTCAACTATGAGGGTAAGAGCGTAAATCTCAGGTCTCCTTACTAACTCCTATAGGTACCTAATAGTAGGTATGATGTCAAAACACTCATAACCGGTACGAGGCGCAATAACCTGCTTGTATAGCGGATAGATCCCAAGAGCTTAAGCCTACGTCACACTTTATTACTCCACAGTGCTCACTATTAAAATAGCCTAACACAGAAGTGTAACACCACGATATATTGTCAAATATTATTACGAAAAAGAAAACCACGACTGCACATTTAGGTACTCGGAATATAATTTAACCTCCTCAGTCCTGACCTTGAAAATAACAATGGTTTTCAATTATTATTTTCATTCTTAACGCCGCGTACTTCCAAATCATCTCAAGTATTTAGTTACCTGCAGTAGTAGTTAGAGAGTTAGAGCAATAAAAAGCAACGGAATAAACATGCCAACACAAACAAGCCCTAAAAACATCACACCCCTTTTTAGGGTTCCGTACCCAAAGGTTAAAGGACCCTATTACTTAGACTCCGTCCGTCTGTCACCAGGCTGTATCTCATGAAGCGTGATAGTTAGACAGTTTAAATTTTCATAGATAACGTATTTGTTTTTATCGCTATAACAACAAATACAAAAAAACAGAATAAAATAAATGTTTAAGCCCAGGGTGGGCTTAGTCAACAAACGTGATTTTTTTGCCGTTTTTTGCTCGATATTAATAACGGTGTTGCCGTTATACGCTTGAAATACTTCAATGTTGCATAGATAATACGGAACCCTTCGTACGTTAGTCCGACTCGCACTTGGCCGGTTTTTTTGTTTGGGTAGTCGTGCAAAAGCAGAAAATTAATATTTTCTTCTTTAGCGTCCCTTTACCCGTCCATGACTACTTGGTTAGCAAAACAGATTCAATATATAAAATTTCCTTTTTTTATTCGACCAGCGACTTATTCAGACAGAAAGGTCTGGTTGGAATCGGGCTAACCTGAAGTGTCGATCGAGATCGTCTCGCCTCTTAGTCTCCTTTGTCGATTTGGATGGAATTCAGCACAAGTATCGATAGTGAACGAGGTTTTATATCTTGGTGAAGGATGAACTTATCATCGTGAGGAGCTCATAAAAGAGCTCGTAAATAGATTTTGTTTACATACATACATAAACTCACGCTGTATGCCAGATGGGTAGGCAGAGCGCTTCCTCAACATTCGTTAGGCGTTGTATGCACGCACACCGGTTTTGGGTGCTTTTTGTCTTGCCTTTTTACTAGCAAAGGCTAATACATCCCTTATTTGGTCGAAATATGTCCGCCTAGGACTTATAAGTTACTTACAATACATTTCGCCAATTAGATACATAAAAGTATAAGCATTAGTATTAATCAAGAGTTTAAAGGTGGACCCGACACTTCAGCTCTCTTCTCTTCTTCATTCTAAAGCCAATGCTGAGTGTAGGTCTCTTCTAATGCACGCCATTTACTTCGGTCTTAGGCTTTTCGCATCCATTCCTAGTTCCATCCAGTTCCCTGCCACTTTGACCAGGTCGTCAGTCCATCTCGTTGGCAGCCTGCCCACACTTCCGCGCCCATCTCTAGGTATCCAGAATCCACACTAGACGCTAAAACGTACAGTGAAGACCAGGAACGTCGTTCGGGTTTCTCATTTCTGTGTAAGGGTAGGTAGGTGCCACGCCAGCACGCAAGCGTGACGTCACCGAGGACGCGGTGACGTCACGGCGTGTTAGCCCCGCGCCGTCAAAGGCAAACACTTTGCTGCTAAACCAGCTTGCCATGTTGCCACTGCCCTAATGGGAATTAGGTCGTGCCTTATGTGCCCATAGGTAGGTAGGTATACCTACGACCTCTCAAGACGTTAAACGAACGGGAAACTTGCGTCGAACTTACATTGGAATCACATTGTTTTTACCACATAGAAGCCGTAAAAAACCTGAAATTTTTTAACAGTAATATCGTGATTTTACCGGTGTCAAAAAATGCGAAAAATTAAGTTACCTTAATAATAAAAAAAAACTATCTGGATTTAGGTTTTTCTTTGAAATTTTAAACGTTTTCCAATAACGATGACGAAGCGTTTAACAGTAATGTTTTATGCTACACCTTTATTGGAAAACGTGTAAAATTCAAAGACAAAAAAAAACTAAATTGTTGCGTTGTGTGCAAGTTGTGTCGTCATAGTTTGAGCCCGATTTGTACCTATGGCGCGTTTTTGTACCGCGTGACTAGAATGACTTTTCGACAGGTTATAGGTATTATGAAAAGTTTTAGTCGCAGAGGAAAAATAACTAGGTACGATCATTATGTATACTTATTTTAACATGGCCTAACAAATGAGATTAAAAGGTTTGATGCAGTACCTAGTTTTATTGAATCATAACAAGAAACCACTGAGCTCGGGTCACGTATCCAGTAAGGTGGCAAAGTAAAATAGCAAAACGTTCCTGTTAGCAAAACTTTTGTGTTTCCACTAACTTTCCGGCCGCGATTTCATATTCAGTTCAGTTTGCGATAAAAAAATGTAACTTCGGTGTCCGTTTCACGCGACAGAAGGACACAGAGGTCAATGACGTGAACTAAACATACCTATTTTAAGTTTTTTAATTTTTCACGAGATTATCTGTATCTTCAATGGTATAAGAGCAATGTCACTTCAGTTTAAGTTTGACGCAAATTTCCCATTCAAATATTCTAGTAAAAAGTCCGATGCACCGGTGTGAGGTCTGTCACAGAAACTTTTAACAATAAGGATTATGAATGTTAGCGTATCCTAGATATGCCATTTCATTTTATAGTGTGTTTGAAATACCGATTGGTGGCTGGCTTGTTTCATTGCTTTGTTCGGATAGGTCAACGCATGGCATTTCTATCAAGAAGTTCTTAAATCATAGTCGGAGCAGCAAAATGTTAGCGGTACAGACATGGAATCTTAACAGAAAACCGCTGACAAATAGAGCGAGATGCAAGGAACGTAGAGTTTTGCTCAAAACAACTTAGGTGTATCCAGGGCCATAAGACCTAATTAAAGAAAACTCAAGAAAAATAAATTTGTCGAGAAGTCTCGCGAACCAAGAATACTAGCTCAAGTGCGTATTATCAAAAGATGCTACGAAATATCCACCGTTTCGTACTACTTATTCCGTTTCATTCGTCCGAGCTAAAGTTAAAATGAATTCGTGCAGCGGGGCGGCCGGCGGCCGGCGACCGGCGAAAAAATACGAAAAACGTACGGGAAAGTTTCTCAGCTGTAGCCCTACCTTGTGAACTTCTCCTACCTCCGGGTAACATGCTTTATTCAACGCATTCACATTGCCTGTAGGCCCGTTCAAAGAAACTGTCGGATTCTAAAATTAGTGGGAATTATGTTCCTACCTGAAATTAAGTACCTAAGAATTTGTAGCTTATGTTGTCATAGGATGAAAGCTGTAATAAGTACTCAAGTGATGTTACCTACTTAAAAGCACATACCTATACATTCTGATTCACTTTAAGGTCGATAACACGATGAGGCCGCTGTACCCACTCTTAGGTCAAGAAATCACATAGATATTTCTTATTTAATTTCCTTTTTTATGTACAATAAAGTGTTCTTTATCTAATTATTACTGAATCTAAATGTGCTGAGCTCATCTAATTTAGGAGTAACCTGGCTACCCATACCATACAGAATCCTAGTTTTTGTAAATTTTTGTAACCTTGTTTTATGATAAACATTTTTTAGATTAATTTTCAATAGGTCATCTTAGCAAAGCAACTAAATCTCTGAGTAACAAAGCTCTTTACTAATATTAAAAGCTCCTTCTGAAAAAGGCCTAACGTGTTGAGAAAACTTTGAGCAAGTTCGATGCAATGTTCTTAGATAAAACACACCCATCAATTTTATTTGTATTCGTAGAGGTACTTTTACAGTGCGTCTGTTGCCGGGTAAACAAACCCGGCATTCCTCTCTGTGCTCTCTTTAGTCTTAAACGCAATAGTTATTATTCCGAAACGATATTTATAAAGCTGCAGCGGAAAGAAAGCAATCTCGCGCAGTTACCTACCGAGTGGAAAATTACTTTGTACAAACTGTGCGCTCTACCTTTTAATTCAGCCTTGGTGGCGGCGGGCGCCTTGGGACCAACGGTGGAATATTTGCTCAAAATGTTGGTCCCATTGTGAAAGAATCTTGGTTTCTGTCATTGGTAAGTTAATATAGTACATAAGCAGCCTATATACGTCCCACTGTAGGGCAGAGGCCTTCTTTCGGGAGAGAGTAAGGGCTTAATTACCATACGTAGGTACCCACCGCGGATTGGCGATTTCAAGCGCTGAGGTATGTTAATAGCTCAGACACTCAGGTTTCCTCACGATGTTTTCCGTCACAGTTGGTGAGTGGTATTGCTACTATAACTTCACAAATGTACGTACGTAACTTAGAAAACAGACATAGGGCCCACACTGGGAATCGAACCTGGGTCTTTCGCTTCGAAGTCCAAAGTTCTGCTCACTAGGCTACCACTGCAATGGAGATCGATTTGTTATTTTTATTTTATTTAGGAAAGAAATGGTTTGTATGTAACGAAATATACCACCAGTTTATACTTACCAGTGTTTTCAACAGAATTTTTAACTTATAAATAGCACATACTTCTACAGAGAAGGATTAGTCTTAGTTTATGGGCTTAGAGAAACGCAACACGACAAATTTATTTTGGAAATATATAGTAAATTGGCTATATAGGTAATTATCTGCATGTGACTATAATCTTTGTAGTATTTCGTTTTAAAGGTAAGTCGACAACGTTGGTCTCTAACTACTACACTGAGATAGAGGCGTAAGTTTATCTAGGAATGTATGACAAATAGGGGATTCAATATAAAGAAAACCGGCCAAGTGCGAGTCGGACTCGCGTACTGAGGGTTACGTGCGTAGGGCCGAGATTTTCCCGAACTTCAAAGACAATTTTGTATGATTTAATTACAAATGTGTAGTTTTCAGATTTTTTTTCTTTATTTGTAGTGTAAGACGACGTTACTTGCCAAATTTCATAGCTCTAGCTCAACAGAAAGTAAGTACCCTATACATTTTGATTCCCTTGAGTTGCGAAATATACGTTTTTTGCGGGATAAGTGGCCGAATATTTTCAAGCTTCAAGGGACTATATCGTTTTAATTTCAACTCCCGAGACATAAAGTCTTGACAGACAAACAGACGGACGGACGGACAGAAAAATGATCCTATAAGGGTTTCGTTTTTCGGAATCCTAAAATAAATGTGGATGAATCGGAGGGGGATCGTGGCAAGTGGCGAACTCTGTCCTCTGCCTACCCGTCCGGGATACAGATGTGAGTTTATGTACGTATTATTACTAGCTATTGGCCCAAGACATTGGCGAAACATTGGCCGCCAGGCGCCACTGACACTAGTGTGCTCGTAATGTGTAATTTTCCGGCGTCGCCCGTGGAGATTGCGCCGCCCCCGGGATGTCACGTGACGGGAAGAACAAGTATGTTACATAGGACAGCACATCATCATAATATTGCCTATAACTACTTAAAAAAATCTAATCCAATAAATTCGATAGTTTCGGGAACTAGATCACGTGGACAATGGACTAGTTAGAAAAAGAAGCATCATCTATTCTTACCTATTAACTTAATACCGGATAAACTTACAAGACAAAAGGCAAACCTCTTCCGAGAAAAAAATCCAGTAAGTTTATCCGGTGTTAAGTTAATAATGTGTAGTGATTACGAGAGTTTTAGTTCGAAAATCATCTATTCTAGCCAATCGCAACTGTGATCTAATTTGGGAATACTATGCACAGATTTTGAGTTGCAGATTTCAGTGTGTTATTATGAAACTAAAGAGAGGTTACGGTACTTAAGTATTTAGTTAAAGAAAGTTCTCAATTAATAAACCGGCAGTAGGTATATTCTCACGCCTGCATCCTCAACCGGTATGAGGAGACCATGGTCTGCCACTTGCTGACAAACTGCTTTCCTTCATCAAGATTGCGTGCTCGCCGCACGCCGGTTTCGGTCTCATTTCTCAAGAACGACACATAATCTAAGTCTGAAACTCTCCCCGCAGTTAGCAGTGTTTATGGAAGGTAAACCGCGTTCAAATCACACCTCGGTCCGATCGCAGCGCAAGTTTTCCAATCACACGGCCGCGAACTTCACTCCTAACTTATTATAGTTCTCTCTTTGTGTAACTATTTTATTGCGCTGCAGCTCTGCGATTTGTCGTCCCAATTGGGAGATTTAGGCACGTAGCAACTGACTGAAAATCAGCGCTGACGGATATTTTCCTCAGCACAACGCTGAGTCAAATCAGCTGCCTTTTGTGGCAACTTAGATACACCACAGGCTACACGTATGGTCCTGTTTTATTTATTCGGTTTGTCTGTTATGTATTTAGTTTTCTTTCTGTTGTTGTGCATTTTATATTACTTATCTGCTTATTTGGTTTCTGTGATGTATAATGAATGTCTTTCTTCTTCTTCTTCTATTTCATAAGGAGTCTACGCAGAGTTACTATTGAAATGCACAATACCTGAAACATATTTGCTAGTATCTAAATATCACTTACAAACAAGACTTTGGGGCTTTGTATAATACGATTCTACGTCAAGCTCGCCAGAAACGCGATTCAAACAATAAGCTAAGGAAACTTTGTGCCAAACGGGCTACTATGATATTATTAATAGTAGATTATGTACTAAGGGAATAAAACCATGTATTATGTCATGGGCGGCATATTGAACCCTGAGCGGAGCGAAGGACTCCGAGTTAACTCGCGAGCGCAGCGAGGGAGTTAAATTTTAACTCCTGAGCGAAGCGAGGGAGTTATGTAGAGTCCTGAGTGAAGCGAGGGGTTCATACCGCCCGAGACTAAGACATGTTTTATTCCAGAGGTGAATACTCTACTTTTCACACCATCTGGGAGACAATAAAAAGACAGGGCTGCATAAGTTGAAAATATGTATTAAAACCTGAAATTAAATATAAAGTCCACACTCTTTTACGGCTTAGCAACTTAAATTGAATATAACTTTTAAATTCGTATTTGCAATTCGCGCCTTTTTTTCTTTTTTTTGTTGGTGTTTCGCGCGGTCACAGGACACAGTATTTCAGAAAAAAAAGAAAAAAAAGAGGTGAGTTTCGAACAACAATTCGAATTTCGAATTGCAATGCGGGGCTTCTCCATAGTTTTCATGCGAATTTTGACATTCTAAATTCAAATCACTTTATTCCCTAGGGAAATTCTTCATTATTATTGCCCTTGAGAGACAAGGCCATGCTTTACGATGATATTTGACGGTACGTAATAAGGCATTGTCGAGCAGGAGGTGTGAAAAGATTATTTAGATGAAAAAGATGTCTGGAATTAAATTCAGTTCAATGCATGTATTCTAAGTTTTATAATAATAATTTAAAATCTGTTAATTAACGACCAAATTTAGAAAGACTAAGAAGTTTGGAGTTTTTCTGTCCATTTTTCTCCAAAATTATATAGATTTGAAAATAGACACCGATTTTAACTTGTGAAGTTCATTGAGTCGCAGTTTCTATGTTAATTAAAAAAACCTTTTTTTTAAATTTGACACATGATCTAGGACAAGAATTTTTTTTGAAATGAAACAAAAAATCTTTGAAGTTAAAACTTCTTTAAGTGTACTTACCTAAGCAAACGTTAAACGTCTGTCTGTCTGTCTGTCCCAGGCCTAGCTTAGAGACGATAAGTACAAGAAAGTTGAAATTTGGCATAGACATACATATTAATCACGCCGACAAAACGGTACAATAAAATATGAATAAAAAAAAATTTAGCGTACCTCCCCCCCAGAACTAAATCAGTGAGGCAATTTTTGTTTCTCGCCTACAGCACAGTAGGTATTATTGTGGATGTAGGGCGATCATTTTTTTGATTTAGAGTTCCGTTTGCGAAATAATAAGTTTCAAAGCGCAAATTTTTTATCCAAGCAGGATATAATTACAATTAAATAAACTAGGCCTTACAAGTTAACGAGTAATAGGCGACAAACTTAAGAAAGGAAAACTTCGTACAAAATCCGTGGAAAATTACGTTGATGAAGTTGTTAGCTCTGTAAAGCAGATAAAACCCCCTCTTTCTACGGAACCCTACACTGCGCGTTGCGCGACACACACGTGGCCGGTTTAATTTTATGTGATTTTACGGATAGATACATATAATGCTTAAAACCAAATGTATTAAATATAATGGACATACTTACTTTTATCTGGTCAGTGGTTCACCGGATACTGAGACATTGGCATTGTACTCTAAGTGCAAACCTCAATTGATTACGTATACCCCGGTAAGAATCTGATAAAAAACCAGTTGACAAAAAGTGGTCGTAAAACACAATTTTTATAATATTCGGTTGTCAAGAGCACTGTCAGCGAACTCACACTCAATATAAAATCAACACCTTAAGTTCATTGCTGGCTCTTGAGTATTTCAGAAATATCGTATCACTCACATATCTACTTGTTTTATGACTTCACTTAGAATTTTCAAATTTTCTGTAAAAAAGCATGAAAATACTCACTTATAGGTACTTCGCCAATCCGCTGTGGGCACGCGTGGTGATTAAGACCATGCTCTCTTTCTGAGAGAAGGCCTGTGCCTCACAGTGGGACGTATATAGGCTGCACTATTTTAAAAAAACTTAAATGAAAGAGCATGAGAAGCAGGAATTAGGTAACAACTAGACAATGAAGGTTTATCGTACCAGGGCGCACCAACACCGACCTTTGTTGACGTTAAAGAATTTGCACCCACTGTACGTTTACTTGACGAATTCATTGAACATAACTGGCAGTGACACGGACATGACACTAACAAACTACATCGCAGGAGCTCTTGTGAGTGCAGATCTCATTTAATAGGGCCAGTTTCTGAATGGAGAATTTCGCTAAGTACCTAAATAGTTAACTGGAGGGCTCACACCCTCAGCACAATGCTGAGTCAGATGCCCTTTGTGGCAACTTTGACACATCACAGGATGCACTCTGACGCTCTGACTTTGTATTATGTTGTATTTATGTGACTTGCTTTTCCTTTATACTTGTTTATGTTAGGTAGGTACTTGTTATGCCTTTTTTTTGTGATGTGTTAATTTGGCCCAATAAATATCTTTCTTTCTTTTTTCTTAGTGCTCTCTCTTCGAATTTCTCAGAAAAGAGCGTGACCGAACGTTACTTAAGTAGGTATTTACTTAGTGAAATACACAATTCAGACACACCGTGACAAATTTTATAAAGTGTTTTTATTGTCCATAATTTGTTTTGTTTTCTTTTCAGTTTTAATTAATTACTTATGTGTTGTCCGTTGTTGCAATAAATGTTTCTCTTTCTTTCCTTCTTTCTCTTTCATAGTTGAATGATGGTAACATAGCTCAGTTGAGACAACGCGTTTAGGCGAAGTCGAAGAACGTGAGGGCTGCTGTAAAATTTTAGAGACGATAAATTACTTTTTCATTTGTTACTTTATTGCTGTTCGGTGTCAAGATGTTGGTGATTGAGAGGTGCGGTCGGAAGCAAATGAAAAGAAGTTGAGCGTTTTTGTACTACCTACGTGACAAGAATTACTTTTCGACATGCTATAAAGTATTCTGATGTGTAAGAGTCGTAGAGAAAAATTTGAATTATTTACATTTGACCTGTCAAGTAACGTCTTGAGGCTGGCCGAGGACAGAAAGAAGTGGCGTGCCGTGGGTGAGACCTATGTTCAGCAGTGGACGAAAACGGGCTGGTTGATTGATAGCGTATCATCATCATCATCATCAGCCCCTTGACGCCCACTGCAGGACATAGGCCTCCATGGTTTTCATAACCATGAGGGGTTTTGCCATAATCGCCACGCTTGGCAGGCGGGTTGGCGATCGCAGTATGCGGTTGGAATGTCAGGTAGACGCTGCTGCCCGTCTCCTGGTAATTTATTTCCTTAGTCGCCTTCTACGACATCCACGGGCGGAAATGGAGTGACGCTATTCTTAATCCGGCGCCACACGGCGATAGCGTATTGGCCATACATTAATTATTACAAAATTACATATTTTGACACTTTGGAGTCGTTAAAATGGCTAGCCCGATAGAGTAGATAGTTACGTGATAGAAGGACTGGTAATAGAAAAATGAAATATTAAAAAGAATTCACAGTCGCAGCTTTTCCCAAGGCACCAGCTATCATCAACTCTCTGTGGGTGGTGTAGGTGTAGCGACATGCATACAGTATAATATAGTATAACACGTAGCGCGTAATATGTGAACAAGACGCGAGGTGCGGGATGGCGAGCACGTGTGGCCGCACAAAAAACGCGCCTTAATAAAACGAGGTGCTGCGGGACGGGGTAGGAATGTACGCACCCCAAAAGCTATCGACTCGATAGATCACCCAACTAGAATAAGGTTCCGTAAGACCCCCTTTTAGGGCTTTAGTGGTTGCAATAGAGTCACAATAGCGAGTTACGCAGCTGCAAGAGTTAAGTTTCTTCTTTAGGGTCCATAAGGTGCCCCTAAGCATTGGCCGCGCACTACAATAAGACATTAGCGGTTGCAAAAACTAGTTTTATAAATTGAATAGATCTTAAAATATGCTAGGGTGGAGTGATTAACTAAAGCTTTCGTTAAATTTGGTATAAACATAAAGACAAGATAAAGATAAAAAAAATATTTATTTCCAGTAACTTAATCCAAGTTGACATTTTCCGGCGGCGCCCACACTGGGAAACCCCGTATCGTGGGAGCCATTTTATTAACAAAAAAACATTATCACACGTAATAATTGTCTCAAATCTTATTTAATAACGAAACATTAGTAGCTTACGCTATAAAAATAATATGTTAGCCACTACCCAAACCAATATTAAATCACTACTCGAGTACTATGGTTAGAAAAAGTCCATTAGTAATGGAGTCCATTAGAACAAAATAACTTTGAATTTCACTCCAAATTAAATCAATTCATAAGTCAGCAAAAACATGAAGTTCTCACTGAGTTCAAAGGCACCATGAAACCTGCTTATCGATGCATTGGTTTCACGTTCCAGCCTAACCTAGCATTATCGCTGTGCGCTTGCTAGGTGCTAATTAATAGCAGTCGATAAATCACCTCGATATCGACACGCGGCCGGCACTACCGCCCCTCGGACGGGTTTAATTACACCGCGCAGGCGACAGGTTGTCGCGTGACGTCATCGCGCTGCACATTCTACTCGGGTATAGGTACTCTAGCTATGTGGGAGTCGCGCCGGTATGTGGGCTGATTGTCTGTTTGCTTTCCAATTGTTTTAGATGAGCAGAGTTAAATGGAATTTATCCACTTAACTCTTTTGATCATCCGCGATGGCTTAGCACAAAATTCTTAGCCTTAACTAAGACCATCGGCTGAACACCTTGTAGAGAGACTTTGGCGATGAATGTTTTTACAATCTGTGCTATAGATAAAGACAACTGATAATATATGCCAGAGTCAGCATTTATTATAATGTGACTGACCTTGAAAATTATAACGATAATTTTAAAGGTTAAAGGATCTTTTACGACCTTTATGTTATGACGTAACAATGTAATTTGATAATTTATTTTACTGTAAAGAGAAATAAAAGGCTATATTATTATTATGATGTTATGATATAACAGTGATTAATAAAAGGCTAGTGATAGATAAATTTTGGCAGTTCTTGAGGTTCTTGGAAAGAAATTATTTTACAATTAAATGCTGGTAAGATTGCGCTATTGGCACCTACTACAATATTACGAAATTCATCTTACTATGAATACCAAATACCTAAAATATTTAACATTTTATTTATAATAGTCTAAACTTCACCACGTAGGTGTCACCAGCCCCTCTACTCTCGGCTCTAAATCGTTAGCTTATATTTTTAGTTTATTTGTTCACTTTTATGTAAATTGCTAGTTTTCTTATAAATATAGGTATACCGTTGTTATTTCAGATATGCTTATGCTTTCAGTTTCCGATGTGCTTTGAAGTTCCAATAGCTTAATGCTATTTTTTACACCTAAAACGTTTACTAAGTTGTTATTTCTGATTTATTGCATTTATTTGTGACGAAATTCGAACACAATAACATTGAGAGTAAAGGCGTAGGAACTGAGGGCAGGAAGGAGGGGGGCTTAAAAAGTTCTTATGATCGGCCCAAAATATGCCTAGAAATCATTTCCGTTGCAGGAATCGTCCGTGCCCAACTCTTATGAGGATTACTTGAGGATTACCTGGAGCTTGAATACTAAGATATATAATCATAAGCAGCCTATATATGTAGGGCACAGGCCTACTCTCAGAGAGAGAGTATGGGCTTAATCACCACGCGTGCCCACCGCGGATTGGCGATTTCAAGCGCTGAGATACATAATTAATTTAGTCGCACGTGCGTCGAGGCTCGAGACTGAAGCTGTAAACGCGCAGTAAGGCGCGGACCGAGTGAAGTGAAACGTTTGAGTGCCGCGTTAACCGCAACACGCGTTACGAACTGGACTAGACAGCGAGTGTAACAGAAGCATTGGCCGCGTAATACAATCAGGGCTGGTTTCCGAATTGAGAATTTCTGTAAGTAAATACTTAAGTAACGGTCTGTCACACTCTTTTCTGAGGAATTCCAGAAGACAGCACTACAGTAAAGTTAACCATTTACCTACTTAGCAAAATTCTCAATTCAGAAACTGGCAATCAGCCGGTCAGACAAGAGAAGATCTTTGGTAATCTGAAGAGTACCCTAATATTGTGGACTATTTTATGCTATAGATATATTGCAATAAGGTTTAAAATTGTTTTATTTTCAACTTAACACTGTTGTTAATGTGGCACGCTTCATCACACCAAAGGTTAAACACAAAGCAATCCACTCGTCAAACTCAGCACATGCGCCTGATTATGCGCACCAAATCCTGTCGGAATCCTGACGTTTGCGATAGCATTTGGAATGGAATTTGACAGTTAGACGATAGGAGACATTCTGGATTTGGTGCGGGTATTATAGGAACAGGTAGCATGATAATGGTAGCCAATAAGCAACTTTTGACATTCGAGTGCAGCCTATAAACATTCTGTAATATCGATGATCCTTCTGTCTGAATAGAGTTTGCACCGCGGTTCACTGCGAGCTCTTTCTGTGAGTTAATAAACTGAGACTTTGTATGGCTTTGTACGGACCGGGACATCAATTACCTTGTTTCTCTTGGGTTTCTCTAAACAATAAAGCATCAACTCGATTGATTATTTATTATGGTATGGTAGGTATAACGAAGGGGCAGATTTATAAACCCTTTTTAATTCACAATTTAACTGAGAATTTAGCAAAATTATGATGTACTAAAAACGTTACGTACCTACCTATACCATTTTGTATTCATAGTTCTCAGTTAATTTTCAGAAAATCCCTTCAAAACTCATGGCAGTGACGTAGATGAAATGCCTCTCTCTCCATAATACATTCAATAACCTGTATAGTATAATTAACTTGTGATTTATTTGTGTTTTCGAAAAATAGTCGAGTCGCAGAGAAAAAAAAAACTATCACTTGGCAACCGAAAAATTGCTCTAGGGTATTTGACAGATTCTGTCGGATTCCTGACGTCTGCGGTAGCAATTAGGATGGAATTTGACAGTTGAACGATTGTAATTGCTCAGGTTTGGTGCGCGTAATATAGGGGCAGAACTGCCAAACTACGCTGAAGTGAATGGCTTATAAAGGGAAAAGGCGTGTCGTTAAGAAACTGTAACATTTATAAATGCTGCTTTGAGCCCTTAAATAACTTTGGTAGAATTTTATCTAATAAAAACAAGGAAGTTTTTGGGTATTTTACTTTCGGCTTAGTAACCTAATAGATAAGCCACTATCTTTGTTTACTGTGGCATAGTAAATCAGTGTTTCATTGCTCTGACCTTTCGGTTCCAAAGGCAGATAACCTCTAGAACCGAAATGTTTCAACGACGCCGCGTGACGTCTCGCCAGTTTTTATCGACTGAAAAATAATAAAATAAATCCCGACTGCTATAATGTCTAAATGCGACGATTGAGTTGTACACCTTAGCAGGTGGGACCACTCTAGTTCTAGTTAGACCTGATATTTCCACAATTAGCCTCATAGTTGGGTCATTGTACGTAATTACCTCAGACAGTAGGGTTTCGTCACGATGTTTTCCTTCACAATCAGCAAGTGGTATTGCTACTACAACTTCACAAACGTAAGTACTTAACTTAAAACTAAGTCATTGGTACATGCCGGGATTCGAGCCCACGACCTTCCGCATGTGAGGCCGACGTTCTACTGCTCCCCTACCACTGCTCAGGTGGGAGGGAATTTTGGAATTTGGTAAAAGAGGAATAGAGTTGAATTTCTTAAGGGACGGTTTGATCCAACCTGCTGTCATTTAAGTGCAAGTTCCTTCTGTCAAATAAGCCTAGAGTAAACCTTTTAGCGGTCGAGTTTTCACTTCATGACAAGTTTTGTGGTTTGGAGATTTTAGTGGCTTTTTTAAAACATCATGACTGTTTGTGTAGCCAGTGAAACTTATATTGTTGAGTCATTTCACTTCTTACTCTCTGAAATCGGTATAGCGTTGGCCTCTGCATTGTCACAAATAAACATTATACAAGCATACATACATACGAACGAAACATAACTATTTGCTTTCGCAGTCGAGTTAAAAGGTGTTTGCCCCGAGATATTATTACTTCAAAATATACTTATTAATTATAAAGATAGTGTGCTTCACTTCCAACCTTATATATGGATAAATATGTCGTTGAAAAACTCTTTAGCACACAAGAAGCTGACTTTAAAAGTAATACAACTACAACATAATTTTTTGAGCAGTTTTGACTTTAAAAGTTTTTTAGCGATAAGGCATCCAATTATTTTAAATGTAAGTACCCGTACTTAATTTTTTGTACCCATGTTTAATGTTCATGTAGGAATCGTTCATATTCTAAAGAGAATAGGTTTATGTTTTGTATATTTATGGCCCGTAGCGCTTTATAATTTTGTCATTAAACTCGATTAGAACCATTGCACCAAGCGATACGTGATTTTTTTTAAGATGAGAAACTTGGGTATCTCTGAGGCTAAGGGCCGGTTTCTGAATTGAGAATTTCAGTAAGTAAATACTTATGTAACGTTCTGTCACGCTCTTTTCTGAGAAATTCGAAGAGACAGCACTATAGTTAACTATTTACTTATAGTGAAATTCTCAATTCAGAAACTGGCCCTTAGTAAGAGGATCATGGCTTAATTACCTTAGCTTAAATCACTTGCAGCATGATTACTTGACGAAATACACTTTTTTTTCTCTTGCTCACACAACATGGACGGTAGTTCCGTCTAAGCGAGAGGCCAATAGTGTTTCAGTTACTTTCTTTAGTTAGTAAGTAAATCGAGGTAATTTATTCCCGCAATAATTAAATTCGCAGTAAATGGAAATGTAATCTTATGAAATTAATGTTACAGTTGGTACCAATCTGAAGAAGGTATACACCATGAAATCTAAGTGGCTTGAAAGCCACCGTTATGTATATCTATGCAAACCATTACTTTCACGTATAGACGTAAAATAAAATAAAATTGGGTTGAGAATTCCTGTTTGGAGTTGAGAAATAATATTTTAAGACACCTTGTTTCGAAAAATTTGCGAACAAATAAATTAACACAGCTTCTCCGTTTATCAGAACAATGACCCGGGGCCCGGATGCACCGCTCTGGCTGGCTGCTAATGGTTCTCACAGATTTGAGTTTTTGTCAAAATAATTATTTTTGGAAAGTGCGTTATAGAAGAGAAAAAACTAGCTCATTCGATAGTTATCGTTAAGGCACGATAACTTTGCTATGGATTTTAAGCCACCCAAAATTCATTAATTCATCAATTCACAACGACGAAGTAAATTGCTCATTATTTTACCTATCTACATGCTGTTAGACATGCGTCACTAGTCAGTCATTACAATGTCCATGTCTCGGGCAGGTCAATGTAAAATAAGCCACTTGTCAACATTGACAACATTTTGTTGTAATAAGGAGAAAAATCGAGTGGCGCCGGATTAATCAGTGGCTAGTGTGAAATCTAGACTTAATGCGAATTTCTTTTTCAGTGATTAATATCTAAGTAAGTACAATAAGTATTATAAGTACAATATAATGTAAAATAAAACTGTGGAGAAAATTCTTCTATAAATAGGTACATATAATTAATCTGTGTTGTGACCGATGTTGTGTTATCTGTAATCTGTTGCTTACGATTATGTTTATCTGTCTATCTCGCTATTCTGAATTTATAAGTGGAGACTTGTAATTGGCTTTCTGTTTACTATGTTGGTGTTATTCTGTTATATTGTGTTGTCAGTCTTCTTTAAAACAAAATAAATAAATAAATTAAAAAAATTAAGAATAGCGTCACTCCATTTCCTCCCCTGGATGTCGTAGAAGGCGACTAAGGAAATAAATTACCAGGAGACGGGCAGCAGCGTCTTCCTGAGATTCCAACCTGCCAAGCGTGGCGATTATGGCAAAACCCCTCATGGTTTTCATAACCTATGTTAGAGGCCTATGTCCTGCAGTGGGCGTCAAGGGGCTGATGATGAGGAGAAAAATTGGCCAAGTGCGTGTCGAGCCACGCGTAGTGTCGGGTTCCGAAGAAGGAAGGGTTTTTTTTGATGAATATTGGGATTCTAGGTATTTCATGTTTATTAGCTACCTACTATACGCAACTAACAACTTCACCAATTTTCAACGGCATTTGTAGGAACTTTTCCTTTTATGAGTTGGTCGATTATTAGAGTTAACTTGTAAAGCCTACCTACTTAGCCGTAATAGTTTTTTTTTTCTTATTTAATTATAAGTGCTTCTGATTTTTTTAAAGTATTTTACAAGTTTTTTCCCTCTAACCTCTCGAGGGAAAAACTTTAAGAAAAGTTTGCACTTTAAAGCTCAATCTTTCGCAAATTAAACATCTGAATCAAAAAATTGTTTTCGTACACCTACAATGTCTTTAAACGACTAATCCAACGATACCCCATAATTCAATTCAAATATTTCATTCATTATAAAAACAGAATATTTACTTAATGAATGTCAAAGTTGTTAGTTTCACAATTAATAGATTATGTGGAGAAGAAGCTAACAAAGAAATTCCAAATTTATTCTTTTCAAAACACGTTTTAACTTAATTAACAGAGTATTTGACTTAAAATATTACTCATGAATGTGTTGAACACTAGTCACAATCGTACTGTAATTAATATTTATCTAGTGTTTAATGCCAAACATAATTGTCTTCTAAATAATCCTTGATGTTAATGTAACCTTTTTTTTAACTAGCGTAGGTACTATGGTAGATATAGACGAGAAAACGCTTGGGTGTAGGGGAGGCACCCTATTTTATCAGCTTATTTGAGATATAGATATATCTATGAAGTTTTAGCTTTCTCGTTTTAATCGTCTTTAACCTAAGGCGCGGACAGGCAACCGATGGACAGACGGACCGACATGGCGAAACTGTAAGGGTTCTTTGTTGACGGAACCCTGAAAAAAGACTTGAGTTCGCCCCTTAAGCTCCAGTCTTTCCTTGAATTCATACCTTGCACCTGTAGGCTCCAGGCGCAAAAGGCCCATATTGTCTTTAGTTCATTTATTGATCAAGGAAATTAAATAATGATTTGAATGGATTTTATAATTTTTTATAATTAGGTTCTATTGGACAATAGTTTATGGATAGTTTTCTAACGATCTTTCTACAACTTCGAAATAAATCTGACGAGATTGCAAATCCGCGGTGGGCACGCGTGGTAATTAAGTCTATACTCTCTCTCTGAGAGAAAGCCTGCGCCCTGCAATGGGATGTATCTATATTGGCTAAGTACTTAAATAAAAAAAGCTGTGATCACAGCGGACCCGTTAAATGTGTAGCTACCGCTTCGCGCCGTTTTGCCTCAGATTAAATGATTGTACATCATCATCATCGTAATGAGCCGGTGTCAGTCCACTGCTGGACATCCCAAGACACGCCACTGAGCCCGACTCTCGCCTCTTCCTTTCCATTCACTGCCCACCGCTTTGTGAATGTCGTCGCTCCACCTCATAGAACAGAGAAACTCCATCTGGTCGCAGGGCGTCCTAAGTCCTAGGCTACGTTTGCCGATTCGCGGTCTCCACTCTAGGACCAGTCTATCCAGATGATTGTAAAGAGATGAGATGGTTTATACTGCTTCTAGTGGCACCATCACTCCCACTAGATGGGTTAAGGGAACGCCGACGCTGTAGTACCTGGGACATTGTTTTTTAGATGGGCTAGGCTTTCCCAGCACCTATACCATACTGACAGCTTAGTCGGCCTAGCCCATAGGAAAGGTAAGACAATTGTACACAACAGGAAAAAAAACATAAAAAAGCCTAACTTGTCCAAGTTTTGCCTTACAAAATTGGCGGCCCTATCGCTAAAAGCGATCTTTTCCAGACAATCTCTCTAGGTAGAATTGAAGGATGAAGGGAGACAGAAACTTAGACAAACGTCTTACTCGTGGTTGACTGTAACTTTGGCAGTTATCAACAAACGAATGACAAACCTGCCGCTCACGGCACTGCTCACAATGTAAACAGGAAAAAATACCGATCGGAGTATTATATTGTACTACTGGGAAAAGCCCAAGGCTGACCCTCAAAGCCATTTTAAGGAATACAAGAGTAGGTGTGTAGCAAGACAAATTTTGCGACCAAACCGTTTACTATGTTTGTAAGCGCGCACGTAAACGGTTTATGATTGTAATCGAAATGTACTAATTATTAGGCACGCGATTATGTTAAGTGCTATTTTTGCAATTCATAGAAACTCGGTATATGACTTAGTGTTCATAAGGAATCCCTCCTTCCTTAGGTAAATGCAGTTTTCTATAACCTAATCCAGATATTTACATGTCAGTAAATTTGAATCGTTTTAACCATGTAAACATACGTACACACATATATAAACTCACGCCTGTATCCCAGAGGGGTAGGCAGACCATGTAAACCTTTTAACAAAATATTATCGGACGCAAAATAAAAAGCTAAAAATAAAGTAAACCTTTTTAGTAATTTTCTTTCTTACAACTGGAGTCTTATTTATTTAAGTTTCATTCGGCGCCAAACTGCTATTATTTCCTTGAAATAATTGAATATCGTTGATTGTTTGTTCGGCGCCGATTCAAAATTAGCTACATTAGCATGATCTTACTTATTAAGACTAATAAGGTTAATTAAATAAACCTTTATTCCGCTTTTCAATTAAATTGTTTTCGGTGTAAGTTTTTCATCGGTTCAATTTCTTGTTAAAAAGTTTTAATTTTTTAATTTGTTGCAGCTAAAACAAACTAATTACTTTCTACCAAAAGAGGTACTTATTTCTATTACATATACGACAACCGTCATAAGTAGTCATAAGCCAGCCTCAAAGCTGTCATCAATAAGAATGAAGTAAGCCTAATAAAAGGAGATGATAAGTCCCTATCCATATACCTATCTCTGACACTATCATGTTGCATGTTAGTAGGTACATCTACTTCCTTCGTCAATGTATTAGTCCAGTCCATCTGAAGGTTGTCTGGAAGAGGTCACTTTTAGTGACAAGGCCGCCATCTGTACTCTTAGGTTTGAAAATATCTGTGGTATTTATACATTTTTATTTACAATAAAGTGTTCTCTCTATCTATCTATCTATCCGTGATTGGACGACACAAGTTTTCTTATTTAACATCACAGCATTCACAGCTACTTATTATGAGCTTTAAAATCCTCACCGCCAAAGCCCTGGTAAAGCCGCCACCTCTCTCAACAACAAATAAAAACCGTCGGCCATTCGAACACCGTAATGGGCGCGTTCCTCGAACCACACGTGTGACTCGTGTGGGGAACAAAGTTGGTCTTTTTACCGCGTTTTTGCCGCGGGTCAAATGGGCCGCTTACCTGCGAGGTGCCTGTGTTCTGTTAAACTGAGACTTACAAATATAACAGACACATGTGGTTGGGACACCTCAGGCTGGAAATAAAAGGTCCGTTTTGACTTCGCTCAAGTCTCAAACCTAAAGCTTCGTTTGGGCCGCGCTGTGTATTCTTGTTTTATTGAGGGTCACAAATGAGAGTTACTGAAAAATTAAATACTAAAAATTTTAATTCCAAAAAAGGTAGATTTGGGTATATTTACAGGTGTTTTTAAAAAATTCGAATGGAAGGACTTTTAAGGTGTATCATCCTATTAAAACATTATTTTCGATGTAAAGTTTGGTAGAGTCAGATATTTTTTATTTTTATTTTATTTTATTCTATTTGTAAATGAAACCAATTTTGATATACTTAGTAGGTAAGTATAACAAAGAATGAGTCGACCAACGAACCTCCTCTTTTTTATCGATAAAAAAGTCAGTGTCTCTGCTTTACCTCATAAGCAATGTGAGATTAGAAAAGGCTATGCCTATTTCTGCAATTTACAAACACTAAACCGCACCTATAGACGTATCAATTTGCATAAATAGCGCTGGCTTCACTACAAAAAGAATTCTTTTTGTTTTCATTTACTCTATTTCTTCGGTAATTAAACTTGACTTAACAGTAACCGAGGGGGGGGGGGGGGGTTGGAAACCATAGTGCAGGATCTACTTAGTTCGGTTTCTAACGTGTCAAATAAATTATGTATGTATACATTTAAGTCAACCCATATAATTAGTCATAACTTTATATGTATACCGATGTTTGTTTCTCAATGAATATCTTTAACTTATCTCATTTCCCATCGAGCCAACCTTCTCTCTCGTCGCCTCACCTATGTAATTATTCGAGAACGGGTTTTTTGTGGGCGTTAGCTGGGTCGCGATCGTGGGCGCTGAGACGGGCGGCCATCTCTGCCGGCTCTACCTGCCAGGGAAGTAGGTAGATACTATGGAACGAATCACATACGTGGCTTTTGTAAACAGAGACAACATAACATGAATCTATCCCGGAAGTGTAGGCAAACACCAGGGTCTGCCACTTGCCACGATCCTGACAGATCTCATATAGTGTGAGTATTAGGTAGGTATATATTTTTCTGTGTATGCTTATATCTGATTTTTATAAAAGAACTATGGATCTGCTGGATTCATTAGTCTACTGACAGTAATAAATATATTTCTTCCATATAACCTGCCTTTGTTAAAAATCCACGGTCAGTAGTCTTTTTTATCGTTTGATTAATAAGTAAGTAAATAAAATCAGTGAAAGAATCACTAGATATGCTGTATTACCTCAAAATGGGCAAAATAAAATTGGTGTCATGTATTATAGGAAGCGGTGGTGGCCTATCGGGGAGAACATTGGACTCGGAAGCGAGAGACCCAGGTTCGATTCCCATTGCGGGCATGTACCTACCTATGACTTTTCTTTCTAAGTTATGTACACTTGTGAAGTTATAGTAGCAATACCACTCGCTAACCGTGAAGGAAAACATCGTGAGGAAACCTGGGTGTCTGAGCTATTCACATACCTCAGCGCTTGCAATCGCCAATCCACGGTGGGCCCATACTCTCTCTCTGAGAGAAGGCCTGTGCCCTACAGTGGGACGTATATACGCTGCTTATGATTATATAAAAAACTATTAGTGGGCTTTATTGATTGATTAATTGCTTCTTATTTAATTTTTTATTTCTACTTTATTCAATTCAATTCAATTCAATTCAAATATTTTTATTCATTGTAAAAACAGAATGTTTACTTAATGAACGTCAAAGTTGTTAGTTTCACAATTAATGGATTATGTGGAGAAGAAACTAACAAAGAAACTCCTTATTGGTGTGTAAAACAGGTAGGTAAGTAACTAACAATCAATAACATACAGAATAGGTTTAACATTGTAGATCTAGAATGTCACCCAGAGCATATACACACGTAGGTACCTAAGATCATGAAAATGGGTAAGTATTTAGATGACGATTGTGTCTAGCGTTCAATACATTCGTGAGTAAGATGTTTTTAAGTTTAAAACTCTGTTAATTAAGTTAATCATGTTTTGAAATGAGTAAATGTGCAGTTTTCTTGCTAGCTTCTTCTCCACATAATTAATTATTTCTGAAACTAACAACTTTGATGTTCATTAAGTAAATATTTTGTTTGTATGTATAATGAATAAAATATTTATATTAGAATTTTGAATAGGCTGGATGTTTAAATTAGAATTCTAGTTTTTTACGATACCTGGATAAATTGACTAATGGAAAATACGTCAGACCGAAGCAGAGTTTGACTTCTCACGCTTCTAAAATCTGTATTTTAAATCTGCTCTGTTGGTATTTTAAATGGCCAAAGTCATCGTCTATGCAATCTACTCAAATATATAGGTGTAAATAAAAAAAATATATACCACTTTGTTTCGATAACAGTACTTACAGGATTTGAACGAAAAACGCCCTGTTAATTTTTAGTATGAAACGTCTCGGATCTCAAGATTCAAGCAACCAGCGCCATCTAGTGTCCAGTAGAATAACTAAACCTTATGTCGTAGTGGACAAGACACCATATTTACCTCGCATTTTTTATATCCGTTAAATTTAAGATATTATTTATTGCATTATTTGTGCTGCACTTTTAGCATTCCTCACTGTTAAGCTGTTTAAGCCATTAACTTATTGAGGAAACTACACAACAGATCCTATCGCGATCGCGGTAAGAGCCAATATTGAACAAAAATTGCTTTCTACGGGAGAAGCGACTGTGTGGATGACCTAAATAAATGGTATATCTAATCAGGTGTAGGCGCCGGCGCGGGGTATGTGTGCCACGACTGCTGACACGCTCCCGCGCCGACATGCTCCCGTCGACCTGTCAATATGTCGATGACGCTTTCGGCGCGGTCGTTGATCCGCTGTACACACCTTGAATTTTTGTAGGTACACATTGGACCGATCTGATCATTTAAAATAAAATGTTCTGAACATATCGTCGGCCGAATTAATTGTTTTAACATTTCAAAATATTACTGATTAAAAATATGTAAAATTTAAAAATTCATAGTGAAAACATTGTTTTTCCTGGTTGAAGTCGTTTTATAATAGTTATCTACAGTTAACGTTTGACTTGTACCAGTAATGATTAAAAGTAAAGTAAAAAGGATTTATTTAAGAACCACACATGAGATAAAAAAATATTATGTTCAAATAAACACAAACATAAACAAACAATTACATACAGGCACATACATTGCTTCTGGCCCCACACTAGGATACCCTGTGTCGTGGGAACCAGAAACAACGACATCACAAACATGTAAACATCCAAGACCTGGGTTTTTTTTTTGTGCAAAACTTAGGTATATCTATGGAAAAAAAATAGGAAGAAATCTTGAATTGTTAATAATTCTGCAAACTTAAGTACGTGATTATGAGGATTTTTCCGGTAGTGATTCCGACTGACGACATGCCTATATAGACGAATTCAGATTGTTTATTTTATTTTATTTATTTTACAAAGTTTTCAGCACAGAAAATTGTTACTTTAACAGTGGAGAAAGCAATGCAAAGATTGAAATTTAAGACGAACAGTAATGTGAATTTGGCTCGTGTTTAACATCATTTAAAGTAGGTAAGTAGGCTTACATAAGGCCAAGTACCTGCGGGAGCTCCAGGCCGGCGACAGGCAGGAAACCGCGAAGGCCAATGACCAGTTGCGGCTTCTTGTAGTGGAGACCAGGGACTATCTGCAGGTCACTGAGTCAGCGGGGTAAGTAAACCTTCACACTTCTCAAAGCTCGCGCACCTAAAAAGAAGACACTATGTCCTCTAACTCCACTTGACGTTGATCCCTGCACAATCGGCGCACTGAAGCTTGCTAACGAAGCTGATCGGCCACAGTGATCCATTCAGTGCAACGCCCTTACTCTTTATGTCACTTTGGCCACATTGCTCTTCAGTTTGGTAAAAAAATTTGGAAAGAAAATAATGCTTGGATTTCCAGTGCTTTCTAAAGTATGCACGAGTGTACCAGTACAATGGTGACTATACACGACGACACTAAAAAGTCAATGTATTTTTGTAGACACTCGCACACTCGGCCGGCGGCCGGCACGTTTCGTCTAGTGTATGATTCAATGCCAGGGGGACAGGGCGTAGACAATAACATTGATATTAAGGAGCAACTGCTAAACTCTCTGGGCGCAAAGCTTTTGTTTCTCTTGGCATCGGAGCTGATTTTTGTATAGAACGAACGTATTGCAATAAATTCAAGCGCCATTTCGAACACTATAACATCGAGAGTAAGGGCTAGCCAACATACTATTGAGGCTAATTTGGCCAACTAGCATTACGTATAATTCAGTTTAATTATTTAATAATATAGACACGTACCTATGCCTTTAGTTTCTGTTACCCTCTAAAGTTTCAATAAGTAGGATCATGATACGTTTACTCAGTCTCTATTTATGCCATTCTCGTTTTAAAATGAATTGTAACACAATTTCAAACACGATATCGTCGAGAGTAAGGGCCAGGTCGGCACAAGGAGCCGTTGAGGCGCGTCCGGCCGGATGTGTCGACATGCGCGCCGCAGTGGATAACGTTACCGGTGTGGCTGTGGCATCCGTGCAAAAAAAAAAACTGCAAAATGTCTGTTAATGCAAATGCTGCTGCAAATGCTGATACTGATGACCTTTTTATTTGGCGCCATAGTACAAGATATACTAGTTTTGGACGAGGTAGTGAAAGACATCATGGCCTACATCGAAAAATAGAAGAAGGAGGACGAAATCTCATGCTGATAAGTTGCATTGGTAATAAAGCCTATACCGATAAGGGGATGTACTTATTAAGCAAAATGCAAAAAGTACCCAAAACCAGCGTGCGTTCATGCAACGACTAGCGTGAGAGGGCGAAGCGGGAGAGGCCGGTCAGTATCGTGGCAAGTGGCAACTCCCTGATCTCTGTTACCCCTCCGGGATACGGGCGTGAGTTTATGTCATGTTTATTTTACAACTTAAGACCTTAAGTGTGTCCTGTCCTGACTTGCGTTTATTGATACAACATATATAGGCAGGGATAGAAAATTTAACTATCACAGGCCTATATTAATAAAGCGATTTTACCTCTGAGATCGCTCTTTTGTGGCCATTTTAAGCTTTTATTCAAAACGAAACAACTACGTAAAAGCGATCTAAGAGGTACGGGCGCGCTGTTAATACGCCCCCTAGACTTATACTGAGATAATCCAGTTTTGGTAGAAACGGGTCCTCTTTTTTATGCAGCCGCGAGTAAGAAAGAAATATTATTAAAAAGCTTCATTCCCAACACAATATTTCAGTCGCATAAATCAATTGCCCGACTTCGCCTATATTTCTCTTAAGAGCACGTTCTCTTCCGCCCAGCTCCAGTTTCCCGCTAAAAAGATATATCGCTTCATAGCGTTTATTAGCCAAGATATTTATCAGGGATACTTAAAGATATTGAGATAAGTAACGCAATGAGTGGGATATGTGTGAAGGCGGTAGATGTAAGGGTGCCGGGAAAGAAATCTTAGTAAAACCCGCGAAGATAATTCCAAATCTAATATACATATAAAAATCTCGTGTTAGTGTTTGTTATCGAACACCTCCGTTTATGATATTTTATGTGTATATTTAGTAGGTCTGAGAATAGGTCAAAGGCTCATTAATATGGTAACAAAACGTTTGCCAGGTCAGCTCGTAATACCGGTGTAAGCCTTTTTACACCATTTTTGTTACTTCTTTTTATTCTGTTCTATCATTTTTAAACACTAAATTTAAAATTACGTCACCCACTCGAGATTTCTTTTGCATTTGGACTACTACTCAACACAGTTGTTATCCACTTGTAAACACTTAGGTACAATCTACAGCTAAAAGAAACAGTTTCTTTCGAAGTCGTGTCATCATCATCATCATCAGCCATTTGACGCCCACTGCAGGACATAGGCCTCCTTCGTGGTTTTAATAACCATGAGGGGTTTTGCCGTAATCGCCACGCTTGGCAGGCGGGTTGGCGATCGCAGTATATGGTTGGAATCTCACGAAGACGCTGCTGCTCGTCTTCTAGTAATTGATTTCCTAGTCGCCTTCTACGACATCCACGGGAGGAAATGGAGTGACGCTATTCTTAATCCGGCGCCACACGGCAAATGTACATAGTCGTGTACATTTTATTATTTTACTAAAAAAAAAAAAATTTAAATTTAAGCTGTTTATTTAAAAAAAAAATTATATATATTACATGGCATGAACTTAACTTCTAATCTTAATATTTAAAGATTTTTGAGTTAAGGAGCTGCTCATTTAATTCCTCTTTGGAACTTACGGTGTTATATTTAAAACACGTTTCCGCTAAAACGCACTTCAAATTTTTACGGTCTTATTTACAAAAACGCGATTCCTTAAGACACTCCTCAGATACAGTTCAGGTAGTCTGTGGTAAAGGGAAATACGTGACTATAAATTATTTAAACTGCCTCTGAGCAGTGTTTTAGATGCATCGTGTTTTTATAAATTAGACCGTTAGTCTATAAAAGCTTTCCGAGCAGACTATTTCTATTTATTACTTTGCCTTAGTTTAAGTTTGTTTTTTTTTCTGGTGAAATCTCTTCCTAGTATGTATATTTTTTTTCATCTCCTCCTTTCATATGATAATTTTTTATGTATGTATTTATTCTATATTTATTTCATATTTATGTACCGTTCATGTATGTGTATTAAATATATAGGTAAATATATTGCTTAGTATTCTTTAGTTGCACCGACTACCCGTCAGCTTCTCACTTTTTTTCCGACATTGGTTGTCTGGAAGAAATTACTTTTAGTAATAAGGCCACCAATTGTACTGTACTATATTATTGTTAAATTCTCATTGTAATTCCTGCTGTACATACAATAAAGAATATTCTATTTATCTATCTATTTAAGCTGGATTCGAGGAGTGTAGTATAAACACTACGAATACGAAGCCGCAAGTTTGTTTCGGACTTCATTGTTTTTTATACAGGGTGTTGCAGAGAGTTGAGGTGAAATTGAAGGGGCTTACATTAATATTTAAGTACATTAGAACTTACGCCAACACAAACCACTTTTATTATGAGACCAACTATGAATTCGCGATTTGAGATCATCTCATAAAAAGTTGAACTGGCAGTGGGCGGGGCACATAGCTCGGAGCACTGACGGCCGTTGAGGCGAAGGAGGTCTGACCTGGCGACCGCGGACCGGACGACGCAGCGTGGGAAGGCCCCCCACCAGATGCTCTGACGACCTGGCTACGATGGTGGGAAGTTGCTGAATGCGGGCGACACAAGACCGGGAAGCTTGAAAAACTATGAGGGAGGCCTATGTCCTACAGTGGGTGTCAAATGGCTGATGATCATGATATGATAATGATATGTGGAATAATCCTCTTCAGTTGTACTGTATTTTTCCGCAAGACTCTGAATTGTACAAATCTAATACTATCCAACCCATAAACGAATCCCACGACTGGGCATTGACTTTCTTAATTAATGGATTCGCTTACTCGCTTTTTTGGCGGAAGAGTCCGACCAGGTATCGCTCTGATTCGCAGAGCTTAATCATGGTGAGTAGAGACGGAGCTCGTGTCGTCAGTGGCTCGTCTCTGTAAAAGTTTTGGTCGAAAATTGACTTCCTTCTTTTTCGTCACGCCAATTGAAAGCAAATAAATAACGCAAATAAATCAGATGAATATCTAATAATTCGTTTTTGTCTTCAACGTTTTCATCTCAGTGACTCGACGTAATAGCAATGTGTTTTAATGTGGTTTTACGACCTATGTAAATAAAGTTTCGCTTAAAAGCTTGTCGTCAGCCGACAGAGCATAAAATTGATATTTTATGGCAGATGAGACCATTACCTGAAGGTCCTCGGGAAAAAATATTTTTATTTATTTTAAAAAGAGAAAGACATTTTGGCAAACATTTATGTTAACGCGAAAAACGTTAGAAGTGGAAACTAGAGCGTGGTCAAGAACAAGATCCGAGCGTTAACCCTCAGTCTCGTCACAGAGTCACAAAAACAGAATCTCCGAAAACGCGTTAATAAATCGCTAATAGAAATACACATACAAAAATATTTATTTGCCAAAACGAGATTCACAAAAATAAGAAAGAAAACAAGAATATACAAGTTTAACACTTAGCCAATTATGAAAATACTAGGAGTTGACGGGTTTTTCTACGTTTTGTTGATCTGCGATCCCACACTAAAGTTTGCAAGTAGTGCTTTTGAATGCAAAAGCACTTGTACCTGGTTCCGATTTAGGATTCCGAAGGTAACCAATGAAGTGCGAGCGGCTGCCAGCGTGATTCAAACCCACAACCCCTTCGTTGATCAAGCAATGGACTAACGAGGCAATGCAAAAGGCGTTTAGACTTTCTGGATCTTACTGTGATGACGCCAACACTGTCGATAAATATCGCTAAACACTGATCAGCGATAAACTATTCAGCACTCGCGTGCGACGCCCCACATTAGAGCTGGCAAAAAATCGCTCGCGCTTGCCAGCGGTATGTAGGTACTGCAATAAAACCAGACATAACTACGCGCCTGTCACAGGTGCAACCAGTGAAACCTGGCCATCATTACAGTACAGACGCCAGAGTATCTTAGGTCTGATTACGATGGTGACAGAGTAAATAATCGCGTTAGACGAGGCGGTTCTTTACCTTGGAAAACAAAGCAATTCTGGTGGATAGAAAACTGTATTGTGCATACCGTGAAGGTCGACGTACTCACTCACACAGTCGCACTCCTAGTGGCTATTTATTGCGACACGGCTACGGCTGCTGTTGTTCTACGTGAGTTTCACGCCTTCTAGCGGCGCTGATTTTCACGAATTCGGATCGAGTGAAGACATTGATTAATCTCAACGTGCTTTCAGCTTCTAACGACTCGGCTCTTTTGAGTCTCCCCATGTGTTCTCTATTTGTCCGACCTGGGAAGTGGAAGCTGTGACGTCACTGGTAGGTGGCCAAGTGACAATCAACGTAAAGGTGAAGTTGGTTAAGAAAAGATTTGATCTCAGGAACTACGCTTACTCGCCTTGGCTGACTTGTATTTTTTATGTATTTCGGTCTCACGATGCTTTAATCTTGCTCCAATCCAGTACCTAAATGCCTATAAGAAGGGAATATTAGTATATCTTCGTAGATTCAGTCGTCCCGGGTAAGAAGGTAGAGCAGAGTATTTAGAAACACTTAAATTTCTACTGTGCTTCTTCTACTGCGTTGTGATAATTAAGTGACAATTCTACTCGTATCGTAGTATCTGGTCAGATTTGCTATGTGCCAAGAATGGTAACGGGCTTGTGGTGTTTTTAATTAATCTTTTGCGTGTTGGACAAATGATTCCAACTTTGTGAATAACTGAACGCACTGCACGCAAGTCACCGGCACGTCGTCTAAATGACTTTTACCGATCCACAAACTAAGTTCCACTCAGCACCTCTAACCTAGTAATCCAGACAGAACTAGGTATTAAAGTAGAGCTCCAGCCGCGATTTCCTTATGTTTCCTCATATCGATAAAGCAAAAGTTCGGCGCCGCTTGGCAAGGCGCCAGCGAACGGTTCATTAATCAAATTTTATATTTCTCGCGCCTCTAAACAAATAAATACAGAAGGTTAGTCAGACAATTGGTTATTTTACACCATGGACCGATACACAGAAGTATTTTTTTTTTTGTATGAATGAAACTCGCATTCTGCTAGTAAAAGCGGAAGTAAAATCTTATTTTATTTTATAAAGTACTTCGACTTCGTTAGCGTGGTAATTTTGATTTGTATTTTTCCGGGATAAAAAATAGCCTATGTACTAATTCAGACTATAATCTATCTCTGTGCAAAATTTCATCCGGATCCGTTCAGCCGTTTCTGTGTGAAAGAGTAACAAGGATCCATCCATACATACAAACTTTCCCGTTTATAATATTAGTAAGAATAAAAGTTATCCAAAAAATTTGACAATATTGCAGCATCAAAGTTTGCCACCGCTTCTGTTACCTTATAACAGCAAATCTTTCTGCTTCCGGATAACTTTGGTAAGAAGGTTTCCTGAATATTTCTTACTGAATTATTGGGAATGTAAGTTGCGACTATGAATAGTTGTGTATACCAAGGAAAGTAGTGCCAAAATTTAGACGTCGGTGTAGTCCTTACGTGGCCTCTACAGTTTTCTGAAACATTTTTCGAATGCACACGCTTATGTTACTTTTCTTTAGTTTAGTTGTGTGAAACAGACCAACTAATCAGTTATTCTTGTAAAATAGGTACTAGTTGTCTCTGCAAATAGATCTTTTAATTAGACGACTAGATTAAAAGATCCGAGGCCTCTTATGCGCACCAAATTCTGTCAAAATCTTGATGTTTGCGATAGCCATTAGTATGTAATTTGACAAACTACATACGACATATTCGTTCAGGATTCGGTGTGCGTAATATAAGAGCTGATCTGTCTTTCTGTAGAGTTTTTGTGGGTACCAAGGAGAGGTCGCGGGCATCACTCACGCCGCGACCGACAGACTTATTGATGAGCTTCATACTCGTGTAAACAATGTCTAAAGAGGTTCGCTCTTTTCTACACACGGTGATTAAGAACAACGAGATAGAGTATGGAAAAGCTTAGAAACACAGCCGCTGGACCAGGTGTAAACTTTGGCCATTGCATCTACGTAATGAGATGATTTGTATAGCGTCCAGTGGCACCATCACTCACACTAGATGGACGAAGGGACTCGGACGCTGCAGTACTTGAGACAGATGGAGTAGTGTAGCGCTCTACTTATTAAAATACAGATTTAAGGAGCAATAATTATTTTATTCTAGTACATATTTTACATCGATTCCCTAGCCTAGCTGAGGATCGACTGACATCTAAAACAAAACGTAACGATTCCCTTCAAAATATTCAAAATAAGACGAGAAGGCTCTGCCAGCCAGCTTCTATAAAGAGGAATCGTTACATTAGGCTTGTCCAGTACCTACCTACATCATCTTGACAGTTTAGTATGGTAACGGTGAAGAAACACATCGTAAGAAAACCCGAGGCTTGGTTGGTTCCACACGTATTGGCTTGTCTTTTCTGTGGGCTACTTGGCTCACAAACTTTAATGATAGATTTTTTCAGACAGTTTTGCCACCATATTTTTCATAACCATTAGCGACTGATATTTTCTCTTGTGGCAAATAATAACATTCGAATATCTTTCTATTATCAATCGCATTTTTCTCAACATAATCTATTCGGACACCATGATTTTGATACAGGGCCATGCTGACGTTTTGCATGATAACTAAGTTTAACAGAGTCCAATCTTGGTTTTTACTCTTGTCTATCTTAAAATTGTCTTTACTGTCGTTCAAGCCTTTAGTTAGTTTTGACTGGCAAGCCTACTCCATCTGAAAAGTACGAGTATGTCCCAGCCACGTTCTGTGTGTTCATTTCAGCTACCTGGTTTTGGTCGGATGCTATCGGACGCTGTTAAATCGTGTAGCATAGGCTTAAGATTAGATAAGATAAGAATATTATTTATTGTACACTAGAGCACGCGACATATAGTAGATTGTACAACAAGTGCATAAAACGCACCATTTTACTCGAGACGTTTATCCATCCGAGCGAGCTTGCGAGCGAGGATAGATATAAAGTCGAGTGTAAAATGGGTTTTATGGACGAGTTGTACACTCTACTTTTCACTTCGATTGCGAGGAAATGAAACAGCAACATGTAAATATAGAAGTCCACACTCTTTTACGGCTTAGCAACTTAAATTGAATATAACTTTTAAATTCGTATTTGCAATTCGCGCCTTTTTTTCTTTTTTTGTTGGTGTTTCGCGCGGTCACAGGACACAGTATTTCAGAAAAAAAAGAAAAAAAAGAGGTGAGTTTCGAACAACAATTCGAATTTCGAATTGCAATGCGGGGCTTCTCCATAATAAAATAAAGAGGTTGTTGTATGAAGTTAAAGATGTTCGTGTGGCTGTTGCAGCGATTGCCTTGGTCTTCGACGAAGATTTTACTTTATGCTCTAGAGCATAAAAAGCGACTTTATGTCGCCTACGCACGACATAAAGACGAACTTTTAGAGCATGAGAAGTGAAAAAAATTAAATAGACGTAAGTCTAGCATAATACTGTTAATTTAAGGAAAGGGATTGGACAATTAGGTATTTGCCTCTCGCTTATACATTGTAGCATTATGTGAGCGAAAAACAACAATTCTTCAATAACCTTGCTATACGTGTCTAGACCCAGAGTAACCTCTCTATTATCTACCGATGCTCTGCTTCCAAAGCAAATTACTCAGAGGAGGCGCCTTCACTCGCCAATCAGCACGTCGCATTAGGCCGTCGGCACTCATGCGCAGTGCGAACGGGCACCAGTCTGTCGCCCACTTGGATCTCATGGCAACTCTGACGTTGGGCAAACAAAAACATCGGCTAGATTAATAGGATGTTTGGTGGATACTTATCTATTTCAAAAGTGGGGGCTGATTCTGTTTAACTGGGCAATGATTGCAAGTTTTGCCAAGTACTTACAATTAAAAAAACAGGCCAAGGGAGCCAAAAAACCGCACCTGTAGAAACCAACAAGAAGCGTTTAACATTGACATTTAACGACATGACATCGGCGCTGTGAAGATTACATAGATGGCCGCTACATGGCGAGCGCTGCCTTTAGACAACTTTTGTTTTATGGGAGCCCCCCATAAATAATTATTTTATTCTGTTTGTAGTATTTGTTGTTGCAGCGGTAACCGAAATACATCATCTGTGAAAATTTCAACTGCCTAGCTATCACGGTTCATGAGATACAGCCTGGTGACAGATAGACAGACAGACACAGTCAAGTCTTAGTAATAGGGTCCCGTTTGGCACCCTTCGGGTACGGAACCCTAAAAATAAAAAAAACCGTATAGAATTGACTGCCTGCCTCGTTGGTCTAGCCGTTAAGGCGCTTAGCTACCAAAACAAATCATTTAATTAAATTGAGACGTGGTTCACGTCAGGCTAGAGTCTATGCTGGACTAAAAAGAGTCAAGTTTAAAGTTTTATACACAAATCTTTGACACTCGTAAGCTGAAGCCATAAATATTATTAAATTACAGCGCCCGACGCTTTTTGGCTTATCCACTGAAAATTACGAAACAAGATAAACTGTTTTTCTACTTTTTAGTGATATTATTTTCAAAGACGTGTTTCTGCGTATTGTAAACTAAAATTCATACATAATATTGATTGGTGGCTCTACCTCCGCCTCCGAGGCACGACAACAGGTGTCGCGGCGTGTCGCAACTAAAAGTGCCATTTGTTAGTGTCACCGCGACACGGGGCGCGGAGTAAAGTTGTTTTTACATTTCCACACTTTACTACACACTCGGCGAGAATAGATTGTGTGGAGGAGACTTCTGGGTACTGGTTTCGAAAGAGAATGTAAAACTGTGCCGTCCACTAACTAAAAGCTTCTAAGCCCAAAATGTCATTGTTGAGGAATCTGCGAAAAGGTGCGAATTCAATTCAATATATTTATTTCGGAGCAAGTCCACAGTGTTAGTAATACAGATATTTCTTAAATTAGGTAGGTTAGTAAACACATTTTATTTTTCATGGGCTGAGATCCAGTGTCTCAGCATAACGGCATATGCTGTAACAGCATAAATTAAGCGGACTGTTGACACTCCTCCTGTCCCTTGATGCCCCTTAAAAGCTATACTATGTAGGGCCGTGGTATTTAGACCTATCTTCAGCAATGGGGAACTTACGTCTTACTTAGATTGGAGTGATATTGTGACGTTACATTAGGGAGTGACGTCATATTGTACGGTCGATTTGTATGGCGCGTTTTAGTAACACGTGACTAAATTGCCTTTTCGACTGGTTATATTATAAAAAGTATTAGTCGCAGAGAAAACAAAATACCTAGGTACCACGTTTATTTATATTTTAACGTGTCCTGTCCTAATCTATTAAAAAAATTTTTAGTGTAAGTTCTCTATTCTTTACGTGCGTCTTATGTGCTCTTTCTTGGGTGAATTAATTTATTTTATTTTATTCAAAAAAGGCGATGGTAGCCTAGTGGGTAGAACATTCCACTGGGAAACGGGAGAATCAGGTTCGATCCCAGTGCGGGCATGTACATATGACTTTGTTTTCTAAGTTATGTACATTTGTAAAGTTATAGTAGCAATACCACTCGCTAACGGTGAAGGAAAACATCGTGAGGAAACCTGGGTGTCTGAGCTATTCACATACCTCAGCGCTTGAAATCGCAAATCTGCGGTGGGCACGCGTGGTCCATACTCTCTCTCTGAGAGAAGTCCAGTGCCTATAGTGGGACGTATATAGGCTGCTTATGTTTAAAAAAACCAACAGCGTTACAGAGTTTCATAACTTAAAGTAATGTCTAATAAGTAAGGCCAATAACAGGTTCAACTATTTAAACTGATAGGATACTTATCGGAAGCTTAGCGCTAAACGTGAGTGAGCTTCGGGCCGACCCCACCAAACCCGTGTGAGTCTCAGACCGGGTACGAAATTAACCCCTCACCCAGTAAGAGGTCAATACTCACTCACCCGGGCCAAGGCCAGGCAATCCCGGTAATATCGGCCCCAAGCCAACTAAACTTTTATTATAATTATTTTGCCACTAAAAACTCTTTTAAGTTCGCTGTAAAGCAAGTTACTTACACAACATGATTTTATCTCATATTTCTTTCTCTCCGACTTATAGGCAGTTTTCATAATATCGCCTGCCGAAAAGTAATTTTATTTACGTTGTACGAAAACGCGCCGCGCAAATCGGGCTTAAGCGCCGATAGCGAGTGGTACTGCCACTAAAAATTCAGAAATTCATGTGACTTAAAAAAAAACTAATTCTTTGGTAGTACATGACGGGATTGAACCCAGACCTCATGGATGAGAAGGTTTAGTCACTGAGTTCCTCAGCACAGACTGTCCAGGATGTTTCTGCAAGAGCTATCACAGATTCGAGTTATTCTAGCTGTACTAACAACTTTCGTGTTAAGCAGAGATCCATCATCTAAAGAGTGTAGCGTCAAAATCAATCAGAGACACGCTAGAAGAAATCCAGCTTGTCATGTCTGGTATCAGCAAACATAAGTGCTTTTCACTTGGTACAATCGCGAGTTTTTACGATTCATATCAATTGCGTGCCAGCATTTGCTGCCATTTAAATTTTCCTTGAGTGACTTATGCACATTTTTAACTCTTTATTATCTAAAACTTAGCTAATTTAACAATTGGTCTTTAATTACTTGGAGCCAGGCAGCCCGAACTATTGGGTTTTTTATTGTTCTAAAAGCTCTATTGACAGAAGCAGGGATTCGACTCCCTCGTTGGTCCAACGGTCAACTCGCTTGACTACCAAACCAGAGGCCTTAAGTTGATTTCCGCTGAAGGCCGCCGTGCGAGATTATGCGAGATTGACATTTTTCTATCTGGCTATGGTTTGGTATAGACGTTTTGATTTCTAGGCAGCATGATAAAAGTTCAGTCAAGTTGCCATCATTCTTTTGTCTCATTTACGACATTTCTCATGTCTCATCATCATCGACCCATTATGTCCCCACCGAGGGGCACGGGTCTCTTCCCTGAGGAAGGTATAGGCCATACTCCACCACGGGGGCCAAGTCCGGATTGGTGGAGGCTTGTAGACTAGTGGCTCGTCTACTGTCAGAAGTTGTCAAGCCGCCCTAAGGCCTCTGACTTGGCTTAACGACTGCCATCTATCGACGGCAGCCGGCACCAACAGCTTAACGTGCCTTGCGAAGCACGGAACCGCTCGGAAAAATGCCACTAGCGTTAGGCATAGACGGCGACCCATCCATGCACTGAACGCGCCCTGTGTTGCTTAACCTTCGTGATCGTTTAAGATCACTCAGGCAGCCGGGGCTATGAGCGATTCTCATGTCTCATAGCATCATAATATGGGACGAAATGGCAACAATATATTTTTTATTTACCGCGTCAGATCAAAACAAATGGCAGTGCATTAGCGGTCTCACCGCTAACCACTACACTCGTTTATTAATCACCACTGCCGCGCCATTGGGGCTGAAAAATTATAACGAGAGTGAGCTTTACAAATCTCAGCTCTCACGTTCGGCCGACGAAAGGTGACTTGCTATAAAGTGATTTGGCGCCGGAAAAAAAAGGCTTCAACGAAAACTCCACAATGAAACCGAACTGGATTTAGTTTTCATGAGAAAAGCAATAGGTAGTTCTATTTTGTTGTTTTTACTTTATTTATAAAAGGATGATACACACGTCACGAAGGATGACGGTCCATACATACGAAATTTACTGCAGTAGTAATTATATGGACGGGTGTATGGACGGCCAGCCACCAGTGGTGTGTTTCATCCTTAAGGAATACAAACAGTGCGTCGTACAATAATTATTTCTTAATCTCTCATGAGTAGGTATCATTCTAGTACATGGACCTCTTATAAGAATTTTTAACATCTTCGACCAAAATAGGGGATATGTTAGCAAAGGGCAAGAAAGTACCCGAAACCGACGTGCTTGCGTACAACGACTAATGAATGTTGAGGAAGCGAAAGTAATCTGTCAGGATCGTGACAAGTGGCAGTCCTTCCCTAACTTCCTACCCCTCTGGGATACTGGCTTGAGTTTATGTATGTAGTTACAGTTTCGAAGCATTAGCCAAAATATTTAGGAGTGATTGAGAAAAAAATCGACACTTCATGGGCAAAATATAAAAGTACTTAAGTAGTACTCGGTATAGAAAAAGGACATACGCCCTTCATTGTCAGACTCCACAATAGTTTTCCGTTTCATTTATTTCATCAAAACTTCAGCTCTCATACATGAGTTCAGCGTTACGCCAATGCCCTACCACCGAGCCAACACAGCTCACAACTTTATTTATCAACCTCGTTGGTCTATCGTAAGACGGTTGACAGAGGAGGACGTGGGCTCGATTCCCACTGGAGGCCGTCATACACGATTTGTACCAATTACCTCAGTCTGGGTATTTCCGTGTTTGTGATATTCTTGCCGGATTTCCACAGCACCAGGTATCAAAGTTTGGGACAGGAACAAGTGATTATGTTATGTTACTAAAAGGTATATATGCTTAAAAAAACTTAGTGCTTTCCTGTGTATTTTCGTTGAATTTTAATATTGCTCGTCAAGTTTATACCGTTGCTTCCTCAGATTAATGAAAGAACAGTTCAATATGCCTGCAGTTATCCGTGTTTTTTTTTTGTAGCCGCTATCGCCCCACTGCAGGGCACAGGCCTTCTCTCAGAGAGAGAATATCGGCTTAATTACCAAGCGTGCCTACCGCCCGAATGCAATTTCAAGCGCTGAGATATGCAAACACCTCAGATACTCAGATTTCCTCACGATGTTTTCCTTCACAATTAGCGCTTGGTATGGCTGTTAAACTTTACAAACATACGTAACTTAGAAAATAAAGTCATTGGTACATGCCGGGACTCGAACCCACAACCTCCCGAATATAAGGCTATTGCCGCTTTTTACGAGTGAATAGCAGCATAATATGGGACCAAATGGCAACATCTTTTTCATTTAGGCAGAGCATTAGCGGTCTCACCGCTAACCTCTATCTATACTGTTTAACGAATTTGCTATAAACCGATTTGACGCCAGAAACAACGGCTTCAAGGAAATCGAAACACGCAGTTTTCATTTGAAATAAATCGTTTTGTTTTGTTGCTGATCTCATAAACAAAGCGAGGGGCTTAACAGTCTTATTTATAAATACACGATTCCCTAAAATACTCTTCAAATGCAGTTTAAATTGCTCTTTTAGTTTGCGACAAACTATTTAAACTGCATTTGAGGAGTGTTTAAAGTAATCCTGTTTTATGACGTTAGAAAATTTCAAATTATTTATTTAAATGTTAATCAAAAACTAGGGTTATGCATTAATACTTAAATTTAACTATATATATAACACAAACAGTTATATTGTGTGTATTTTAAGCGCAAAAACTCAATAGGTACATCAAAATAAAATTTCCTCATGACTTTCCAAGCTTCCCGGTCAGCTTGGAGATAAACAAATAAATAATACTGTAAGACTTTAAGAAGAAAAGATTCAATGCTTCATCGATAGACTCGATATCAGTTCACATGACATCTATTACGTCATAACTTAAGCTCTGAATGGTGAACCCAGCTCACAATACCACCTTATTTATTAAGAACTGTGTTTATTTATTATCTAACAATAACTTCCACACAACACAATCACTTAACCGGGTCCCAAATTAGGATACCCTGTAATATTTTACCATATACAGGCAAGTACCTATGTCACAAAAATGAAAAAAAACTCCTAGACTGAGGTCATTTGCACAAATCAAGCTCGGCGGCTTCCAGTGGCTATCAAAGTCATCCTCAACCTCTGTTTTAGTAGCTAAGCGTGTTAGCCGCTAAACCAACAAGGCCGACATAGATTTTATCAAAACACTGAGCCCTTTGCGGAGCGGTGGTAGCCTTGTTGGTTGAACATTGGACTCGGAAGCGAGAGACCCAGGTTCAATTCCCAATGCGGGCTCGTACTATGACTTGGTTTTCTAAGAAAAAACCAAATTGTTGGCATTTTGTCTACGCCATACCGCAAAAAACTTACCTGCAATTATTGTAAATAGTGAAACCGTTCCTTATGATGACGCTGCCAAATTTGTAGGCTTCACTTTCGACACTGGCTTGCAATGGCGAGAGCACATAGAAGGAGTATGTTGTAAGCTCAATAGAGCCTACTATTGTATCGCCAGAGTAGCACCTACCTTATCTAGGGAAAATTTGCTTATAGCTTACTATGGCTACTTTCAGCCAATACTTATGTACGGGATAGACCTTTGGGGACTAGCTGCAGATCGAGACAGACCCTTCATCATTCAAAAAAGAATGGTTCGAAGAATGATGAAGGTACCTCCGGATGAACCAGCCAAACAATTGTTCATTGAGTTAGGTATGCTCACAGTTCCTTCTCTATACTTATTTGAAGTAGCCAAATATGTCCGGTCTGCCGTGTCATGACAAAACACTGTAATTTGAAAACAGGCATTTTCCAGAAAACGCAAAAAACATTTTGTTACGAAAATTACGCATAAATACGTCAAATATAAACAGATTACTTTGAAATTTTTATATGTGTTTAATAATAGTAGGTACACATAATTTCGCCGCAACAAGAAATAAAAAAAGTATGTTATTTATTGAATTTACAGCATAAAACGTGTTATGTTGTGACGTAAAGGCAACTACATATGCAGTGTTTTGTGCAAAGAGTTGTTAAAGAAAGAGGTAGGCTGCACGTTGTGAGATTGTTATCACAAAACACTGCATCTACAATTACCTGACATAAAAAAACACTCAGCTTGTTATGGCAAAACACTGTATCTATAGAAGCAGTATTTTGTCAAAACCGGTCTCTATAAAATTGGGAATACAGTCTTAATTACCATGGCTAATTTCCGTATTATTTAGACTTTTTCAATATTTTTTGATGGCATACCATGTACCAAAGGGCGAAGAATCTAATTATTCATGTTACCGTAAAACACTGTATCTATAGATACAGTGTTTTGTCATACCACGGCAGCGGTGCAATTTAACACGTTTTTCCCCAGTGGTGACTACTAGTAGGTGTAGAATCCGAAGACAGCATGACCTGATGACTGTTCTGTTACACATCGTCTGTCTAAGACTGGCAAATCACTAGAGGCCATGGGTCCGCGTATTTATAACAAAATTCCCGTGGACATAAGGGATTCGCCGAGCAATCACATATTCTCAAATAAACTAAAAAAATATCTATGTGTAAAGGCTTACTATTCTGTTGAGGAATATCTGGACGAACAACCGAATTGACATTTATTTATTATCTATGATTATTAATATTTTAATTTTTGATTTATTTGATTGATTGATTTATTTAAATTTATTTCTTATGAGACAAATTTTATTATTAAGCATCTGCTTAGATCTTGTATTATTAGATCTTGTATTACTATTTTGACGATGTTGTTACCTAAACTCAATAAATGAATATGAATATGTACCTACATTTGTGAATTTATAGCCGCAATACCACTCGCTATTGCTATTCACATACCTCAGCGCTTGAAATCGCCAATCCGCGGTGGGCACGCGTGGTGATTAAGCCCATACTCCCTTCCTGAGAGAAGGCCTGAGCCCTACAGTGGGGCGTATATAGGCTGCTTATGCTTATGAGCCCTTTGAAGCCCACACATGGCAGAAACGGCTAGGCTGTCATCGCCACGACTCGACTTCGTCTGCTACAGAGATTTCCCCCGTCTGTCCGACCATCTCGTCTGTCGGTCACGTGAGTAATTAATCCCACGTCTGTCTGTCCGTCTGTCGGTCATATGAGTAATTAATCACACACTAACGGGCGATGTCGCGCGAAAAGTGCGCGATTACCGGAGACGTGCTATCATTAGTGATGGCTGTTTTAGCGCTGGTTATTATTAATGTAAAATTGTAAATACAAGCTTTGACAGTTGACAGTGTTATAAAGCTCTGGCGCTTTGAAAACCGTTGCGCTTTTAAATGGCGTTGAAATGTTATTTTTGGACAGTGAATGAAATTATCCAGTTTCACTCTGCAGTATACTATATATCTACTAATTTGTGCATACGAGTTACGTCTTCATTAATTAGTATTTATTAATAAAAGATACTATAGGGTGACTTTGAATTCTTTCACTATATTTTAAGGAGACATTCTAACCATGTTAGAAACAAAATATGATGATATTTAAAAAAAATCGTTAAAAAAAATAGATTTATTACGCAAAATTACTTCACTTAAGCATAAACAAACAATATCAGGACGACAAGAAACAAAAATTCAAACAAAACTATTTTTTAAGCCTCTTATGGTTGGCGCCGGCCAACTCGATTGTCTTTAGGGTTCCATAACTCAAAAAGAAAAAAAAAAAACGAAACTCTTGTAGGATCACTTTGTTGTCCGTCCGTCTGTCTATCTGTTGAGACCCTTTATCTCTATCGAATTGAATTTAAAACAATATATATAGGTTTACAGCCCTTTGAAGTTGTGAAAAAATCAAACTTCTGAGTCAACGTTAAAAAAAGATAGGGCCGTTTATGCCGCAAAAACGTATATTTTGACACTCAAGAGAATAAAGTTTAGTTATAGGTAGTTGACCGTTGGCAACTAATAGCGTCTTATACTATAAGTACCTACAGGGAATAATCTAAAAACTATACATTTGGATAAAATCATCAAAAAAAATTGTCTTTGAAGTTCGGGACAAGCTAGGAAAAAACTGCAAGACTCGATTCCTAAACTATCTATAATATGTAAATACCTACAAACTTACTAAAGTTAGTTACCACTTGTCAAAAATGTGCATTCTTTTACAATCATAAAAAAGCGAGCGAGAAAAATGCCAAACGTAAGTATTGTATCAATGAAAAAAGCTCAGTTCAGATTGTAAGTGCCTTGTAACATCGATCGTCGCCATCTTTTACACCGTCCCTTACAATCTCCACGTAAACAAACACTTTCGTCACGTGCAAAAATTTGACACAGACATCTGGCGTTCATTCAATGGAGCAATTTGGCTGAACCTGTCTTTGTCCAGGTTGTTCATTTAAGGACAAAATTCTGAGAACAATGAGGCTCTAACAAGGACAAAGGGACACATTGACGGACTTACCGGGCCACTTGGACGAAAGGTCGTTTTTTTTAGAGCCGCATTAATCATAACAGCAGCTACGAAAACCCAGCCTAGTAAGGTGCAAAAGTTCTGCTTCAGTTTAAATCTTTAAGCAGAAAAATTGCTCAGTAGAAGTGCCAGTGGCGGGGCACATAGCTCGGAGAACTAATGGCCGTTGGGGCGGGAAATTTCTGATCTGGTGACCGTGGACCGGACGACGCAGCGTGGGCAGGCCCCTCACCAGATGGTCTGACGACATGATTACGGTGGCGGAGAGTCGCTAGATGCGGGCGGCAAATGACCGGGAAGCTTGGAGAACCACGAGGGAGATCTATGTCCTGCAGTGGGCGTCAAATGTCTGATAATGATGATGATGATGAAGCAGAAGAAGCGGATCCAGGTTTAGGCAAAGAGATATGTTAATCTGATTTCTTGTTGATTCCTAAAGACAAAGGTTATTCAAGTTGGTTTATTCAAGGTGTAGGGAAATTAAGGTAAGTACGTTTACTTGACCGCGAAAGATGGGCGTGATGGGAAAACGGCAGTGGGCAGAGGAGGGCTTATGATGACGATAAAGTTTACATAATAAACAATCCCGACTAGGCCCTTTAAATGTATAACAGGTACGTTCAAGCAGCGACTAAAGAATGCCGATGAAGCGAAAGAGGATTGTCAGGATTGAGGCAAGCGTCAAACCGTGGTCTCACCCTACTCCTCCGTTAAACAGACGTGAGTTTATGTATGCAATTGTTACACTATCTGGTGTATTTACCTGTGGCGGGTCTTCTGGGCCCCCTGTTGTATGGCAAGAGACAAACCCCCTTGTAATGGTAAGGTGAACCCCGCAGAGGTGCCGCGCCATGTGTCGGCCAGGCGACGGTAGACGTTACAAATACAACGCAAATGTGATGAAAAAACGCTGTAAAAACTCACTGTGTCGAGCTGAGGTGAACGTACTGTCGATCACTAAATACTTTGTTCTTGTTAACCTTTGTTTGGGGTTGCTCTGGGTAACTGAGGCTGTGCGGTTGATGAACAGTCGCAAGAGACAGGACTTTGCATTCAGAGATAGTTTTTAGGGTTCCATACCCAAAAGGGTAAGGGACCCTATCACTAAAACTCCACTTTCTGCTTGTCTGTCTGTCTGTCTGGCTGTGCCGTGATAGCTAGACAATGATGTATTTCTGTTGCCGCTGTAACAACAAATACTAAAAATGGAATAAAATATATACCTAGTTAGGGGGCTCCCATACAACAAGTGCTTTTTTGCCTTTTTTATTTTCTTTACAAAAGAAAAGGTATCATAGCGGCCTTATTGCCAAGTTCAGCAGCCTATCTCTGTATGCATACATTTTTTCATCATTATATTTAAGAAGATAAGTTACATACATACATAAACTCACGCCTGTATCCTAGAGGGGTAGGCAGAGACCAGGGACTGCCACTTGCCACGATCCTGACAGATCACTTTCGCTTCCTCAACAGTCATTAGTAGTTGTGTGCACGCACGCCGGTTTCGGGTACTTTTTATCTTGCCCTTTGCTAATTCAGATAAGCAAAAAAATATACAGAAGATAAGTTATGGGTTGAATTAGCTCATGAACAGCGCCCACTGCTGGGCATAGGCCTCTACCTTATTAGTAATATAGAGTAAGAAGTTTGTAATTTATTGCTACAACTTTTTTTTATCATTATTTGATATGCAAAAAATCCAAATTGTCTATGATTTAATTTTCTGGTGCTTTTACAGACCACATTTAAAAGTATACTCATTCATTCACAATCATCGTCAATCATCCCTTATTTTCCTACCCGTAGAAGTATTTTTTATTCAAATTCTAATTTGACAAACTATAAAAAAAAAGTTGAGCTATAAATTATAGTTTTATGAAAAGCGGCCCTGCTGTCCACTACTCGCGATGGCAATGTAGGACAGAAGTAAATATCGCTAGTGAGTTGTTCCATCGACTGTACCTGCGATGACGACCGCGCGCGGTAATATGCGGCTACTCGCTGTAGATTGATACCATTAATGGAAGGAGTAACCAACACGGCCCGCTCGAATGGTGTTGAACACTGATGGTGTAATTGGGCACTGATTTTTGAGACTAAGCTCTATGATGGGACGACCAAGCATATTACTTTTCGTTGCCACTCATAACTACTCTCAAAGAGAGAAAGAGGTAGAATGAGTAGAAAGAGTATGTACTTTTTCCGGACTTAAACCTGCGACCTCATGTTTTGAAGAGAATAGTATTTCCGCTACGATACAATTTTGCATACTAGAATAAATCTTATAATGCATATTTAACCAATGTGCATAGCTTATTATGGATTATGTCGTGGGTTTAAACGGCCTTAGTCTGGGTGTGTTTCCATGTTTGTGATTTCCTTGCCTGGTTACCATAGCACAGGGTGTCCTAGTTTGGGACCAGGATAACATAATCAATGTTGTGTGGAAGTTGTTGCTTTAATTTTACATACATACATAAACTCAACCCTGTATCCCAGAGGGCTAGGCACAGACCAGTGACGGCCACTTGCTATGATCCTGACCACATCCTGACAGATCACTTTCGTAGGTCGTTCCATGCACGCACGCTGGTTTTGGGTACTTTTTACCTTGCCCTTTGCTAGTACATCGCCTATTGGTCGAAGTATGTCCGCCTGGATCATCCCTTGATTTTATTTTAACACATAAACAAATCTTCTTCTCACAGTACCTGCCAGTGGTAGGTTAATGATGGTGATGATCATGGAAAGGGGTTCAGCTTCAAAAATCTTCAATGTTCACAACCACTCCCCCGATCTGTAACCTCGATGAGATACACACGTTGAAACGCACATAAATAGATTCAACACCGTGGGAGAGCCACGCGTAACGGACTTCCCATCTCCACGAGCCCTTGACCTCTATTTCGACCGCATAAAGTTCAAAATTACCCTTGAGATGTGTATAACAGCCATATTTAGCCATTAACGATGGTAACTCCGGTTGCTCCTAGACAGTCAGACACTGACGTAAGCAGGGGTCTCCAAGGCAGTATGGTTTATTAAACGTTACTCAACTGCGCAAGTACAGTAGATAATGTTTTTTGTGACAATTACGAGGACAACGATGGCGACAATTTTGAGTAGATTCACTTAAATATGTTTATTACTGTGCAGTTATTTGTATATCGTTGAGTACAAAAAAAAGTAGTCATTACTCAGATGTTGTTAATTTGTGCCGCTAGATGGCTGCAGTGCCGCGAAGCACATTGCGTAGTTTGAGCTAAAAAAGTCAACGCTTACGTTAAACCAACGGCCGTGTAACCCGACACAGCCCCACCCGCTTTTTTTGCAGTCGGCATTTAATTTTCTCTTCTAACTTTTATAAGTGCTATATTTCCGTGTCGAGGTGGTCTTGTTGGTGAGTCCGACTCGCCAAGTGACAGACGTGTGAACTGGGTACCGGGGCTTTCACATACCATCGCGCTGCTCTCTTTGGTGGGGTGACAGAAATAGCCCGCCAATTAAGCATTTCATTAAACAGTCATTAAGCTATCCCTGCTCTTGTGTTTAATGACTAATGGTTGTATCCTGTTAGAGTTGGATAGAGGAGTATGATAATAGTGAAGGTGTTGTATGATTGAAAGTCTACGTGCTTTGTTCTGCCAGTGACAGTCAAAAGCATAGCAACTACAGATATGTTTATTTTCTCAATCCACAAATCTAGTGCAGTTCATATATGTAGATGCAAATGGTACATGCGATAGTAGAATTTGTGGAAAGACTGGAGCCCAAATTAGATAAGAGATCTGTATTCTAGGTTTCCAGACCTCCCAGATCAAAATATCAAATAAATAAATATTGAGTCTTATTTGCAAGCAAATGACAGACTCAAATAGGAGATAAACTAAAAGTGAACAAAATTATCCAAACCTCTTAAAGTACATTGTGAGTGTATGTATAAATGTGTGTGTGTGTGTGTGTGTGTGTGTGCGTGCGTACGTGCGTGCTTGCGTGCGTGCGTGCGTGCGTGCGTGCGTGCGTGCGTGCGTGTGTGTGTGTGTGTGTGTATGTGTGTGTTTATGTATGTATATGTACTCTTTTAATCAAGCTTTAAACATTTCTTATTGATAGATGCTATGTGGTATATTCATGGATGATTATTATATTTTATTTTATGTTTTTATCAACATAATAGTACCATCATGATCTAGGGTTTATAAGTAATTACTAAGAGGTTGTTTTGCCCCAAATTTAGTGCTATTTATTATGTTAAGTATTTTGTTAAAGTTGTTGTATAGTTTACATCCACGAAAGTAGAAAAAGCGCTGGACAAAAGTGGTTCTAAATGGAACTTGGCAAACTGCATACTCCCTTCTCGGGTTAATATATTAGTTACTGCGTCGTCGATTTATTAGGGAGTGCTTATGCAAGATTGTAGTTATCATATTAAGTTGTCTAACTGACAACACTTTGGCTTCAGCATACAGTTGAACTGTTGGATGGAGTCGAGGCTTATGAAGCATAACCATTAAAAGCATTCCTTGTGCACGTTCAAGGGTCTTTTCGGTGCTCCCCCCAGATCCTGATACAGTAAGTCAAGATGGATTGAACCAGGAAAAGATACACCCTTTTTAATATCGGCTCTTTTGCAACATTCCTAAGGCGTCGGCAAAGGTACGAAAGTTTTCTAATTTTTTGAGATATTGAACGCGTTTGAAGTATAAATTTAAAAATATAGATGTCTAACTAGCGCTAAAAATGACCCCACTTTCAATTGTGGGAAGGCGGGCGGGGCTTGACCGTATTACCCGGAAAAATATCTATGCACCTGCCACCGTTAGACCGCCAACTTGCGTCATGAAGTCAATGGTTTGACGTTGTCGTATAAAACCAATCATAAGTTACGCTGTCATTTACTATCGCATGATCAACGTTCACGCCGTCGTCTCGCATGGCGCACAGAGTGAACCAATCACAGAGTGATTTACTCTGCAGCACATCTTGCGCTCATTTCATTGGTACAGACCACAGGTACAGACAGACTAATCGAGAGGACAGGGGCCGTTTTTGAGAGTAAATTGTATGAAAGAATACTTCTATGGTATTTTTATTCGTAGACGTTAGCTACCTACCTTTCACTAGGGTCTTGAGAGGTATCTCGAGTAATATAGGATGCAACAATGGGTTCCTTATAGGATAGCTTTGTTGTCAGTTCGTCCGTCCGTCTGTCTGTCAAGACCTTTTATCTCAAGACCGCGTAAAGGTATAGAGTTGAAATTAAAACCATATACTCAGGTCTACAGTCCCTTGAACTCAGAGAAAAATCAAACTTTTAAGTCAACGTAAAAAAAAGATACGGCCGTTTATACCGCAAAAAACATATAGTTTGACACTCAAGGGAATCTTTATAGGTTACTTTCTGTTCACTCACAACTATAAAATTTGGCAAGTAATATCATCTTATACTTCAAGTAAAGAGAAAAATCTGAAAACTGTACATTTGTAATTAAATAAAAAAAGTTAATCTTTGAAGTTCGGGAAAAGCTCGGCAAAAACTGCGATTCCTGAACTATAAATACCTACAAATTTGTACAGAACCCTTGGTGGGCGAGTCTGATTCGCACTTGTTCGTTTTTTTTTTTTGCTCATTTTCTCAGGTACCCGAATACCTCTTGCATACATATGAGATGCAGATGTGCATAGAAAGAGAGAGACCAAACGCAAATTTCATAGGCAATTTATGTTTGGTCTCTTTCTTTTCTTCAATACGGGTCGACTGTAGTCAACCCGTATTTAACAATATTATTACCCTTTATCCCGAGTGCTGTGCACTGCACCTCTAATATAAAAACATAAGGTTATTGTGTCCAGGGTGGGACTCCGTAATAGAAGTCTCGAGCGCCCACCCTGGCCGCTCCGTGCCGCTCCCTAAACGTATGCTAATTTTATATTTTTTAAATGCAAGTAGCTGCCCACATGTCGCCAAGTGGCCAGCGTCGAGCTGCGTCTACACGATCCATAAGCAAAAATTAATAAATTATATCCACACCACACAAACACTTGTGCTGGATCCAAACTAGGATACCCTGTAATATGGTAAGTAGGCAAGGACGTCACAAACATGGAAAAACATCCAGGCTGGGGCTATTTATACAAAGTACGGCAGCTCCAAGTGGAAAGCGAAACCACGACCTCTGTTGTGGTAGCAAAGCGCAACCGCGACCGCTAGGCCAACGAGGCTCACGCCTGCGTTTTGGAGGGGTAGACTAAGACCAAGGTTGTTCACTTGTCCCGATTTTGATAAGTATATTTTGCTTCATCCACATGTAATAGTCGCTACAGTTACGTTCACCAGTTACGGGTACTTTTGATCTTACCCTTTGTACGTATATCCGCTCGAGGAGTGCCTTATTGGCCCTTCTACTCACATTTCTCCAATCGATCCATGCATTCATAAATTATGCGACCAATCCTTAGCGTAGCTTACACTTTGTTTGTTTGTCATTAATGTTTGATTGCCTTGGGAAAAACCTTACACACATTCGTTCCTTAATCAAGATTTTCTGGTCGATATGAACCACATTTAGGTGATTGTATATAAATGCTGTTGCGGGCGTCACATGGCTGATGATGATGATGATGATATAATTAAAATGTGAAAATTACTTAATTCCGCCAAAATCCCACAAGCACCATGCGGTTAGTAAGTGCACCGCCCTCCCTCGAGGCGAATCACACAAGTATTGGTGTCGGTGGTGGTGTGTTTGTGTCTTGCTTCTGCTTCAAAAAGTGGAAGGGAGGGCGGTGCATTTTGGCGGAATTTAGCAAAGTAATTTTCACATTTTAATGCTATTATGGATTTCCGCAAAGTAACGCCTGATTCCGTACAATATCGATGAGGTGATGATTTCTTTAGGAAAAGCTCGTTATCAGTTTTCGTGATTCGATTGAGCGTGTAGAGTGAGCATTACGTTTTTCTAGCGCAGGACGTCGGCCTACCTTCTCGCCCCTGTCTCCTCTAGCCAATGAGTGCAGTTTGATGAGATGTTTAGTCCAGATAGCCTCCGCGCTGCGCATTAGACTTTATTAAACCTCTCCGAGTATCCTTTAGGAAGAAGATTGCTTAAAAGATTACGGCGTTTTCCTTGTGGGAGGTAAAGTGATATAAAGGACACAGTTCGTAAGGCTGTTTCATATTAAATACCTATATAGCACCCAGCCCTTTTAAATATACACATCCCACCATGTTAAAGTTAATGGTAATAATTGGAAATCAATTCTACGCCATCGCAATAAAAATATACAGGGTTACATATGAAAACAACTTTTGCTCTGTGGGTTTTTTCTTTGGTTTATATTTTTTAACGTAGGTATCAGTATTTACTAGTTGTACTAACTTCGCGTTTACAATACATTAACAATGTTGCAAATTCCGGTAGAAAGCTGATTAAGTGATACTTAATAAAGTGGTGCAACAACAAGTGCTTAACAAGTCGGCCTTAGTAACTACCTACTATACAACGTAAATATGAAAAAGAAACCTAAAAATTACTTCCTCACTAGTAACTAAACTACTTCCAATAAAATAAGGTTTCAAATTCAATACATTATAATTAATGCAGCCTATAGTTGTACGTCCCACTGTAGGGCACTTTCAAGTGCTGAGGTACCTATGTGAACACCTCAGACACTCAGGTTTCCTCACGATGTTTTCCTTCACGGTTGGCGGGTGGTATTGCTACTGTAACTTCACAAATGTACGTAACTTAGAAAACGAAGTCATTGGTTGATGCCGGGATTCAAACCCACGACCTCCTGAATGAGAAACCATCGCCGCATCAACTAGTGTGAAAAATATGTTAAAAAAATATACAACATGATGTGTTATCAGTATCACAATATAAATAATAAAAAACTAAGAATTGAAAAAGAAAATAACTAATAGTTTAAGCCAAATCGCTGCCGTCGAAACTAACAACTTTGACGTTCATTCTGTTTTTATAATGAATAAAAATATTGGCTGTTCACCATCCTGCGCCATTCTGGGCGCTGCCTGTGCTGCCAAACGTTCCCAGCGGGAGGGCTCTATGTTGCATCTCTTCATGTGTCGCTTTTGGACATCCTTGTACCGGAGGAGGGGACCGCCATGATTCCGCTTGCCCTCCTCTAGTTCAGAATAGAAGATGCGCTTCGCCACTCTTAATAATAATAATTATGAGAACGGCATCCTCACGTGCCCTCAGTGTGCACGGAGTTTCGCCGTGAAGATAGGCTACATAAGCCATCTTCGAGCGCACCAGCGCTACATCTCTGATTAGGGGTGAAAGTGGTCGCCATGGCCGAAACCGGTCGGAACAATCATTATCAAAAATATTGTAGCTTTTTTGCCCCTAAGCGCCGGTAAGGTCGTTAGAAGGCTAGCAGCATTACCTCGCTGAATAGCGAGACTTAGCCGCTGCCCGAAATAAGGGAATAAAAAATAAAAAAATACTGGGAATTTTAAACTTTTTCTTAATGGAGTTGGTTTAACTATCCATTCGGAAATGAAACGATTTTCCGGTTTGGCGGTGTTACAACAAAAAATTTAATTTTATCTTATGTTTCTACACATAAATAAACTCACGCCTGTATCCCGGAGTGGTAGGCAGAGGCCAGGGTTTGCCACTTGCCACGATCCTGAAAAACCTCTTTCGCTTCATCGATATTCATTTGTGGCTGCGTGCTCGCACGCCGGTTTCGGGTACTTTTTAAGGTTCTGTACCCGAAGGGTGCGAAATGGGACCCTATTAGTAAGACTTCACTGTCCGTCTGTCTGTCTGTCTGTCCGTGTGTCTGTCTGTCTGTCACCAGGCTGTATCACATGAACCGTGATAGATAGGCAGTTAAAATTTTCACAGATGATGTACTTATGTATTTCTGTGCCGATATAACAACAAATACTAAAAACAGAACAAAATTAATATTTAAGGGGGCTCCCATACAACAAACGTAATATTTTGTCATTTTTTACTCGATATGAATAACGGCAATAGGAAGACGCTTGAAGTATTCACAGAATATTTAGTTCTATATCCGTTTCAAAAATAAATAATTATATTAAAATAACATACATATTCAAGGGGGGCTCCGATACAACAAACTTTTTTTCTCGATCTTTGTACCTAATATTGTATAGATAATGGTACTGAACCCTTCGTGCGCGAGCCCGACTCGCACTTAGCCGGTTTTCACTATTTACCTCTCAGCCATCAGGCATAATCCGCCCGCGAATCAAATCCCCATAACACTGGGGCGAAGAGCAAAACTAGCAAATAGTCGCGCCTAATAGGCGAAGTTGGCTGTTCATTGGTCATGTATGATGCATGACCGGCTACATTACCGCCGGCCTCGAGATTTATCTCCCCGCTACCTAGTTTTGTTATTGTGGGCTCGGACGAGGTGAAGTTTTTGAGAGCGTATCGTTCGGTTCACTCTCCAGATGTAATTTACCAATCCTGGCTATGAAACATATCCTTAGTAATATTATAAACGCGAAAGTTTGTATGTATGGATGGATGTTTGTTACTCTTTCACGCAAAAACGGCTGAACGGATCCGGATGAAATTTTGCACAGATATATATTATAGTCTGGATTAGCACATAAGCCTTTTTTATCCCGCAAAAATACTTACACATCAAAATTACCAGGCGAACGAAGTCGCGTGCAACAGCTAGTAAGAGATATGTTATAACTTATTTCCATGTTTGTAATGTCATTACTTGGTTAGCATAGCACTGGGTATCCTAGTTCGGGACGATTGTGTTAATTCGATCTAATGTAAAGTTGAAACATAATTTTGATAATAGCTTTCATCCCCAGTCTTGCTTAGGTGAAGGGCAAACTAGCTAGGTATATAGCGCAGCGGTGAACAGCTTACTAATCGACTTTATCATGATGACATATTCATAAATCCGTGAATTAAAAGTTTGTCCCATTCACTTACTTGTATATAAAATAATCTGTAAATCAAAGTTGGTTTGCACTCTTGACATAATAGTACACTCGACAGCTGATCAAATTTTACATTTTTGTTTTAAAGTCACCCGTGACGCAACTAAATAGAGTCTGCGTTGGAAAGGTTAATTTGTTGACGTCCGTACCTAATTTTAATTAAACTTATTTCTATTGTTGTTTGAGTGTCTGTTTCAATTGAAATGCCCCGTTAGTGACCGGCAGTAGGCCATGTTCAGCAGCACTGTGGATGTTAACATACAACGTATATAATAAGCTCTAAGCATTTTTTTCGCTGCATGGACACACAGCATGTACAGCTGATTGCATATCAACCTTTACATTTAACTCGTAAAGCAAGAATTTGTTTTTGTAGGTTTTATTTTATTTGCCTATTTTATGTGTGTGTGCCTTTGTGGAGTAAAATATTTTTTTCGTCCTATCTTCTTAATCCAGTTACGATCTATTTTCAAAGAAATCTAATAGACTCATATTTAATTTTAACCAACTCCAAAAAAGAAGGGGGTTGTCAATTCGTCCGCATATTTTTTTCATATATGTTCAGCTATGGAAAGGGCTATGCTCGGAATTTCTATCGAATCAGAAATGATGAGACCCGTAGACGAACGAAAGTCGTCGACATAGCCCAGCGGATTAGTAACTTGAAGTGGCAGTGGGCACATAGCACGCAGAACTGATGGCCGATGGGGCCGAAAAGTTCTCGAATGGAGATCACATATCGGCAAGCACAGCGTAGGATAACCAGCCACAAGTTGGACAGATGACCTCATAAGTGGCAGGAAGGCGCTGGATGCTAGCCGCTTCCAACCGGTCTTTTTGGAAATCCATGGAGGGGGCCTATGTCCAGCATTGGACTTCTTGTGGCTAAATGATGATGATGACGATGTTCAGCTATAATTATTTACCACGCTGTCTGTTTTCACCAGGGTGGTTCTAAATGTACAAATCTGGTCAAGATCTGTTGATGAGATCCATAGAAAATTTATAGAACTCTCCTTTTCACTGCGTCTTTTTAACCAGCTTCAAAAAAGGAGGAGGTTTTTTTTTTGCTATGTTCCTCCATAACTCCATCAAATCTTAAGCAATTTCGACAATTCTTTTTTTGTTCTAACAGGTGTAACGTCCCATTGATCTGATGGAGACTTTCAGAGTGGAGAACGGAACTCTTCAATGGACAGCAGTAAATAAGCCCTAATGGGGCCCATCGTTTAGTAATATCCGTATGTTTCATAAAATAGCGTAAAAGTAGTCCCAAGTTAATTTGGTGATGTTCTGGTGAAGACTTTCAGAGATGGAAATTTAGAACATCAAATTTTAAAGCAACGAATGAAGTAGGGTAAATTATGGTTATAAGGGACTTATTTATTTTTCAACCGCTCCCCCACTAAAAATTGAAAAAAAAAAATTTAAATAAAAAATAAAAACTGACTTCGAAACACTACAGCACTAAAAAGTTAAAAATAATTTAAATAATTAGAAGTAGGTATTTATACATGTAGGTATTGTAGAAGTATAATTTGGAGCCGGTGCCCAAAATATATGTGCTGGTCTAGAAACTGGGCACTTCTGGGACGTAAATAATAATTATTTTTTATTTAATCTAAAAGTCGGTTTATTTTAGTAAGAAAAGTAGTTGTTTATTGACAACTAAACGGACAACAATTTTCAAAGAAAGCCGATGGTCGCGTCTTTCTTTTATTCAAGGATGTGCGTATCCCCGTCAATGTAGGCACGAAATATGTCCAGCAATGATCGCGGTAATGCCTCCCCGTGGCCCTACCCAGTGCGGGGACTCCCGGGACAAGTTGGAATAATAAATAAGACGCGGGCGGCGGCGGAACGAAAACATAAACTTCGACCGCTGACCGACCACCTACAGTACAGGGGAGGCTCACATGGTAACTCTAGGAACTTACCTTGGTAATGAGAGTAGAGTATATTGATTTAGATTCTCAGAAAGAAAGAAACACGGTTTTTGCTGGAGCGTTGTTTCCGGAAAGTTAATGTTTATCGGCTATTGACTTTTGTAATTTTGGCAACATCAAACAATTCTTCTAAGATGCAAGATTGTTACTTATTCAACTAATGAAAAGGTGTTTATATACTCTCTCTGTCAGAGAGACATCGTAATAACATTAAAATAATATAACAGGTGGTGGGGGTAGCCTAGTTGGTAGAACATTGGACTTGGAAGCGGGAGACCCAGGTTCGATTTCCAGTGCGGGCATGTACCTATGACTTTGTTTTCTAAGTTATGTACATTTGTGAAGTTATAGTAGCAATACCACTCGCTAACTGTGAAGGAAAACATCGTGAGGAAACCTGAGTGTCTGAGCCATTCATATACTTCAGCGCTTGAAATCACCAATCCGCGGTGGGCACGCGTGGTGATTTAGCCCATACTCTCTCCCTGAGAGAAGGCCTATGCCCTACAGTGGGACGTATATAGGCTGCTTATGAATACAACAGGTACAGCAAAAATAGTAGAGGTTGTCCTCACAATAATGGTGGTTGACTGTCGCTACTTCATACCTAATTATTGATATTTTTTGGCACTTCAAAACTGTACGACGACCGCAAATTAACAACAAAAATAAGATATCGACAAAAGCAGACTAAAATCACTGCAAAGTATTATCACCAAATTAAATCATTTAAGTGGACACTAAGTTGTGCCATTCTCAAAGAATGCCAAGGTAACCAATCTTATATCACAAAAATTATATTATAATTTCCACTTAACACAATCAATTGTCTTAGGAAAAAAAAACTGTGCACATGAATTGAATAAACATTAGAAAAAAACATTGTCTTCAATCTCGAGCCCATGTGAGCCCATCGCAAACGTCGCAATATTGTGTCTAGTAGAAGTGTCCACGTAGAGACGTGTTTGTATGAAAAATATTCCAATATCATACCTCCCGCCCCCCTGACCGCCGCCCACCCCCGCTGCCCCGCGACTGACCTCTGCCCTCCGGGGATCTTCAGCAGGACAGATATAATACAGACTACGTAAATGGAAACAAACGAAAGAACCTCTTTTGATGCACAGTATAGAGCGAACAAGGGTTCCCTTATATAGGTTACTAGCCGTCCCGGCGAACTTCCTACCGTCACAGAATCCGTTCATACGATTCTTGCACAACGCCATCTATTTTTAAAACACAACGTTCGCTCGCACAACGCCATCTATTTTTAAAACACAACGTTCGCTCGCACAACGCCATCTATTTTAAACTTAAAATAAATATTATCCCCCGGGAACGCATTACCGGGATATCAAGTATGATATGTCTCAATTCAGATCTTTGTCTATCTGTGCGCCAAGATTCATGTAAATCCATTCAGCCGTTATTGCGTAATTGAGTGACAAACATCCACACATCTTTACATTTTATAATATTATTAGGAAGTAGGATGATGTGAGATTATAGGGTTTCCGTAGTTGCCGTGATCAGTCTTTCGCCTTTGAGCGAACCCTGGTTTGTATCTACTTTGTTTTATAAGTTACCTACGTATATTTGTGAATTTGTAGTAGCAATTCCATTCGCTAATTGTGAAGAAAAACATCGTGGGAAAACCTCAGTGCATAATATGTTTTTATACCTCAGCGCTTGAAATTGCCAATACGGGGGGGGGGGGGGGGGGGGGGGCACGCGTGGTGTTAAGCCTATACTCTCTCTCTCTCTCTCTCTCTGAGAGAGGGCCTGTGCGCTACAGTGGAACGTAATAGGCTGCATCATTACATTTTTCGCTATGTCAACATTCATCAGTGGTTGCAAGCACGCACTCCGATTTCAAGGTCTGTCAGGATCGAGGCAAGTGGCAAACCCTGATATCTGTCTACCTCTCCGAAATGTATTTTCTTCTTGGGTCTAGGACGACAAATAAATAATGTAGGGACGAACATTTATTTTGGTTTGAGTTTGGTATTAGTCTTCGTGAGCGAGATTGAGTAGACGTTCTATGTAGGTGAACCAACTGAGTAAGGAATATAAGGTGATTGTAAGAAAATGGCGGGCCATCGCGCGGGCGGAATTGCTTTCGTTCTTGTTAAAAAGACAACTTGAGCATTCTCGTAGTAGAGAGGTTAAATAACTTGTGGTATCTCATAGGGCGGTTGGTTCTGTTTGTTTAACTTGCACTTTCTATTGGATACTAGTTCGTACTATAGGTACCTCATAATTTATTCTTTAATTTAATTTATTGGAGCCGGTACCCAAAATATATGTGCTGGTCTTGAAACTGGGCACCGACTACAAATTATACTTCTACAATACCTACATGTATAAATACTTCTACTACTAATTATTTAAATTATTTCTTACTTTTTAGTAGGTACTGTAGTGTTTCGAAGTCCGTTTTTATTTTTTATTTAAAAATTTTTATGGGGGAGCGGGAGAAAAATAAATAAGTCCCTTATAACCATAATGCACCCTAACTACTTAATTAGTTGCTTTAAAATTTGATGTTCTAAATTTCCATCTCCGTAAGTCTTCACCAGAACATCACCAAATTAACTTGGGACTACTCTTATGCTATTTTATGAAACATACGGATATTACTAAAGGATGGGCCCTATTTACTGCTGTCCATTGAAGAGTTCCGTTCTCCATCTCTGAAAGTCTCCATCAGATCTTTACCAAATTAAAATGAGACCAATGGGATGTTATACCTGTTCGAACAAAAAAACTATTGTCAAAATCGGTTAAGATTTGACGGAGTTATGGAGGAACATAGCCAAATAAAAAATAAAAAAAAAATAAAAAAAATATACGCGTCGAATTGATAACCTCCTCCTTTTTTGAAGTCGGTTAAAAATAAAGCTGAGTTAGTTCTACGCAGAACTACGTTCCTTCCATTTGGCTTTTTCGATAGTTCAGGTGCAATTAATTTTGCGCTAAAAGAGCATGTTGTATCTTTGTACAATAAGAGACATAAGACACCCACAAAATAATACAATAACTTTACAACTAAAGCAAAAGACACAACATATAAATTGACAACAATTACTAACTCACCTCCCTCGGTTCTCACCAAATCCTTCTTTGCAACGAGATCTATAAGACCCAAAATCGTGTAATAAGATCGTAGAACTAATTTTTCATCTGAAATGACGCCAAGAGCTGACCTCCCTCAGTTATGGCAAAGGTACAGAGTTCTATCCTGGCTGGCGGTGTTCAATTGCTACCATGAGCTGACCTGCCATAGATGTGGCTAGGTTGCTAGGGTCTTCCCTAACTAGTGTTTTTCAATTACTGCCAAGAGCCACGCTAACATAGTAACATAGTAACATAGTACATTGACATTCAGCAAACAGAATGTAAATTCTTTACGTTGAAATAAATTATTGATTTCTGATTTCTGATTTCCACGCTGTCATAGATGTTGTAAGACGGCATGAGTCTTCCCTGGCTGGTGCTCATCATTCGCTGTCAAGAGCCGAGCTGTTATAGTTGTGGCAATGCTGCAGGGGTCATCCCTGGCTGGTGACAGTCAATTGCGCGTGCGCGGCGGATGGCAACCCGACACGGCTGCTAAAGGTGCGGGACCTGCGCTTGATTGGTACACTCTCGGAGAAAACTGGTTAGAACACCTTAGATGTAAGAATATAATACAATTTGGTGTAGTCATATAAGTGTGTGGAAGTTATTTAGGTATTATTTATTTATTTATGTAGCACTCGCGTTACGATTTTTTCACATCATTCACCCGTACCTACGCGAGCTAGCGTTCAGCCCTCAAGTGCGCTCAGTCCCTTAATAAGACCTCCAAATAGTGCCACTCACAGCTCATCCTGCGCTCCCTACACCAAGTACCTGTGGGTGTAGACTCCACACGGCAGGGTCAGCGGCCGCCGCCGGATGGCCCAATTGGCTGGGCAATAAAGGTGCGTTTACCTCGCGACCCGCCTTGAACCCCGCGGGAGCACTGCACCTATATGCTTCACGATTCAAGTACAGGAATGAGACATCAAGGCCTGGATCGAGACTAAGTGTCTCATTATAGAAAGAAAACAGAGTGTTTGATCTACATACGAATGTTACAAAATGTTTGTACAGGGTGTGAGGTAAAGGAGCGTCAGTCAAATTGGACTAAACGAGTTTGAATTAATTTTAAATACATTATACAGACTCTATACCTGGATTAATATACAGGCACTGGATCTCTGTGCAGATGAACGCGAACCGCAAGTAATTTGCCGACATAGGTTATTTTTTATACCTACTCATTATTTGTTGTTTATTTAGTTTGTTTTTCAGTTATCTGTAAAAAAAAACATAATTGTTGTATATTGTGTATTGAGTATTTTGTATTTGTATATGGGTGCCTATGCCTGAAATAAATAAATATTATTACTATTATTATTATTATATGGCCTTTATAATGCGTTTATGTAAAGTAATAAAACCATTAAACGCTAACAAGTTAACAGTGTCTTTTAAAAAAGAAACATGAAATATTATTACCTTTACAAGTTTAACAAGGAAGTGGCTTCTAGATTTTTTTTTATAGTTTGAAAGAGTTGATACGATACTGAATAGTTTTATTATGTGAGTATGTCAGATGACGAAATTATTAGTTATGTAGTTAGTTATTAGATAGCTATTTAGTTTTTAAGATGATCTCATACAGTTAAGGATATTTATTTTAAAATGTTGTTATAATTCTGACTTGTTACTCTTTCCATCATATAAAAATATCACGTGAAGGATGGATGAATGTGAGTACACCTGTTAAGGTAAGACTTGGTGATTCTATTTGAAATAGCAACTGTTACTGCTAAATGTGTAACCCATGTCTAAGCTCACAAGAAATATTCTTGATTCTAAAATCGTGCATGGGCCTATAATTTTCTTGCGGGTTTCGATGAAGTACAAATACAATACCTCGCAATGTCTCATAATGTAGCATTTTAAACATAATATGATAGATATAAAAGTCAATCTTATTTTGAGGAGATTGCAGTAAGCAGCCAGACACGATAGTTATTTTGTACTCTTATGAAAAATGCAGACCGTACATCGCGAGTAGGTACAAGTGCAAGTAACTCGCCCAATTGAACTTGGTAGGTAGGTGCATATATTTAGCGCATAATCTCTATTATACGTCAATGCATCGATTAATCAATCAGCCCGCACCCGCCTCCCTCAAGGCATGCCACTTTCGTCTATCCTCGGTCATCCTCATCCAGCCCCACAGCAATCTGCCTCATTCGTCGTCTTAAGCGTCAATGCATAAATAATGTCTATTTGTACCAAGTGGATGTTCTAGAGCTTTCTTCAGCGTCACAAAGGTAGTTCACGTGGCGCAGCTGTGTGTTGTGGTACCTCGGGCAATTGAGCCAATTGCCGGCAATCAGCGGCAACTCGCCTCCGCCCCCGCCTGCCCCCCGCTTTCTCCTCTCTCCGGTACACTTGAAGCGAAAACTGCATAAGTGTTTATTAGGAGTTTTATTCACCTGATTGACTGCTTCACTGGTGTAGAGATTGATTATGTTAGACTACCAAAACAGAGGTAATGGGTTCAATTCCCACTGGAGGCCACCGTAGTTAATTTAGTACAAACAGCGTCAGTATGGGTGCATTTTCAAGTTTGTCAAATGCCAACGCAACATTCCTTTCTCAATTCCAGTCACTACATGCTCTTTCGACCGACAACGTTCTGTAGAAATGTTAGTTTTTTAAGTTATTAGTGACATTATATCACCTATCTAAAATATTTTCTTTGTTTATATAGTACCTAAGTACTGAAAACAGGATTCTTAAAATCTCCAGAAAACTTCACAAATAAACGTTCATGATGGTAATAAAAATCGCATTTCGCTAACGCACGTGTGTGGTGTAAAATATATGTTAAACAAACACACAAACAAATATGGTGCCGTACCGAGCCGAACTTGTTTATTTTGTGAACGTCGAATGTGTGAGAACCAAGTGCATACGTAATACTGTAGTTCTAATTTGGGTTCCGTAGTTTGACTTAAAATAGCTAAAATGGTTGAGACTGGTGATGGCTGACCCCTGCGGCTCGTTGTGCTCGTGAACGGTGCTGTTCGTGTGTCTGGCCGCAGCATTAATGTTTTTACTACTATTGTAAGAAAGTTAACTAATGTTTTGGATTTAAAGTTATTGATCGCAGTCATGGAATATTATCATATAGGTAGCGACTGATGTTTAAAATGATTTGAGAAAAAATGTTCAGAGTGGAGTTTTTTTTTCCCGCTGCCTTTTTCTCCACTACAACAATGGCCTGAAGGCAGCGGCTAACATTGTACTGTACATTCACATTCAGCATTTACAGAATGTAAATTCTTTAAGTTGAAATAAAATTTTTGATTTGATTCAATTCAATTCAATTCAATTCAAATATTTTTATTCATTGTAAAAACAGAATGTTTACTTAATGAACGTCAAAGTTGCTAGTTTCACAATTAATGGATTATGTGGAGAAGAAACTAACAAAGAAACTCCACATTTATTCTTTTCAAAACACGTTTTAACTTAATTAACAGAGTTTTCAACTTAAAATATTAGTCATTAATGTGTTGAACACTAGTCACAATCGTCCTTTAAATAATATTAATCTACTGTTTAATGCCAAACATCTTTGTCTTCTAAATAATCCTTGATGTTATAGTAAGCCTTTTTGCACAGAATGTGCTTAACACATTTTTTAAATCGCGTTGGAGGTAACTCTAATATATCTTGAGGAATTTTGTTGTAGAACCTTATACAGTGCCCCATAAAGGTGTGTTAACTTTTGCAAGTCTAAATAGTGGAAATGACAATTTATGTTTATTTCTAGTATTAACATTATGGTGGCCACCAACATTTTCGAAGTCTTTGATATTTTTTCTAACGTACATAATATTTTCATAAATGTATTGACATGCAACTGTTAAGATGTTGGTTTCTTTGAAGAAATCTCTTAGCGAATCCCTACTACCTAACTTGTAAATAAATCGGATGGCTCTCTTCTGCAAGATGAAGATAGTCTCAATGTCTGCTGCCCGGCCCCATAGTAGTATACCGTAGGACATAATACTATGGAAGTAACTAAAATAAACAAGCCTAGCAGTTGCAACGTCAGTGAGTTCCCTAATTCTTTTCACTGCATATGCTGCAGAGCTAAGTCTGTGTGCTAATTTTACAATATGTGGACCCCATTGTAGTTTTGCATCGATTGTGATGCCCAGAAATACAGTATCATCTACAAATTCTAATTTTGATTTGACTTAATAACTAATACACATAGAGTACTTATAAAGTAAAATGAAAGTATTTATTGAAAAACAACATGGAGAAAAAAAGTGTTCACAATGTTTGAATAAATATCAAGTCACGTCTATAGTCCGGTTGGTTCTGATTAGTAATTCTAACAATTATTTTTTGTAATATTTTATGCACAAGGGAGTAAAAGATCTAAAATAAAAATTGTAAGCTTAAAATGAGCTTTGGCTAACGGTGAAGGAAAAACATCGTAAGGAAACCTGAGTGTCGGATGTGTTCATATACCTCAACGTTATAAAATGCCTTTCCGCGGTGGGCACGCATGGTAATTTAACCCATACTCTCTCTGAGAGAAGGCCTGTGCTCATCATCAGCCCACCTCTGCCCTCTGTTGGGTACAGGCCTTTTCCCCATCACGCCATCTTTCGCGGTCTCTCGCCATTTACATCCACGGGCCTCCTGCCGACGTGACCTGACGAACGTATAATACCTATAGGCTACTAAAAAAATAGAATCAGCTATACCTAAAATTTTAAACATACCTACTTTTAACATAATTACGGATAAAAATAAAAACCAATTCAAAATTTACAACTTTTATCTTGTACAAAGAGGTTTAATTATATTATCAATACTAACGAAACACCTTTCAGATTTGGCGTTATTTCCAAAACACATTGAATACATATATTATTGGTTTCCTTGAACTTAGAGCTATGCCCCTCCAACAACGATGTTGTTTTGTCGCTGTCATCCTACGCTGGGTACTTACATACGCCACACGTACTTATCTGAAATACGGTTTTCCCGTGCCATTTCCAGCGGAACCATAAATTCATAAACACATTAAAACGAAACACCTCGCGGATAAATTAAAATTTCTCATCGCGATAAAAATATTTCTCATGCGGCACGGCACAGGTGTTTATTTACTTATTTATAACACGACGGGTATTAACGATAACTGCCACCGTATTTATAACTTCAGATTGAATGCGTAACGGGCGATATTTTGCTTTGACAGCTAGGTGAGAATCAGATTAGATACGTGGAAGGGGCCATACTATTACATTTCCCCCGAGAAGAAATTGTTCTGATAGAATTGAGTTTTGGACATATGGAGAGGATGAAGGAAAAAAGTTTAACAAAAGAAATATATCGAACGAATGTGTACGAGTATAAAGTAGGTATGCAGAAGTATTTGCCGAAGTGGTGAAGGAAGAAAGAGTGACGAAAGAAATGTATCGAACGAATGTGTATAAAGTATGCAGAAGTATATGCAGAAGTGAGTTGCAGGTTTGAGTATTGGCTTTTGAAGGAAAATTGATTCCGGTTTTGTGTTTATTTAATTAGTTGCTCGTTGCAGTACGTGTGACAACGTTCAATGATTGTTCGATAGGATGATGCACTAACAACAATATGTATATGCTTACCTACATTGTAATTTATCAACAGGCTTGCCATCTTTTCTAATTTTTATTCTTCTCTTCTTCTTTAAAAAAAAATAGTAAAATTTTCTGTTTCTAAGCTGTTTACTTTGTCATTTCTAGTTCATAAAAAAACAATAAAGCTCTCATCGCTTTTTGTCCTTAACTCACCTCCTTTTCTCCTTCGACTACCTGGTCGGTCTAGCAGCGTCCTGTCTGATTAACAAGACGGAAACCGTGGGTTCGATTCTCACTGGGGGCAGCCGTAAATTTGTACACATGGCCATGGTATTTCCGTGTTTGTGATGTCCTTGCTCAGTTGCACAGGGTATCCTACTTTGGGACCAGGATACTAAAGTACAGGATACTACAGGATAAAACTGTGAGTCGTAGGAAGTATGTCCCACCTTACTCAATTTATTCTTGTCTCATGCACAAAATGTATCAGTTACGGCGTGGTCTTGTTTAAAATGCAAGTGACAGGGTTTATCTTTCGACTAATGGAAGTCTGCGTACATTACTGTCGAATCATACTGTTACAGTTAAACATTAAATATGCAATTCGCGTGAAATATTCTTAGTAGTTAGAGATTATGAATTTTCACCCAAAATTTAATATTATCAATTAAGAGTTTTTTTTATTTCCAGTTTACAGTATACCGAATGGTTAATTTTCCGACTTCGTTTCATATCGCTTTGGTATGCTCTTGATAGAGCGGTTTTGGTCCTCATGAAGACATGATATAGGCGCAAGATGTTGCGTGCCTCACAATATCTCGGTCAGATACTCTTCTGGTAGGTACAGCAAGCGTGGACTGCCTGAAGCGGACACAAATCGGTCGGTCTAAGCTCTGGTAACTTCCACCTTTCTCGGTGCTAAGATACAACTGATTGAGTAGTTGACAAGAGGTTTCTTTACCTATCCATATTATGTATATATAGCCCATCAAAAGCGCCCACTGTTGGGCATAGGCCTTCTCACCGTCACGCCAACCTCGCCGGTCCTCTGCTAATCTCGTCCACTGTCCTGCTGCCGTTTATTTTATTGTCATCGACCCATCTGGTAGGCGGCCTACCCAACGAACGTCGTAACACAATCGTCGGTATCTATGAATGATTGTTACCACTAATAATGTTTGCCCGTATTATTGCCTAAATAATACGCAATCATTATTTAAATCTCAGGGCCTAGATTCTGTTAATCAACAGTCTCTCGTGCACGGGAGCGGGTCGATTTCATTTCAGTGTCGTTTCAATTCCAATTACACTAAGAGAATCGAGGCCCAGGTCTACCGCGAACTGAGAGATTCAGTACTATATTACCCAGCGCGTACCTCACATGCTTAGCGCGATACAAACGAGCAATAAAAGATCACCTCCCAACGATTTTCTACCACTCCTCGTAACACATCCATGGACTGTCGCAAAACAGAAAGACCTCATGTCTATTAATTTATCACACTTATACAAGACTTATATACTTCTTGTATACATATATTATGTGATTAATTGAGAAAAAAAATTGAAAAATGATAAGGCGAAACTGGGCTTCAATGCTGGCTTTATCCGTCCATTCCCAGATGTTTCTGAGCACGGCTTCCTTATGTTCCCAGCACATCTGGCAGACCTGGATAGCTGTAATGGTTGTTAGGACGTGAAGGACAATATGGAGAGCTGACGGCCAACATCAACTAGTGGAGAGACACAGGAAGAAGAAGATAATATGGTCGCTTCTTATTTATTATTTGTGTGACACAATATGTAATATATAGGTATGTTCTCAACATGTTGCTCTTAAGGTGCGAGTAACACTGCTTCGAAAATATACCCCCCACTCTTCTTAACTAGTAACCACTGGTTCTAACCGAGACATCTTATGCTGTAATGAAGAATATAACTAATTTCACATAACACATTCAATAATCCTGATCCCAAACTACTATACCCTGTGCTACGGTAACCAAGAAAGGTAAACACTGGCGAGCTCGTACTTTCAATTAAAAACCTTAGCTACATATTTTTCTAATATCTATATGGCGATATCTATTTATATATCTACTCAGCCCATAAACAGAACCCACTGCTGGGCATAGGCCTTTTACGCCGACCCATCCGGGCCTTTGCTAGTGTCGTCCAATGTTTCCCAGCCGCTTCCACAATGTCGTCGGCCCACCGGGCCGGTGGTCGGTCTACCGCCCGCCGCCCCGTTCTTCAGTGGCTACCTTATTCCACCGGCCGTCTTCCTGCCAAACCAAAGCCTGTCAACATTATTAAGAGAAAGCTAAAAATTGGCCGAACCATCTGCGTCACCTGCCATCTGATGGTTCTTCCGTCATCGGCCGCAACAAAGTCGCCTGAATAAAGTGCACCGCTTTGATCCCACTTGACGTCCCCACTCACCCGGCCGCTCGCCGTAAACACTGGCCCGCCCGTGCCGCTGCTTCAATGCCGGTTTATGACTCCCGTAAATTATGACGCCGTGAAGTGAGTGGGCTATTTAGACAGGTAGCAGCTCTGCTGGGTTCAGTTGTTGGAAAAGCTTAATTCATATCACAACCATAACAACATTGAAGATCATAGCAAAGCGGTGGCGCGAGAATAGAAAGAGGCTAGCAGTAATTTTCGTGTACATCCGAGTGTCGCTTAAAATCCGGAGTGACTGCGTATTTTTCTACTTCCTTAAAAGCTTTCTTGTTTTGTTGACGTTCGTGTATTTTGTTTGTGTACCTTCGTGTTTACTTTGTATTTCTGTGACAATTGAAATAAATGTCCTCTTTCTTTCTTTCTTTCTCTAATACAATACTAGTTCTGGTGATCGAGTATTGTATCAAATCAGCGTTTTTCTGATTTGTATAGGTGACCTTAATCACTCTTCTACGTCACAAATGGATGAGCTTGGTCAAACAGTAAAGGAATCAAAACCTGCTTTAACTACACTTTGCGAGCTGATCAAAGGACTAGCAGGGCAAACCGAAATAAACTTTATGTACGGCATATTAAAATGGGGAGGACAATTTAGGTTATTAAAATGAAAGAACACAAAAATTCTTAAATGATAGATTGATGCGAAATTTCTGAAACACGTTAATTATTATAGTTTGTCTTTTACAACAGCTTTTGTTCTGCGACTGTTTTTGTTGAAAAATTGCTGTTTCTTTGCTTACATTGGCGCTATTTGACAGGTGATGAGCAATATGTGAAAGGTATGTGGTACATAGAATAGAACAGTATTTAGCAATATATTTAACAGAGACTGCGACATTGGGACTGAAATAAACACTGTTTTAAAATACAAATCTGAGAAAATTATTAATTTCTATTTTGGGGTCTACAGCGTATTAGAAACTCAAGTAAGTCCTTTAACAACATTGCATTTCATGAAATGGATCCAACTGCAGATCGTCGATATAAATACCTCTTCAGCGTGCATTACATACAATGTAACGATCTCCAAAGTAGTATTAGTATCAATAATTTGAAGCTAATTGCACCTCAGCATTTAGTCTGCTAGTCTCCACGCGTTCAGCAATTTGTCTCATTCTGTCAACACTTCTTGCAGTAATAGATTAATGAAAACTACTAAGTATCACTTTGTCATTCAAGAATGGATTTGCGTGAGCTATGAGCTGTGCATCTGTTACACATTTGGGATAATTATCGTGCTATCTGCTGTTGTAAGTTATTATACATTTAACACATTGATTATTAGGTAAAGTTAAGATCTGCGGAGCCACAACGTCGACACTGATTGTAGGACTAGTACCTATTTAAAGTCGCTCAGCATGCAATGGAACGGCCATGCTTGGGGTCTTTTTGATGGATAACCTCAGAAATGAGACAATTCGCCAAATGCGTTGCCTGAGTTAAAAAGAATAACAGACGTGAAAACAGCTTTGTGCGCATATCACGCATACGCACAAGCCTGGCTCCGATACGGAATAATGCTTTGGGGCATTAGTACCTACGGATGCTAATGGGCTTTTTATTCTTCAGAAATAGTGCATACGGATTCTCGCGAATACAGGCTCAATGACAAGCTGTACGAGATTCAGTACGAAATCCTAACTGTAACGTCATTATACATTTCTGAATTGTGCATTTTCGCTAAAAATAACACAATAGTTCCCGCAGTATATACGACCAGAAAACTTAAGACCTAAAAATGCTTAGCTACAAGCACATTTAAATTACAAATGGTCAACTCCGGTCCCCTCGCAATCGCAGCAAAAATATTCAACACCTTACCAACACAATTAAAAGACTTAAACAAACATAAATTATTTAAAAATGCACTTCATAAATACCTAGCATATAAATAAATGCTATTATACACTACAAGAGTCTTTTGAGTGATTTAAAATACAATGAACAGGAGACTTAAGACATGTATTGCCTACCTAAATGTAAATAATATTGTAATTATAATAATAATATTGATATAAGTATAATAATAATCTTCTGCATGTTAGAAAGATCACATATTAGTATTAAATTCCTAAATTTACTACTCAATGGTTTATTATGTTTAAATGTTGTAGTGCCCTTACAGGGTGTCATATATCTAGTCTTAAAATCACAAAAACGAACTGTAATGACACATGATAATGCAAAAATTAATAAATGAATAAGAAAATGAGATAATAAAGGTGACTCAGTAAGGTGACTGACATTACCTATAATATTAGCAGGTTAAAGAGAAAGTTGGGTACATGTGCCGCAAAAACCGATGATCGATGGGGTACAATGGTTTTCGAGTGGCCACATCGACCTGTGATACGACATGCAGCGTACCAGCTCATTGGACCTACGATCTGAGGCAGATTTGCAGGCAGCCGGTGGAATTGTCAAGTCTTTTTGAATCTCTTTTACAAACATTTCAGAGTATAAGGCTTGGTGATTTCAAGCTCTAAGGTATGTGAACACCTCAGACATCGGGTTTCCTCAAGATGTTTACTCTTACCGTTAGCAAGTGATATTGCTACCTACTACAAATTCACAAATCTTCGTAACTTTGAAAACGAGATCCTAATTCACGACCTCACGTATGGCAGGCCAGCGTCCTTCCATCGAGCTTCCACCGTTATATTGCATAGTTCGTTGCAACCTACAACTTTTTTGTCTATTACAAACTACTTTATTTTATACTTAAAATCTATTGACATTGTTCAGCCACGTTTTGATTATCTCTTAGTACAGATAATCAAAATGACCTGAAAAACGTAAGTTGGCCAATATCTTACACGCTGACACTCCGTTGATGGTTGTCATTTCTTTTCTTCTTGTATGCACTTCGACTTACTGACATGCGTCAACAGTATTTAAATTTAAGAGATTGTTGACACATCGAAGTACTAGGCGCACGAAAACTAAAATTAAAATGGGCAGACTACCTAACCATTTGGTTAGGCGGGAAGACGGCCGATAGACTTAGGTAGCCACTGAATGGTGGCCAAGAACTAGTTAACTGTCGGTGGGCAGACCACCAGCTCGGTGGGCCGACGACATTATGAAAGCGACGGGGAAATATGGGACGAGACTAGGAAAGGCCCGGATTGGCGTGAAAGAGAAGAGGCTTATGTCCATTAGATAGATACATTATAGCATGAAAAATCAGTAGTTAGAGTTAAAATTATAATAAGCCTTCGACAGATGTTTTAATTACTAGATGCGTTGATGCGGGCCGACTAGAAGGGGCATAGAATTGAAAGCAATATTGGAATATTATATGTAACAAAGATGGCCGATGGTTTTTTGCACTTTTATCATTGACAACATATAGAGCTTGTACTATCTACATACACCAAATAAACACGTAAACTCACCTCTAATTGATTGTAATGGCCCCTGCGCACGCGCATCCTCTATTAAGAGGCGGCGCGAGGTGCTTCCACGTAAACCGCGTATTAATAGTGCCGTGATCATTTAATCAAGGTGTCCTAACCCCTGTGACAGTGACACAGAAGGTCCATACACAAAAATACAGCCATTACATCTTAAACAGGAATAGAAGTTATTGGCCTTATCCGCGGTGTAAAGTAAGATTTTTCACCGAATTTTTCATTACGGAGGCCAACGTGATGAGCAAACTTTGCTGAATCATCGTGACGAGATGATATTGGTGTAATGAATTGGCCTCTGCTACGGATTGGCGAGTTCGTGCTTTTGCGGGCCGCTGACTGTTCGAACAATGTCTCGCCATTTTAACGACCTCATAGTAAGTAAGTACCTAACTAATTTATTTGACAATACATACAGTGTGAGTTTCAATTTATAAGGTATACAACTTTCTTATAATACTACGTAATGTCCTGATTGCTAAACTCATAGTATGATAAGGTAAACGAAAAGAGCCGCAATCACTCCAACATCCATCGTCCTTCGATGAAAACGAAATCGCCATGCAATCATGCATATTTGGTCGAGCGGCCATAAGATGGTACATCTCCTTTTAGTGACGCATCATGTTTACAGTATTTTGCTGCCGTGGACCACCAAGTAGTTTATAATTGCATTCTGTCTCCCATGGTGGTTTTACAACAGTCTCTTCTCTTCTCATCATAAGTCCCCAAATTAGACACGCCTTATCAATTCAAGATGATATCCCTGTGTCTAGGATTAAAACTGAGCAGGAGACTTTCTGTTCGTCACCACAATATGTCTCTTGCGACTGGTGGCAATTAGACGCCAGGTCGACACTTGACAAATTGCGAGCGCCCGCAAAATGGACCGAGCGCACTGTTGTGGGGCGAGCATGAGAGCAGTGCGTCAAATAATCAGTTACGAAATAAGAAACCAAATTAATGGCCTATTAGCGGCCTAGACCCAGTTTGAAGAGCGACCTGGCCTTTTTACTTCTACGCCAGATTGATGCACTTACACTCAAAGTAATAATTTAGGCATCATAGTGAATCAATTTTCTGCTTTTCTTAATACTTACGCCAAAGGCATTAGATTTAGTTTAGTTCTTTCGGTATACGCGTGATGATTAAGCCATCACATTTGTCACTGTCTCTCTTGCAGAAGGTATTGTGATTGCTGTGGAACCTTTATGAGTTGCATATAATAACAGTAAAAAGTAAAGTAAAAAAATGTTTATTGCACTAAGAGTATAAGCAGTAGGGTGTACATTAGGTGTTGAATAGTCTGTGCATAACTTGGAGTTTAAATAAGGTACATTGTTTCCAGGGGTCCTTAAACTAGGCTAGGCCTGTATCTTATGGAACCAGTTACGTGAGTACACAGAGAAATTACAATTTGTAAACCCATATTTGAAGTTGCTTAAAACTAGGAAATAAAAAAAAAAGATAGAAATTAAATCGAGTTTAAATTAGAGTGACTTGTGTAACTAAAACAGTTCATTGCTGCGTTATTAGATTTTCGGTGCTCTGGTAGTCCAGTTCAAGTAAGAAGTGGGTAATCTCATACTTGGCTCTTTTTACAGTGTTAAGTTTTATATCGCAGTGTTTAACTACTCTATTATAAATGCGTGAGCCTATGAATTTGCCGAACCTCTGAGCAAATGTGGTTTTTATTTTAGGGACAGGTATTCCATAGACGCGCTTTTGTAGTAGGCGATTGTAGTCACTTGAGTGGAGTATTTCTTTGTGAGTAGGGAGACAAATTTTGAGAACAAAAAGTTTGCGGACTGAGAGGACTTTGGCTTCACACAGGAGAGAGTGTGTGGGGAATCTAAAAGGTTATTATTATTGTGCTTTGGTACTTTTAGGGAACCATATTCATAACCATAATGAATCTGGAATTAAATTGATAATGTATAGTGCTTAGGAAAGTTTTAGTTCGAGAACCATATTCTAATGAGATTTGATAAAACTTGAGAAAATATCGTTTTTTCACACATCATTGAACACAACCCGGAGGGGTCGGTAAAGACCCGAATTATCCACTTACAATGAGCTTTACTACCTAAACTTTTTCGCTTTAACTACATTCATTAGTCATGCATGTTTTTTACAAATACCTATACATAACACCAAAATCTTACTTTACCAATCGTTAAGTAAAATTTTGGTACGACGTACCTACCTAAAAGTCTAATTTATGTCGTATTTCGCTTATGCTCACCAAAATTCTCACTGATTGTCAACTCAAACTACACTGGTTTATCAGCCGACCTGAAATTTAGAGCACTTACGTTGAGCGACTGTAAGGTTGAAATCGTTTGAAATAATCTGCTGGTCTCAGGTGGCCAACGTATGACGAACACTGCAGCAGGTGTAACGCTTGTTGCTTTAAACAGTGTGTTACTCCACACAGTTTGATTTATGGCGGGACTGAATTTGTCTAACCCACCTATTGGGTGAAGAGTAAAGGAGAGTTATTGCAAACGATTGAAAATAGAATTGGAAAGATGATCTGCCACATGTTGCATAAATGAATGCAAACCTTCATAGACAGACGGGGAGGAAGACAAATCCAATTGCAAAAATCTATTTTAAACAAGAACAAGGTATCTAGGTAGGTACTTGTACCAACTAATGGATTATACTTAAGATGCTTTGAGAAAAGATTGTCAGAGTATAGATTTTCGCTGTCATCCGGATAACATTGTACATTGACATTAAACAAACAGAATGTAAATCCTTTACATTGAAGTAAATTTTTGATTTCTGATTTTGAATAATGTCATACATTATCACTATTATGCTCCTACCCTGCGACAGATCACAGGCGTTCTCTCAGAGAATATAGAGTGCGGGTTTAATCATCACAGACGCTTGGGTTTCCTCATGATATATTATTCCATGGTTTATAAGTGGTATGGCTACAAAAATAATATAAATGTACGTAACAGAAGGAAAGTATCTAACGTCGAGATTTGAATCCACGATCTCTTCAACGTTAGGATGGCGTTCCACCGATGCGCTACAACTGCTCAATAATGTCATGAAGTAAAACAAATGGGGATTATTTATTTATTTATATTTATTCCCAATAACAAAAGCAAAACTACAATTTAATAACTTTGCCAAACTGCTAACCTATGTTCATCACGGTGCCACAAGATACAATTTAATTTAGTTTGTGGTTCAGAGTTACTTTTTATACATATTGTTAAGCTTTGTCCAGCTCGATAAACATTTTTCATTTCATTAACATAGAATAAAAAAAACTGGACAAGTGCGAGTCAGATTCGCTCACCGAGGGTACTGTACAAATTTGTAGGTACCTCTTTTACTTATTATTATTAACATTAATTTTTACTATTTTATATTAACTTTTAGCTTGAAAGTTTATTATGATTTTAAAGGAATGAAATTGAATTGATTGAGTAGGTAGTAATTGTTTTCTTAACCTTTTATTTTATGGCAAGTTATCAAAAAATAAGTCTAGTAAAAGTCTATGCATGTAATGTTCTTTGGAAATAAATGGCTTATTATTATTATTTTACTTATAAATAGTTTATTAATCGAGTCTCGCAGCGTTTTGCAAGGTTTTCCCGGACTTCAAAGACAATTTTTTTAATGATTTAGTTACAAATGTATCGTTTTCAGATTTGTTCCTGTACTTATAGTATAAGACGATATTACTTGCCAAATTTCATAGTTACAGGTAATCGGAAATAACTCTATAAATTTTTATTCTCTTGAGTGTCGAAACATTCGTTTTTTTGCGACATTAACGGCCGTATCTTTTTTTACGTTAACTTAAAAGTTTGATTTTTATCACAGCTTCAATGGACTGTAGACCTGTAGACCTGTAGACCTAATATGGTTTGAATTTCAACTCTATACCTTTACGCGGTCCTGAGATAAAAGGTCTTGACAGACAGACGGACAGACGGACGGAATACAAAGTGATCCTATAAGGGTTCTGTTTTTTCTTTTGAGATACGGAACCCTAAAAATACTCTGTTTCTCGAAATTATTTAATTAGGTTCAACGATGTTTTTTTTACATAACGTTGACCAGTTTTGTTAAGCTGAGAAATGACTTCCCGAACACAGTTACCAATTTAATGTGATTTATTCATCTTCAGACTACAGGTTGTTTGTCTCAAAATGTTTTATAACGCGTGCTATATCTCTCGATGCGTGTTTTGATATTTTAATTAATGAATATGGCTTTGGATTTAATTTGGGGACATGATTAGTCGGGGTTTCCTCAACCGCGTGCGAGCCATAAGTCATTTTCTAAAATTATATTTAAAAGTGTTATCATTATATAGGGTGTCAAAAATCTGACGCCAGAACGAATACTACGCTTATTTGACACCAACAAAAATAATTGAAACACAAAATTTTGATAGGAAATCTATATTTTATTATATATTATAAAATATCAATAGAGTGGGTCTTAAAATGAACATGGACGAGACTAAGATAATATCGAACTCCAGTTGCAAACTGCAGTTTAGAATTCAAGTTCTTTTTCTAAAAGGAAGCTTCAACATTTCGAAAAGAATCCATTTTTTTGACTCGCCATTGTATTCAAAACGAACGCCTTATTATAAATTTTAAATCAATGTTAAGAACGGTGAATGAATTCGAAGTTACTTTGACGATGTATTTTTGAAAAATATCCAAAAGAATTTTCAATTTCAACCTCAATATCTCTAAGACCGACGTGTATTTGCCTGGTGGGTGGTCAAAATAGCCCTGTTATCAGTAATAGAAATAAGTAATAAGAAATGATAAAAAAGAAAGAAAGAAATGACATTAATTTTAAAAGCAAAAAGACACATCCACAGAAGTCCACTAAATATTTCAACAAAAACAGAAATAAAACGCAGAAGAAAATTTAATACAAAATAGACAAAAAACACGGATGCAGCCTGTAGCATATCTTAGTCGCAACAAAAGGCGTCTAACTCAGCATTATAGTGAGGGATGGAGCCTTTACGCTGACGGTAACTCATAATTTGTACTACAGAGGGCGTGTCGCAGTGCGTTAATAATGATACTCATTTGACACCACCCAAAGTTCTCGTGTAAGGTAACGAAGGTAGCCTACGGGCACAAGTAGTTCCAACTTCCGACAAATTACCTTCACATATCCAAGTCGCGGAGACCGCACGGCATCTTTGCAAGTTCATTCGCGGCGTCCTCCTCGTTAGAGTCCACTTAGTGCAACACAGTTGTCTTAAATTTTGGTCCAATTTAGCTATTAAAAGATATAAAAAAACTTTGGCCCTTGCGATGAGATGATTTATGCAGCGTTCAATGGCACCTTCACTCACACTAGATGGGTGAAGGGACCACTCAGACGCGGCAGCGTCTGGGACGTTGCTTTTAAAAAAAAAGTACACCCTATTCATCATCATCAACGGCCTACGCTTGTCAACTGCTGAACATAGGCCTCTCCTATTGCACGCCACTGAGCACGGACCTTGGCTACTCTCATCCAGCTCTTGCTAGCTACCCTACGGAGATCATCACTCCAACGAGACTGAGGACGTCCTACACTACGTTTACCGATCCGCGGTCTCCACTCAAGAACTCGTCTACCCCATTGGCTATCAGTTCTTCGGATGATATGACCGACCCACAGCCACTTCAGCATGCTAATTCGTTGGGCTAGGTCGGTGAATTTGCTTCTCTATCGGATCACCTCGTTTCGAATTCGATGTTTCTGAGAAACCCCGAGCATAGCCCTTTCCATAGCACGCTGAGCGACTTTAAATTTGTGGACCAGCCCCACCGTGAGTGTCCACGTTTCGGCACCGTATCTATTTCATGACGGGTAGGACGCACTAATAGAAAACTTATTAAGTAGGTATACCCTATCACGGCTACCTCGCGAAAACCCGGCAGGGTTGTCTCCCGTCTAGCCGGTGTGCACTTTGTTAAAATATTGGCCGAATCTAAATATTACAGGGTAAGTTAACCCAGCACGAGGTGTTTCTACTCACCATTATAATCTTTTTACTGGAATTAAAGTAATTAAGTTTAACTACTTAATTCAATCGCGAATATGAAAAACCTTGAAAAAATTACCTGTTACAAACAAAATTGAACGACTGAGATTTTGGTACACCTGCATAAGAGATTGACAAGATTGCTGCCATTAAAGAGATGATAGTAATCGGCCTCCGCTCTCTAAATTATAACTTTCTAATAATTATGTTCATTCCATTTAAATCTGAAAGTAGCCCAAGAACTCTTTACACTGAAAAGTATCTTACTCAAACAACTGTCCTCGCAGAGGTAGAACGCAACAATGTTTACAAAACGACACGTTGCGTCACCGAGCGACGCATAACGTGGTGTAACGTTTTTACGAGACAATATTTATAATGGCCCCACCAGCCATATCATTAGACGACATCCAGCTATAAAATATCTACACTAGCATAATTTTCAAGTTGTGCGTCTTCTGTTGGTCTGTCTGTTTAAATAATTAAAAGCTTATTAAAAACTACTTTGTTCCTCTACTAGGCAAGCTATGTATTGACGTGGGTACCGTTTTTAGGATTCCGTCGTCGATAAGGAACCCTTATAGTTTCGCCATGTCCGTCCGTCCGTCCGTCTGTCTGTCTGTCTGTCTGTCTACCCGCGACCTATCTCAGAGACAATTAGTACTAGAAAGCTGAATCGTGCTGAATCACACATATTAATCACGCCTCTCCCGGCCGAATGGTTCATTGTAAAAACGTTAAAAAATTTAGAGCACTCGCACATATAATGAACTTAAAAGGAAAACTATCATGGCTAAGTAGACTTATCAAGTTAACGAGTAATACGCAACCAACTTATAAAACGAAAACTCCGCACAAAATCCATTGAAAATTACTTCATTGCGTAAGGCTGGCAAAACTCCTTCTTCTACAGATCCCTGTAGGGTACCGCGCGTCGTCCGTCACGCACTTGGCCTTTTTTTGAATAAACATGAATATTTGCCGACCACGTATTGCACGGGCAATCATTTGTGTTCCATGAACACTGGTTAGCTGTGGACTATTGAGCCCTGCAATTAAAATTTCGAAAGAATCGCATTCTGATCGCGCGCAGATTATACAAAGAAGAAGAAAAATTAGAATTCATGCAAGGTAGTACTGTTACAAAAAAAAATGGTCTGTACGAGCGCAGCAGCGGGCTAGACCTAGCCGAGCTATAAAACAGATGTCATAATTGTTGCTCCTTTGATCTCGCTGCTGTGATCTCTGTAACATCTTTAACTTTCGAGCAATAGAGATCAATTTTCTCCGTTCAGTAGCTGAATAACTCTGCACGGCAGACGGATGAGTGTGGACAAACATGTAAGGCTTTACTTACATTGATATGAATTAAGGGACACCTGTTCTTTCAGCATCAAAGAGCAGCAATCTCCCTTGTAAAGTCACTTCGTTGCAGTTTAAGTTTTATAGGAGTTGTGGATGATTTATAAGCTCAGTCCATCTTGGCAGAGTTCCGCCCTATGCCTTGTGACATATTTCTGCTTGTCTTTATTTACACTATCTTGGAATTGTCCACGTTCATTTACCTCTAATCGAATCGCTCGTAGCCCCGGCTGCCTGAGTGATCTTAAAAACGATCACGAGGGTTAAGCAACACTGGGCGCGTTCAGTGCATGGATGGGTCGCCGTCTATGCCTAACGCTAGTGGCATTTTTCCGAGCGGTTCCGTGCTTCGCAAGGCACGTTAAGCTGTTGGTGCCGGCTGCCGTCGATAGATGGCAGTCGTTAAGCCAAGTCAGAGGCCTTAGGGCGGCTTGACAACTTCTGACAGTAGACGAGCCACTAGTCTACAAGCCTCCACCAATCCGGACTTGGCCCCCGTGGTGGAGTATGGCCTATACCTTCCTCAGGGAAGAGACCCGTGCCCCTCGGTGGGGACATAATGGGTCGATGATTTACCTCTAATAGGCTACTTGTAAACTTGAACGGCACAGGAGTTTGGATACGATATTACCCCGAATGACCAATCAAAAATGAAACAACTGAAAAACTATGGTTTTTTTAATTACTTTTGAACCTTAAGGTTCAACATGCAGTTGCCAATTCAAGAATTTCTGCCAAAACAAAAACTTTCTGTCTTAAGCTTAACTTACCTATGTATTACTCAACTTACTTTATTATGCATCACGCTAGAAAAAACTCTGATTTGATGAGTTCAAACCATATTTTGTTTTGTTAACTATTTCCAGCCTAGTGTGTGGGAATTTTGTTCTTTATGCCAGTTTCGTACTAAAAGATAAATCAAGCCCAGTGAAGTACCCAGGTTACAACACTTCAAAAACTCCCTCTATTTATAACCATGCAACGAACTATCGCTAACTTCGAGAAAAATGGAGCACAAATCCTCTTAATGCAAATCACCTTCCGACGATTGTGGACAAACAGAAAGAACAGTCTTTACTATTTTTCTTTTTACGTGATATTACGAGCGCAAGCAAGTATATCTTCTGTGTCTCCAGATATAGGAAGAAATGTGGTTAATTCCTAAAAAAGAGGGCTAAAATTAACGGCACACTATACATAGCAAAAACACAGTGCGACCAAAGTACTGTGTCAATCCACTAACCACGGAGCTAGCGCAATAGGTGCAGTCCATCAGTGGCAGTGGCATGAGAGAATGTCCCTTGTAACTTGAATTTGATTGAATTTATACCGTCTTCTAACAATCTCCCAATCTGGACATAGATTACCATGGAGTACCTGGATGTCCCTAAACTGCCTGCGGTCCTGGATAATGTGTAAAATTTAACCTCAAAGTGAAAGTGTATCATTTGCTATTGATACGTTAAGAAGAAGTATGTCAGTGTGGGACTGATAGAAAAAGGAAATGTCTACCTTGGAATACAATTAAAAAGTTCGGAAAATTCACCAACAAAGTAGTCATTTCGATGTTACGGTCGCTGAATCATTATCAAATTTAACTGATTCCTGACAAATATTTCAGGATCTGCATCATCATGATCATAAGCCAAATTCTGCCTATTGCTACGTCCGATCTTTGATGGTACATCTCGAACGGTATCCTGTCAACTCAATCTGTGATATCTCAGTCAACTTAACTTTCTGTCGTTTGTTCTTTGATGCCCGTTATAAAAAGTTAACAGTTGAGAAGCGAAGCCGGGCCAACCGCGTGTAAACAACTCTAACAATACGCCCTAATCCTAGTATAATGATGGTTGCTGCGTGCATCCTACTCTTTATTTCCGTGTGATTTTGCACCTGCTGTTGATCTTTTGCACGCGTGCTTTGAAAAATTCAGAAAATATGTTAAGAACGGTACAAAAAATTTGTGAGGCGTACAATAAAGTATATTATCACTAATGGCGCTGGAAGTCAATGGACAAGATTTGAAGGGGAAGGAGTGGGCTTGGCGTGAAAAAACGGTCTATGCCCAGCAGTGGGAATTTTTCATGGAATGGACATACAGAAACGCCTCAATTAGAGTTTTTTTCTGCATACTTTTGTTCTATGATTTTTTCCGAGTTTTTTGTTCTCAAGTAAGACTCTCTCAACGTTCCAGAGCCTAGTAATTAAAATATTTGAAAAAAAAAACAAAAGTTATAGAACAAATTTTGCTGTTACCTACAAACTACTACAAAAAAAAAAACATTGCAGAATACGGAGAATAAGACACAATTAGCATTGAGCCCTGCACTAGGAAATCCTGAAAATGTATCTGTGAACTCTAATTGACATGTTTCAGAAATTGCGCATGTTTAGGGGGAACCCTGAATCTATAGAAAGTGTTGTCTACAATGAAAAAACGGTACAAAGATTAAAGAGCTTAGTTTGATGAACCAATAAGCTTCCATAAGTACGCGAGTTTTTAACTGTATAGTTTAGTCCAGTATATTATAGACCGAGTTTATAATATCCGATAGCGGTACCAGCCACTTGTCTTCCTTTTCGTTGCAAAAATATTCACTTCCGAAAACAAGAAAATGTCACGAGGATACTTCAGTGCAGGATTTAATTAAAGATTTCATTGTCATGAATCAAACCTTTTATCAACTCTTTTCACTTACATTTCTTTCTTTGCAGACAGTTGCTTAAAGAGTCAAGCGTATTTACCTACGCCAAGAAACTGATGCAAAGACACAAACCCACGTGAAATGGGTGGGCACAAATGGCCATCGGCCCTCCCATTAACTGAGCTTTGGCTACCGAGTGACCCTCTCTGTGCGTAGTTTCATCGTCTCATCTCACGCAATACGAACATCACAGACTGTGTTGACAAAGAAGGGCCTTTAATACTTAGCAGATACATTCGGAGGTTCCACATGCCCCTAAAATACTGGCTGCATGCCTCGCTACATAGAGTAACCCTGGTGTTACTCCCATCTGCGCTGAATAAATCTACTGGATCTTATACATTAATTAAAGGAGGAGGATGGAGGTCGATGTATCTCACTCTGCAAGTTTAAATTTACCAAATTAAGCAACGAAAGTGAAGATCAGTGTTGCTTGTAGTCATAATAGAGAACTTGCACTAAAAAATGTTTTGATAGAATAGGAGAGGACGCGTTAAAAGATAAATAAACGTGTTTTTTTTCTCTGCGACCAATACTTTTTGTAATATAGCTAGTCGAAAAGTCAATATAGTCACGTGGTACTAAAACGCGCCAGACAAATCGACCTTAGACTATGACGTCAATTCCTAACGTAACGCCTTATATGTATGAAGTGTTTATCAATATTTGAGTTATCTCGTAAAATAATGTTTTTATGCATGAACACCCTTATAAGAAAACGTTTAAAATTCAATGACAAAACGAAATCTAATAAGTTTTACGTTATCAGAGTATCTAACTTTATTTTTGTGACCTCGAAAACACCAAAAAATATTTTTATGGTTTTATTTTTAAATTTTTGCCAGGTTCTCATGTGATTGGGTATAGAAGCAATGTCACTCCAATCTATGTTAGTCGCAAGTTCCCCATTAAAATTATAACGAAGCAGACAAGTTAAATGAGAATAAACTTGCACTGTGATAAGATTATAAAGATATATCCAGCGATAGAGGCAATGTTATGATCAGCCTCTATAATATTACGCCCACCAAATCCTATCGGAATCCTGATGTTAGCGATAGTGATTAGTATGGAGTTTGACACCTATCCGTTAAGAATCCTGCAGGATTCGGTGCGCATAATTAAGCTTCAGGGCCTTGCAAACCAAACTCCAGAGACTGGCAAATTGTGTCTACGTGCGTGATATAAGCATGAATTTATTTAGTAGTGTTGAGTGTTTTTCCGTGTTTATACCGTGCTTATGTATGACCCACAACTACTGCTTTAGTCGCTGCTGCATATATAGTAACAATTGAACCTCCTAAGTCCTGACCTAGAAAGTAAAAATCGAAAAGCATTGTTATTTTCAAGGTTAGGACTTAGAAGGTTATGTTTGCAAGCAACTAAAGTCGCTGCTTTCGTTGTTGCAGCATGTACGGTAATGCTGATTTCCGATTTCTGTGGCTCCATGGTTTGTGCACAAACGGGCGGCAAGGTGATCAGGCGGCGGAAGCGGAAACACACCGCGGGGGCACCCGGCCACTTCCGGGGGTTACCTCCTGTTAATTTCCGGTCAGCTCACTTTTTCACCGTCTTATCGCTAGGTTCCTTAGGCGGGTGTCTTTGGAAGGAATCGGAGAATAAGGCGTCTGAGCAATTTCTTTGTCGTCTAATCCACAGTATACAATAGCTCTATAGTACCAATTTTCTGTGGAACAATCTTTTCTGCTGAACAGTTATCACCACAAGTAGGTCCCTTTGTCTGATATTACTTTAAACAGTAAAAAACCCCTCTTTAAAATACCTATAATGTCATCAGTTCAGCCTTAGTCATGAACTCAGCACCAAAAAAAATACGCTGACAAACCTCAGCAGATCTTTATATTCTCTCTAATTAAAAAGAAACAATGAATTCAACTTTACAATTCCACCTTCAGGGCCCTTTGAATAAACAATTCATACGTTGCGCCTCATCTAGGCATGGCTCAAATTTGTAGATATTATCATCATCAGCTATTTAACGCCCACTGCAGGACATAGGCCTCCCTCATGGTTTTCCTAACCATGAAGATTTTGCCATGATCGCCACGCTTGACAGGCGGGTTAGTGATCGCAGTATGCGGTTGGAATCTCAGGAAAACGCTGCTGCCCGTCTCCTGGTAATGTATTTCCTTAGTCGCCTTCTACGACATCCACGGAAGGAATTGGAGTGACGTTATTCTTAATCCGGCGCCACACGGATGATAGGAGAGATATTATACAAAACAGTAAAAGTATTGATAACTTTTTAAATGAAATAATTGTTATTTATCATCCATATTCTTAATCTCAGTACTTATGTCTAGAGCAGTTTTAATTGAGTAAGTGTGAAATTCTATATTTTTCTTTGAACGCGATTATATAAATTCATCTGTTACATCGTTCTTTAACTTCTCAATTATCCAAAGTTCACTTGATTATACCCCTATATATTTTGGTTATTACGTTACATAGCTCACTACTCGGTTTGGATAAAAATATTTTTTTTCCTCTCTATAAATATTAATAGGTACGGTACCGCTTGTAAATATCGATAAAATATTTATCGATATATTTTTACTTGCCCATCTCTAGCCTTACCAACCTAGATCTGTCTCGGGCGACTACACGCTGATTATTCACATCCAAATAAATTAGCCCGTTAATTGTTTTCCCTCGTCGTTATTAAATTAACGTGGAGTTAACAACGTTGCAGTGGCCTTATTCTGTCGAGTTTTCCGTTGATTAACACGTTCCTTCATTCACAAAGACTTGGCTTCTCCTTGTAAAATGCATTGTGATGTGCAAAGATAAGCTTTCTGGCTGAACGGAGAATATTACTGGTTAGTAAACTGTTTTCTAGCCTACACTTTTAGGGCCATGGAACACTAATAAACCAGAAGAGGATTTTGCGGAACCCCACATCAATATCAAATTCAATATTTTATCTCACTTCAAGCTTCAAACTTCTAAACATAAACATTTAAATACAGGCACATACATTGCTTGTGGCCCCACACTAGGATACCCTGTGTCGTGGGAATCAGAAACAACGACATCACAAACATGTAAACATCCAAGACCTTTTTTGTTTCCAGCCGGGATGCGAACCCGAGACCTCTCGCATGGTATGCAGATGCACTACCGCTGCGCTACGAGGTCGTCAAAGTCTAAGGGTCCCGACGCTGTCCGCTTTAGAACATTCAAAATAATTCAACGCTCCAGTGACAAATATTATTCGAGGAACATCGGTGACTTTTCCACGGCACTCTTGAAATCGCTGTTCTATACTATGGCTTTGGAAATTTATTTCAAAAGTTTTTTGTTTACACCCAAACCAAAGCAGAACGAAACGAAATATCAGTGATAAGATTCTCCGAGCACACTGATTTGTATGAGACTTATTGCGCTGCGCGCGCGAATTGTTAGGGAAAAAGTAAGCATTTTTGAAATTACAGAAATACAGATCCTATTAATAGAATTTTAACGGTTGACGTCACTAAGACATTCAGTGACAGTTATTTTGGATATGTTTTATTATCCAAAACTCAGTACAGCTCAAATAAAACCTGGGGAGTACGACGACGCTAGTCACGCGTTTTAAATGTGAAATGAAAAGTCGCGACTTTACAGGATAGTAATTGTCAAATTTGGACATTTTAGTGCCCTATAACGCGTGACCCGTCCCATTACGATACTCTTGGTACTTTCCAGGCATATCTAGTGATAATTTAGACTCATGTTTGCCATTTTTTTTATGCTATAAAGTTTAACAAATTATAAAAATAATGACCGGTTTTAAATACTACGCTTCAGAATGCACAATGTATTTTGAAATACCTGATTTAGGAGTAATGTCGGAGAACCCAGTCTATATTTTCTCCGTGATGACGTTGACACGTCGCCTGTCGAGCAATAACTCGACGTTCCGAAATATTCGTGTCCTCGGCTAAGCTCGTCAGTAACCGCATTACATTACAATTATTACTGCAACGCCTATTACCGCTGACAGTTGAATACATCGGCCGAATATATCGAGGAGAAAACCCGGTTACCCGTTCTAAATGTAGATTTTTCTGTGAAAATATGCCACCTTTTGTATTTACCGTGTTTTTGTCATATTTATAGTAGCAATACCACTCGCTAACGTGATGGAACACATCGTGAGGAAACCTGAGTGTTTGCTATTCACATACCTCAGTGCTTGAAATCGCCAATCCGCGGTGGGCACGCGTGGTGATTAAGACCATACTCTTTCATACACAGTCGGACGTATATAGGATGCTTATACATGTTGTCATATATCCACGGCATTCACATCCAAAACATGGAAAACATCTGCGTGTTATAACAAAAGAAATACTCGTAGAAGTGTCGACAATTTTCCTAAGACAACTTTTTAAATTTTTACTTACCTATATTGATGAAAAGTGTCGCGCAATAGTGTAAAGATGTTCGACAAAACTATCTGATCATCCTATGAACAGGGCGCACTGTTGGGTATAGGCTTCTTCTCTTTCGCTCCAAGTCATCCGGTCATTTGCCAGGTTCTTCTAATGTTTCCCAGCCGCTTTCATGATGTTGTAGGCCCACTGGGCTGGTGGTCTGCCCACCGACAGTAGACCCTTGGCCACCATTCAGTGGCTGCCTTGGTCCATCTAAAAGATCATCATTATATTTAAGAGTAAGGCTCTTCGGTGCTGTTAGGATAGTGTAAGATACGAATATTTTTTGGGTTTCGTACCCAAAGGGTAAGGGTCCCCATTACTAAGACTCGGCTGTCCGTCCGTCCGTCCGTCCGTCTGTCACCAGGCTGTATCTCATGAACCGTGATAGTTAGAAAGTTGAAATTTTCACAGATTATGTACGTCACAAATACTAAAAACAGAATAAAATAAATATTTAAGGGGGGCTCCCATATACCAAACATGATTTTTTTTTGCCGTTTTTTGCTCGATATTAATAACGGCAACAGGTGGACGCTTGAAATATTCAAATGTCCGACTCGCAATTGGCCAGTTTTTTATTGTACGGCAGGGCACATGACATAACATTTGCAAAGATACACAGTACAATTCGTGGCCTTGTTGCTAAAAACTGTTTTAGAGGACGTCAATAGAAGAGGAAAAATGATGGGCTGGGTCATGATAGTTTTATAACAAGCATCTAGAGGCAAAATAAAAAAAAACCTAAATAAAAAATAACCTACAACCCGGCTGCTCAGCATTGTTAACTATTAAGCAGGCGATCCTCAATTCTGACCCCTACCATGGCTGGCATAAACTCAGATTTTGTCTTCACTTGCGGTCGCGGTGGACGCGATTATTTGATTGACTGCCAAACAAATGATTCCTACGTCAGAACGCGTTGATTTGAATACGTCCATAGAAATCTAACTAATATTTATTCAATATAACACAGAATTTGTGACTCAATGAACGTTACAGGTAAGACTAGGTGTTTATTTCGAAATCTAGATAATTTTGGAAAAAAATGGACAAAAACACTCCAAACTTAGTCTTTTCAGATATGTTTCTTAATTAACAGAGTTTGTATAATTATTCTAAAACCTAAAACTGATGCATTGAACAGGCTTTAATTCCAGACATCTTTGTCCTTTAAATAATCTTTAATGTTATAGTAGTCTTTTTGGCACAAAGTGAGCTTTACACATTTTTTGAACCTCGTTTCTTGCAAGCTTCATATATTTTCAGGGATATTATTGTACAAACGTATGCAATGCCACATTGGGAAGGAAAGTTTATGTTTATTTCTAGTGTCTACATTATTTTGGCTACCCACAGTGTTAAAGTCACTGATATTTTTCCTGACGTACACAATGTGCTCACGGATATCCTGACTAGCAACTGTTAAGATATTAGTTTCTTTAAAGAAATCTCTTAACGAATCCCTACTGCCTAGCTAAATGAATCTAATCGCTCTCTTCTGCAAGACCAAGATGGTATCAATGTCTGCCGCCCGACCCCAGAGTAGAATGCAATAGGACGTAATACTATGGAAGTAACTAAAATAAACAAGCCTAGCAGTTGCAACGTCAGTTAGTATTCGGATTCTTTTAACTGCATGTGCTGCAGAACTAAGCCTATTTGCCAATTTTTCTACATGAGGACCCCATTGAAGCTTTGCATCAACTGTGATACCCAAAAATACTATGGTGCATTTTTGAAACACGTGTGTGACGAAATTGAAATTGAAATTTGGTTCTTCTATAGTCTACAACTCGTGCTATTATTTCGAGGTAGGAGGCACATTCTGAGTTATGGACGCTGAAATTCATTCGGTAATATGTAGTATCATTCTGCCGGACAGATGTTGGAATAATCTGCGCGTCAGATTGTCATTTGCTTTTAACATGCGCGTAAGAAAACATATTAGTGCGAAAGTGTTATATAGCGTGTTAATGGTAAAATGAAAAAAATGATTTGATACTCTAGACTGCTTGCATTAATTATCATTAGCCGAACATATTTTTGAGTGCAGGTGTCAGAGTACTCCAGGCACAATGAGAGGTGGATCATCAGAAATAAAAAATGAACATAAAGAATGTAAGTACGTTCTGTTTTTTGGATGTCTATACAATATTAGCCGCTGCCTTCGGGCCGAGTTGCAGTGGAGAAGAAAGCAGAGAAAAAAAAAAACTCCACTTTGATTGGGGATACGCATACAGCACTACAGACAGCGGTGGTAGTGGGTAGAACATCGGACTCGGAAGCGAGAGACCCAGGTTCGGTTCGATCCCTAGTGCGGGCATGTACCTATGACTTGGTTTTCTAAGTTATGTACATTTGTGAATTTGTGAAACTTAACAATAGTAGCAATACCACTCGCTAACGGTGAAGGAAAACATCTTGAGGAAACCTGGGTGTCTGAGCTATTCCCATACCTCAGCGCTTGAAATCGCCAATCCGCGGTGGGCACGCGTGGTGGTTAAGCCCATACTCTCTCCCTGAGAGGAAGGCCTGTGCCTTACAGGGGGACGTATATAGGCTGCTTATGTTATACAGCACTTACATGTATCACCGAAACTTGCCACGCAAGTCACGATAACGCAGTGTTTTGTGCTTCAGGCAGGCAAAGTAGCACGATGTCAGTGAACTTAGCATATCATTTTCCAGCATATCAAAAATAAATGAGAGTTCTTGTCGCATGCAGCAGAGTTCTATAGTTCCTGATACTTTTCAGAAATAGTTCTGGCGTTTTCACATGGAAAAAAATCAATTGAAAAAATGATATGCTATCTTCCCGTAGCATATCACTTATCAGAAAATCGAAAAAAAAAGTAAGTTCTTATAGCATGCAGCTGAGTTCTATAGTTCCTGATACTTTTTAGAAATAGTTCTGGCGATTTTACCCCAAAAAAATCAGTTGACAAAATGATATGCTAACTTCCCGTAGCATATCATTTCGCAGCAAATCGAAAACTTATGTAAGTTCTCATCGCATACACCTATGCTATACAGTTCCTGATACTTTTCAAGAATAGTTCTGCCTTTAAATTCAAATAACAGCAGATCCCGTACAAAACCTTAAAAAGTCGAAAAATACCACATTCATCAATTAAAATTATTTTGACGAACTCAGGACACAGAACTGTTTCGTTTTTGATGGTTCTGTATCAAAACTGGAACCTTAAACTAAATTAAGAACTAGAACTCACGTAAAAGTGTCAGCATATCACGTCAGAATGGTAGAAATTTCAAAAATAAAACAATAATATTTTTAAATAAATTAAGCAGGCTTATAACACAGAACTCTTTTGTTTGTCATAGATCTGTATCAGATCTGCACTAAACATCTTAATTTAGAACTAGAACTCACGTAATACTGCCAGCATATCACGTCAGCATGGTTGAAAATTCAAAAATAAAATAAGAATATTTTTAAATAAATTTAGCAGGCTTATAATACAGAACTCTTTTGTTTGTCATAGATCTGTGTAAGATCTGCACCATACATTTCAATTTAGAACTAGAACTCACGTAAAAGTGTCAGCATATCACGTCAGAATGGAAGAAATTCCAAAAATAAAACAATAATATTTTTAAATAAATTAAGCAGGCTTATAACACAGAACTCTTTTGTTTGTCATAGATCTGTATCAGATCTGCACTAAACATCTTAATTTAGAACTAGAACTCACGTAATAGTGCCAGCATATCACGTCAGCATGGTAGAAAATTCAAAAATAAAATAAGAATATTTTTAAATAAATTTAGCAGGCTTATAATACAGAACTCTTTTGTTTGACATAGATCTGTGTTAGATCTGCACTAAACATCTCAATTTAGAACTAGAACTCACGTAAAAGTGTCAGCATATCACGTCAGAATGGAAGAAATTTCAAAAATAAAACAATAATATTTTTAAATAAATTAAGCAGGCTTATAACACAGAACTCTTTTCTTTGTCATAGATCTGTATCAGATCTGCACTAAACATCTCAATTTAGAACTAGAACTCACGTAATAGTGCCAGCATATCACGTCAGAATGGTAGAAAATTCAAAAATAAAACAATAATATTTTTAAATAAATTTAGCAGGCTGATAACACAGAATTCTTTTGTTTGTCATAGATCTGTGTCAGATCTGCACCATACATTTCAATTTAGAACTAGAACTCACGTAAAAGTGTCAGCATATCACGTCAGAATGGTAGAAATTTCAAAAATAAAACAATAATATTTTTAAATAAATTAAGCAGGCTTATAACACAAAACTCTTTTGTTTGTCATAGATCTGTGTCAGATCTGCACCATACATTTCAATTAAGAACTAGAACTCACGTAAAAGTGTCAGCATATCACGTCAGAATGGTAGAAATTTCAAAAATAAAACAATAATATTTTTAAATAAATTAAGCAGGCTTATAACACAGAACTCTTTTGTTTTTCATAGATCTGTGTCAGATCTGCACCATACATTTCAATTTAGAACTAGAACTCACGTAAAAGTGTCAGCATATCACGTCAGAATGGTAGAAATTTCAAAACTAAAACAATAATATTTTTAAATAAATTAAGCAGGCTTATAACACAGAACTCTTTTGTTTTTCATAGATCTGTGTCAGATCTGCACCATACATTTCAATTAAGAACTAGAACTCACGTAAAAGTGTCAGCATATCACGTCAGAATGGTAGAAATTTCAAAAATAAAACAATAATATTTTTAAATAAATTAAGCAGGCTTATAACACAGAACTCTTTTGTTTTTCATAGATCTGTATCAGATCTGCACTAAACATCTTAATTTAGAACTAGAACTCACGTAATAGTGCCAGCATATCACGTCAGCATGGTTGAAAATTCAAAAATAAAATAAGAATATTTTTAAATAAATTTAGCAGGCTTATAACACAGAACTCTTTTGTTTGTCATAGATCTGTATCAGATCTGCACTAAACATCTCAATTTAGAACTAGAACTCAAGTAAAAGTGTCAGCATATCACGTTAGAATGGTTGAAAATTAAAAAATAAAATAATAATATTTCTAAATAAATTTAGCAGGCTTATAACACAGAACTCTTTTGTTTGTCATAGATCTGTGTTAGATCTGCACCATACATTTCAATTTAGATCTAGAACTCACGTAAAAGTGTCAGCATATCACGTCAGAATGGTAGAAATTTCAAAAATAAAACAATAATATTTTTAAATAAATTAAGCAGGCTTATAACACAGAACTCTTTTGTTTTTCATAGATCTGTATCAGATCTGCACTAAACATCTCAATTTAGAACTAGAACTCACGTAATAGTGCCAGCATATCACGTCAGATTGGTAGAAAATTCAAAAATAAAACAATAATATTTTTAAATAAATTTAGCAGGCTGATAACAAAGAATTCCTATCTTTGTCATAGATCTGTGTCAGATCTGCACCATACATTTCAATTTAGAACTAGAACTCACGTAAAAGTGTCAGCATATCACGTCAGAATGGTAGAAATTTCAAAAATAAAACAATAATATTTTTAAATAAATTAAGCAGGCTTATAACACAGAACTCTTTTGTTTTTCATAGATCTGTGTCAGATCTGCACCATACATTTCAATTTAGAACTAGAACTCACGTAAAAGTGTCAGCATATCACGTCAGAATGGAAGAAATTTCAAAAATAAAACAATAATATTTTTAAATAAATTAAGCAGGCTTATAACACAGAACTCTTTTGTTTGTCATAGATCTGTATCAGATCTGCACTAAACATCTTAATTTAGAACTAGAACTCACGTAATAGTGCCAGCATATCACGTCAGCATGGTAGAAAATTCAAAAATAAAATAAGAATATTTTTAAATAAATTTAGCAGGCTTATAATACAGAACTCTTTTGTTTGACATAGATCTGTGTTAGATCTGCACTAAACATCTCAATTTAGAACTAGAACTCACGTAAAAGTGTCAGCATATCACGTCAGAATGGAAGAAATTTCAAAAATAAAACAATAATATTTTTAAATAAATTAAGCAGGCTTATAACACAGAACTCTTTTCTTTGTCATAGATCTGTATCAGATCTGCACTAAACATCTCAATTTAGAACTAGAACTCACGTAATAGTGCCAGCATATCACGTCAGAATGGTAGAAAATTCAAAAATAAAACAATAATATTTTTAAATAAATTTAGCAGGCTTATAACACAGAACTCTTTTGTTTGTCATAGATCTGTATCAGATCTGCACTAAACATCTCAATTTTGAACTAGAACTCAAGTAAAAGTGTCAGCATATCACGTTAGAATGGTTGAAAATTAAAAAATAAAATAATAATATTTCTAAATAAATTTAGCAGGCTTATAACACAGAACTCTTTTGTTTGTCATAGATCTGTGTTAGATCTGCACCATACATTTCAATTTAGATCTAGAACTCACGTAAAAGTGTCAGCATATCACGTCAGAATGGTAGAAATTTCAAAAATAAAACAATAATATTTTTAAATAAATAAAGCAGGCTTATAACACAGAACTCTTTTGTTTTTCATAGATCTGTATCAGATCTGCACTAAACATCTCAATTTAGAACTAGAACTCACGTAATAGTGCCAGCATATCACGTCAGAATGGTAGAAAATTCAAAAATAAAACAATAATATTTTTAAATAAATTTAGCAGGCTGATAACAAAGAATTCCTATCTTTATCATAGATCTGTGTCAGATCTGCACCATACATTTCAATTTAGAACTAGAACTCACGTAAAAGTGTCAGCATATCACGTCAGAATGGTAGAAATTTCAAAAATAAAACAATAATATTTTTAAATAAATTAAGCAGGCTTATAACACAGAACTCTTTTGTTTTTCATAGATCTGTGTCAGATCTGCACCATACATTTCAATTACGAACTAGAACTCACGTAAAAGTGTCAGCATATCACGTCAGAATGGTAGAAATTTCAAAAATAAAACAATAATATTTTTAAATAAATTAAGCAGGCTTATAACACAGAACTCTTTTGTTTTTCATAGATCTGTGTTAGATCTGCACCATACATTTCAATTTAGATCTAGAACTCACGTAAAAGTGTCAGCATATCACGTCAGAATGGTAGAAATTTCAAAAATAAAACAATAATATTTTTAAATAAATTAAGCAGGCTTATAACACAGAACTCTTTTGTTTTTCATAGATCTGTATCAGATCTGCACTAAACATCTCAATTTAGAACTAGAACTCACGTAATAGTGCCAGCATATCACGTCAGAATGGTAGAAAATTCAAAAATAAAACAATAATATTTTTAAATAAATTTAGCAGGCTGATAACACAGAATTCTTTTGTTTGTCATAGATCTGTATCAGATCTGCACTAAACATCTTAATTTAGAACTAGAACTCACGTAATAGTGCCAGCATATCACGTCAGCATGGTTGAAAATTCAAAAATAAAATAAGAATATTTTTAAATAAATTTAGCAGGCTTATAACACAGAACTCTTTTGTTTGTCATAGATCTGTGTTAGATCTGCACCAAACATTTCAATTTAGATCTAGAACTCACGTAAAAGTGTCAGCATATCACGTCAGAATGGTAGAAATTTCGAAAATAAAACAATAATATTTTTAAATAAATTAAGCAGGCTTATAACACAGAAGTCTTTTGTTTTTCATAGATCTGTATCAGATCTGCACTAAACATCTCAATTTAGAACTAGAACTCACGTAATAGTGCCAGCATATCACGTCAGAATGGTAGAAAATTCAAAAATAAAACAATAATATTTTTAAATAAATTTAGCAGGCTGATAACACAGAATTCTTTTGTTTGTCATAGACCTGTGTCAGATCTGCACCATACATTTCAATTTAGAACTAGAACTCACGTAACAGTGTCAGAATATCACGTCAGAATGGTAGAAATTTCAAAAATAAAACAATAATATTTTTAAATAAATTAAGCAGGCTTATAACACAGAACTCTTTTGTTTTTCATAGATCTGTATCAGATCTGCACTAAACATCTCAATTTAGAACTAGAACTCACGTAATAGTGCCAGCATATCACGTCAGAATGGTAGAAAATTCAAAAATAAAACAATAATATTTTTAAATAAATTTAGCAGGCTGAAAACACAGAATTCTTTTGTTTGTCATAGATCTATGTCAGATCTGCACCATACATTTCAATTTAGAACTAGAACTCACGTAAAAGTGTCAGCATATCACGTCAGAATGGAAGAAATTTCAAAAATAAAACAATAATATTTTTAAATAAATTAAGCAGGCTTATAACACAGAACTCTTTTGTTTGTCATAGATCTGTATCAGATCTGCACTAAACATCTCAATTTAGAACTAGAACTCACGTAATAGTGCCAGCATATCACGTCAGAATGGTAGAAAATTCAAAAATAAAACAATAATATTTTTAAATAAATTTAGCAGGCTGATAACACAGAATTCTTTTGTTTGTCATAGATCTGTGTCAGATCTGCACCATACATTTCAATTTAGAACTAGAACTCACGTAAAAGTGTCAGAATATCACGTCAGAATGGTAGAAATTTCAAAAATAAAACAATAATATTTTTAAATAAATTAAGCAGGCTTATAACACAGAACTCTTTTGTTTTTCATAGATCTGTGTCAGATCTGCACCATACATTTCAATTAAGAACTAGAACTCACGTAAAAGTGTCAGCATATCACGTCAGAATGGTAGAAATTTCAAAAATAAAACAATAATATTTTTAAATAAATTAAGCAGGCTTATAACACAGAACTCTTTTGTTTTTCATAGATCTGTGTCAGATCTGCACCATACATTTCAATTAAGAACTAGAACTCACGTAAAAGTGTCAGCATATCACGTCAGAATGGTAGAAATTTCAAAAATAAAACAATAATATTTTTAAATAAATTAAGCAGGCTTATAACACAGAACTCTTTTGTTTTTCATAGATCTGTATCAGATCTGCACTAAACATCTTAATTTAGAACTAGAACTCACGTAATAGTGCCAGCATATCACGTCAGCATGGTTGAAAATTCAAAAATAAAATAAGAATATTTTTAAATAAATTTAGCAGGCTTATAACACAGAAATCTTTTGTTTGTCATAGATCTGTGTTAGATCTGCACCATACATTACAATTTAGAACTAGAACTCACGTAATAGTGCCAGCATATCACGTCAGAATGGTAGAAAATTAAAAAATAAAACAATAATATTTTAAAATAAATTTAGCAGGCTTATAACACAGAACTCTTTTGTTTGTCATAGATCTGTATCAGATCTGCACTAAACATCTCAATTTAGAACTACTACTCACGTAAAAGTGTCAGCATATCACGTCAGAATTGTTGAAAATTCAAAAATAAAATAATAATATTTTTAAATAATTTTAGCAGGCTTATAACACAGAACTCTTTCGTTTTTCATAGATCTGTATCAGATCTGCACTAAACATCTCAATTTAGAACTAGAACTCATGTAAAAGTGTCAGCATATCACGTTAGAATGGTAGAAATTTCAAAAATAAAACAATAATATTTTTAAATAAATTAAGCAGGCTTATAACACAGAACTCTTGTTTTTTATAGATCTGTATTTAAATTATTTATTTACAAATATTATTATTTTATTTTTGAATTTTCAACCATTCTAACGTGATATGCTGACACTTTTACGTGAGTTCTAGTTCTAAATTGAAATGTATGGTGCAGATCTGACACAGATCTATGACAAACAAAAGAGTTCTGTGTTATCAGCCTGCTAAATTTATTTAAAAATATTATTGTTTTATTTTTGAATTTTCTACCATTCTGACGTGATATGCTGGCACTATTACGTGAGTTCTAGTTCTAAATTGAGATGTTTAGTGCAGATCTGATACAGATCTATGAAAAACAAAAGAGTTCTGTGTTATAAGCCTGCTTAATTTATTTAAAAATATTATTGTTTTATTTTTGAAATTTCTACCATTCTGACGTGATATGCTGACACTTTTACGTGAGTTCTAGTTCTAAATTGAGATGTTTAGTGCAGATCTGATACAGATCTATGAAAAACGAAAGAGTTCTGTGTTATAAGCCTGCTAAAATTATTTAAAAATATTATTGTTTTATTTTTGAATTTTCTACCATTCTGACGTAATATGCTGGCACTATTACGTGAGTTCTAGTTCTAAATTGAGATGTTTAGTGCAGATCTGATACAGATCTATGAAAAACGAAAGAGTTCTGTGTTATAAGCCTGCTAAAATTATTTAAAAATATTATTATTTATTTTTTGAATTTTCAACCATTCTAACGTGATATGCTGACACTTTTACGTGAGTTCTAGTTCTAAATTGAAATGTATGGTGCAGATCTGACACAGATCTATGACAAACAAAAGAGTTCTGTGTTATCAGCCTGCTAAATTTATTTAAAAATATTATTGTTTTATTTTTGAATTTTCTACCATTCTGACGTGATATGCTGGCACTATTACGTGAGTTCTAGTTCTAAATTGAGATGTTTAGTGCAGATCTGATACAGATCTATGAAAAACAAAAGAGTTCTGTGTTATAAGCCTGCTTAATTTATTTAAAAATATTATTGTTTTATTTTTGAATTTTCTACCATTCTGACGTGATATGCTAACACTTTTACGTGAGTTCTAGTTCTAAATTGAGATGTTTAGTGCAGATCTGATACAGATCTATGACAAACAAAAGAGTTCTGTGTTATAAGCCTGCTTAATTTATTTAAAAATATTATTGTTTTATTTTTGAAATTTCTACCATTCTGACGTGATATGCTGACAGTTTTACGTGAGTTCTAGTTCTAAATTGAGATGTTTAGTGCAGATTTGATACAGATCTATGAAAAACGAAAGAGTTCTGTGTTATAAGCCTGCTAAAATTATTTAAAAATATTATTATTTTATTTTTGAATTTTCAACCATTCTAACGTGATATGCTGACACTTTTACGTGAGTTCTAGTTCTAAATTGAAATGTATGGTGCAGATCTGACACAGATCTATGACAAACAAAAGAGTTCTGTGTTATCAGCCTGCTAAATTTATTTAAAAATATTATTGTTTTATTTTTGAATTTTCTACCATTCTGACGTGATATGCTGGCACTATTACGTGAGTTCTAGTTCTAAATTGAGATGTTTAGTGCAGATCTGATACAGATCTATAAAAAACAAAAGAGTTCTGTGTTATAAGCCTGCTTAATTTATTTAAAAATATTATTGTTTTATTTTTGAATTTTCTACCATTCTGACGTGATATGCTGACACTTTTACGTGAGTTCTAGTTCTAAATTGAGATGTTTAGTGCAGATCTGATACAGATCTATGACAAACAAAAGAGTTCTGTGTTATAAGCCTGCTTAATTTATTTAAAAATATTATTGTTTTATTTTTGAAATTTCTACCATTCTGACGTGATATGCTGACACTTTTACGTGAGTTCTAGTTCTAAATTGAAATGTATGGTGCAGATCTGATACAGATCTATGACAAACAAAAGAGTTCTGTGTTATAAGCCTGCTTAATTTATTTAAAAATATTATTGTTTTATTTTTGAAATTTCTACCATTCTGACGTGATATGCTGACACTTTTACGTGAGTTCTAGTTCTAAATTGAAATGTATGGTGCAGATCTGATACAGATCTATGACAAACAGAAGAGTTCTGTGTTATAAGCCTGCTTAATTTATTTAAAAATATTATTGTTTTATTTTTGAAATTTCTACCATTCTGACGTGATATGCTGACACTTTTACGTGAGTTCTAGTTCTAAATTGAAATGTATGGTGCAGATCTGATACAGATCTATGACAAACAAAAGAGTTCTGTTTTATAAGCCTGCTTAATTTATTGAAAAATATTATTGTTTTATTTTTGAAATTTCTACCATTCTGACGTGATATGCTGACACTTTTACGTGAGTTCTAGTTCTTAATTTAGTTTAAGGTTCCAGTTTTGATACAGAACCATCAAAAACGAAACAGTTCTGTGTCCTGAGTTCGTCAAAATAATTTTAATTGATGAATGTGGTATTTTTCGACTTTTTAAGGTGTTGTACGGGATCTGCTGTTATTTGAATTTAAAGGCAGAACTATTCTTGAAAAGTATCAGGAACTGTATAGCATAGGTGTATGCGATGAGAACTTACATAAGTTTTCGATTTGCTGCGAAATGATATGCTACGGGAAGTTAGCATATCATTTTGTCAACTGATTTTTTTGGGGTAAAATCGCCAGAACTATTTCTAAAAAGTATCAGGAACTATAGAACTCAGCTGCATGCTATAAGAACTTACTTTTTTTTCGATTTTCTGATAAGTGATATGCTACGGGAAGATAGCATATCATTTTTTCAATTGATTTTTTTCTATGTGAAAACGCCAGAACTATTTCTGAAAAGTATCAGGAACTATAGAACTCTGCTGCATGCGACAAGAACTCTCATTTATTTTTTATATGCTGGAAAATGATATGCTAAGTTCACTGACATAGTAGCACGTTAGCTTGAATTTACACTCATTTTACTCTAGATTTTGACAGAATAAATAAATTACACAATTCTTCGGAGGTTATGAGTGTTTTGCATGTTTCCTGATTGATGATGATAAATGTCAGAAGCTGTCCAACACGATCTGCATTTCACACCTTTTTCAACGCTTTTCACACCCTATGCGGATTCAGTTCAAATAAATTCTACCAGTACTGGTTTTGAAATTAAGTAGCTCAAGTGGTAAGCAAATAAAAGACTTGCCTTTTGGCTGTTGCTATTTTGTGTGCCAGTCCAGCTAGAAATAATAAAAACGTGGCATGTCTCACAGACAAAAGTCTGCACGCTGCAAGTAAACTGATGTGACATGGAGTGATATGACGGCTAGCGCAGCCCAGGTATCGGACAGGGGGCTAGAATCATGAAACAGATTCTAGGTCACTTTGTACAGTCAACACAATCATCTGTCACTTTTATGTACGTACACTCAGATCAGTCACTTTATGTAAAAGTGTATGGACTCGAAGTTTAATTTCGAACAATAATTCGGCGTTGACGTAGAATATTTATTTATTTCCGGAATAAGTTATAAAGGTTTTGTCACTAAAATACTTTTTTTAAAATAAATATGAAACTTAATATTTAGGTATATTCTTTTTGTTGCACTAACCCGTGCTGAGGACAATTTTTAAAAACCTATTTAGAGGCTAATTATTCCAACCATGCCGGGAATTGGACAGTTTTTAAAAACCTATTTAATAATTTTATTACTTATTGGAAAGAATAGGCATCACATCTGTAGACATTCTGAAATACGACTTTCAGTATTTGTTTGTAAGTTCAAATATACCAGCGCTTCGAAGTCTTCAAAGAGAAAAAAATGTTTAGTTATTAGTCCTAATTAGATACACTCTTGTTAGATTTTGTTTTGACAAATTGCTTAATTTCGCAACTCTTTCATTTATTTAAAGGTAACTAATGAGCTAATTTATTGTAACGGACATTTTTTGGTTTTCTGTTAAAATAATTGTAAGGGCACTGACACTTCAAAGCGAGAAGAAACAAAACGTCCGCTTGACAACATTTGAGTTAAATTATAGTTACTCGAGTTTGACCGAAAATTATTCAGGTTTAATTTCCTATCCTTAAAAATATCATGTTTTCAACTCGAAAAAGCGATACACTTTAATCAATCATCCCATGCTCATCCATGCTGGACATAGGCCTCCCCAAGGCACGCCACTTCCTTCAGTCCTCTTCTGTCGTTGCCAGCAATTTACTTTAGATAGTCGGTCCAGGATCTATGGGCGTCCTACGCTACGCTGCGTTTGCCCAATTTATATACGCTATATCTATTTTTTTTATTTTTTTTTTTATTGATTTTACAATGCTTTGATTTTTTTGTATCATATATGCGATACTTCTTGATTTGGTTTTGAAGTGGCCCTGATAGAGAAGCCCCGAAGGCACGCCGGCTTTGATGATAAAAAACCCAAACATCAGGAGAGACAAAGTACATTGGCAAACTATTTGGTGATCCACGGTAGCAAAAACTTGGAGCTAGCTCCAGTGGACGAAAAGTCAACCCAGGACTGAAAATTCTGCCGCTAGAAACACGGATAGATGACGCCAAATAATGGGAACGACCAATACAAAGAACGATACACTCTCTGAAATCACCGTAACTAAATTTTCGATAAATAATAAATAAAATTCATTGACAACCTAACAAAAAAATACCTAAACAAAGCGGTCTGCGCCGCTGGGGAGATTTCGCAGCCATCTGATTTACATTTAAATGTACGCCACTTGCGGCAAATAGGTAAATAAAAACCCAATTCGAACGCTATTAAACGCGTACGCTCAGTCCCCCAGCCCCTGCAAGACGCGGGATTTACTGCCCCCGCGGGAAATGTACCACTGATTGACACAGTCACCTTAGCTCGCCGAGGAGTGGTGGGTTTTCTTTTTGTCTAACCAGCCTACGGTTAAAAAGATGGCCACGCCGTCTAGAGGGGCTGAAGCTGGAAAGAAAGAGGCAAGACATAGAGAAAGAGAAAGATAGATAAGAGATGAAGATAAAAAAAACTATCAAGTAATAAAAAAAGTAAAATCCTGACATTGTGTGTTTCTTACATCTGAAAACTGAAAGAAAGCCCGCGCTATACGTGGCGCAGCGTGTATGACTTGTTGAATGCTGTACAATGACTATTACGTGCACATGATTTTCACTTGGTCAAAATTGCACATGTTACTTGGCAAAATTAATTGTGTTTATTCATTTATTCCTTAAAAATTATATAGGTAATGAACTTAGCATCTATTATCCTTTATTTAGTAGAAAAATGTACGATTAGATTTAAAGCGTCTGCTTCCTAAAAGAGGGATGAGACTCTGGAGCTTGGGGTCAGCAGTGCTCATCCTCAGTTAAAGGTTGCATTAATTTATATAAAACTTATTATCGTAGTCCAACCATACAGAACATTTTGTATACATATTTTTATTGCATTTCGCTATCAATGAGGATTGTACAGGTGCTGGACAAGTCTACTACATGTAAAAAAACCGGCAAAGTGCGAGTCAACCTTGCCCACTGAGGGAGAGTGAGTACAATAGGTGACAGTAAGAAAAAATAAATAAAATTTCAGGTTTATGGTTCTGAACTTGACTGCCTTCCAAAACACACGCGCACGTTCGTTTAGGCATAAAAACAAAACTTGAAAGGTACACATTTCTATATATTATTAAAAAATATATTCTAAAATATATATAACTCAAAACATAAAAAAAATATCATCATCACCATTATCAGCCATTTGAGGCCCACTGCAGGACATATGCCTCCTTCTTGGTTTTCATAACCATGAGGGGTTTTGCCATAATCGCCACGCTTGACAGGCGGGTTGGCGATCGCAGTATGTGATTAGAATCTCAGGAAGACGCTGCTGCCCGTCTCCAGGTAATTGATTTCCTTAGTCGCCTTCTACGACATCCACGGAAGGGAATGGAGTGACGCCATTCTTAATCCGGCGCCAAACGGATATAAAAAAATATATTAATTTTCGAGAGTTAAAATAACAAAGACATTATATTTAAATGAGATCATGGTTTCACGGTAATTTCGTGTGTCCTTTTTTCTTTCAGGTCGGAGACTTTTAGCGGAACTCAGACTCATACCTACTATAGGCAGTTTTTATTATTAAATTTGTTGTTATACTATAGAAACTGCACTACAGCCATACTAAGTTTTACACATGTATTACCGTTTTAACTAAAAATTAGGTCTATGAATTTTTTATTGTTTCGGTCGTTTTTTTTCCATTTATCTTACATACCAGAGCTAACCCAATAATGGCAACACCTGGTTTCTGCCAAGTTTATGTATACATTTATGTACCTAGTAGTGAGTGACATATATTTTTACGTTTGTTGCATGCTTGGGTCAACGACGAAAGCGGAGTGAAGTGACTTGAGGCACGAAACTGAATCTTTCTACAATAACAAATGCGAGCTGCTCCCTTCACTGCCGAAACGCATCCGTGTAGCGTGTAAACACTTAGCGCCAGCGCCATCTCTCATCCGGGCCTGTCGGGATTAACGCTTACTGTAAATATACCTCATTCATATTTTAATGATTCCACGAAGCACCGAGACTAGCGAAATGCCCGAGATTTACAGATCCGCTATAAAAGACTTGAGGAATTGACGCTTGTCGGCTAGGTGACCTAATTATTAGCGTCTGTCTTGTGTAGTTTAGTTGGTCTAGCGATTGACGCGCTTGACTGACAAAGCGGAGGCAGTGGGTTACATTCACAATGGAGGCCGCCGCACTAAGGCTTGATACATGTTTCATGTATTCAAACTTATTATATAGCTATTTATTATTTATTGACTTTATTCCGGACTCGCTTGCTCGACTTTTCGTCGGGGGAGTCCGATCTGGTTTCGTTCTAATCAGACTCCGAACTCTTCCGGCGGAGGGTCGAGTGGTTGAGTCCGGAATTAAGCTAACGATGTGATATTTGCAAGAGTTTTAGTTTGAAATTTTTACCATTCCTTGATTAATCAACCTGGAAGTCTAGTGGACACCTTATATAAATTATTGATATGTAAAAAAACGTATACAACTTCCAGTAATATAGTTTAAAATTTCAAAGATAAAATTTAAAAGAAAATTGTTAGTTCTAAGAACTGGTTTCGTATTTACACCTTTGAAACAAATTCAAAATTGTATTAATTTGTGTAAATCATTTAATGGCTACATTCTAATAAAATTTAGTTACTTTCTAAAACCATATACTTAAGTTAAAATTAAGCTGTTGATTTCATAATAAACTTAAAAAAATGGCTTCAGTCCGAGTACGCGTGTGTATTTCCATGTTTGTGATTTCCTCCCTTCCTTCCATGTATTTCCATGTTTGTGATGACTTGTAGCACTAAAACGTGGTCTCTCACTATGGGCCTCATAAGAAAGCTCAAGGTCACGCAACGAGCTATGGAAAGGGCTATGCGCGAAATTTCTCTACGAGATCGAATCAGAAATTATGAGATCTGTAGACGAACGAAAGTCGTCGACATAGCCCAGCGGATTAGTAAGTTGAAGTGGCAGTGGGCGGGGCACATAGCACGCAGAACTGATGGCCGATGGGGCCGAAAAGTTCCCGAATGGAGACCACATATCGGTAAGCGCAGCGTTGGACGACCAGCCACAAGATGGACAGATGACCTCATCTAAGTGGCAGGGAGACGCTGGATGCAAGCCGCTTCCAACCAGTGTTTTTGGAAATCCATGGAGGAGGCCTATGTCCAGCAGTGGACGTCTTGTGGCTGAATGATGATGATGATGTCCTTCCCTGGTAACCGTAGTTTGGGATTAAGACAAGTGATTGTGTTATGTGAAAGTTAATAATGATCTATTTAGTACCTACAGATGTAGGTAGTTAGTAAGACCCGAGATTCTCGCACTTGGTCTCATAGTTGGGCTATTGTACTCTATTAATTATTGATTGACGAAACAAATATATCGAGCGACTGTGGGTGGAAGAGTGGGTAAGGGACGTCCCAGGTGGTCATACTTCGACCAAACAGGGGATGTATAAGCAAAGGGCAAGATAAAAACAAACCCGAAACTGGCGGGCGTGCATGCAACGACTAATGAATGTTGAGGAAGCGAAAGTGATCTGTCAAGATCGTGGCAAGTGGCAGTCCCTGGTCTCTGCTTATCCCTCTGGGATACAGGCGTGAGTTTGTGTATGTATTTAGTATGAAATAATTTATTTTTCTTGTATTCATTACGAAGTTTATTTATTTATTTATTCATTTATTTAATACGGAGATATTACAGAAACATGCCACTTGTTTTAAACTTAGATGATAAAAATATGTACTAGGCATGCATCCAAAAACATATCTCACTAAGAAAGCAAAATTTTAAGGATACTAAGGCATTTTGTTAGGCAGTTCCTTAGTCCAATAGTTGTCTGCATAGCTCCAAGACAAGCTCTAGAGTTACTTCTTGGTTTCATTAGTTGCTAACCAAAATACAATAGAGCTCATCACAAATAGCAGCTATAATAAAATTGAAATAAGTATGTAAGTTATCACTCGAAAGAAAAAAACTAGGTTTAACAGTATCGTAAAGAAGTAAACATCGTTTAGACAGGCGGACAGCGATACGGCAGATTTAATTCTGCTTTCACTTTCGTAAATAATTAGGTGTTCTGGCACCCGACCAAAACGTGCTTCTGATCTAGATTCATGAAAAATGTCTCATTCCAAATCGATATTTTGATAGAAGTTTCGTTTAGCAACACATTTAGGCCGATATTCAGAAACGATTTTGAGCGTGAGCTCAATGTGAGTCCGGGTCTTCCAACTGTCAAAACGAAAGTCTCAGGGATATTTTGTATTCACAGTTGAGTTTGAGATAACAAAAATTGAGCGCAAGCTAAGCTGAGACTGAGTAGTGGATTTCGGCGACTTAGCTCAGACTCAAGGTGGCAATGACGAAGAAAGTAGCGACCCCTGTAGGCAATTCGAGAACTCTAAATAACCTGTGGCTGTGGTGAAGTAACCTTTTTTTTATTCACAATTTGACATTTTGCATGCTCATTTTCCTTCGAAAAGTTAAATTGTGTTTTTAGAGTAATGAGAAGTCAAAATAAAGTATAACCGCGCGTAAAAAGTTCGACATTTGTTGCCATCTCATTCGCTCCTGTGGATTATTGTATGCCTTTCATGTAGCTTTAACAGATAATATAAACCGGTAACGTCAAAAACTGTACCACAGATTACACGCTCACGTAAGTTTAGCTTGAGCTGTGGCTTAGCTGAGTTCGAGTCGAGATATTGACTGTGAATACAAAATTCTTGAGTCTTTGTTGAGATTGCTCAGCCGATGCTCAGCTTAGTGCTCGTTAAGTGTAGCTCAACGCTGTGTTTCTGAATATCGGCCTTATTTTCCTGGTGTTTGGGACTCTCTTGAGCACAAATCCGATGCAAACTCAGCTTATATTTAACAAATAACTTCCACACAATACAACCACTTGTCACGGTCCCAAACTAGGATACCCTGTGCTATGGTAACCAGCCAAGGACATAAAAACATGGAAATATACCCACACTGAGAAATATACATACAGTCACATTTTTTCCAAATGTTCGGCGGCCCCCAGTGAGAATCGAACCCAGGACCACCGGAATGGTAATCAATCGTTATACCGCTAGATCAACGAGGAGTTTTAAAAATTATTGACATAAAAGCGGTGGTAGGGCGGTCGATAGAACACTTGTCTTACATTCAAGTGGTCGTGGGTTCGAATCCCGGCATGTAGGTACCAATGACTGTTTTCTTAAATACGAACATTTGCGAATTCGTGAAAGCAATATGACTCGCTACCAGTGCAGGAAATCATCAATCAATCAATCAATCAATCAATCATGAGGTGTTCACAAACCTCAGCGGCGCTTGAAATGCTCTATTTTTGGATAGACATGAGGATTTGGATACACTCTGTGTCATCAGAATGTGGGATATCGGAATTAGAGACACGGCATTGTCTATAATTGACTAAAAAAGTAAAAAAAAAATAATTTAGCCACATTTGTAAAAAAAATTTAAAAGTTCAAAACAGAGAGTTGTCGACCTCATTTGATTAAATTAGGAATACTCACGCTACTGTCGTTGTATATTTTTGAAATGGCTCTGTTTGCTAGCAATAACAAGCAATTTTTTACGCAAACTCGAGATCTCCACAATATAAACATAAGATCAAAAAATAATCTAATCCTTCCTTTTTCGAGAATTCAAAAAAATTGTCACTCATCCACACTGTCTTGCAGTCAAAATACAAAACAAATTACCTGACAATATAAAAAACGAGCAAACAGATAATTCATTTAAAAACAAATAAAAGTCACTTCCAATAGAAAAATGTTACTATAACATCGAAGACTTCCTTAATGATAAACTAAAGTATAAATAAACATAAATAATAGTGTACACAGTAAGCTATTAATATTTAATTGTTTCATAGTTTTAAAGGCTAAAAATTGCACCCATGCCGGTACTTCAACTCGCGACCTCTGGCTAACCGTGCCAGCGCTCTCCCAACTGAGCTAATGGGCAAGTGCAAGATTTCGGCGAAATTTCGAGCCTCTTTACATACTTCTCTGTATTACGTACAGGCAGCGACATCTGGCCGAAGCAATTTACATCACTTACATAGTTCGTAGAGAAGCTCCAAAGAAAGCTAATATGAGTGTTGTAATGTGAAATTTATAATTAATGTTTGCGAAGACCAACATTTTATCTTATCTATAAATAAGTCAAAGTCAAAGTCAAAAGTCAAAATTTTTTATTCACTATAAAAACAAAATGTTCAAAGTGTCCTTTAGCAATGCCCTGACCAGGGCCAATAATGTGAGACTTGAATAATTTGAATATGTTAACATCATTGTATGTACCATTATGAACGCTAATAAACGAATATGAATACATGTGAATAAAGAAAAAAAATTAATAGCCTTATAAGAAAAAGAAGAAAATCTAAATAAGAAGTGACTTTTTAATACTTTCTTATAATAAATAAATAAGTTTTAAATTGGTTTTTTTAAATAGGTTTTTAGAAGAAAATCTGTCTCTCTGGTCTTGTAAACTTTCCGTTGCACCGTAACAGTCAGTTGACATATTCACAGAATATGCGTTATTATATTCTGTGAATAGGCCAGGGCCGAGTTTCATAAAACTACAATTCGTAGTTTCGAGATTCGAGGTAAATTGCGTAGCAGAGTCTACTTGTTAATCTGTGGGCTAATTGATTTTGCAATGTACATCGAATTTTAATAGCAAACCATGAATTGTGTAGTTCAGCGCCTGGTGTATCTTGTTGTTGTCAATGTTTTGTTTTTTTTTTTTGTCGCACACTGAATGGCACCGCACTTCGTCCCGCCGCTGCCAGATATTTCTTGGCACCACTTCTAGGTATCCCCGCATTTTTTGCGAGAAACAAGCGACACTTCACAGGTAATCTGCCGTAAATAAAGAACCCTTTATAAAAACGAAAAGGCCCGATGGGTAAAAAATCTTAAACAATTTACGTAATTATATTCGAGGTAGAACCAAATTAAACTACCCGTATTAAATACCGTCTGCTGGTCCCGGCTTCATTTGAGATTTAATTTTTATTCTTTTACTTAATTTTTTTATTTAATGCATTTTCACCAAAAAATTACAGATTTTTCAATATCTGTATTTTTTATAAACAATACGACGGCTAACATCCGACATTTTCTGTTTATTTTTCGTGACAATATAAATAATAGTATCTGTCTTCTGTACATAAGACATTTCACAGTGTCACAAATTGGTGTAGAACACATTAGACAATATAACAAAAACAAAAAAAAAATACATCCACAAATGTTTCATCCAAAGTAATAAAAATAAGATATACATAAGAAGCAAGATGAGAACGGGAAAAATATATACTTATACATATACACACACAAGAATACCAACGATAAATTAACTGTCAAGCAAACTGCCCCGAGACATACTCGAGCCAAAGGTTCCCATAACACTGGCAGCGTTACCCCGCTACATAGCGAGAGAGATCCTCTGCATCAAGTATGCCCCAGAGCGGTAGTCCATACCATGGTTCTTTAAGCGATGCCCTAACTTCTTTATAAAGACTCTTCCCTGGACTCCACATACTGAAGTAGTCTCAATGGCTAGAGGCACAAGGAAGTAACTACTCATTAACGAGCTATACTTGGAACATCTGTGACTAGCAGCCGCTTCCGCAGCAGACCCAGGAGAAATGGCCGTTGAGCCTAAATGAGACGGAGCAAATGACAGACATTGAGATAAGATGTTCTTATTTCTTCGACAAGAAGCTAAAGATAATTTTAATTTTGCTTCCTCTACCAACGAACCCAAGTCCCACCGAAAGTGGGACGAATAATTTTCTCAAATGTTTTTAGCATTTTAGACATACTTACATACGCGTGAGGAACATGACACCTTTCGTTTTTGCGACCGGTTAAAAACACGAAATAAGAGTTAACAGCTGCGTGCTTCTTGACCGATGCCATTGTGACATTAATGCTTTTTGTGTTGCGCAAAAATGCACGGAATGCGAGGCGGCGTGCAAACGACTTGACTGTGTATTAAAATCGATGGTATTATACACATCCTGTTAAATCTCAGTGGGCCTCCCACGGACTCGCAACTAATGATTTACGGTTTTTTTTAAAAAAAAACAATTCCACTAAAACAGCGCTCAGTTAGACTTATCGCGGTCTTAAGAGAGGTCTTAACCAAATCATGATTAATTTAAAAAGAGAAATGTCCACTTTAGTTCCAAAATAAACCATCCATAGCCGAAAGTCGCGTATAAACGTCCGATAAGTATATATCAGAGCCACAGACGTCGGTGATATCCACAGATAAATCACGAATCTGTGAATGTGTGAAAGTTCTACGGCGTCTTACTTAAAGAGCCTCTGAGAGAAGCATTACTTCATTTTTTATAACAAAGACCGTTAGGCTTCTGAAATGATGATCGAATTAAGTTGAGAACTTCCCCAGTAAAAATTTTTACATATTTAGCTTTTTTACGAAACTTACCCCCAGTTGTACACTAAAAATTTGTCAATGTACTGTTACCTGATGTCAGTTGTTTTTTTTTAATGCACTTTGACAACTGACAGCTGTGATGTACTTACGAGGAACCGGAGGTTAGAAAGAATACTATTATAAGCGGACATACCTACGTCCTCAAAGGCTTTGACAAACACGCTGTAGATAGAAAAAATGATACTTACAGGGTCGTGTAAGTTATGTAGAGGTAGAGCTTTTTTATGTATTTGTTCATGAAGTATTCACATACCTACCTCAGCGCTTGAAATTGCCAATCCGCGGTAGGCACGTGTACATTAAGCCCATACTCTTTCTCTGATAGAAGGCCTGTGCCCTGCAGTGGGAGGTGTATACGTTACATAAAAAAATATATATTTACAGTCGAAACCACAAAAATCTGAGAGGTTTGTGCGTGATTTTCAGAGTGCACTCTCTACAATAAGCCTTATCTTATGGTATATATCACCGTAATTATTAGTATGCATATAATTAATAGCAAGTATTAGTGTGTATTGTATTACATAATTGCTAAAATATTTATTTTTATAGGTGCCCCCCTTCTTATAATACATTAGGTACTTATAAGTACCTTTATCACTTTCTTTTTGCACGCCTACCTCAATTTTTGCCTCTCCTGTGGCTCCTGCAGGTTGACTGGTAGAAAATGCCATTAGAATTAAGTCCACCTTTTGAACACTGTCTTTGTGCAATAAAGAATTAATAATAGTAATAATAAGCAACTAGTTTTTACGTAGAAGAAAACAATGTACATCTTGATTTGTGTTCTATTTTATTTATTTATTTAGATAGCATTCACAGCACTGAATCTATAGAAGCTTACGAGCATTTTTAAGACAGTTTTTTTAGGGTAGGTAGGTATTCCGACCTTAACGGCAGTATTAAGGCGACTGGCCCGCAGGGTGCGATATTTTTTATCGGAGCCCCAATTTTGCCGGTAAATTGCAATCCGATAGCCAGGTTGCAGCGAGACCTGATGAGGGGCGTATTGGGGTTCTCTAGGTAACATTGGAGAAGACCACAGTTACTCTACAGGGACTAGTAGAATGTTTGTCTTGTTTATTACATTACACCACATAGATAAATTATTCATTTACACTTGCACACACACACATCATATAACATCACATCACATTACATTAGCTTACCTACGTTTAAGCAAAATATGCTTTGACAAATGAGACCAATACAAGACCATAAATATTATATCCGAAAATAAGAGGGCTTAATTCATTCATTTTAGTGATAAGACCGCTAATTGTATACGGAAAATTTAGACATGTAAGCCTTTTAATGTATTTTCGTTTTTCTGGTGTGTACAATAAAGTGTTCTGATCTAATGTAATACGTGTAATGTAAGCAGCCTATAATACGTCCCACTGTAGGGCACAGGCCTTGTCTCAGAGAGAGAGTGGGCTTAATCACCACGCGTGCCCACCGCGGATTGGCGATTTCAAGCGCTGAGGTATGTGAATAGCTCAGACACCCAGGTTTCCTCACGATGTTTTCCTTCACCGTTAGCGAGTACCTTTGGAAAAAATTCAAGATCGTGAATTACCTATCAGCTGTTCCATAATTAAGTATTGAGGTAACTTTAGTATGGAACAGCTAACAATTTAGAATAGCTAAAAGTGGTTTGGTGTTGACTACTTTTTGGATACATACAAGGGTTTGGTTACGCCCTGTATAAATGGGTGAAATGGGAATAATATTGTTATTATTATTGTTATTATACATCCTCAATAACATGGGTGCCCACTGCAGGCCAAAGGCCTCCCCCCTTTCAGACTTTTTCCTTATTATTATATTCTTTATTGCAAGTCATAAATAATAAACCCTATAGATATAAATAAAAAGTAAAGCATAAAGTTTATCTCTTACATTGACTTTTACGTAAGGACTAAAGTTTTTTTACGTTTAATCGTGTGAATATACGTCTATTTTTCATCGCAGTTTCGGCTCATGCTAAAGAGAGCCTCCTCCCAAGGAGACCATCTGTGACTCACGACACCCAAACCAGGATAATATAATTTTGGTATGCAAATTATTACATACGTTTTATGTTAAGGTGTTTCTGAAGTGAAGTAAGATTTTATCAGCTTTTAGCGAACAGCTACAGAACCCAGATACAACAATCACACACGCTCCATCATACGAGATCAAACTGGGAGGGGAAAAACATAGCTGACGTTTTTTATCTGTCTGTAAATCCAACGAAATGAACGGTAGATTTCATATTCGCTCCAAGCACACTTTGTGACAAATATCGTAATTTGATCTAGAGATATTCGGATAAGAAAACTAGACCGGGGCATAAATACTGTTCAGACGATGCTTGGCAAGTGGAGCATTAGTACTATGGAGTTCGTGTAATGTCTAGTTCATTATAATATATACATTTATTCATAATTAATAGAACCATGATAAACCACAATTTCATAATTTTGGCAAACTGCTAATACAGTTTATATTGGTAACAAGTAAATATCCGCTTAAAAAAAGTTGTGCACTGATTTGTCGTGTTTAGTGGGGAAAATCCAAGAAATAAGTAAAGTACGAATTTTGTCGTTTTAATCGTCCCACAAAAAGAGAAATAAATATTTTTTGCAAGAAAGAATAAGTATTTTGTATTTTCTCCTGAAAATAGCGATGAGACAGGTACATGTTACGTAAAGGGAAAGAAACACCTTTCAATAAAGTGTTGCGTGGTTTGGCAGCCGCGGCGCCTGCGCCGGCTGAGTCCGATAGTGATGCCCGTGGATGGATTTGTCGATATCGATTAACAGAAATGTACAATTGGCTTATACGACGGTACAGCTCCGCACATGCATAGTAAGTATGTCCAAGGAAACAGATAAACTCGATAGATTTGACTGATTTACCGAATTGACAATTTCACAACGTAGTTACCTGAGTATACCTAGTAGATAATGGTGTGTATGTGTACACTGAAATTTTGGTGTTCGCACATTCAATGTATTACGTAAAAACGTTAGCTATCATATTGCCAGATCAGTAACAGAAAGCTATCAAAAAGTGTCTAACAATAATAACAAAACAAACTTAATAAAGAAAGTTTTGGCAGTCAGATTTTAGTTATTAGAATTAATCGAACATCGACGAGCGGCACGTCCCTAGCGGCTAATGAGCGAGGCGTCACCCGTCCAGGTGAGACGTCTGCACGTCGTTACAGGCCGGACACACGCCGCGTCTGCTTTCAGACAACGTCATTTTGCGTTTCGTCTGTCTACTTCCTAACCAGGGCCGCGTTTCATGGAACTACAATAATTCATAGTTTAGTATGACAATTCGATGTACACTACGCATACGAATCTTCCTACTAATTACCTGTCGTACATCGAATGTACCGACATCGAACTGTCGTAGAAAACTATGAATTGTAGTTTAATGAAATAGGGCCTAGAATCTCAGATGCCGAGCTTAAGCTAAATACTAAATCGGATAAATTAATAATAACTTCCACAAAACCCATTCACTTGTCCTGGTCTCAAACAAGAATATCCTTTGATATGGTAACCAGGCAAGGACATCACAAAAATACCTATACCTTAGTTACATAAGCCTTACTTTGTTTTAAGTTTCTTTTTTCTGATGAGGTAATAAATACTTTTTTATCTTTTTATCTTTATCTTATACCCAGACTGAGGCCATTTATTCAAATGTACGGCGGCCCCCAGTGGGAATTAAACCCATGACCCCCAGCTTGGCAGCCAGACGTGATACCGCTAGACCAGCGAGGCGAGCAGCAACGATGGTTAATTTTTCATCCATTTATGCCTTTCTTTCCTGATCTTTTAGAATGAAATGTCTATGAATAAAATGAAACAAAATTGCTGATGAATGATTCAACACTTTCGTTTTTACTAGAATTGTGAAATAATCAAATGTGCTGTGCAACGCGGCAATGCGGCCAGTATCATGGGGACTTTTGGGCCGGATGTGGCTCGGGGTGATTTATTTGGTTAGGTTATATTATTTATTATTATTTATTTTCAATACTGTTTTGACATTGTATTATTCCTTTTTTTTTAATTTACCATTTTGATGAAACAATGTAGACGAATCAAACATAAAATCAGGATGATCATTTACTTTTGCCTCTCATCACTTTCTCATTCCTCAGCACAACTGCCTTTTGTGGCAACTTAGATACACCACAGACTACTCGTATGGTCCTGTTTTATTTATTCCTTTTGTCTGTTATGTACTTAGTTTTCTTTCTGTTGTTGTGCATATTATGTTACTTATCAGCTTATTTTGTTTCTGTGATGTATCTTGTACGTATAATAAATGTCTTTCTTCTTCTTCTTCATTTATTTGAGAGAAAACCCGAATGAACGCTAATTTTTTACGTCATTTTGAGCATGAATGGCAGAAAAAGTTAATGATTTTTTATGTTTTTATGCCCAACTTACCCATTACATCACTGAATTGAAATAATTGATATTCCGCATTGCACAAAGATTAATAATACCTGTGATAATACGCATATACGAGTAACTAGTAGGTATTTTATACACTCTATGCAACTCTCTTAAAATTTTTCATTAACACGTACCTAATTATACGAAGCTAACGCAAATTTCTCTACTAAATTAGTAGTATTTTTTATTAAGTACTGGTAATTTATATTCTTTTTGTTGCACTAATCCGTGCTGAGGACATTTTTTTTTAAACCCTATTTAGAGGCTAATAATTCCACCAATGCCGGGACTTCAACCCGCGACCTCTGGCTAACCTCTGGTTAGCCTCTAAATAGGTTTTTAAAAAGATACTACTAATTTGGTAGAAATGTTGACCAAAATATTGACACGGACATGCAAATGAGTGTAAGCTCCAGGTAAGTTAACACAGACTTCAAAATGTTCTTATCGACAGAGGTGTGAGCACAGGGTGTCAGTTGAAAGAGGTTTACCTTCCAGTTACCAGTGCCGTGCCGACCCGCCCGGTATCGACCGCTCAGGTGTGCCGCGCGCTGATTGGTCGGCTCCGGAGGTGAGACAGGTGCCTCAAGACACAGACCTCCAATCAGGAATTAGATAGATGTCAGTGGTTTTAAAAGGAAAATATCTGGAAGCCGCTGATATTTGCTGCTGTTTTACTCGGAGTAAATAAGTAAGTAAGTAATGGTAGAGGTGCTAGTAGAAATTAAAATTTACGTGTTAAAGCTAAATTTATGATTGTCTGACAGTACTCATGTTTGTCAGGTAATTTTCTCAGGCTTGAATTTTAAGACCCGACTCTTTTGTTTGAATACATTCTTAAATTGTAACTTGTACTCAAGTTTATTTATTACTCATGTTGGCTAATCAGGATACTATTGCCCAGCTGGAGTGGAATGATGTGAGCGAGACTTCTTGAATATAGGTATAATATCCAAAAACAGAGTTTTAAAGAGAAAAATTTAAGGATCGATGCACACACGATTGCGGTCAAAAAATGAGTAATAAAAAAAAGGTATATCGCGAAAAGTTGCGGCGACCCGCAACTGCGTCACACGCTGGAAAGCTTATGTGTGGGTGCGTATTTACGAACGCACACAGATGCTAGGCGTTAACACATGTACTCAAACACCTTTATTTTAAGGAAAACTTCAAAATCGCCTCGATTCCATATGAATGGAAAGCAAAACATAATGAGAAAACAGGAGTTTTTGAGGTGCTCACATACTGGCAATCAATCAATAAATAGGCCCGTGTTCGCCTTCTGCTGGACATAGGCCTACCCCGTAGGATCCTCGGTCATTCACATCCACGCGCTACCACAAATCTGCATCAGATCTTTGATTCGCTGAGCTGATGGGCGTCCTACGCTGCGTTTGCCAGTTCGTAGTCTCCCTCGAGAACCTTTGCACCCCATCAGCTATCAGACCACCAGCAGATGTGACCAGCCCTCTGCCACTCGCTAATCTTATAGACAATAGGTAATTAATATCTTTTCTTAAATACATAGATAGTCTTTATTGTATATACACCAGGTTAATTGTAATCTAAATTACCTGCTTTTGGATTACAATTAACCGAAATGTTAGCAAGCTAATTCTGCCACTTACCTGCAAAACTATCGCATCTACGAGTGTTAAACTAGAGCATTCAGTTATTTTCTCGGATCACATACATGTTCGCGTCTATAAATACGAGTATAGTTCGGCTTTATGAAGCTCGTATCAAACGGACCTGTTTCGAAAGAGCGTAAACAAGATCCGCAATACAGGTGTAGTTTATGATTAAAGCATATCGTTACCGTATTAATGGGGCGAATAGGCCGTAGTTAAATCTAATTTATAACTAGTTTTATTCGTGTTTACTTGCACTGCACTAGTTAAAACAAGGTTTATGCCCCAACCAGGTGCGGGGGGCTGTTTATCTTGCAGAGGTGTTGTAAAATTTTTCATTGATTTTCTTTTAAAGATGTACCTATAGTCTACAGTCGATCTTAACATTTTTGTTGCAAATTCGTCCGTAATGTAACTGAGTAGAGTGTACGCAAACGAATGTCCGTGTATTGTTGACTTTACGAAATCACGCGGTTGAAAATATTGCGGTTATTACCGAACTTTTACCGCGGTAATAATCCCGTTTATGAATAAAATTACTTACCTCCTTGCGTTTGAAATTCCATACGCCGAAATCGTAAATTAAAACATGAAACATTTCCAATTACAACTTTCAAAAACATTTTAATGCAAATTAATCCGGATAAAGTTAAGTACATCTAGAGTTTATTTAATTGATTTATAACTTTTTATTGCACTAAACAGCGGCGGTAGCCCAGTGGCTAAAACGATGGACTCTGAAGCGAGAGACCCTGGTTCGATTCCCAGTGCGGGCAGGTACCTATGACTTTGTTTTCTAAGTTATGTACATTTTGTGACGTTATAGTAGCAATACCACTTGTTAACTGTGAGGGAAAACATCGTGAGGAAACGCGGTGGGCACGCGTGGTGATTAAGACCATTCTCTCTCTGAGAGAAGGCCTGTGCCCTACAGTGGGACGTATATAGGCTGCTTATGATGATGATGAGCCTTTCTAAGCTACTAAGCAACCTAAAAAACCGGCCATGTGCGAGTCGGACTCGCGCAAGAAGTGTTCCGTACCATTATCTATACACCATTGGACAAAGATCGAATTTGAGAACAGCGCTATCTATAGAACCGAACATTGCCATTTAACGACACGACGTCGGCGCTGTGAAGGTTACATAGATGACTGCTAGATGGCGAGCGTTGTCTTTAGACAACGTTTGTTATATGGGAGTCCACTTAAATATTTATTTGATTTTGTTTTTAGTATTTTTTATTTTAGCGGCAACAGAAATACATCATGTGTGAAAATTTCAACTGCCTAGCTATAACGGTTCATGAGATACAGCCTGGTGACAGACGGACAGTGAAGTCTTAGTAATAGGGTTCCGTTTGGTACCCTTCGGGTACTGAACCCTAAAAAAGTAAACCCTTTTATTTCCCAACCTTTATCGGGAGTAGGTACGCCTACGACAAATATTTGGAGTATTTTTGTACAAAAACCGCTAAAATATGATTTTCCAACTACGGCAAGCGTCTCCGACAAATCTCGTCTAAGAGAGCTATCTCAACAAAATTGACCACGTTAATTTGCCGTCAGTCAAGCGCAGGTTGGACCGCCATCGGACGAACGATCGCTTCCAGAGACACAACAAGTACAGTCAGCGACAGTCGCAGCTCGGTCACTCTTATTTCTGGCAGTATAAGGGCGAGTATAGCACGAAGAGTATCAACGTGTGGTGGAGAGTGTAGATACCTGCAAATAGCGACGTCACTCGCGTCAGAGACGGGAGATCTCGTTTAGATGTCGCTGTCGGCGGGACTGCGACGGAAAATAGACGGGACCGGTTCCTTGAAGATGCAATTGTTGTAAACTGGAAAAAGATTTTTCATTTCGTTGCTCTCTCGTCAGTTCTCCTTAATCTCTACAACTTGAAGTCTTTGATGGTTTGTCCTTTTTTCATATATCAACGAAGTAAGGTATCGGAGTAAAATTTTGCTTAGAGATAGGTTAGAAAACACTTTATTGTAGGTATACATCACGCTTCTATTGTAAAGGTACTAAAAAATTTCTACAATGGCACAATGTAATGAGCAATTCATTGCTCATTACAATCATTGAGTTCCGGCTCGTAGCCCCGGCTGCCTGAGTGATCTTAAACGATCACGAAGGTTAAGCAACACAGGGCGCGTTCAGTGCATGGATGGGTCGCCGTCTATGCCTAACGCTAGTGGCACTTTCCGAGCGGTTCCGTGCTTCGCAAGGCACGTTAAGCTGTTGGTGCCGGCTGCCGTCGATAGATGGCAGTCGTTAAGCCAAGTCAGAGGCCTTAGGGCGGCTTGACAACTTCTGACAGTAGACGAGCCACTAGTCTACAAGCCTCCACCAATCCGGACTTGGCCCCCGTGGTGGAGTATGGCCTATGCCTTCCTCAGGGAAGAGACCCGTGCCCCTCGGTGGGGACATAATGGGTTGATGATGATGAATGAGCAATTCCTGAACTACATATCTACTGGTGACATTTGCTTGGTACTAGAAATTAAAAAACTAAGAACTGATGGCGCTTTAGAATTCTACTATCCACTTCTACATAGCTCCATTATCAAATCAGCTCGATGTTACCGAATTATTCTATTGCCATCCGAATTACAAAGGTACACTTAATTTTCAAATCAATACGACAGTTAGAAGTAGGTTTAAACTGAGGCCTGTTAAGAAGATGCAAAAGATAAGTAAATGTTACCGATTGTGGTTTAACTTAACTCTAACTTAAAATATAGATTGTACAAAGCCTGTGTTAGTAAGCGTACGTTGTAGGTCGGAGATTGTTTACATAGTTTGCTTACAAGTAAAACGTTTCAATAAAAAAAAAATTACAAAAACATCTATCAATTCTGCCTAAGGATAAAAATGTGGTGTATTTAGAAATATTTATTAAATAGACATATTATGAATTTTTACCCGGGTCCGAGGAGAATGAAGTCGCGGGTATAGCTAGTTACTCGTAACTTTTATAAAAATAAGAACAAATCAAATCCGGATGAATAAATCCTGATAACTCGACATTCTAATCATTTCCGGCTACAAACGCCGTGAAATAGTACGAGAAAACATAGATGTGTAGACACTTTTGTTACGTCTGCGCTGTAAGATGATAAACAACAATGAAAATTCAAGGCAGACACAGCTGACGATTACGTCAAGTTTTCGATACATTGCTTTGTTTTTCGAAGAAATTACCGCAGTGTTGCCAAGAGGCAGAGCATTGTATGTCACGTCCAACGAGGCGGCAAATATGATCGTGACGGAGTATAATGACAGTTTCAATATGAACAAAAGTACGGCTCCGGTTGGTTACTGATGCCAAAGTGCGTAGAAATAATTTCTCAAGTTTCTCGTACTTCTCCCGGTTTCTCGTACATTTTTAGTGTAATTTGCTGTTAGGATCTATCAATTGAGGCCAAAGTGCACATAAAAAACAAATGTCAGTTGTACGTGTAACGCCCCGCACGCACCGTAAGCGCCACATATTAGATCATACATACATGAACTCATGCCTGTATCCCAGAGGGGTAGGCAAATACAACGGGCTACCACTCAGATCATTCCATTCTTTTAGACTTTTGCACTTTTCACCCGCAGTGTATCCGAAAATAGAGGGAGGATAGAAACAACAACAAAAAAACTAACTAGACGTTTCAGTTTGGCAGTTCGACAGCACATCAATCTTTACATACGTGCACTCTAATCAGTAACGTTAAGGATGAATTTGCAACAAAAATGTAAAGGTTGACCAACTGTCGACAGTGTGACGCGTAATGTGAGAGGCCATCAGCAAACGCGATGCGTACGATCCCTATTTATAAGTATATTCGGAGTGAAACTTCTGTCATACCACCACGTTGCGGTGAAATGATTAGCGTATGCAGCCCACGTGCGCAACTCTTTTGAGTCGTTACTCTGTTTGACAGCGCGGGAAATTGGGTGAAAAGTAATTAATATGGCGGCGCGCGCAGAATTTCCGAATTCGAAATAGACAAAGTGTGGGGCGACATTATTGTGTTTGAGTAATTCGTTTGTTGCACGACCCCGCCGGTGTGGCGGGTTTTATTTTAGGTGAGACGCTTTTTTTTATTGAAATAACTTCAGTACAAAATAGTTCAGGCTGGCAGACCCAAACAATGGATTTGCTTTTTACTAACAGTACTATCTGAAATTGATGAGTCAAAAGTTACTCGGATAGTAAACAAAGACTTGGCGTAGAAGCGTAAGCCGTTCAGTTGTCAGGTAGTTGAACCTAAAATGACCGCAGTTAGAATCGTAGCATTATACGCAAAAAATCCTTTATAAATAATTTCTAGTACGGAACAGTGTTCTCTATCTTCTTACGTAGCAAGAGCTGATGTTAGCAATTGCTATGGCTCCTATAAATTATGTAGCTACAAGCCGGTATCGAATCTAGGACCTTCCCAGTACAATCCTATAGGCAAGTGTTCTACCGATGCTCATCCAGCGCTTCTGTAGTAGCGTTGACCTCATCTGGCCTCGAAACCAAAGGCCAAACGAAGAGCTACTCTTGATGCCAGACGTGATGAAATCAGACGTAGACCACTAGAAAGTAGTACGTAGAAACTTGTAGTCGGTGCAACCACACCTTTAAAGCCAAGATACATCAGTCAGGTGAGAGCACATCACCCATCAATGTAATAAAATAGCTAACTTTCGCAGAAGGAAGGCGTTGCTGTCTGTCATACAGTTTTATAACTAGTACAGACATCATCGTTCTAATCCTATCATTAGGTAAATAAAATTACATTCTCTCCAACTATGCTAAAATAGGATAAGTAAATTGTTAAACTTTTCTGAATAAATCAAATCAAATCAAATCAAATCATCATCATCATCATCTCCCCAGCCGTATCAGTCGCCGTGACCAAACCCGGTCGGAAAGAATAATCATCGTCATCATCATCATTTGACAAAGCAGGAAATGAGGAAAGCACGTGCTTTGCAGTGGGACTTCTGTAGGCTGCATTCGCAAAAGCAATGTGTATTATTATTAATAATACGTTTATTGCACATAAGTAAAGATTACAATGGCAATATATACTCTTTCCAGAAGAAGCACCTGGCCAGCAATTTCTTGGTATCTGTTTTATCGGATGCACGTGTTAGCGAAAAGAAAAAAAAAACAATGGTTGTCTATTTTTTCACCTCACCGTAAGAATATTGCATTGTAATAACTGCCCACCTCATAGCTAACAAGGCGCGATGACAGTTGAGCGTCTGCCAAGAGATTAGCGATCGCCGATCAGCCCTCGCACGGTCATCCGGTCACTGTCACCGACGCGACCGCTCTTTTGTTTAAGATTAAGGATTGTTTCGGAAACTTTTTCTTAGTTTAGATTTGATTGTGTGTGATAAACGGAACTGTCAAACTTTGGGTGTTTGTTGATATGAGTAAGAAGTCAGCAGCCAGGTGGTCAATAAAATGATAAAATGCATCTACTACATCATATTTTAGGGTTTCTACCCACCCTCGAATGGAAGATGAGATATCAAAGATCTATCAATATCGGAGAGTTAAATAAAACAATTTATCAAATAATCGATACAATCACTAGTCCTGGTCCACAACCACAGGGTGATTTTCAATTCGATTGAAAAATTTTAAAGGGGACACTCTAACCACGACTTCAAAACATAATATGGTGAAAGTTTTGAAAAAAAAATGGTGGGTCAAAAAAAAATTTGTCAGTTGCCCAAAATCATTTCACTTAAGAATACACAAACAGTACCAGGACGAAAAGATATACAAATCGAAAAAAAACAATGGATCGAGCGTCATATGTTCGGCGCCGGCCAACTAAATTGTTCTCTTAATTGTTTACTCATATCGGAGGATAGACTCTTATACATCTAACATATTAGAAAACATTCTTCAATGTCATGGTCCTTCCTACCACTTTGAATTTGGATTCACAGTTTCGAGCTCAAAACGTCGGCAGTTGCTTAAAACTTGTTGTCAACTTGCAGTAGGATAAGAACCTTTGCGCTAGACGGCCACCTGAACCTAAAAAAAAGAAGAAAAATATCCGAATCCAAGACAAGACTTCAGTTAAATGGCCAAAGGAAATCGCTGTCGTGTTAACGAAACTTAAAAACTAAAAACCTGTCTCCGAAAACACCGAGCCGCGGCGCACGGCGTGACGGCGTCTAATTCTGGTGTAGGTACAGATGTATTGTTAATCGGCGCCATCCGCCGCGTGACAGGTGCGAACACGCTGTAGACGGGCGTGTGCTACGAGAATAGAACGCCCACCATTGTCTCGCGGACACGCGCGTTTAATTTACAAGACGCCGACCGCGATCCATCACTGACTGCTGGATCGGAATGGAACTGGGTTGCCGGTAGACGAAATCGGTGGTTTTGTTGGTGAAAACCGAAAGGATTGGCGTGAAGAAGAAATCACTTTATGGAACTTGATCCTAATGTTGGTTTTTGATCTGAAACTTTCGCGTGCACTATACATTACAAAATATATTATTCTGAATGTTTGAGATGAGATACTGATGTGGGCTGCGAGACACTTGAAATATTAAAATTTTGTATAGATAATGGTTTTTTATCATAATAGTATTTATTATTGGTTTTTCACCACAGTGGTGATGTATGGTTAACTAACATTTCGCTTACTACTGCTCTAGGTCAATATGGTCAACTAATATTATGCTCACTAATGCTCTAGGTCAAAGGACCGACGTATCTGTCAAATAAAGCTCCTGCACCTTTTTTTTGTTTTGGATTAACTATTGAACTTGTCTTCTTTAAGGTAGAATTTAATTCGAATTTAGTTTAGCAAAAATAAGAAGCCTCTTAAGATCGTCATCATGTAACCAACGGCACATTAGCTTATCACCGAATTGGAACGGGATTTATCGTGCCATTCCCACATAACCGTAAGCGATCATGACGCTAATGTAACAAATTCCGATGGCTTCAAATGTAGGCTAATACTGAGCTTGTTGCTATTATATGCGAGACAACCGTAGAAGGTTCACCTAACCTTGAAGAGCTCAGGTAGATCAACGCGACTGGGAATTCCCACACGCATATCTTCTGTGTCTTTAATTAATTATCAGTGGGAGTCAACTTTACACAGAAAGATAAATTTCGCTCCGAGTCGGGATTCAAACCCGCGCCTCTAGCATACCGTGTCAGCGCTCTTATCAACTAAGCCATTCGGGCCTCGTCTCGACTCTGCAAAATTTCTTCTTTCCATGCTTACAGGGGGAAAAGGCCTATAACCATCAATGGGCAGCGATAGGCGGGTGATGATGATGATATTGCTTAACGCTTTAACTGCTATTGCGTGCCGTATTTTGAGGTATTTTTTTATTATGAGACAACTATTTCACAAAGCTATAAACTTACAATAGGCAGTACCCAATTTAGCCTCGCAATTGGGCTGTTGGGCGAAAATAATTGAAAATGGTGGGTTTCACTACTAATGTAGCAATCAATCAATCAATCAGCCCGTATTCTTACACTGACCTCCCCAAAGCGCGCCATTTCCGTCTGTCCTCGACAGTCCTCATTAGCCGGCTTCAGATCATCGGTCTAGCGAGCTGATGGGCGTCCATGCTTCGTTTGCCAGTTCGTGGTCTTCAAGCAACCTCCGGATGAGGGTAGCCTCAACCCACAAAAGGCGTAGTATTTAACAGAAGACGAGTTTTTAAGGCGAATCTTCTGCAGTCTCCCATTTTGAGGTGATTCCGCGGTGATATAATGGCAATGACGTCGGAACCGCATCCTGGCCGTCCCGTCGGCAATAGTGATTGAATTACTATGTGCATGGAGTGAAATAGTCCCCCACACGTGTGCCCGCATATTGATTTGAAATTATAAGCAAATATTGGACCTTGGCGTGGAGCCAATGTCGAACGCTAAATTGTGGGGCGACCACGCGCTGCGATAGTGGCGGATTTTGGGCACGATACGTTGAACTGACCAGCATTAACAAGTACATATATAGTAAGGTCTGGAACTCAGTGCCGTCGATTAACTTTATCAGGGAAGTATAACCATAAGTAGACAAATAAAAGGAATAAATTTAAAAAAAGTTGAGCAGTTTTGCAGATGCAAAGATATAACCTAGGTAGTTTGTGACCGTGACTAACTAAAACAAGGATCATAATATTTGATTCTTGCATTCACTGCAGCTGTACTTAAGTAGCAGAAACTGATGGTGACTCTACATGCACGTAAATCGGTTAACATGATTCGGAATACACCGTAATTCACAGGTAATGTTCATGTTTGGCGTAGATAGAACGTTTATGGCTTATACTCTCCGATATTTGCTTACTTTACCGACGGCTGATTTCAATTTCCTGCAAGATTTACACAAAGAAACCTGTGCTTCGGGAAATAATTATTCTTATGGCTTCGGTGATAGAAATAATACAAAGCTCGGCTTTTAAGAAATATATTTCAATTTGGAGAAGTCGTAGTGATAGTGTAGAAGTTGAAATATTTAGTTATTTTCACGTAACAACAACCCGTGGACGTAAAAGCGTAACAATACAAACGAAAATAATCCTTAAATACTTTCAAAGTTAGAGACTAGTGCAAAAAGCAGCCTTAAAGATTATTTTACAAGCACCTAAATCGTGGAGTCCGCCTACATGTAGCGGTAGACCATTTTTAGCGATTTTAAGGTTAATAATACCTATTACAAAACTGGCTGTGCCGCCAAAAAATATTCTCTACGACATGGTCTACCTGTCTACGAAATTCCATCAAAATTCGCTAAGCGGGTTTAATGTATTTGGTAACTGTTGAAGTTTGTATCAAATGCAGAGTTTCTTGGTGGCTGTTCTTGTACTGACATTAATATATAAACGAATGACGTGTTCTTTTTATATTTCACTTTATGATTTACGCTTTTACTGAAAGCTTATATATTACATGAATCGTATTAATTTACTTGTGTTTATTATTGTTATAGTGCAACCTAATTGCTAGATCTAAGTATTGCGCTACTCCCCCCAATAACACAACAGTAACAAACATACAATCGTTCACAATTGAAGTACGTGAGTTTCGAAACATCTTTCAAAACTTAACAAACTTTATTCCACAAAGAAAGACAGGGTGAAAATCTGTTTATTAAAACCTTTGTACCTTCATCCAGTGGCAGTGAACCCGACGAGGATCTAATTTGAGCCGCGGCGGAAGTCTCGATATCATTGGCTGCGATTTTTTAATAATGCCCGGGTGGAGACGCTCCGATGTGCCGATATTTGTTGCTGGAAGTGCTGACTTTATGTTGGCGCATTTTTCAAACATAATAATAATACTAACTACCACACAAAACAACCACTTGACCTGGTCCCAAACTAGGATACCCTGTGCTATAGTAACCAGGCAAGGACGTCACAAACATGGAAATACACCCAGACTGAGGCCATTTGTACAAGTGTACGGCGGCCCCCGGTGGGAATCGAACCCACGACCTCTGTTTTGGTGGCTAAGCACCTTAACGGCTAGACCAACGAGTTATTTTTATGGTTTCTTCAAGGGTCTAAGAAAAAATAGGTAAGAATGTCTCAAGGCTTATGGGTCTAACCAAAAATATTTTCGGGGGACAAATAATACCTAGGTACGTGTTTAGTAAGCGTTAGTATAACAAAATAATCGACATAGCAAAAAAAAATTGGTTCGATTTCCGTGACAATTTATTAATTAAAGTTATCGAAATGTACGAAGCCCGTTATGACAGATGCACAAAATTGCATTTAACTTTGGATTTACTTGAACAAATACATAAAAAGACACATACTCTGGCATATTATTTAACGCTCGAAAGAAAAAAGAGATTTTGTAGCCCGAAAAGTTACTCATAGTTTAGATTTTTAATGTTTTTGATCTCAAACTAGGTTAGATTCTATTGTAGCTGTCAAAACAGGCTTCTTATATTTTGACGACTTTAGATCCTTCTCACATATATCTAAGTGACTCGAGAAAATATCGAAAACTAAATCTGATAAGTTTTTTTTATCAACCTAACTTGCTTTTTCCCCGTTTTGGAGACCAGAGCCTTGTTTAAAAACTAAGCCTTGTAGTTTTTGTAGTTTATTGCGACAATTCCTTGTACATTTCGTAGCTGGCTGGTACATTAATCGGCTATGCAAAGTACATCGAACTGTCATAATAAATCATTAACCGTAGTTTTATGAAACTGTTTTTTTATACGTGGCCTCTCTCTCTATATATACATCCACCGAGACCTTCTCTCAGAGAGAGAGTATGGGCTTAATTACCACGCATGCCCACTGCGGGTTGGCAATTTCAAGCGCGGTGGTATATCAATACATTAGAATCGCAGGGTTCCTCACGATATTTTCCTTCACATGTAAAAATGCAAAAAAAAAAGATTTTATTTTTTTAAGCTTTTCTATGTCCTCTGTGGTATAAATAACAATTATAATATCACTCCAATCTAACTCTGTGGCAAGTTCTCTGTTATGCTAACCGTACTTTACAAAAATGTAAGGATACGGCTAGCTCTTTGAAATATCGATGTAGTTTTGAAATGAACAGTTCTAAATATAGTTTATTAGATAACAATCTGCTAAACTGGCAGCAATGTAAAGTCAATATAACGCCCAATAATTACTGTCGTGACACTAACGATACAGGTCAGTGTGGGGTCACTGTTACTCTATGTTATTTACACACGTCAAGCCTTTTATAGTCTGAGCATTATGTCACCAATTGTGTTTGACTCTGTGTACTCTGTGTATTCTTTACGATGATAAATATTATTTGAATTTGATTTACGCCTAACACAGTCATACTGTAAAAGTCGATATTTCTAACATTGACTGCGACACAGCTCACGGCGCTTATTGCAGTACACTCAGCTTCCGAGTTCCGTTCCGCTGCTTATTGGCTCCAGCATTTTGTTTTTCCTCTCTCTGCCTTGCCTTCGCTTTTGCTAAATTACTACAGGTTAGAAAAACCAATTTTAAAGCACAGCCATTTTATGGTGCTTGGATTAAGACACTACACCGCTGTGCGTGCATGCAGCGACTAAGTCATTAATATTGATGAAGCGGTGGTCCTCATATGGGCCTCGTAAGAAAGCTCAAGGTCACGCAACGAGATATGGAAAGGGCTATGCTGGGAATTTCTCTACGAGATCGAATCAGAAATGATGAGATCCGTAAACAACCGAAAGTCGCCGACATAGCCCAGCGGATTAGTAAGTTGAAGTGGCAGTGGGCGGGGCACATAGCACGCAGAACTGATGGCCGATGGGGCCGAAAAGTTCTCGAATGGAGACCACATATCGGCAAGCGCGGCGTAGGACGACCAGCCACAAGATGGACAGATGACCTCATCAAAGTGGCAGGAAGACGCTGGATGCAAGCCGCTTCCAACCGGTTTTTTTGGAAATCTATGGAGGAGGCCTATGTTCAGCAGTGGACTTCTTGTGGCTTAATGATGAATATGGATTGTTACACCAAATTTAAGAAACTTGTAACATAAAAGTCATACGAGATTTTAACCAACGACCTCTGGCACGTAAGGCAACAATTCTACCGATACGCTATCACAATTTGTCACAAACTAGCAAACTGTAAACTATTTTTAATAGCTGTCAGTTGGCCAAAGTACATAAAAAACCACTGACCGCTGTTAACAGTTAGGTAATAAATCTATTTTTAGTATACGAGTAATCAGAGGTAAGACAACGTAATAGACATTATGTACAATATGACAATGAAAGCTTGTGTGCTAACACACGGCAATGGCCGGTTTTACAATAGACGACAACTGTAACTGCACGACATCGATGGACGAATATTGCCCTCGTTGGTCTGGCAGTTACACGCTTGTTCACCAAAACGGACGTCGTGGGTTCGATTCCCACTGGAGGGCGCTGTACGTGATTTGTAGAAATGGCCTCAGTTTGGGTGTATTTCCATGGTTGACAAGTCCTTGCCTGGTCACCATAACACAGAGTATCCCAGTTTGGGGCCATAACTAGATTGTATAGCGTGGAAGCTATTTATTACCTATTCATACAAAGTTCGCACAGTAAATGTATGAAACAACCATTGCGATGATCAGGCATTACAATCCAGAACTAGAATTTATTTGTATTTTCTTGATATCAAAGATTTAATATCGAGGGGTGAAAGGCTAATTGCTTTAAGCGACACCATGGGCGATATTGAGTTATATATATATTCGGAATCAGCAAATTTTTCTACGTCTTTTGAGCCGGGTTTTATGCCGATCTGAGCACTTTTTTGGCGCTTGAGGCAATTAGATTTGACGCTGATTTTTACACCGCTACTGACTCAAGTGACACAAAAAGTGCCTTTTTTTAAAACATGGTTGACTTGAGCTATGTTAAGATACTGTAGGTAGTTGGTTAACTCATTTTGCCTTTCTCGTATTTAAACTCAAATGGTTGTTAACGCTTTTTTGCTGTTTCTATACTAAAAGAAGATAGTAGTTTGAATCATTTAGCTTGCCCCAGAATACACAAACCCTTGTTATTTAAAGCAATTAGCCCGCCACAAAAAAAATATAAGCTTGTCGCTTGAGGCAATTAGCTCTCCACAAAAACATATGGGAAATGTCGTTTGAATCAAATAGCCCTCTCCAAAAATAAATAAAGTATGGCCTTTGAATCAATTAGATTTGCTCTATTTTATGTTAAGAGCAGTCATTTAAAGTATTTACCCTCTTCGAAAATTCAAGAGAGCAGGTCGTTTGAGATAATTATGGCCTACATTTTTTACAATAAACAGTCGCTTAATTCAAAAATTATTAATAGTGTTTGTACTTGAATCAATTATCCTGTTTTACAATTAGTAACGAACGTCTGTTCAGCAAATTCATTTTTCTATGACACTAGTTGAACGATGTCCTTTAAGACGTAGGTATAATCTTTGCGTTGCGCTTAGAACTTCTCGGGAATAAAGGGGCGCACGCGCGGGGGGCGCTTCAGTCATCGCCGAACCGTGACGGAGGCCGGACGCGCGCGTTGTTTTTGAGTCACGCGCAAGAATATTATTGGTAAATATTGTTACATAAACGCTTATATCGGTACACATTATACCTATTAATCAATAATTGGATTGAATTGTGAGTAATTTGATACAGAATGATAGAAAAAACGGTTGAGACTGATTTTGTAAAACCGCTAAGTAAAAAAAACTATGTTGAATGTTACTTATCTTAGCTTTGTTTAATTAAGTATCCTCAATTAAGATGTTAAATTTTTGATGCTGACTTTATGAACATTAAGCATAATTTATTGTTAAACGATATTTGTGCAAAGCATTTATCGACCTGATAGTTTTCTGTGATTTCTTATTAAGAACATAACTGACTGATTGTTACAGTATTAGTAGGTTATAATTATTAAAAATAATTATTAAAAATAATATTAGAAATGGTTAAGAAATTTCTTTAACTTCAATGTTTATCTAATTTTGATGATTTAATAAATAAACACTTTGTTCCTTTAACTTTATGTTTTATTCTCGCCAAACATCAACGAAAACTCATAAATCTCATAATGAATGCTGCTCCAATTTTGATGCGGTTACATTTTGGTTATGGATTCAACCGCCAAATTCAACCAAAGTTCAAAATTATGATGATTTAAGTCAACGAGATTAGAATAGTGATCATTGCTTAAGTCATTTTTCCTGTTTCTAAATAAGAATGGAACTGGTATTTCAACTAATTAGATGTAATCTATTTCACCTATAGCTAGGTAGTTCAATCAATTAGCTCTACTCGAAAACCACGACTCCGAGCTCCTTGACTTATTTAGTCCTCCACTAATCATGATAGTTGTTGTATCTTAAAGCATTTGGTCTTACTCCAAAAACAAGGGCAACCGTCGCTTAAGTCTTTTTGCCTTACCCTAAAAAAAAAGCATACGAGCATTTTGGACTCAAGCGACATTTATTTCTGTAACCCGTTGATCTATTTGATTGAAAACTACAATATCTGATGAAAAATTTAATTTCCAAAAGAACTGTATACTTAGAATCTAAATTAAACAAAAACCTGATTTACTACGATTTTTTTTTCTTTTTTCAAAACTTTAAAACGCTCTCCTCTAAAGTTCACAAAATGTCGCTTAAAGCAATTAGCCTTTCACCCCTCGATATACTTAAAGAAATAAAAATAAAATTTACTGATTTTCGAACTAAGCAAGTAAGTGAATCCGGAACCAAGTTAATAAATTTTATGATGGCGGGACGTTATCGGTTACGTTATCATCTAATGTAAAACCGGGCAATGTCGTAACACCGCGTGTTAGCTTAGCATACACATATCAGGCGAGGTAACAGATCACGTCAAGCCAATCGAGCTTTATGATCGGTGCGCCAGCGCAAACATACTATTGCGACCGAGGATGGAGGAAGATTTGAGGGCAAAAATACGCGTAGGTACGTAGATAAATACACGTCGTCTGTTTTTCCAGACATTTTTTGTTTTTCACAGAAGTTTTTCGTGACCTGGGTATCTGTAAAATTTGAGTCAACCGGCATTAAGTAAAGTAAGTAAAATGCATTTATTGCGACCAACATAACAGCAAATTTGACTAAAAATAATGAATTAGGTACTGATAAAGAACTTACAGCTGGCAACAAAAGGTGTGAGCTCAGTATGTGCCGCCAGAGACAAGACTTGTCTGCCTGTTGACTGCGCTGTTTTTCAGCACTCGCCTGCTTAAAACTAAGTACATCCTTATCCTAAATACAAACTAAATAAGTATGACATAATTGAGTTGTCCAGTGTTAGTTAAACACACTGCATTTTCAGCAGTCATCTGAAAGATTCTACTACTAATATTTTTGTTGATGAAGACCGGTATCTAGTGTATGTGCACGCATTGTGTGCGTGCGTGCGTGCGTGCGTGCTTGCATTCGTGCGTGCGTGCGTCCGTGCGTGTGTGCGTGCGTGCGTGTGTGCGTGCGTGCGTGTGTGCGTGCGTGCGTGCGTGCGTGCGTGCGTGCGTGTGTGTGTGTGTGTGTGTGTGTGTGTGTGTGTGTGTGTGTGTGTGTGTGTGTAACAGGTAAACACTTCACATCTTACTCCGTCTTCGTTTACCATCACGCGTGTCTGGGGTCAAGTGTCAACCTGTCCCAATTAAAAGAAAAAAATATAAGTTTAAAGATAAAGTATAAGTTTAGCAATCTGATTTGTAAGTACGAGATTACATCGTATTTTGTTTAGAAGTTCGCAATTTTGTTCAACAATTTGTTAACTTCACTACCACGCGCGTGTCCAACGCGGATTGGCAATTTCAAGCGCTGAGGTAAGTAAACACCTCAGGCACTCAGGTTTCCTCACGAAACCCTTGTCTTTTTTTATTCAACATTAATTAAAAGAGACAAAATTTTTGGTATGTTTTCCACACGTTTTTCTCTGTTGAGTGCGGTGATTTCCACAACTTATTACTTGGTGCGTGTGAGAACACATTCACCTAACCGAAGTTACAGCAATCAAAGGGCGGATACCAGACACACGTGCGTGTATCTCCGGAGGTGTACGCGGCTATAAATAGGCCGATGTGAACGCCTCTTTACGAGCCACTCCGTTCGTGAGTACTTAGCTCTACAATACAAGACTGTCCATAATGTTGTGTGTATAGATTGGTGACCCGACTGATATGTTAACACTTCAATTATGGTTTGTGTCTTTTTTTAGCCTATGCACATCCCACTGCAGGGCACAGGCTTTCTCTCAGAGACAGAGTATGAGCTTAATTACCACGCGTGCCCACCGCGGCTTGGCAATTTCAAGCGCTGAGGTGTGTAAACAACTTAGACACTCAGGTTTCATCACGATGTTTGTCTTCGCCGTCAGTGAGTGGTATCGCTACTAGAACTTCGCAAATGTACTCAACCTAGAAAATAAAGTCATTGGAACTTTCTGGGATTCGTACCCATGACTTCCCGAATTGTGAAGCCGGTATTCTACCGCTGCGCTGCCACCGGTTTGTGTTGGACACAAACTTTTGTTCTGTGTTTTTGTGTGTTTTTTCTGATATTGATATTTTTAGAAATGTCAGTATTTCCAACTACAAATACAAAAATCTTTACTGTCATAAAAGTGTACAAAGATAGTGCCAGATACGCAAATTTTAATTCAAATTGCGATTTATAAACTCTATTCGTGAATGAATACTTCAAATTAAGGAAATTTTAATTCACGTAATAATACATGAAGTTATGTAACTTCACTGAACTTCAACAAACTGTTATGTAACTATTAAGACGAAAGTTATACAATAAGACGACCTATCGAATGCAAAGTAAGCCTTCTATCGACCGCTATTATGACCAATAGGCAATGAAACAGTGTTGTTGTATAGCAATAGCAATGTTCTTTTGGGGTAACTTTTCAAGCACAAATTAAGGTTGTAAGTAAATCGTAAGCAAGCCAACTCTTCCATGAAGTGGCCAATCTCTCATCGCAGGCGTAAAGCCAAAGGCGGATTGTTTACAGAGAAGCAGTCATAAAACCGATCACTCTCGAGTTGTCTCGACAGTACAAAGCTTCCATAGACATCAGTGGCAACAGATCTGGTACATCACCCATCATAGTAACAGTACTTAAGAGAAGGTAACCAGTAAGTGAAGTGATAGCGCGGGATTGCTAGCCGTTAACTGCCTGTAAAATCGGACCACCCACAAGATATAAGGCACAAAGTGCTGCATACTCCACAGGGAGTGAAACCAAACATGGCGTGTGAACTACCTACGCGTAACTTCATACCACCTATGCGTAAAATGCTTTGAAATGTAGGTTTGTAAAGCACGCATTTGTAAAGCCGCGCGGAGCCAACTTTTCAGCTAACTTTGTTAGCAAGACTCTTATGGCGTTATTTTACTGCGATAGAAATGTCTACACTTGGTTGTGCAGTCTGGGCACACTTGATGAAGGTACATGGGGGCAAATAGTACGCACAAAAGGATCGACACTAGTGTACCTACTAGTAGAAATAAGTTTTGTTGATTGTACCCAAAGGGTAAGGGACCCTATTAATAAGACTCCGCTGTCCGTCCGTCCATCTGTCACCAGGCTGTATCTCATTAACCGTGATAATAAGACAGTAGAAATTTTCACAGATGACGTGTTTCTCTTGCCGCTATAGTGAGAAATTAATATAATAAAAACAGAATAAAATAAATATTTAAGAAAAGCTCCCATACAACAAACGTGATTTTTTTGCCGGTTTTTGCTCGATTTTAATACCGTTAACATGTAGACGCTTGAAATATTAAAATTTTGTATAGATAATGGTACGGAACCCTTCGTGCTCGAGTCTGACGCGCACTTGGCCAGTTATTTGTATAGCCTGTATACGTCCTACTACAGGGGACCAGTCTTCTCTCAGAGACAGAGTATGAGCTTAAGTACCACGCGTGTCCTCCACGGATTGGCAATATTAAGCGCTGAGGTACATATGTGAAAACCTCAGATACTGGTGTTCGGAAACAACTGGCTCATACATTTGCATTAGCATTGAGCAGGATACTTGGTACAGAAGAGCTGATTTTTTTTTGCTGGTTTTAGAGTTGTAATAATTGTTTGTAGAATTGACGAGTAGAATAATCCACTTAAATCTCAATAAATTGATCTTTTTAGAACGCGCTTTGGAATCAAATACCTACAGTTTAAGTATTCACCGTGCTGCCACCCAAATTGCTCAGTACTGTATAGCGTTATCCGGATGCATACCTCAGCCTATTGCTTCTAAGAAGGCCGGGGCTGAAGTGGAGCGCCCATCCGGCGCGGCTCCTGTTAGAGGATTCACGCGTGATTTACTGGCGACACGCCTCCAGGCCAAATCCTGTCGGTGGGTGACCTTGGGCTGGAGAATTTCCTTTGAAAGTGTGTTAGTTTCTTCCGTGTTTACTGGTTACGTTGCTGTGCTAGATGAATTAGACGACAGACAAGTAACGCATAGGTTGATGCTTGGATCAAAAGGTGGAAGTCTAATATGGACTTGGACTATGAAAAGTGTACAAGTACAAAAAGTGGACCATTAGAGCTTATAAGGACAGACTTAGACTTAGCTTTTGTCTATTCTAATGTCTCTTGCTAGCCTACGGAACTTTACATTCGCCTTTTCGTTTAACACTAGACAAAAGCCGAGTGCACGCATGGCAGCGTTATTGGTATCTTTCTTCATTTCAATCTTCATCTGAAAGTGTAATGGAAACAAAGACGTGAATAAATGACAATGAGTATTGATAGATATACCTAGCTAAGTTTTCATGCACGGATGACTCAGTTTCGTCGACGCGTTCTTTGTGCTGGCCCTTTGTGCTTATTTCTGACGGGCACCAGGTATGCCGCGCATACCTCAGCCTCCTGCCCTCACGACAGCTGACTCACGGATATTTTGGGAACCCTTCGACTCACAATCTGGTCCCTTTAACTTCATACTTCAAGTTTTATCCTTGAGATGACCAAAAGTATTACCGTACGGTGACGGCACGGTATAGGTGTAGAAGCTCTTTGTCTGTTTTTGTTCGTTTGTCATCTGAATTCCGGATTAAAGTCAACATGAGTCTGCGTTTATCTTTATCTTAGGAAGGAGTTGAAGAGTTTTTAGTCAGCTTTGTGTCTCTTTGCGTGGCTACTGCTTCATGTCATAGAGGTTTTTGTTTACTTTGTAATTTATGCAACCTGTCTCGGATGACAAAATCAAGTATTTTATAATAATTTATTATTCTACGAATATAAACAGCTCGATCACCGGTGCCAAAAGTACGCTTCGCCCAAACCCCAAATATTATCTTCGGGCATTCCTTTCCACTTATTCGACCTGGGAAACCACTCTTAATTCCATGCGGGGTGCATGCACCGAAATATGTCTATTTCAGTAATAATACCCGCGTGTCTCAATCAATGTCGGCGAACAGCGCACGCGCATCCGGTCCGGCGTTTATAGCACACCTGCGCTGGGACATCCTCGGGAAGGATTTACTGCTTTGAATTTTGCCTATCTTTCAGCTACGTCTAGATCTAGGGCGACTGCTCCTGATCTAGACGGAGATATTTAACTGCGCGCGACTAACAATGCGCTCTAACTCGAAGTAGTGGCAGCGCATCGGTAGAACATTGGCCTCATTTTTGATAGGTCCTGGGTTCAATACCAGCCAGTAGCAAATGACTTTTTCTCAAAATTTTTTGTAATGGTTTTGTATGCACATATTTTGGTATCATGATTTTATTTTAGCGTTTTCATGTCATGTAATCTTTATAACTTTTGTCTGTAATACTGTTTTGCGTATCTAATAAATAAATAAAATAAGTTACGTACGTTTGTGAATTTGTAGTAGGAACTCCTCGTTAACCGTGAACGAAAACGTCTTGAGGAAACTCGAGTGTTTGACATGTTCACTGTTCATTTTATACATACCTTTAGTGCTTGAAAACGATAATTTGGGTGAGTTTAAGTCCATACTTCCTGTGTCTCTCTAACAGAAGCTATGTTCTCACCAGTGATACATTTGAAGGCTTGATTTGTACAAATGACTTCAGTCTGGGCATATTGCCATGTTTCTCATGTTTACCATAGTACTAGGTATCCTAGTTTGGGTCCGGGACAAGTAACAATTTGCAAATTGGAAAGTCACACAACTTTTTTCGTGATTATCAAAACACTGCCGATTTTGAACTTGGTAAGAACTTGGTAAGTTCTTATATATGTACCACGTACCTATTTTTTGGGACGTGAATTTGAACAGTTTTTCTAAATTTATGTTGTGGGATAGGCTACATAAAAAAAACCCCCGTAGTGTGCTACATTGATGCACTGGCTGGATAGACTTTAGTTTTTTCTCTAAACCAGTAGCTGTCACCGCTCCGGGCACGTTAACATGTTCTGAAAACACGAATTGAGGTGTTCCCAGTATTTCGGACTCTGGTTTAAACCTAAATAGCCGCATGTGTCGAAACCGAATCCCCTGCCGGAACTACCGTCATCACCTCAGTGTCAGGTGTCGGCGGGACGTGCGAAAACTACAACTAATGCAATATACTAATATTTTTTCGTACCACGATGCGCTGGAGTCGACTGGTCTAGTGATGTAGACGTACATTGCTTGTCATCATAAGCAGCCTAAATACGTCCCACTGTAGGGCACAGGCCTTCTCTCAGAGAGAGAGTATGGGCTTAATCACCACGCATGCTCTCCGTGGATTGGCGATTTCAAGCGCTGAGGTATGTGAATAACTCAGACACCCAGGTTTCCTCACGATATTTTCCTTCACCGTTAGCGAGTGGCATTGCTATTATAACTTCACAAAATGTACATAACTTAGAAAACAAAGTCATAGGTACATGCCCGCACTGGGAATCGAACCTGGGTCTCCCGCTTCTGAGTCCAATGTTCTACCCACTAGGCTATTTACAATTCAGAACTAGCACATTGCTTGTGCTAGTTCTGAATTGTACTTACAAATAATACTGTGTGTTCTTGTTGGAGATGCACAGACCTTTCAACGCTTAGTTAGGAAAATTAAAAAGTTGCGGGTGGATTTAATATCTTGAAATAGTTTTGAGCGGGTTGGCAGAAGTGGCGCGTCTCAAGGAAGGGCTTTGTCCAGTGGACTAATATGAACTGATGCATTGGTTTTAAATTACAAGGCAACCAAATGAAGAACATGAAAATACAAGGGAACTGAATGAAGAATAAGGATAGCTAGAATAAATGCCTGATCCTATAATCTGGTCGGGTCTTATACCAATACCCGTACGCGATCCTCTGTTGCACCTTCTCCAAGAGGGAGAATTATTGTTCTAATCACCAACTTAGGCTGGCTTAGTGATAGCAGAACTTCACCTCGAACAAAGAAGCAAATCACGCAACGCATTTCAAAACGCGCAGTTTCCCCGCAGCGTCTGTCTTAGAGGCGACAAATCTGGCAGTCGGACTGACAGGTGTACATTTGCGCGTCCAAAGAAGCGTGTCAACGGCGCATTTGTAAACCTGGTGTTTAATTTGCACGTTATTTACATGGTCGAGCGGTCCCGAAGGCAGGTCCTCACTCACCGCGCGCATTCCCGGCGTCTTTTGGCTCCGCGCGCCGATACCGTTCCTTATTTACTTGGCAAACATGTCACCTGCTGATGGAGATCGCGTAGCTCCGTCCTCCTACGGAATCGCTACATATGCATCGGCCCAACGCTGCAACACTGTTGTTGTGAGTGAATTTGGTTTGGCAACTGCATGTATTTCATTGCGTCCGAGAAAACCGTGCATCCGTTCGGAGATTCCCGGGAAAATGTGATCTTAAATGAATTGATATCTCAGGATATCCTAACATTATGCTCTTATAAATAAACACATGCGCTGCTCTTTGCTCCAACTCCAACTTTCAATTAGTCTAAAGTCTCGTATCCTTTTGGACGAACCAAAGAGCCGTGTAGAGCGTCGTTGGCGGCGTGTTCCTCTTTACGTGTCGAAGTAGTGACACCGGTGTTTGCGGCAGATCAAAGCGAGCGCCGGGGCGTGTCCGATCGTCTCCCGACCGGTTGGGCCGACGCGGCCTATATTTAGCGCACAGGTAACAAGAATGCGTCTCTGAAACGCCACACTTCCGCTCGTAAAGGCACGCGCGTTAGAGTTAAGCAATACGCGGATGCTCTAATAGACTTTTTGTCTGTGAAGCACTTACTTGCTGAGTTTCTTGCACTGATGCTTGGGTAGCGAAGTAGGTATATTCAGGTGTGATTGGTCACTAAACATTCTGACACGATCCGAGGCCCGTGGTACGTCTAATAGAATCTTATGTAGATATTAATTGCCACTAATTCTTCTTCTTCGCTGATTCGAATTAATTGTCATGTAGTGTGGGCAAAGGCGCAATTATTGTTAGACAATTATGGATATAGCATATTATGTATATCCAGCATGACGGTCTCCGACGTAACAAAAATACTTAAGTAGGTATAAGTTTTATATAACTTTGGACTTCGCATCCACGTAATAAGACGATTTACACAACGTCCAGTGGCACCTTTATTTACAGTAGATGGGTGAAGGGACCACTAGGACTCGGATAAGATGTAAAGTGCTTAACTAAAATATAAAAAAATGTCTATCTATACAGCCCATAAAAGACGCCTACTGTTGGGCACAGGCCTCTTCCCCGTCACGCCAACCTCGCCGGGCCCCTGCTAATTTTGGGCAATGAAAAAATAGGAAAAAAAAATTTTTTTTTGGAAATCAACATATCAAGAGATTGAAGAGCTATTTAGATTTAGGATGACTATAGTGTAAGTATCACAAACAGCCCAAGAATAGTTGGTCCCGAACAATCCACGATCAGTGGGCGCGGCGTACCGGATTCAATTAGTGCTAATGTACGGATGACAATAAATTGCACTGAGTGCCGTTAATTGTCGCTAGTATTATTTTTTTGTCTGTGTAATTTACCGGCTAAAATAACCGCGCCATGGCGGAGGTGCGCGCATATTTTATCAGTTTTACGCTGATGGCTCGGAGGTGGCACAAAAGAGTGCGAAACAGAAAGTCTGCTTTACAAGTATAGACACACACGCACGCACGCACGCACGCACGCACCCACACACACACACACACACACACACACACACACACACACACATACACACACACACACACACACACACACACACAAACACACACACACACACACACACAAACACACACACACACACACACATACACACACAAACACACACACAGATTTAATTTAATATTTATGCATTCTTCACTGTCTCCTCTAAACAGTGTTTTAAAACTTAATTTTATTATAACCTTAATAGTAATATTAATTTGAGACTATTTCCTAACCGTCGCCTAAGTTAAAATGCTAAACCTACTTGACCAGTCCCCCACTATACAGACTTATAGTCTAGTGTGGGGGTCGCCGGTAAACATTGTCGTTTTATTCTTAACATAAACCAATTTATTTTCAACCTTCTCATACCCTTTGTAACTTGTGTAAAGTGGTTTTTAAAATAAATATTTTTATGTTTTATGTTATGTTTCAATAATAACAGGAATAGCTTATTTCACACACAATCACTTACAATGGTTACAAACTAGGAAGCCTTGTGCTATGGTAATAAAAGAGAGCCGAGACAAGCACAACGATGGTGACAAGACAAACATGGACTGAGGTAATTATTACAAATCAAGTTCGATGACCTCGATTGAACGTCGATCCTATGACCTCTGTTTTATAATATCCTACTGGAGGATCCGTGCAACGGCAAGAGACCGTGAGAGGACTGCACCTATCAGAGAGCTGCTCTCTGATGGGTTTAGGCTTTCATCATCCTACCGCAGCTGCAGCGGTTGGCTGATGATGATAGCCCAATGTTAAGCCAAAGAGAAAAAGGAGGTGTAAGCGTACAAACGTAACAGTTTAAAAAAACGATTTTACTCACTAGAAAGTGCACACCAGTGAAATTTCATCATTTGGGGATCTTGAAACGAATCTTCTGTCACTTTTCGGTTGAGGAGAGGTAGCCTTTCTCTTTATGCGCACTCCACGTGGTGCGATACGTCCGAAAAGCAATAAAAGTAAGTGGAGGAAACATTTACATGCAACATTAAAACGTCTGTAGTTACAATTTATTTGTTATGACTCTAAGAAACTTGTGATTCTATTTTGATAATTTTAATCCCCGTGCTTCGATCGCTGTAGGTACACTCGCTGTAGGACAGGTGGCCCGAGGCCGCTCTTATGCGGTCGCCGTAAAGGTTATTTTAATTTGATGAGAAACCAAAGCAGCTTAGTTAGCTCCGTACGTCGGTTCGCGCGATATACGAGGTGTCGCGTTCCGAACCGAACGTCCACCGCAACAGCCCGATTGTTGTGATTTGGGGATTTGCACCAAGTTTGTTTTACACAACGCATTCTTATTTATTACATTTTGGACTCCGCGAATTGCCGTTCGTTTGTTGCCAACAATAACAGGTTGTTGATAATACCAACCCACTTTTAAGACGTAAGCCGAATTAATTGCACCTCGCAACATTCCTCTGCTATTTATGTCACGCGCATGGCACTCTATGTTCTTAGCAACTAAAAGAGTCGACGGAAAAACGTGCTATTTTTGCAAGCGCCAACCGAAAACGGCTAAGCACTTCACAAGTACTAATTTAGTAAAACGTAGGAGTACGGAGCCGCGGAAGCGCCCTCGTCTCATTAGCATCTTAATCCGTGTCGGTGCAGTCCCGGAGTGGGTAAATAAAAACCTAATCTAAATGCCATTAAAACTAGATGCGCCCACAGGAGATTTAAGACCTGGCGCGGCAACCTCGCCAAACTCAATACCGGGAACACGGGAAACGTCCCAATTTATAGCGAACGCTTCGCGGCAAGGACAAAGTTTTGGCTCCTTACTTCGAGCAAATAAACTTTACGCATGACCTTTACGAAAGATTTACGTATCCAGTCGGAGGTACTACTATTTGAGAACTGAAAAAAGTACTTTTACGACTGAGGAGAGATCATAAAGGAGCGGCCGGTTCCACGTACGCGGCCATATATTTGCCGTGTGATTTATGAGCGCGACATTATATTTAGTGCATCGGCGCGACTCACCTTGCGCATACAAGAGGAAGTCTAGAAAGTCCACTCACTCTCATCGGACTAGTCACAAGACCAGAAACCGCAGTATTCAATTACTCTGTTATCTACGTAATAGAGTTATATACTGTGGTATAAACTTTATTCTACCAACAGACTTACTGTATGTCTCATATTGTCGGCGAGTCTCGCAAAAACAAACAGACAATCTCTGAACAATGCATTTGTTACCTCGACCTGTCGCGGCAGACTAGAACAAACTTATTTTCTCTCCTGGTACACTTTGGAAAAAGGCCTACATCTTGTCTTAATATTTAGACATCCTCTAACTAAGTAAGTCCTTATTGCCTTCCTTGCGATCGACTCTACGTTACGTGACAGTTACGAGCACTTCGGATCAAAGAACTGGCCCACTTCTTGGATGTAGCAGATAATTAGCTCTCTATTCTGGTCTAGTAGAGACTGAAGTCTGCGGCAGGCGTGTACTGTCAGTCGTCCCGTATGATGTACGGCTGAGTCGCACCGCTAAATTGTTCGCGGTGATCCTAAACGCTAAACGCTCTGACGAATTGTTGCGTCTATATTGTGGAGTGGAGACGTTACACTAATAGGTGTGTTATTCCAGCCGCATTAGACTCGTACACTTTGGCTCGATTGCGTTTTACTTGGAGGCTCTGGCTGGACTGTAGGTACTGCAGCATAACGGCAGTAGTAAAGTGTCTATTTCCAAGCACTGCATTGTTGCCAGCATTCCTAAGCGAAGATTTATACCGCCAAAGCACCACTTAACAAGGTACAATAAATACCTAAGACGGACAGTGCGTCGTAAACCCTATATTCACGCTAGTTCCGGGTGTGGGGCAGACCGCACGGTATTCGGGCTAGCACTAAAGTGTAGCACGCGCTATAAAGCACGCCTTGATGTCTGCCCACCCAGCGCACGCGCCGCGTGAAGATAATTAATGGGCGCTGTTTATGATATTGCTGTTACGCATTGCACATGCGCCATACTACCACCGCACGGATCACCCAGCACATTTTCTATCATGCATATCCATCACAAAGAGCCTATTTAATACGCATCCCATTCAGAGAGAGCCCATGGGTCTTAATATCTTGGACACTGATGTCGTTCCATTGATGGTTGCAAAGGCTATCGCCAAGATTATGTAAATAATTCAAGAGTATGACTGCAAATTTAGGTACAATGTAGAGGTGTCCACACCAAATAATAGCATTTAGGGGGTTGAACAGAGATGCTAATAGGCACATCCGTAGGTTTGCCCTCGTTACCCAATGCCTGACCCCCGGGTAGTGCCAAAAGGGAACCGTCAGAGTAGGCCTACGCCTTAGCTAGTAACCACCCATCAGACAAATACACGCGGTTATCGCAGACCTGTGACGCACAGAAAAGACGTAGGGCGAGGGCGTGGAAGAGACGCGTCGTCTTTCCAATTCACTTTCATACAAAATGTTCTGAAGGGACGGGTCGAAGCCCACGAGGGTGCGAACTCTATATAACGCGTCGCGTCTTCTCATCGGCCTCGTCCCACGTCCTTTCTGTATGCCCCATTGTCACTCACCATCAGAGCGTTGATTGGGTTAGTGCATCATAATATTACTATTCGTCCTTTGCAGATAAAAAATTATAATTATACGTAGTTAGTAAATGACTTAAACTGTGAGTGATACCAAACGAAACAACTTCAGATAGTATTTTACATACACCTTTATATTATACAGGCTATTTACCTTATTATTTAGTACCTTCAGGATGCTGTTTGGACTGCGACAAGCTTTACTCGGTATGGAAGCCACCCGTTTGATAACGACAAAGCAGTCAATTCGAGCTTCGGCAACGTTTCCGAAAAACAGTTTTTTTAAATATTTATTCTTATTTTTAATCTAGCCCCAGGTAAGACAAAAGCCAACCAGGAGCCGGTTTTACAATCAATGCCGTGGTGGGCTCGCGAGGCTCGCGATTAAGCCCCTACCTTCTCTCGGAGAGGAGCGTGTCTCAATTTTAATAAATAATGAGATGTGATAGAGAAGCCCAAAAACATAATCGGAGTAAGGTGCGCCGTGTGCGAGTGTCAGGCCGGAAATACGTGCCCCAGGCGAGCCACTTCCGGCTGATAAGTGGGTGTCTCTGACCCAATTTCCGGTTTTCACATTTCATAGATCCCGTGCATGATAATTTCGGATTTGCGTGGAAAACTTCGCCCCGTCCCCATCTGGCCAGTTTATCTTGACCGAGGAAGATCTCGCGCACATAAGCCAAGAAAAATAGTCGGAAAGAATTTTTAAGGCTGTTTCTTTTTTTCTTAGTTTATTTACCTGTAATCCGTTCCCTCCTGAGACTATCAAATTATATGTATTATGTATCGCAAGATATCGTCATTAATGAGCTGGCTGAACAAGTAAGAAGTACGTTTGCTATTTAATTGCCTAACGTAGTCTGGTATTTTATCTGTGTTTGAAGTAAAGTGCAGGTCATCCTATTTTGAGATTTGGTTTTCATAAAACTACAATTCATTTTATTTTATTGGGATTAAAAACAGTTGGTGGTACATTATAGTATTAGTATAAATCAGACTTAATTAAATAATGCAAATGTAGGTACGAGTACTACCCATCACTTCTTAATCCACGGATAAGAATACAAACGATGTACAATGCGTAGACGATGAGTACAATTAGTCTTCACATAACAAAATAACTTGAACTCGCGCCTATATTCCGGAGGGGTAGACAGATACAAGGGAATTAGTCTTCCTACTGTACTCGTTAATTTATCAATAATCATTATATGACACACCAATTGCGTGAAACTTACGTTCAACGTTGAAAGAAATGCCTGGTTTTGCTGTGTATCGAGGTCGATATAAAGATCATTCTAACCACCTGGTCTACAAAGTGGCCTCTGTAGTCTGGCCCGTGTCTGGAGATCAAAGCGTCTTTGTTTCGGCTCATTTATTATTGGTGTGGGAGCTAGCAATAGATTGACCAGAATAGACGGTCGCACAAGTAACTGGCCCCTTACCTGGACAATTTCTGATCGTGGTAATCCAGATTAAAATCAGAATTCTCAAATTGGCCAAAGACAAGCATGAATGCTAACGACCAAAGGAGAGCTCTCTGCCCAGCAGCAGGACACAATCATGGCTACAAAAAAAGTATCAGCTTTTGGAGGGGTCATTTATGCCTGTTACGCACTGGCATATACAAATCGCAGCCAAATGTTGTAGGTTTTGTATAGTATAATAGTAAGCGTTATGGAAAAAAACTGCCACATGAGTAAACAACTAAACTCACTTCATGCTCTACTTAATTCCTTTATCTAGACAAGATAGCATAATTTATTAAAAAACTACCTTAGCTACAACTACAACAACATCATTAGGTATTAGAAATTCGTGGGTACGGTCTTTTCTCATCAAAAATCTCTATCAAGTACTTATTGTGTCGTTCGTATATTTGGAGGTTAAAAAGTATCACTATTCACGATAGATTCCCTTCTTCTAATCAAATTATCCAAGACACCTCACTCCTAAACTAACACAACATCCGCCGGTGTGATTGAACAAATAAACGGTCGCTGAGAGCGAATTATCTAAGTAGCTCGTGAGCCGTCTAGGTAATAAGTTTGTCGAATTGTCACCGACTTCAAAGGGTTATTAATTTACCAGCGGCCAAGGGAGATCTGGCCAACTTTGATCTTCAGCTGGGCTGGGGCCGTCCAGCTGTTTGCTAAGTTATGTAGTCGCTAGGCTAATCTCTGCTATGACGGTGGATGGACACTTGGGCATTTCCTCTGGTTGCTTCTTCGCTCTACGCTTCTTAAGCAGTAACTCATTACGGTGGACTTAAATTCATGAATTCAAAGTCTAATGGTCGTTTGTCGTGACCAGTTTCTTTGGTTCTATAAGCATAGTGCTAATATCCTTCAAGATCTAGGATTATAGTGACAAGAATTGAGAAAGGAAAGTTGCGTTGGTTTGGACATGTGGAGAGGATGAAGGAAGAAAGATTGACAAAACCAATATATCGAGCGAATGTGGATGGAAGGGCCGGTAAGGGACGACCCAGACGGACATACTTCGACCAAATAGGGGATGTATTAACAAAGGGCAAGATAAAAAGTACCCGAAACCGGCGTGCGTGCATGCAACGACTAATTAATGTTGAGGAAGTGATCTGTCAGGATCGTAGCAAGTGGCAGTCCCTGGTAGCCTACCCCTCTGGGATACAGGCGTGAGTTTATGTTATGTTATGTTATCTAGGAACCTGTGTGTATATTTTACATTAACACTGCCTCCATGAACTAAAAGATAATCATAATCAGAGTTCCGTTCTCTATCTCTGAAAGTCTTCATCAGGTCTTCATCAAATTAAAATGAAAGCCAATGAGACGTCATACCTATGCAAAAAAAAGGATTGTTGACTCTAACTGACGTTTTTCAGGAATGGCACATTTTATATACGTTACTATACATTCCGTATACTTTAAACTGCAGGGAACAGGACTTCTTTTAGACAAATTGTATGGTATGGATATGGTTATGGTAATGATTAATCAATAACAGATTGAAAAGGGAAAATGGGTTAGCTATTTATTCAGCTGCACAAACGTCGCTGCAGAAATATACAACAAAAATCACACGCAAACCCATTTGTAGGAAGAAAAAAAAAGCGAGGCAATTTCAACGGTTCGGATGGATATAAGCATCAGTGGGAAAACGAGAAAAGGTGTGCGAAAACAATAGGTGTCCGCGGGCGCTCGCCGCCTCAATCTGTCACCTGTCAGGTGTCAGCCGTCTGCCCCGCCCCGCCGCTGCTGCTGGCCAGGTATTTTGCGAAAAAAGTTTTTGCAGGAAAAGAAAAAATACATCATGGTTGATTTGAAAATACTGGCAACTCATTTGCTGCCAGTAATGTCACGGCGGCGTACCGTGCCAGTACCGTGTGGCGTCGTAATAAGAATAGCGTCACTCCATTTCCTTCCGTATATGTCGTAGAAGGCGACTAAGGAAATACATTACCAGGAGATGGGCAGCAGCGTCTTCCTGAGATTCCAACAGCATACTGCGATCGAAAACCGCCTGCCAAGCGTGGCGATTATGGCAAAGCCCTTCATGGTTAGGAAAACCATGAAAGAGGCCTGTGTCCTGCAGTGCGCGTCGGGTGGCTGGTGATGATGATGATGAATGTCACGGCAACGAAAGAAAATTAAACAAAAGTTCTTCTCCATAGAGGCTATAAAATGAAATAAAAGCCCAGTGCGTCTTCAAGACTATATAAGGAATAAAATTGAGAATTTTTATATTTTAACACAGTGATGTTGTATACGTTCCACTGCAGAAGACGGGCCTCCTCTTGTAGAGCGATTATTAGCTTAAATGAAACGCGTGCGTATCGCGGATGGGGCGATTTCAATCGATTAAATGTGTGAATACCTTAGATACTCAGTTAAACAAATATATCATTGTATACGTATGTTTTACAAATAAATGAATCTTATCTCATCTAAAAATAAATAATGAGTAGCAGAAGTACATAAACTAAGCAGTAGTACCAAATGGGGTAAGGCTGTCTGGCACCACTTTCGTACCTAAATGGCGCTTAAGTGCCACATCACTAAAGATTTTCATACAAGAGTCTATTCAAATGGCGATTTAAGTAATATTTAAGAAGAAAGCGAGTTGGCCAATTTAGTAGGTAAACTTACCTCTGCGGGGTGAGTAAACGGTGCTTTGTCGACTATTTTCCTAACCAAGAATGTGCTTTAGATTGATTTGTCGTGCACTTGGAATATAGACCTAAATTTAAAGAACCATAAACGTATTTTGAGAAAGTTCCTCCCCCCTTTGTTCATTCTTGAGCGACTACAAGGCACCGTGAAGCAAATCCTGAAGCCACAGAAGTTTCTTTCCGAGAAGAAAACAGAAAGTTCCGTCCTTTCAGAGTAGACAGATAGAGATAATAAGTAATTCACAAGAGAGTAACTTATCTTTAAAGTACATTTTGCTGTTTTATCACCAAGAGTGAAATCTTCCCAACTAGTACTAATCAAACAATTAACCTGTATTTGTTTTTGTTATAGTTTCACCATTTCCGTCATTCTGTCTGTCTGTCCGCGTCGTGGCAAATTTGGCATCATCATCATAAATATTAATCACGCCGACAAAACGGTAGAATAAAATCTTTAAAAAAGTTTTTTTTTATTATACTCCCGTGAATTAGGCATGCCCTTATCGCCTACATCACATATTTTTTTTTAATTTAGGGTTCCATTTGTGTAATGTTAAGCTTCAAAGCGCAAATTTTTGTCCGAGTAGGGCGTCCGCCCCCCCCCCTCTCTCCTGGCTAAGCGGTTGATTGTCGAAATGTGCGAAAAATTAGGGTAGTAGCATCCTGACTAATATTGTAAACGCGAAAGTTTGCATGTATGGATGGATGTTTGTTACTCTTTCACGCAGAAACGGCTGAACGGATTCGGATGAAATTTTGCACAGAGATAGATAATAGTCTGGATTAGCACATAAATTATCACGCGAACAAAGTCGCGGTCAACAGCTTGTATATAATAAACTTAAAATATAAACTACCTATCATGGCTAAGTAGGCTTTACAAGTTAACGACTAATAGGCGACCAACTTATAAAAGGTAAACTTCGTACAAAATTCATCGAAAATTACGTTAATGAAGTTGCATAAAAACCCCTCTTTCTACGGAACGGCCGGTTTTCCAATTGCTTGAACACAACTAAGAAATAAGTCCATTATTAACTTAATTCCGGAATTACTTACTTAATTTTTTGTCGGAAGAGTCCGACCAGGTTTCACCCAGGTTTCAATCGACGACGCGAGCTCAGTCTCTACTCACTATGATTAGGTAAGCTCTGCAAATCACAGCGAATACTGATCAGACTCGGGCTACAAAAAATCAAATAATTCCGGAATCTCCGTTTGTTTTCCATCCACTACCCGCTGGCCATCTGTGCCATCTACCGCCAGCAAGTAACCCACCTATTGAGTTTTTATTTAGAACGCATCGCGTCGTGTAAATTTAGCCTTGGAATGTGGGTAACCGTCGCGGCGCGGTCGGTTTATGCTGTACCTGGCGCTATTCCGGGACCACAATGGGCCTTTCGATCGACTGAACAGATTTAGATGAGGTGTATCTGATGATTGCATCGACTGAAATAACGCGTGGTGGTTAAGGTCATACTCTCTTTGTGCTCTTTGTGAGAGAAGGTCTCTGTGGGACATAGATAATATGGGCCACTGAATGTTATATAATATAGAATAATATAATATAATATAATATAATATAATATAATATAATATAATATAATATAATATAATATAATATAATATAATATAATATAATATAATATAATATAATATAATATAATATAATATAATATAATATAATATAATATAATATAATATAATATAATATAATATAATATAATATAATATAATATAATATAATATAATATAATATATATTATATTACACGAACAAACCAACGAACATCATTTTGCTGTCCGTCCGTCCGTCTGTCTGTTAAGACCCTTTATCTCGGGAACGCGTAAAGGTATCGAGTTAAAATTTAAACCATATACTCAACTACACTCCCTTAAAGCTGTAAAAATATCTAACTTCTAAGTTTATGCCGCAAAAAAACGTTTATTTCGACTCTCTCAAGGGAATCAAAATTTATACACAAATTTATATTTATAAACTTTATATAAATATTTTTTGATTTTTTCTGTTCAGAAACCAGCACTTTGTATTTACATCAACCTGTAGATGGTGTTACAGAATGTGGACAATACGTGCGGGAGCGCGGGCTTCCTCACGACTTTTTGTCACATTTAAGGGCGTCACACATGGAATAGATACAATATCGCTCGCTATATAATTCAATGGACCATCACACACTACGAAGACAATATATATTTTCATATCTGTCCATTGAATTGTATGACGAGCGATATTGTATCTTAATTTTATTAATTTTACAAAGTCCACAGCACAAAATTATAACAAACAGGTAATACTAGGCCAAACATAGGCCAATTACGGACTAATATTTTTTAAACTAATCTTATTTGCGAGGCACAGTTTATAAAATATTATCGTATTTTTGCCGTTTGCGACGCCCTTTAACCGTATAACAATCAAGAGAGGAAACATTTCGAAGAGATATTGAGGTGTCTGTCGCACGGCTACTGGGGTTATCGCTCTATTAATTGTACGTATCTTCGTGGAAAAATAGAACAAATTCGAGTCTGTTGTAGGATACCTATTATTCTATGTAGAGCAGTGCCGGCGACTATGTTCGCCTGGCAAACGGATTAGCCTTACAGACTTTATCCACCCTGAAGGTCCATTCTGTATAGCGGTGAAAGAATCTTTGAAATCGGATAAGTCTTTCGAAATGGTTGTGAAAACCATGAGGGAGGCCTATGTCCTGCAGTTGGCGTCAAATGGCTGATGATGATGATGATGATGAAGTCTTTCGAAGATTACCCCCTACATACAAACCTACAAACTTACTGTACTCTACATGGAAGAATGGGTGCGTGATGTACCTTACGGTATACAGGGGGTTTCTAAGAAAAGTTAGTTAACTGTTATAATTATTTATTTATTTAAATTGCAAAAAATTACAGTCTAGGCTATTGCGTTCTACAATTAGCAACTATGATTGTGATTGAATTGCAATAAAAGATCGCAATCACTTAATAAATGAGACACGGAACGTACAATAAAATGAAGATACCAAAGATATATAAGATAAGATAGATAAGATGATTTATAATATAATTTAGGACATACTTTCATCCATCCCGTCCACAATATTTCAGGCATTCTTCAGCTACATTCAAAACCTTATCAGCAAACAGATCACACTCTGTTGTAAAAGTTGTTCGTATTTCGTATTTGACTGCCTCTTTGGTCCGACAGTAAAACGTTTGACTACCAAGACTGGCGACCCCCAAGTGGGCATCAAACTTAGAACCTTTTGTATGGCAATTACGCTAGACGAACTAGATGGTAATTTCTTTCTTTTTCTCCTCACTTGTGTCTATGTGTCTATTTGTTTCTATTCTTACCGATCATGAAATTTCCACTTTCCGGCAATATCGCAACCTTAATAGCTCGTGCAGCAATAAATAACAAAGGCCATACGTTCTCCGGACACTAACGTTAGCGTGTAAATGAATACCTAATGATGTATGTAGTGCGCATCAAATAGTGTCGTTTGCGCCCGTGATTTACGTCCGGCGGTGGCGGTTAAATCGCCATTACACACGGGGACGCAGAACAAGAGTCGAGACTTGTTGGGCCGCAGTTGCTGCCGTTGATTCTGAAACGCGATTAGAACAGGACATCAGTAGAGTCCCCTTTTAGTTTAAATAATTATAACAAAGAAAGAATAGAGTTGTATGTAATGAAAGTTAATTTTAAAGCGCTCTTGACGTCACGTGTATGAGCTGAAATATGGACAATGATTCAAAGACGGTCTGCTCGCTATGCAACGGGCTACGCTCGAAGTAACTTTGAAGGACCACATCAGAATTGAAACCATCCACCAAAGAATTAAGGTTGATTGATTGGCATAGGGCCAGTTTCTGAATTGAGAATTTCGCTAAGTAAATAGTTAACTGCAGTGTTGTCTCTTCGAATTCCATAGAAAAGAGCGTGACAGAACGTTACTTAAGTGTTTAGTGTAATTCTCAATTCAGAAATCGGGCCATAGCCTCTAAGTTGGTGCAGCAGACGGTCACACCTACCGAGTAACCAATAACTACATACGTATACACATAAACTCACGCCTGTATCCCAGAGGGGTAGGCAAAGACCAGATACTGCCACTTGCCATGATCCTGAAAGATCACTTTCGCTTCATCAACATGCATTAGTCGTTGCATGCACGCACCGATAACCGGTAACTGATGGAGTAAAAATATTCTCGACTAGATACCAGTCTGACTTGGACTGGAACAGTTAGGTATATACTAGGAGGGTTCCATAAGTAGTGAGAATGAATAAGATGCAATTGACTTTCATCAAATCCTATTTCATTTTTCGACATAGTCACCTTTTAGTTGTAAACACTTAGCATAGATATCTTTTTTTAAACCTAAAATTACTTAAAAACCCATTTAGAGGCTAAAAATTCCACCCATGCCTGGACATGAACCTGCGACCTCTGGCTAACCGTGCCAGCGCTCTCCCAACTGAGCTAATAGGTAAGCGAAAGCATCGGCGAAATTTCGAGCCTCTTAAAATTTATTTCTTAAACAAATCTTCATCTTGATTCTCTAAAAAACCTTGTACTGCGGTGATCACTGCGTCATCATCGTCGAATTTCTAGCCTCTTACATATTATTTCAATCTCGGAAATAAATAAAAGTCACGAGGAGCAAGGTCTAGAGAATATGGAGGATGTTCCACCGATTCGAAGCCACCATCATTGATGGCAGCCATCGCTACTTTGGACTTGTGCGCTGGGGTGTCATCTTGATGAAACAAAACAACTTAGCGAGTTTGCCACCCCGTTTTTCGCGTATTTCGTCACGAAACTTTTTGATTTGTGCCCGCAATAGTGGCTCCATAACTATGGTATTCAATCATCTCCACCTCTTGCGTGTCCCAAAAAAGAGAACCCATGATCTTGCTGGCGGATGGAACGGCCTTGAATCATCCATAGTTAGAAGTCGAGCCAAAAACCAGTCAGGATCTTGTTGTAACAGTTCCAAACAGCTTTGCGAAATTCCCAGCCTGGTTCGTTTTTGTTCGGCCGTTAGCATTCTAGGCACCCAACGCGCTGAGACTTTTTTCATTCCCAAAGGTCATGTATTATACTATGAACGGTCCCTATTGAAATATTTAGTTTTTCATACATAAAACAAACGATTTTTTCAACATTTTTTGTCTTTTCTTCTGTTACTGCAGTCATAGGACGCCCTGAGCGTGAGTCGTCATTAGTGGATGTTCTTCCCCTCTTAAACTCAGCACACCAACGCGCAACTGTAGAATAAGGACCCCTAACGTATCGTAACGTATAAACTTTTCAAACAAATATATTAATTTAACCGCGCGAACTTCAATTTTCGATAACTCGTTGCGACATAACACAACTAAGAACCTTTTATGATGATTGAAAAAAAAAAAACAAAAGAGCATCAAATTTTTTTCATTTTATTACGTCGACAAATAAATGCGGTATGCCTGCCAGTATTTTCTTTGTCTCTATCCAAGGAGTTTATAGGTACGTCATTTTCACTACTTATTGAACGCTCCTCGGCAGGTTTTCCAGGTAAAAACTGTAAGGTTTATGTACTTAATTTAGCGCCTTTTGTAGCCAATGGTTTCACACTCCCTAACGTCTTCTCTAACCAACTGTTGTGCTCACCAGCAGGTGTGTCCAGTGAGCGGTGTGTGATTTACACAACACACGCGTGCACGACGGACCTCACGACCAATACTCACTCTAGCTCTAAATACCTTTACCATAAGCACGAGACTCAAACGAAAAAGGTAAGTACCGAGCTCAAAACAGTTCCCGCGGAATGCACATTACTTCTGTATGGAGTTGGAAATACTTGCAAATTGCTCTGAGGGACCGGCCGAAGCATGAAATGATTTCGTGTTATTACCGGTCTTTATGAATGATTAACGCCAATCGAGGAATTAAATGACTAGTTCTAATTTGATATAGCACAGATAGTGCTGATATAACTGTAATTTAAAGCTGAACCGAACTTTGTATTTTGTTGTTTTTGCCAAAGCTTCACGATAATCCAGTCACTATGTATTCCAGGCGGTGAAGGAACTGGCCTGTGATGTGAACGCTTTTTCATGTAGCCTATATTGGTCCCACGGCCGGGCACAGGCCTTCTCTCAAAGAGTGAGTATAGGCTTAATCACCACGCGTGCCCACCGTGGATTGGCAATTCCAATCACTGAGGTATGTGAGGTATGCGGGCGGCACAAGACCGTGAAGCTTGGAAGACCATAAGGGAGGTCTATGTGTCGCAGTGGGCGTCAAATGGCTGATGATGATGATGATGAGGTATGTAACGCTTCAGACACTCAGGTATCCTCACGATGTTTTCATTTACCATTAGCAACTGGTATTGCTACTACAACTTCACAAATGTACGTAACTTACAAAACGAAGTGTTACATGCCGTTATTCGAATCCAGCACCTCCCGAATGAGAAGCGGGCGTTCTACCGCTCCGCTACGATCGCGGAGAGGTTGCTGAACTGATAAGAGTCCAAGTCTTAAATATAATGATGATAATAATAGATAGAGAGTAACATCAATAATAATAACAATAACTTCACACACAATACAATACAATCGCTAGACTTAAACATTGTATTTCCATCACAAATGAGCAATTCCTGAAACACCCCAATTACAGTTTATGTTCAACCACAATTTTTATTCTATGAGTTTTATGTTGGAAATATTCAAAATGTCAGGCTTACATAATTTTATTAAATTTGCTCTTAACCAATGACACAGGCTACGGTAAATCATTGTTTTAAAGTTTATCGTTTTATCGTTCACCAAACAGCGCCAGTATAAAGCGGTTAAACCGTAAAACAAATTAATATAATAAAAGAAAAGTTGTAAATGAGAAACTTTAATTGAGATATTTCAAGAATTGCGCATTTTTGAGGTTCATTTATATACATACATAAACTCACGCTTGTATCCCAGAGAGGTAGGCAGAGACCAGGGACTGCCACTTGCCACGATCCTGACAGATCACTTTCGCTTTCTCAACATTAATTAGTTGTTGCACGCATGCACGCCGGTTTCGGATACTTTTTATCTTCTTTGAGGTAATTCTGTTAAATACATATCGGACCTAGACGTTTATTATTAAGAATAATATTTGAGGCGTACAAGATATAGAATGTGTTCATGTACAGTAATTTAAATGATAGCCTCAAAATAAACTTTCAATGTACATTTTTCAGTAAAATGTTATTATTCCCAAGAGTTCAAAGTTTGCATACTCATCGAGCTATCAGTACAAACTGCAATATCAATAAATCACTATTAAAAAATCTACAAAAGAAAATCTTTGATCTCCCCAAAATTTCAGCGCCCACAAACAATAAAACGATTAATAAGTGTAACAAAAGTGCTCGGTAACTGTTATTTATGAGTGAATACACTATGCAAGTGAGATCAAAGGATTGGGCGTACGTTTCAATCAGCGGGCGAAGTCGCTGCAAAAGTGTATAAGCGCAGCAATGTATAGGGTAGCACGAAATAACCACTTTCGCTTCAATGTAACTGCGGAATGCGAATACGCACGTATTTGGGGCAAGTGAGAGACTTCTACTTCTTTTGTACAATATTTTAATGTTATTTCTACAATACAATATTTCTAATGTTTTTGTACAATATTTTAAGAAATCATTTTGACTGCCCACAACTTCTCAATAAATTTATGCTCAAAGTTCCTTGCACATACCCCCGTAAAGTAATTCCTAATCCACTATCAGCTCCGTATCGAAGAACTGTGATGGGACGAAACTCACCGATTCCACGTCTGTGCAACCTCTACAATAAATTCAGTAGCACTTTAGACGTGCACTCTGATTCTCGACATTGTTACCGGAAAAAAATTACTGCACATCTTATGTCAAACAATCTCTAATTTGCGTTATAGTAACTCTATATTATTATTATTAAGACAAGGGATGATCAGCCAGTCTGTATACATTCGTAAAGTAATACTAGCTATAAGTACTTGTTTATTTTCTATGCATGCGGTGTTTATCTGTAATTAGTTGTACATCTAGTTTAATACAATATCATTTTTCATTTAGCATGTAAGGATGTCGCAACTGTTGATAAACCAAATAAATAAATAAATAAATTATCGAGACGGTGTTAAAACTAATTAGATTTCATTGGCCCAGAACTCCACGCGTACTCCAGCCTCTGTTTCAGCAAGTCTTCTCGAGTGCATGTGGACGGGCACAAGGTACACACAGAGAGGAGCTCGATAGCCTGAGGGGAGACTCGATCGGACATCCTTACCAAATAGGGGATGTCTTAGTGAAGGATAAGATAAAAAATACTCGGAACCGGCGTGCTTCCATGCAACGACTAATTAATGTTGATCAAGCGAAAGTGGTTTGTCTGCATTGCGACAAATGGCAAACAATGGTCTCTGCCAACTTCTCCGGGTTACAGGCGTGAGTTTACGTTTTTTTTTCTTTAATTACTTTCTGTGTTTTCTTCTTCATTGGCACAGTGTCAGTTTTCCGCACCTTCGCCTTGCCCGGCGCCAGCGCAGACACAAAAGTCTAGTCAACACCTAAAATAAAGCACTTATACGCCAATCTATCACGAAACAGCCAAGTTTTTTTTATATTTCGACACCGCAGCATCCAAAACCAACAGTATTATGAAAAATGAAAATAAACCGAAGCCAATGTTTGGGATTAGGACGGATCACGGCCCGAAATAGGCGCTGATTTAGTTTACACGCGAAGGATTTCCGTCTTGTTTATGAGCTGAATGATTTTTGCCTAAAATACCGGAATAGACCACGTGGAGATACACGTCACACGTCCTCCCACAAAGCCAGGTGGATTAGCAACGGATGAGCTGAAAACAAGTTTTAACTCACTAGCGATTTATGTTCGCTACAGAATTGGAAAATTTGTTTTTTTATTTTATTTGCAGCAACTTCCTACTCATCAGTTTATGGTTGATTGCATTAAACTGATCTTTAGTAATAAAGCCGCCATGTTTCTCTCTGTTCTGTAATTTCCTGGTGTATGTATCTATATTATATTTATGATGATTAGAGAAACGATGGTCAGAGTGGCAATTTCTTCGCAGTCTTTTTCTCCACTACAACTCGACCCGAAGACAGTGGATAACATTGTACATTGACATTGAACAAACAGAATGTAAATTCTTTACGTTAAAATAAATGTTGGATTTTTTATTTCTATTATAAAGAGTATTATAATTTAACTACCTACCCGAGAGAAGGCCTGTGCCCTGCAGTGGGACGAGTATACGCTACACAAAACAAAAACTACCTGGTAAGTATATTGCCCGGCAGATAACTTGGACAAAAATCGGGACGATTTTTTAAATTTATTCAGTATTTTGACTAAAGTTGGAAGAATTTTAAGAAACATCCCCACCCCCCGCCAATGAGACCTGAAATACGTCCATGCAAGCTGAAAGTGAAGGAATGAATAAATAACCATTTATTGCCAATAAGAAAGGTGTGTTACACTTAACTTACAGACTAATTAGAAACTTCATTGTTCAGGTGTTCTTTTAAACAAGTTCTAAGGTAGGAAAACTTGGCAATCGGACAGACGCTCAGCCTGTGCTCCGGGTGCAGGGCATCCTACAGCGCTGATTTTCAGCGAAGCCCGAAATTTAAGGTCATAAAGTTATTTTATTAAGGTGAAAGAAAGGTAGAACACTGATACCAGCCAAAATAATAAAACAACTAAAAAATAACCACTAACTAACCAACTAACTACGTAATTCAGTGACATAACATGCCATGGAAATAAAATCGCACGCATACACTTAGGATTTAGATATACTTAATTTAGATCTGAACAGAGGTACAAAGCTGAAACATATATATGCTTATAGTTTGTAAAAAATATCTCTTAAAAATAAAATATAATCCGGAAGAGCAAGTACCTATACAATATTAAGACGAAAAATATTTTTACCGCACAATACACCGCGAATAGCACGCGCAGCAAACAGACTCCCCAATACCCAACACAAACAAACTCTTATTATTATAGCTTTTTATAGTCAATATAAAATACTATGTGAATAAAAAAGTTACTTACTAATGAAGTTGTCATAACTTTATTTTTACTATAAGTATAAGTTTCTTCTGTGTGAGTAATTTGTTTTTGTAATAGTAGTTAGAAGTAATTTGCTCGAATTATTTGTTCGGCATATAACACACATTACAATAATAATGCTAATTGTTTCTCAGTATCTACTGCTCTACTCTAGAACAAATGAGTGAGTCAACGAATGAACCTCCACAAATTAATCGAGCACAAATTCAGAGCAATTGCAACATGCGATATGTTTCTGAAATTTTACAATGGTTATAAAATTCTAAATTTAAAATCAATCAAAGCTTACCTATTCTAAAAACAAAAGCGATGAATCACTTCCGGCCACGACTCCCCAATAATCCTCGCTGAGCCCTACACGGTCCCTATTAGCTCGAGAAAATATTTATTAATTGATTCCCCATAGCCCCTCGAAAGAGGCCCCGCAACTTAAAGACATCCTGGAATGCAAAGAGGGGTGGTATATCTTGCAGACTTAATTGCTGTGATTCTCTTTGTAATTAAGTTTTTACTCGCGTTGCTGTCTGCTTCCTTTGTTGAGAAATAAGTACAATCGACATCAATCCAATCTAATCCAATCAAGCAAAGTCACCCGTAACGTAAATGAGTAGAGCGCACGCCTGTAAAGGTTGATGTGACGTCGACTCTACTTCTTGTATGGTATGGGGCACAAAATAATTAAAAAAGTGAGGTTTGTTTTAACTTTAACATAATCTAAAAAGAAGAAGAAGAAAGACTTTTATTGGGACAAATCAACACATCACAAGAAAAAAAAGGCATAACAAGTAACATAAACAAGTACAAAGGAAAAACAAGTCACATAAATACAACATAATACAAGACACAAGCCTTCTCTCAGCAAGAGAGAGTTTGGGCTTAAACCCCACCGGTGCCCACCGCAGATCATATACTGGGTGTTATTGAAATAACGTAGAACTTGTAACATGTTTTATCAGTATCGATAAATATAACCTCTTCCAACGAGTAAGTGATAAGTGCTACCTGTGGCGAGCACATGACAACTCTGCGCGCGCACTATAAACTCCGATATTCCTGCATCGCGCAAGCAAAATGTTTCACATGACATACCATAAATATAACGTCCGACGAACATTAGTCGGACCGGCGTCCCCAGGCATACGATCTGCCTGTCGGGAAATTTCCCTTCATAGTGGAAGAGCACGATCACCCGCTCTTCCCTATAGTGGTGACCCCCGACAGTACACTATCAACCTTCCTTCGCTCTCGCAGCCTCCCACATACAATCAGTCTCAAAGCAAGGCCAGCATCCTCTTCCCTCTCACCTCATCAGTTCCACTACAGTCAACGCACCGACTACTGGTACTGATAGTGATCTCGCCCAACCCCTCGGCACGGCAGCCACACAGCAACAGCGCACATTGCCAGTGGTACAGCAGCCTTCACCGGTTCCTACCACATGCGCGGTGCCCGTGGTACTGTCGCCGGTGAAGTGACTGTTAGCCGCCGAACACCCTCAACCGCTAGTCGACTCACTGACTCAGCGCCTCCTGGCACTTGCAGGCTTTAGAGCACAGAGCTATGCGTAGCTACGGTCTTGAAGGGGAGTGATGTAGCGAGCACATGTCAACTCTGCGCGCGCACTATAAACTCCGATATTCCTGCATCGCGCAAGCAAAATGTTACACATGACATACCATAAGTATAAGGTCCGACAAACATCAGTTGAACCGGCCGTCCCCAGGCATACGATCTGCCTGGCGGGAAATTTCCCTTTATAGTGGAAGAGTACGATCACCCGCTCTTCTCTATACTACCTGCCTCTTTAATATAAAAAAAATGGTATAAAGTTTCTGCAATAAATGGTATAAAAAACCAAAAGGTAAAATCGTACAAGATTGTTAGTGTTTGCGTTATTTATTTTAGAAATACGTTGCACATGTATTTACTTATATTTACGTACGCGTTCACATTTCCTCCCTCAAAATTAACCAGGAACTCTAAAAAGACGTCCAAAGATGAGAGTGGCAGTGCTGAAGGAGACATTTCATTAGTATTTCCATCAAGTTTTAATAACCCGTGACTTTTTCCGAGCACCTGTTAAAAATCTTAACCACCGCCCGTCATTGGTTACAAAACAACGTGTCACAAAACCAATCTGGTGGTCTCCAGTTGTGTTACAATAAGCTGGAAACTTCGTCCACCACCGAATGACAGTGTAAAAGCCTGTATAAATCTCAGTAGACTGAAATTAATAAAAGTATAGCGACAAGGTAACAGTTATAAATTGCCGCGTCAAAACACCTGGCTGGCTTTATTTACTATTTTGTTTTGAGACGTTTAAAAAGCGAAGTTTCGTATTTCGTGACGTGTCCAAAGTGTTACGGACACGCCTGATTAATAGCACAACTTTCAGCCTGACAGCTCCCGATTTAAAACTGGAGTATCGGCTCAGATTAACGGGCCGCTGAATGAAGAAACTTTCTCGTTTAAAATAACAGGTTCGCCGTCACACTTGTTATGAAATTAGAAAATTAATTGATTAATTTTATCCACTCTGATACTATAATACAAATATTATAAAACTGAAAACAAAACTCTTATGACAAACATTACGCATAGGCCAAAAATAAAAATATTTTTTTTATTACGATACAGGTCTTGTATAGACACCTGTATCATAATATAACTTTTTAATCATAACGATACACCTATACAACCTCCGGCCGGACCAAGAAGGTTGAACCTCTACTTTAAAAAAAAAGGTTTCAATGAACGAGTCCGCAGCGACGCAACACGCATGCGCAATGAATGTTTGCGCCTTGGCGCCAACATTTTACATTTAAAAAAACTTTTCAATATTTAAACAATGTTTGGTTCTGTTGGTAAAATAAATTAGTTAACAGTATTGAAAATAACAGAAATGAGGTCAACATTAACATACCCTCTCCGAGTACCTCCAATAACGCTTCCTGTCCGGTTCAAGTTCAATTTCATAATTGTAATATTCAGAACATCAGTAATTATTACAAGTAAAAATAAATTTGTTGTTATTCAGCGTTTTATTTGCAATATTATTTTATTAACTTTGTCTTATAACACTCGTGTGATACTAAAAAAAAAACTAGCCTACGGCTTGTTTTTTTAAAACACACTCGTGTTATAAGAACCTTTATTATGCAACAGTATCATAAACTACTATTATTTCTCTCCCAAAAATCTGTTACAGCTGTCGTTAAGATTGGGGTGTTTGTAAATTGTACTTTTAAAGAATTAAAAATTAGCACCAGGCTGAGCCTGTCCTTGGATTACCTTATGCCTAGTTAGATCGGAGATTTCTACACTGAGCCTCATAGTTGGGCCATTGTAAGGTATGTAAATTCAATTGAAATATTTTCATTCATTATAAAAACAAAGTGTTTTACTTCACAAGTGAACCCGTGAATGTAATACGATTTATGTCTGCTTTTTTGAACCCTTCCTTCTAAATACGATCTTAAAACAAAATAGTAAATAAAGCCAGCCAGGTGTTTTGACGCGGCAATTTATAACTGTTACGTTGTCGCTATACTTTTATTAATTTCAGTCCACTGAGATTTATACCTGAATCCCTTATTCCGTAGTGTTTTAACTTTAAAAGTAGCATTTCGTGACCTCCACAATCAAACGCTTGTGTACCTCAAACACTAGGGTTTCATCACGATGTTTTCATTCACGGTTAGCGAGTGGTATTGCTAGGTACTACAACTTGTAACTTAGAAAACAGCGTTCTTGGTACATGCCAGGATTCGAACCCACGGCCTCCCGAATGGGAAGTCGGCATTCTACCGCTTCGCTACCACCGCGATTACCTATATATTAAACAACAATTTAAATGCAGTAAACATGTAGAAATACATAAGACAGTCTTTACAGTCGCTTGTAAGAAATTGGACACCATTAATTAGGGGTACTGAAGAAAGGTAGCCAGTGAAAATTAGGGGGGTTACTATAGGCAAAAATAGAAAGCGGCTTCAGGGTCCGCTCTTGATCCCACATTAGAAGTGATTTGTATTTCTGAAACATGCATTCATAAACATAAGCTACGTGCCACTGCAAGGCACAGGCCTCACAAAAAGAATATGTCCTTAATCACCACCCGTGCCCACCGCGGATTAGCATTATCAAGCGCGGAGGTATGTGAACACTTCGTAGGTACTTAGGTATTCTCACGATGTTTTCCACCAATGTAAGCGAGCGAAGAGTTTTACTAACGTAAGTAAGTTAGAGAACAAAGTAACTTGTACTTGCCGATATTCAATCTCATAACCTCACGGACGTTCAGTAATCTGGTCTAATTAATTTATCTATTTAAAGACTGATCTATATTCACTCTCAAAATTCAGTCTCCAAACATGTTGTTGGTAATAATTTTATTGAAAAACCTTTTCTTTTTATTTCCCCCAGTGCGAGCGATTTTCTTTAAAACTTGTTAAAAGTTTAATTTACTAGAATAGCTAGATTCAAAATAATAAAGGCACTATTCCACAACTTGCTTAAAAACTAAAGCTCCTCAGTGTGTCTGAAATGAAAGCCGTTTCAAAGTGAATAATGTGGTGGCTGCAGACCGCAGGAGAGCTGAGCAGTCGGGCGAATCCTTATCATGTTCTTTGTAGAGCAAGTGCAGTTCTACAATTAAAACATATATAGTGAAATAAGGACTTAGAATCCTTTTTGAGTAAAAACCCTATTTAAGTTAACGTGAAAACTTTCTAGTGAGACCTTTTAGTTCATTTTGAACTGAACTTCAAATCTTAGTAAAAGAAAGACGCAGTGTCACTAAACTTGGTATACAATTTTAAAAAATACTTACGAAATTTTATATATACAAACTTTAAATAATTCACGTTACCTTCAAGTTTAATTACAACTTAGTTTCGTCATTAATTGCAGAAAAAAAATGCTGATTTAGGTATCTATGATTCTAACTGCAATAGCCATAGTTTGTCTGGTACACGATCAGTATCCTTTCAAATCAACTCTTTTGGCAAAAGATTACCTAGCTCTTGGGTCACTTTAGAGTCCAATCCACATCGTAAACGAGTTCCCAAACGGTAGCCGAAGTTTTACAGTGTCTTAAAGCTGGCATTAAGTAGTACCTACCAACAAGAGGCGGCCGGAGACTAAGCGCCGTCGTACAAACATTCAATTAAAATGCTAAGTCGCTCTGTGCTTCAGACGGTAGACTTTAGCTCAGCCATACCGAGAAAAATATGAAAGGGCCACTTTGGGTAAAAGTCCACATTGGACATCCCTGTAAAAAAAACTTTACTAAACTTTAGATATTTACATCCATGCAAGAGGATTTTTAAGGCGTCTAGAGACCACTCCTATCTAAAATGTTTTTTTTTTCACTCCGACAATGTGCACTCAGATTTAGATCTTTCAGGGTGGAACGAAATCCTTGAGTGGTGATTAATTCTCTGGAAATTAATGCTTGTACGGAGTTATTCGCATCGACGAGCAGAGCCCCGATTTTAAATATGGGGATTTTGTTACACCCTATACAGATACAGTTGGTTTGTCCGCTTTGGTCAGCACCTTCATTCGAACGACTGAGCCTAGTCGCAAACGGTGAAGGAAACCATCGTGTGAAATCTAGCAGCTTTTAAATGTCGGAAAACTGCAAAATTTCCACGCTTCCAAAATTGCGCCATTGCAACTTTTTGTTTTGATATTTAGTGTGACCTTGGTGTATGGTGTGATTCATATCCGACTCATTTGTCTGAGCATATTTCCCTTCAGCAGACCTTCTTGATTTTCTGTGGCCGAAGCTTTTTGACTCGCGCAATTTATTCAGCGAATCCCTAACAAGGTGCTCCGGAGGTACCGCCGCACCTCGTCTTGTTTTATTAGCCTTTGCATTGAGAACTGTCGCGTCTCCCTTTACAAGCTGTTCTGAGTTGGGTTTTAATGAGATGTTTTATTTGATTTCGGCTGAATAATTGTGGGCGTCTCTATTTAGATCAATCAGATGTGACAGAATCTGCAAATTGTAGAGTTTGTTCTAGTTGTCTGCGGTGGCCAAGGTAGGAAATTTGGATGGAGGTTATTCTTGTCCATTTTTTCTCCAAAACGATATTGAATACAACTACAAGTATGAATAGCCCGCAGGCGTGATATGAAATCACCTGTGCCATTAAAGAAACGAAATGAGGCCTAGTTATGCACATTAAATCCTGTCGAAGTCCTGACGTTTGCGATAGCAATTAGTATGTAATTTAACAGTTAGATGATTGGAATCTTTCAGGATTTGGTGCACGAAATATAGGAAAGGAAACAGCCGCCTAACATCGTAAACTACAACATAACAACAGCAACATAAACTCATACCTGTATCCCAGAGGGGTAAACAGGGACCAGGGTCTGCCACTTATCATAATCTTGACAGATCTCTTTCTTTTTTTTATTCATTTCATCTTCATCAACATCGTATTCTCTCGCTCTAATCATATCGCGAAGATCATGACAACGCGTTGCTTAGCAGTTTCTTTTAAATCTCTTCTTTAATGATACAAGTTAATTGTACGTATGAAATCGCTAATACGCGTTAGGACGCGTGACGACTACAATTATATTTTTCTGCGACTACGACTGTATTTTCTTGGGACTACAATTATATTTTCTTGCGACTACAATTATATTTTCTCTCTCTCTCTCTCTCTCTCTCTCTCTCTGAGAGTAGACCTGCGCCGGTTCCAGATGACCGGATCATAGAGCTTGTAAGAGTAAGCGACGGCGGCAAAAGTAAACAGGCTTGGCCATTAATGGAGTGTCTATAGGAGCAGGAGAGACTGCCAACTCGCCGTAAGCCCTCCTAATGAACAATCTGAAGGGAGCGGTTTGACTCTAATCTTTATAAATTACTTTAATTTCACGGCCCGAGTCTGGCAAGTTGGCTTTAATTACCTCTAAGGCGTATTAAAAATAAGTGATACGCTGTTTGAATCCCTGAAGAGGGTTTCCTGAAGGCTTCTTTGTCAAACGCAACTTGACACAAATTTATAAGTAAGCGTCACTTGCTTTTTGTCAAAACACGTCAAAACACAAATTCAACCATTTTATTTGTTATAAAAACATAATTTTTACTAGGAATTAAACCAAATTTTTTCACGTGCAATCTTTATACCCCGAAGTCATTTACAAGTCTGTCTTAATTTTACAAAATCAAGTCAAGAAATCCGATAGTTCTTCCGACTTTGAGAACAACCATAAAAGTCATTAGCACCCATAACGACAAAGGGCCTCGAAAGTCTGACATTATCCCGTATATCAAATGTGAATGCACCTACCATAAAAAGCTGGCAAGTAAAACAAGGCGGTTCACTTTACAGCACTTAGACCGGACAATACCTAGCGGCTCACATGTCGAGGCGCCCTAGGGCTTCGCCCCCCGCGGCGCGTCGACGGCCGACGGTACAAACCAACAAGATATGGGGGTACCAGCAGCTTTATTTTTTATATAGCCATTTCTGTGTCCATCTAATGGGCAAAGGTAACAATATCACCATATGCAATAAAATTAAAAAAGAAACAAATATGTTTATTGACCAGAACAGCGACATTATCCAAAGTACCTAACTCTGAACCCAAACTAAAGTTAATTGTTTCTTGGGGCACAGTGATCTAAACTTAAATATATCATCACAACGTCAGTGTTCGTACAGTCGACAGCAGGGCATCTTTTACATTATTGTTGCAAAATCATCCTTAAAGTAACTGATTAGAGTGCTCGTATGTTGATAAGCTGTCGACTGTACAGTAATAAAATAAAAACTGCACACACAGCAAAGAACAATATGGGTCAAGCCACTTACCAAAAATGTACACACGAAAATGAAATCTACTCAATAATACCAACAGTTTGCGTCATTTGTATATCAAGTGACTAGAAATACTTGTGAATAGTTTAGAAGAGGAAAGTATGACAAACATACATAGATAAACTCACGCCTGTATCCTAGAGGGGTAGGTAGAGACCAGGGACTGCCACTTGCCATGATACTGACAGATCACTTTCGCTTCCTCGACATTAATTAGTCGTTGCACGCAAGCACGCCGGTTTCGGGTATTTTTTATCTAAATCAGGATTATTTACTTTATAAAAGAAAGCATTAGTTGTTGAAAAATAAATATCAAGATCAACAAAACTCACGACAGTAACCCAGAGGAGTAGGCGGAGACCCACTTCCTCAACATTCATTAGTCGTTGCATGCACGCACGCCGGTTTTGGGTACTTTTTATCTAAATCAGGATTATATACCTAATAACCAGGTCTCTCGAATGGGAGCAAAATAGATTTTTTGTCAACTAGCCTATTGAACGGCGCGCCCTAAGAAAATTTCACGCCCCCACATCACATCTCACATCACAGCGTATCTTCTGTATAGTTCAATGTCATGCTACCGGGCTGCCCACTGCGCTGCTGAAAAGGTGGACCTGGGTGGTTAATGGATATTGGACGTCTAATTGGGTGGCTATTGGGTTATTGCGGATGGCTTTACAATTGCCCGCACGTTCAAAGAAGGAAATCTAAATAATGGACTTTGGTAATAACAAAGGCAACAGCGGTTGAATTTAGACAACAATGATGATCTGAAATAAACCGTAGACTTTCTATCCAATCCATCAGCTTTAAATCCCCAAAGCACTCTAATTCTTTCAGTCCTCAGCCATCCTCATCTAGCCGCTACCAGCAATCTACCTCATATCGTCTAGCGAGTTGATGGGCGTCCTACGCTGCGTTTGCCCGTTTGTGGTCTCAACTCGAAAACCCTTTGGTCCTTCGTCAAATATGACCAGGTCACTGCCACTTCAAACCTGGGATTTTTTTTACTGTGCTCTAAAAAAAACGCAAAAGTCACTGTATCGTAACTTTTTCCAGCAAATGCTGGACCAATAATTTACATGAATACTTATTTACAGTCCTTATAAAATCACCCTGAAGCTCTTTGAACCTTTCCGGGACAGCAGGAAATTCTCAGAGCCATTGAATATTTCAACGACAATCTCCTTGATAAGCCCAGCAGGGTTTCCAGCAGAGCATAACGCAGTGTCCCCCACTTGCGTCTCGAAAGTGGGTCGAGGCAGGTCGCGGCAAATCCGATTACCATCTCCGCCTTCGAGAACTTTCTGTAACCAGCTTACAGGCCACTCTCAACAATTATTGACGTAAATTGTTACGGAACTACCATCGCTTGCGTCTTAGGTACAGCGGGGAGGTAGCTGCAAAGTAAATGTAAAATCAATGTTAACAGACGCAAACTGATAATACGGGTCTGCTGGATCTCAGCATAAAGTGAAAAAAAAATAAAATTTTTATTCAGTTTAAGTCGTTTAAACAGCGGTAGTAGCCTAGTGGGTAGAACATCGGACTCGGAAGCGAGATACCCAGGTTCGATCCGCAGTGCGGGCATGTACCTTATGACTTGGTTTTCTAAGTTATGTTACATTTGTGAAGTTATAGTAGCAATACCACACGCTAACGGTGAAGAAAAACATCGTGAGGAAACCTGAGCGTCTGAGCTATTCACCTGAGAGAAGGCATGTGCCCTACAGTGGGACGTATATAGGCTGCTTATGTATTCAGTTTAAATGATGCCTTGAAGATAATTATCGTCACGTCAGACTACCTGAGATATACAACTAACGTTTTTGTGAAATACGTATTTTGTGTATTTTTTTGAGTGTATTTACATGTTTGTAACGTCCTTGCCTAATTATCATAGTACAGGGTATCCTAGTTTGGGACCAGGTCAAGTGATTGTATTGTGTGGAAGTTATTATTATTTTGTCCTGAGCCATGCGAGTGCTTAGAACCGAGACAAGCATTATTTTGCCTGGAGCCCCAATTCAAAATTTAAGCTCTATGTTCTGACTGAATCTCGACGTTTTACGAGCCATCGCTAAGCCAGAAGCAATTCCACAGTTTTGTTACTGCAAAGAAACTATAAATACGAGAGTTGGAGACATATATTTACCAAAGAATCCAAAATCTATTTGACCGCGAAGCGCCGGTTGGCGGTACATAAAGAGAGGCGGCCCCGACATAAAATGTCCAAATATTTTCTATTTTGATAGGTTTCATATTTCTGACGGCAGGGGGCGCGGCGGTCGCGCTCGTAAAGCGGCAAGGTTGGCTTCGTGCCCTAACTTAGTATTTTATTAACGATATGGGCTAAGGTACTGCGTGCCCACACACATTTTAAAACATATTCTACGCGGTGCCCGCCTCGGACATCAATAAGGGTCCCGCTCGCTTGCCAACGGGCTGCTGCAGCGAAATATCGTTTTATGCCTTGGGGTTAGAATAAAATTCATGCAGCTAAATATAACTCAAAAGATATCCGAGCCGTTTCGTGTGAGCTCTTTGAAAGCCGGTCTCGTGAAAGGTGCTTGTTTGTGAAATCAGAAATAAACACGCTCCAGTATGAAAGGTGCATTTGTACGGAGGTAGATTAAAAACACGAAAATCGCCACAAAGAGTAAACAGCTCGCGCTGATTATATTATGGATCTGGCCTTTCTACAGTGGCAGCACATTTTTTGCCATGGCCTGGCACAGGAACAAGGCCTTGTCCTAATCCGTCTAGCTAGAGGTTTTATTCGATGGCATCTAACTACTGTTTTTCTCATACAACAGAAGTTAGATTTCTATTAGGTTTAGTTTTTGGTTATTTTCGAAATATAGATTTTTAGAAGAATTACAATTTATTATTAGGTAAAATTAATAATTATTCTCTTTATTAATTTTCATAACTTAGAATAGGTTTATAAAATCAATATAAGGAGTAAAAAATAAAAAAATACAAAATATATTTTATAAACCTATCCTAGTTGGCCACCGGGTAACGGAGCTAGGCTCAACCTACCGGTGGTTAGGGCCGCAGAGAGAGAAACCTTCGGACCGTGTCCAAGAGCACCGCCTTCTGTATCTGCCCCTTGATCCAGCCATCTAGCGAGAGAGCCTTAAGATGTTGGTCAAGACTCTTCGCTATGAGACCGTTCGCCGATACGACTATCGGGCCAATGGTTGTTATTATTATTACATAACTTCATGAATTTAGCATTTATGGGAAATACAAATGTCTTAGCCTCCTGTGGATCATGTACCGCATCAGGTCAACCTCAACGTTTTTGTTGCAATGTCGCCCATAGTGCAACTGTAAAGGTTCATGTGCTGCCGTCTGTACGTAGAAGTCGGCTCATTATGCTTAACAGCACCCTTACATTTTTACTTAATAAAAAACCCAAAAGAGAGCAGAAGTTATTGTAAATTACGCTGACTGACATGTCTTAGGATGTGACGAGTATGGGCATTAAAAAAAATCCTGCTTACCCATACTCAAAAATCTCGTAAAATTACTTTATGAATTAATAATAAAATCAAAAAAGTTTTCCATTTATTTTGTGACTCATTCGGCGCCCACTGTAGAGAGACCAGCTGTCGGTCAGAGCAGTGACGTGGAATACACGTGCAGTCGTACATACACGTATTTCCGGCTGAATTAAAAATGCGGACGCCGACATGACAGCTGTTTACCTCCGCGCCGGCCGCCCGACACACCTACAGTATAACAAAGAGTACCTATGTATTCCTTTAAGTACTCCAACTATAGTTTATGCTTAAGTGAAGTAATTTTGGGTAAAAAAAAATATATTTTTGACGCGCCATTTTTTTTTTTTCAAAACTAGCCATACGTTTTATTAAGAATGTCCCTTTAAAAACGGTAAATTACTTCGAAGTCACCCCGTAGTACTAAGGTATTTCAATTCAAATACAATCTCTGCGATTTCTCATCAGCCAAATCATAGATTACGAGATCGTAACTTGTAATTTCGTGTCGCCATCCTGCCACGATCCCCACGGCTTATGATCCAACTCCAAAGTACAACTAAAATTCTATTATCTTAACCCCTTCGTTCCCTCATTAGCTGGCATCATATCTTCGCCATTACGAACGTCATTACGTGACAAAGCTACCTCCGGAGCTAACTAGTCGAACAGTAACTCGTGGAGGTAAGCGTGTGCCTGAAGGGAGGTGACGTCACGGATAGCTGAAGGGCTGTGACGTCACTGGTAGCGATGCTAATGGCGCCCTGTCACTCGGTGACACGCGGGAAGGATGTGGAATAGGCGTTGTTAAAATTTTATTTTACACGGCTTTTATTTAAATTCATAGGTATATAATACAAGAATATATACGTCCCACTGAAGGGCACAGGGCTTCTCTCAAAAAGAGAGAGAGAGAATATGAGCTTAATCACCAAGGCCTGCATCCAGCGCCTTCCTGCCACTTGGATGAGGTCATCTGTCCATCTTGTGGCTGGTCGTCCTACGCTGCGCTTGCCGATATGTGGTCTCCATTCGAGAACTTTTCGGCCCCATCGGCCATCACTTCTGCGTGCTATGTGCCCCGCCCACTGCCACTTCAACTTACTAATCCGCTGGGCTATGTCGACGACTTTCATTCGTCTACGGATCTCATCATCAACAATATGTTGAAATAATGAAATTAACCTGATTCTGCAGCTGGCTGCGAACCCTGGGGTTCGCTCCTCACGAGAGCAACAGTTAGTAGCACAGACATACACCTTTACCTTTCTACTTTACAGACTATCACCGATTTTTTTGTTTATGACTATTTTAAGCACTTGTAATATTTTCGACTCCATCTCACTCCCTGTGCCTATTGCTCAAAGATATTAATTAGAGGTAAGCAAGTTGGCTTTGTGCAGATTTTCACTCGAGTCTCGCGACGCCGCGGAAGGATGCTATGCGGAAGGTGATGCGAGGTACTCCGCCAGTATGTCGTCATTATGCGAGATTAACCTTTGTTGCGCCGCGGAATTCATTATGAGCGCGGGTGACTTACTCGGAACAGTGAAACGGAATTGTGCATATTATTATGGACTTATAACTTGGTAATATTTAATTTTGTGGTTTTGTCAGTGTAAAAGGTATTTAAGTCTAAAAGGCGACTTATTTTATTTATTATTTATTTTAGTTTCTAGGAAGACAACAGCTATTACAAGGTTATAATACATAGAAAATTAGGACACACTAAGCCAATTAAAAGTCTTCACAATTAGAAGTAAATTAGATAAAACGCAAACAGTTCACAGGTGATAACCAAGGTAGATATTAGGGGTTAAAGTATGAAATTGCCGTTTTATTGCAATAGGTTCTTTGAATTGACATAGAATCTTCATGGTTTGAGGTTTTCGAATGAAACTTTTTTCAAATGGTTTCTATGATGTTCTTTTTTTTAAAAAATCTGAAACATTTGAATATCGACTTTCAATTGTTTTTGTTATTCAATTTAGACAAGAAAGATGGATACTGCGAAAATTCGAGTGATTATGAGGCACCCATTTTTCGTATTTTTTTATTTTATTGATTTGACGCAAGTGAGTCAATATTGTGGGTAAGGTAACGTTAAACCATGCCGCTAATTCCTGGGTAGTTTGACTAGGGTCGGCTTCCACTATCTCTCTTAATTCATCGTTATTCACCTGTGTGGGCGGTCTTCCTCGTGGCTCGTTCTTTAAGTCGAAATTTCCATCACGAAAGCGTTTAAACCAAAATCGCACGGTGCGTTCATTAGTAGACCCCTCTCCAAAAGCAGCATTGATATTGCGGGCTGCTTCTGCCGCGTTAGTTCCGCGTCGGAACTCGTATTCAAAAATCACTCGAATTTTCGCAGTATCCATCTTTCTTGTCTAAATTGAATAACAAAAACAATTGAAAGTCGATATTCAAATGTTTCACATTTTTAAAAAAAAGAACATGATAGAAACCATTTGAAAAAAGTTTCATTCGAAAACCTCAAACCATGAAGATTCTATGTCAATTCAAAGAACCTATTGCAATAAAACGGCAATTTCATACTTTAACCCCTATTATAAACATAATTACATGAAGAAAGAGAAACAAGAAAGCAGCAATTGATCAAATGAGATTGATTCAGTCCACGCTTCGCTCAGTTCAACAAGCTATGTGTCAAAAAACAACTGACCAAGCACGTGCCTCGCCTCAGCCTGTTTAGTGTTAAACAAATAAAGGTCATAGTCATCTGACATTATATTGAAATTCCTACTTGCACGAACGAGATAGGCTTGTTTTTTAAGTGTAAACTTTTGTATTTTGTGCTATAAAGTGTAACAAATAAAGTATTTTTTTTTGTAACGGTTGTCTCGTACAATAATAGTAGTTTATGTGACTGTCACATAATGAGGGTTATTAAAACACGAGCGAGATTTTAAAAAACGAGCCTTGGCGAGTTTTTTAATAGCATTCGCGAATGTTTTAATACCAAGTTATGTGCAGTCTCATACACTACTTTATCTACACTCATGTCTTAATCTTCAAAGTAAGGAATCAAAGGAAAACACGTTTGATAAGCTTTGTACTACACATAAATCTACGGTTATTAACTAACCTCATATCGAAATGAAACAAAATTTTCAATTATAAATTTATTTTTTGTTGCACTTTTGGTACCTACCACGAAAATGAAATTAGGTTTTTTATAGAGTCAACTTTTGACATAAAAAAAAAACTTAAGTTTTGTTCCGTGATCACAGTAACACTTTAAAAAAAATAACTGTAACATGAAGTGAAAAATCTGACCTTTAATGTAACTTTATGTTACACTTTTTTTTATTTTCTTTAAAGTTATGTATTGTTTAAAGCCTGTCAATATGTGTTTACCTTTGAATTCTTAATTTGAAGATTATGATTTGAGTGTAGATAAAGAATATTTTTATCTTATTTATTGAAAAAAATCCGGTTTTTTACCACGTTTGATTGGTTCAATTGACTTTACGCGCCCGTTATTTTGTTTATAATTCTTTGTGTCATTGCCGGCAAGCATAAACCGCTCCAACAGATCCATCTTCATCAGCCGCCACTAATTACCATCGGTAAACAAATTAATTGATTATCTGCTGTCGCGTCGTCGGCGGAGGTGGGCCGCACCCTAGTACCAGGTTGACACTGTTATGAACCAATGTGTAAAGGAAGAACGTAAGCTTACTGAAATAACTATTTGTGGAACGATATATAAAGGATTTAGCTTGTGTTCAATTTTTTAAAATTTTCCGTTTTTGTTTTAATTTGTCAATAAGCCTGAGATATAAAATACCAAAAGTCTAAGCTTACTGATTAATTACTAATGCAGTTAAGATATATCAGCTCTTTTCCCTACTTAAATGCGGTTTAGAATAATATTCTATAACATCACTTTGCTTTGAAGCACCTTTTTGTAAAATTAATTACATTTTGAAATTGCTAAAAAATGATGAAAACGTACTTGGAGATATATAATATTCAAAGCTGGCCCCAACCCAACCACAAAAACCACCCTTTATTCAAACCTATGTACAAAACAAAATTTCTTCCACATGAAGGCAATAGTGAGTCATTATTCACTACTTTTCCAGTGTACCCCAAATAATTTAACATATGAAATGAGCATGCTTTTAAATTTTAAATTAAGAAATGTTGTCTTGCCTATGTAATCACTCGAAAAGATTTTAAATTTACTCAACGTAACATAGTTGCTTAATAAGCACACTTAATAGATTATTGTAGAAAGAGCGAAGCCTCCTAGTACAATAGTATACATTTACTTCAAAGGAGGCTTCTGCAATGCTCTGTATGTGCGTGTTTTGTTTGAATAAAGGCAATTTTATTATTTTTAAACCGCCTTATTTATAAAAACACGATTCCTTAAATGCATAGTATCCTAAGGTTAACACGAGCACTAGACATAATAAAAACTGTATTTGAATGAATATAACTCGTTTATTTTTTCATTTTACAAATTTCCGAAAGACTTTATCAAAGACTAAAAACTTCATCGAGAAGTGTTTTAGAGGAGTCGTGTATTCATCAATAACACCGAAAAACTGTATATTCTTAATGTAAAACCTACGACGAGTCTCTTCTACAAGCAATCAACACAGTAGGTATCTGCCTTCCTTTCTGTGAGACGGGATGAATTTATCGACTCATGTTGACCTACACCACAGTCCCATAATAACGCAACTGGCACGTCAATAACACAGCGTATCGGCGTACGGAGGGCGTGTGACGAGCGTTCATTCAGAAATAAGGCGAGTGGGCGGCGCTGGTGGCGCCGCGCTGTGCGGCGGCGAGTAGCAGAACTAAAGGCAAGAATGGATTCTTGAGCCGGAAACTTTCCGATTCGGTGATAGTAATTTTGTTGTGTGATACAAAAATACAGTATTTTAAAATAATAATTACAATATTTAAATATCTAGATCATCAATAAACTATGTTCGTAGATATTCTTTTGACGTAGCTTATTTATATTTAAGTTTCCACGATAATTTATTAATTCGAAGGCAAAAATCTATCTTTTGCCTTTACATTTTTATTGCCTTATTTTTATGATTTGTATCTGTCTACGCTTCGGACATACCCGAAATATACAGGGTTACCTCTAAGCCCAGAGTTTAGGAAATGCTCCATTTAGAGTTCATTTTCTTAGATTTGTATTTTTCCAAATATCGGAGTCTACCTAATTTTATCAAATTCACGCTTAACGCGCTCTAACAATGACACAGCCTCCGACAAAATTATTGTGCTAAGAATGGTTGTTTCAAATTAACGTATGTTGTTAAGTTTTATCGATAAAAAATTGCGCTATCACAAAACAGAAAAACCGGAAAAAAATAGTTACAAAATATTAAAAAAAATTAAGGAAAATATTCAAACGTCGTAGAATAAAAGGTGCAGTATATCACAAACGCTAATTAATGTGTTTTAAGAAATGAGCATTTTTAAGTAACCTAGCAGACATCAGTCAAACGAAGTTCGTAGATTTTCATTACATCTTGATGTTGAAGTTTAATTATAATTAACCTAACAGCAAAAGTTTTCATAATATTCACTTATTATGAGGTAATATTAGGGGTGAACCTTAGTCTCCCCCTACCCCTGTGAGGTACACCTATGCCTGGACCTGGAGATTTGCGTTATTTATCGAGGCATTGTTCCATCGCAAGGTTTTTCCCCAAGCGCTTCTTTCTAAGACATCGTGAGGAAACTGATAAAAGTGGCAAAGTTACTGTGCACATAGCAAAGGTACTCTCACACTAGCCAGGCACCCTTTCGCGCGTACGTGCGCTTATTATTAGGGCCCGCGGCCACTGGGGGAGCCCCAACTATGCATTGTTCGATCTTCAACTTTTAATTTCGGCGCCCACCTCCGCTGTTCCGCGTTCGATACTCACTCTACAGGGTGGCGTAAATATCCTTCTTTTAATACGAACTTAGGTTAGAGTTCCATACAATACGAAGTTTGGAAAGCTCTATGTCACACCGACTAGTGAATAAATACGACAGAAGAAGTTCCAGGTTGCTTCCAGGTGGTATTAAAAAGTTTCTATTCTGTCGTTCTCAGAAAGGACATCCGACGACTTTTATACGTCCCTAAGTTGTTATAACAGCTTTTAGGGAGTCCTCCAACAAATATTTTCAAGCTCTATAAGTCTGTGTTTTTACTGGTTCATAGTTTCAAATGAATATAAAATTGTTTATACTAAAATACTACTTAGATGAAAACACCCTTCTGTGGCACCCTGTAGGTATATTCCGTTCGGTAAATAAATGTTTTTGTATAAGTAATAATGCCAGCGGGGTGCCCGCCGGCGGTAACGGTCATTCCGTTATGAGATTTTTAGAATTTATTTTATTTACCCTGCGGATTATAAAGCAATAAAGGTGAATGACGAACGGAATAAAAAGGCGGGCTCTATGAAAAGAACGATGGACCAATATTTTATTTCACAATTAAGGTACGTTTTCAATTTGCAAGCTTTCTACTGGGTACGTGTTTCGATAATTTTTTTGTGTTCATTGGTGATTATATAGAAGCATGGAAATATCGTTTTTAGGGCCCCTTAACCTTTGTGTACGGAACCCTGTTACTATATGGTAAATAAATCTCTTGAACCGTGATTGCTAGACAGTTGAAATTTTCACGGATGATGTATTTCTGTTGCCACTATAATAAACAAGTGAGCGAGTCCGACTTGCAATTGGCCGGTTTTTCTTAACACTCAGGCTCATGAAGCTTAATAAAGACTAATACGTGTAGGAACATATAAATACTGTCCAATCATCCCTGAAAAAATGTAAATTACACATTTAAATAAAAGTCGATTGAAATATAGGTACTTTATATTGGGCGGTATATGCTATAAACGATTTTTGTAGAATCTTCTCCCTACGATTGGTGAAAAATTTTACAAGACGGATGTCTTAATTTAATTAGTATATTTAATGGGTCTAATCACGATTAGTTATTAGGTGAACTCAATCGCCTTGTTTCCCGATTTTTCAGCAACGTTGCTGACAAACAATCGCGATTAGACCCGTTAAATTGTACAACTATTGTATGATGTATCGCGATGCACGCGATGGGTTTGCTAAGTTTACTGTAATTTAAAGTAGGTACTCCTATATGGTGTATTTTTACCATATAGGGGTAAATTAAATTACAGTAAACTTAGCAAACCCGGAACTGACCAGCTAGTATCAACACATCCTATAGTAGCCATCGCAAAAATACGCAACCAATCTGAGTATTCCACCTAAGTTATTAAGAGTAGCTTTCGTTTAATCACGTTCATCTCCCCCGCTGCCTACACCTAGGCGAGCACATGTGTCCTGGAGAGGGAGACTGCAGTAATTATGCACCCTCGGCTCCGGGACGCGATCAACAAACATTTGGCGCCCTTCACGGTCACACCATCGATTCCGCGTCCCTGACCAGCCCAGTGGGAACCCACCCATAACCCGGAAAGTAGAGAGTAGGTTGCTCGCAATGGTTCCGTTTTTATGTTGCTAGCATGCGATCCACTGTAGGGCACAGGCATTCTCTCAGAGAGAGAGAGAGAGAGAGAGAGAGAGTTGGCAATTTCAAGCGCTTAGATATTTGAATAGCTTAGACACTCAGGTTTCCTCACGATGTTTTCCTTCACGGGTTCCTTACTCCTTTATTAATACTTACCTACTTTTGTTGCATTTCAAATACCAAAACGTACAATGCAGCGGATATAATGACTAGAAATAGCTGCCATAATTCAATAATCTCAGTAAATTTATATTCTCTTTTTGCGAAAACGTATTATAAAAAATCGGGCAAGTGCAATAAGCACATGCCCACCGAGAGTTTCGTACAAATTTGTAGCTATGTACTTACTATTGTAAATAGTTCAGGAATCGAGTCTCGGAAAAGTTTTCCCAGCTCTTCCCGAACTTCAAAGTAAGAACTTATACAAATGTATAGTCTTCAGATTTTTCCCTGTACTTGTAGTATAAGACAATATTACTTGCCAAATTTGCGTAATAGTTCTAAGTCAACGGAAAGTACTCTATGATTTTTGATACCCTTGAATGTCGATAATTATATACCTACATTATTTGGGACGTATCTTTTTTTACGTTAACTGAGAAGTTTGATTTTTTCATAGCTTCAAGGGACTGTAGACTTGAGTGTATGCTTTTAATTTCAATTTGAAACATCCACGCGTTCCTGAGATAGTGCGTCTCGACAGACAGACGGACGGACGGACAACAAAGTGATCATATAAGGGTTCCGTTTTTTTCTTTGGAGGTACGGAACCCTAAAAAGGATAACATGATTTGTTTCCATTGGTGGTCAATTTAGCATCGGATCTTTTCGACTTATTTCGCTGTTTTTGTGCATCGTAACGCCATCTACAATTCCTTTTCGGAAACTTACAAGTCTCTCATATACATACCTACTCTTCGCGCATAATTTCTCATCAACACCTATACGTACCCTAAAATCCGTTGTGCAGTCATTTATGACCTTAACAGCTTGACAGCTGATTGATACTTATATTCGTGATTATTTATTGGGTAACTTTAATTGCCCATTCCCGACGTTGCAGTTGCCGTGGTCACGGGTAGACTGATTGATATTTTAATAACAAAACCTAATAGGTGCCAGCACTACATACATAGCCACGCTGATTGGATCGAGCGGACTGTGCCAAATCCGGCGGCGCAGGTATTCCAGCGTGCCAGATTACGCGGGCCCACCCGGGTGAGGTTATTAGTCTAATGACGCGCGGCGAATCTGCATTTGTCTGTTAACAGTATGACGAGAATCGATGCAAATACAAATCGTTCATTTGTGGAATATAGGTGGATAATTGGATATGTAGGTTCATTTATTCTGCTGAAAAACATAGAAAAATATTTTTATTACTTAATAATCTAACATGCAAAATAAGATTCTTGAAAAGCAGTGGTACTGTTCAATAGATGATGCTTAAAACCGTAAGTGTTACATAGAATGGACATTCTTCTTTATAGGACAATTTTGGGTTCGAGGCTACTCCGGCTAAAAGTTGCTGTAAACAAAGTGAACAAAATAAAATTGATTTTTAACGGATAATATTACTCGTTTACTTTTCGATTTTACAATAAAATTTTGCGACATTCTGGTACTTTTGCAAGCGCCGTGGTCTCGGTAGACTCAGATAACAGGCGTCTTTTTGAAAGCATTAACGTTCAAAGAATATTTCGGCAAGTTACTGTTTTTAGATTGAAATTGAACTACAATAATTTTATATTAACTCAAAAATACTGATTATTAGTTATTGAAATTAAAATTCAATCTACAGTCACACTTCTAGCAAGGGAAGCACTTTTTGCCGACGTTAGTAAACTAACAGTTAATGCTTTCAAAAAGACGCCTGTCACCTCAGTCTACCGAGACCACGGCACTTGCAAAAGTACCGAAACGTCGGAAAATTGTAAAATGGAAAAATAAACACTAAATATCCGTTAAAATACAGTTTTATTATGACTAGTGCTCGTGTTAACCTCAGAAAATACTAAAGTGAACAGACTCTAGTCAAGTAGCAACTAGAATATCCACAATATGGTTGCTGACCCAAATATATATTTTAGCTGTATGCAAGTGCATGGGTCAGAGGTATGGGCTTTACTATCCCTTCTTCCAAAGCGTACGAGTATATATGCCTGTTTATATCTTTACAAGGAATATAAAATATCACAGGAGTGCCGTGGTAGCGTATCGATAGAGCTTGCCTCACCATCGAGTAGTTTTAAGTCCGATGCTGGCACTTACCAATAACATTGTTTTAAAAGTTACGTAATTTAGTAAAATTCTAGTAGCACTACCACTCGCTCACTGTTCAGGAAAACTGATTGAGGCAACCTGAGCGCCAAAGGTGTAAAAAGCATACCTTCGTGCTTGAAGTCGCCTATTCGCGCTGGGCACGCGCGGTGATTAAGCCTATACTCTGTCTCTGAGAGAAGGTCTATGCCCTACGTCAGTGCTTAATTATTAATTTTATTTAACACCAGGACACAAAACAGCGTGGAGACTACACACGATGCAAATAAATATAATCTGTGGACTCATTGCAATCTACTAGATAATAGTGATTATTTATCTCGACTTAGAGCCATTCAACGTTCTTTGGACTTCTGGTCAGCTGTCGTGAGCAGTATAAAGTGCTTACGATTGAAACTGACCTCTCCCTTAATCATAGGTTGGCTCTAAACCAAAGTCCACGAGGACTGTGTTTGATTATTGCAGCGGCAGATAGGGCAGAGGTATACGTCACCGATGGTGCGTGACTCTGGTTTAATGCTGGCTGCAAATTTTTATCGATAATTTCATTGATAATTGTCGATATTGTGTCTTAAAAGAAGACATCACAAGTAAGAATAATTATCTCACTTTTACACCAAAAAGTACGGGTTTCAGAAATCAAAATTTGAGAATCAGTCAAGTAATTTAATTCTTTCTGTAAATGAATAAATATAGGTAAATTTAAATAAATTCCCACGACACAGGGTATCCTAGTGTGGCGCCAGAAGCAATGTATGTGCCTGTATGTAAATGTTTATGTTTATGTTTACATTATTTGTGTCAAATATTTTTTCTCCATTTTATTTCAGCATAAAAAATTGCTAATCTCCAGGGGACTCAAATAGTAATGAAGCCTATAATTACTATCTGAAACTATCCTTTGTACCTTGCAGTAGCTATAGTTACAGACTAGGTAGTTTCATACATTTGTGAAATACGTCAATAATAGTTTGTCTGTTACAACAACTTTTGTTCTATGAGTATTTCTATTAGATTGATAAAAAGCTATGCATAATTACAAACTACGATAAATTATTGCCCTACGTAGAAGAAATTGAATTTGAATCAATACGCCTTTTGCATTTCAAACTACACAGCAAAATACAAACACATAACCACATAAGAAAAAAATTCAGATATATAGGTAGATAAATTTACTTTTTTGTTCAGGACAAACGCTAATGAACGTCTTTCAGGACTTGCGCCTTTTTAAAATAACTCGGTATTAATAGGGTGGTTATGTCAGTCTCTATTTTATAAGTTCTATCTAATACTTTTTAAATAAAAAAAAAAAAGTTTCTCCTTGCCTCTATGTAAAACTTCGAAGTATCGATATAAACATACGCTACCCCATCCCAACTCCCACAAGACTGAAAGAGATAAAGTAGCATATTGTCGCCAGCGGCGTTGTTTTGCTTGGAGCACCTCGTGTTCGTTAGGCACCTTTATTGTGTCCCTAAATAAATACCTGCTGTTTGATGATAGCATCTGCGGTGCGATTAATGTGCGCTGAGATAACGACGACAATGCGTCATTGACACGAGCTAGGTCGCATTTAACTGCAACTAGAATAGGCCAGACAGACGGTCAGTACACTTTACTTCTGGTTAAGATAAGATAAGAAGATAAGAATATTCTTTATTGCACACAAGAAGAAAGCGAGAAATGGTTCATACATGGCAAAATTATTATGGAATAAAAGATCGACGAATGGATGGATGGCAGCGGACCGTGAAAGATGGCATTTAGAAGAAAAGGCCCAGCAGTTCACAGCGGTCGGCTGATGATAAAGATGGACGGAGGTTGCGCGACAGAAAAGATTAAATTTGCTCTCACTTAAAAGTCGATGAAGTTAAAGAGATTAATCAGGATCATAGCAAGTTGCTAACCTTGATCTTCTTGGCCTACCCCTCGGGAATAGAGATGTAAGTTTTTAAATGTGTTGGAAGTGAATTGCAGTCAATCTCGATACTCAAATGAATCGAAAACTAAAAATCAACTATAATCGAGACAGTATTTGTTCACAATGAGTTAAATAGACATTTGTCTGCGCCATTAGCAGAGCCTAGTAAAATTTTGTGAACACTGATATTTTGGAAAATATCAATCTGTGAAAAAACTCACAGAATCAAACTCTAGTTACGTTTTAGGAATTTCACAGTTTATTAAAGCCTTCATTCCCATTAGTTTCATTGAGAAGCTCCATCATGGAACATATACGTACATACATAAACTCACGCCTGTATCGCAGAGGGGTAGGCAGAGACCAGGGACTGCCACTTGCCACGATCCTGACAGATCACTTTCATGCACGCACGCACGCCGATTTGGGGTAGTTTTTATTTTTACATATACAATCAAAATACTTTTATTCATTGTAGCACAGAAACTGTGACTTAATGAACGTTACAAATTAATCAAAGGCGTCTATATAAACCAAGGTATCCATAAAGCTCGGTATCCCTTAGGTGCGTTCTTTCCATTGAATCCGAGTGTCATCATCTGCCGAGGCTACCGTAGCTATCAGACTCATTCGCTTCCACATTACGTCATACATCTCTTTCAGACGCAGGGCTCCCTCGGCGGACGTCCCTCAGCCAACCCTTGTCCACTTCATAATAAACTACAGTATTTGTCAGCGGTACCTTTCGGTTCAAAAACAAAATTTTCCGCCCGACAAATCACAACGGTGCTGGTGGCGGCTGACTACGGGCACTCGGGTCACGCACTTGGGCTTAGAAACGCAGCTGTTTTTTGTTGGGACTCACTCAGTACCTTGTTTACATCAGGCTGACGTAAAATTACATTAGTTTGGAACCTCAACCTACATGATATCTAGCTTATATGGAGGTTCGAAGGACCATGCAGTTTTACGTCAGTTTTTAGTAAAGATTGTACTATGAGGTGAAGTGCGGAAATGTTAACTCTAACGATGTATATTGTTGTAAAGATAGGTCAGCTTACCAGCTACTTGATATACTTGAAGAGACATTAAATCCTTCGTTCTGTACTCCCATATATGGGAGGTATACCATCACTTTGTAGTTTCATAGAGAAGCAGTGGTGGACCCAATGGCATCGTAAAATACCGTAATATTAAAAAGAAACTAGCGGGGGCAGCCACACAAACAGCTAAGGACGGAAAATGCGCAAAATTGTAAAGCACAAGTCTTTCCATCATTACTGTCAGACTAGGTACAGCAGAGAATAAAAAATAATTACATTTTTAATTATCTGAGGCCGCAAATAAAACTCGTTTCCAACCAGAAAGGAAACGCGAGGTTTTTCCAACCCTGTGTCTGCTGCCAAGGGCCGGGCTGCGAGGGTCGGCGCGGCCACGGTCAGTGCACGCGCTCTAAAGAAGTGAATAAATCTGCGGCCGAACGACAAGGTGAATATATATATAAAGAATCCGCGGACAAACTTCCGGCCGCGCTAGGGTTACACCGCAACGCCGGGTGGATTCAACGGTGGGTTTGGGTGTCTTCCGGGTGGTCCACCATACGCACAATAGCATAAGCACATATACCGGTTGTAAAAAAAAACCTCCATTTTGGAGTTCCGAGAAAGGGGAAAATTCAAAATAGCAAAAATATCCTGTGCACGTGTGGTAGTGGCAAATCCTTGTTATCGGCCTACCCTTTCGAGATGTAGGCGTGAGTTCATATGTTTGTAAATACTTCGAATCGGCCATAACGAAAGCTAATGAAAGCTTGATTTTTAACCATTCGAAAGTAGCCTGGCTACCCATAGCACGGGGAATCCTAGTTTGGGAGCCAGGTCATAAATGTAACACTCTGTATTAAATAAAATTTCTTTATTCTTATTCTTAATCTCCGGCGGTTTGCTAAATTATAAGAGTCTTCTATAGGTCCCATCTAAAGAACACTTTTTTAAATTTATCAAAGAGCATCCTTTAGTTCTAAATTAATCAAATGTGGACTGCTTCATTGGGATATAGTTTTCTCCCGTGTCTACCAAAAGTCTTTGGAGACTCACACTCAGACTCATAGTCGAGGCTATTAATGTTATCAGAGCCTAATTTGAGTGTTTTTACACGTTCGTGATGACATGGCTTACATCCTTTATTACGTAACGTTCATGTCTGAAAAGTTTCAAACTGCTAATGCTATAGTAACCAGTCAACACACCAAACAAATGGACATGATGCCCTATATTAAGCCAGCGGTAGCCCTAGCGCAGGATCTGCGTCGGAACGGTCACCGTGAAAGGCGAGGTGATCATAAAGCGCCGCGCATGTTCTTACATAATAATATTCTTGAAATATTCTCCCCTGGGGGAACGGAGATAACCGTGGAGAGTCAACACATGTGTTTACTTTGTTAATAATATGATTGTGAATATATTGAAGTTGCAATTGTCTTTAAGATGTTTTTATTAAGTCAACGAGTCGAGTAGTTTTGATATTTAAAAAACCTATTTAGTTTTACTTTAGTTTTAGTTTTGATATGTTAAGATGTTGAGGTTAAGAGATTGGTCACAAAATTGTGGATAAAATGTTCAGGACTGAACAGTCATTTTGTGTAATCATCAATATTTTTCGCCTTTTTGTGACTGATAATGACTGATATGCATTATTAGCATCGTTTTCTAACTATGCAAATAATGATAAGGTCTAATATGGACACAAACTTTCAAAAAAATTATGATGCGTAGCTAACAGTGAACTTGAGCTCCGGAAAGCGAAAAAAGCAACAGTCTCAGTCTGCAAGTCTATCTACTGATATTACATATCCTGAAATTAAGGACTCCACAGCACCCCTGTGCTGTAACCCAAGGAGGGCAGCGCCTGACAGGAAATGGTCAGGCTGGAGACAAACTAGCCGCCCCCGCCTGTCCCCGCCCCCGCCCGCCACGCGTCATAACGCACCGCTTTTTATGTTTATACTGCGTCCGCGGACGTGGGGGATCCGCTTTAAACTAGATTTGTTTGTCATAATCCATCGAATCGACCAAGGAAACGAATATGATCGACGTGACTAAGGAAATTCCAAAATTGTATGAGACGCCTGCTTACAATTTTGCTGGTGAATATTATTGAAAATAGATTTCGGCTAATCTTTGATGTAGCTATCAATCAGGACAATACATGCCTCAGGATGTCCAGACAACCAAAATCTGATCTGGTTTGAGCGAGGCTTTTAAAGAAAAGCCTACGTACAAAAAAACCGCCTATGTCATACCTATAAGCTTTAACCCTGTCAATTAAAGAAAGGGACGTTGTTGACGTCGATATTCTGAGCGAAAATCAAATATTTTTCTCTTTATGTCCCTTTCTTTAATTACCCGTGCTATATCTGAACTAGATCGTCTCACTAGAGAAAATGCTTTTCCGACCATCGATCGTCCGTCGGAACTAGGTGAAACTATAAAACAACAAGAAAAATTGCATGATTTTATTGACCACAAACCAGAACGCTCAATAAAAAGCTAAACAGCGTATCCTCAGTCCATTGATGTTGTTTGAGCGCGATAAATCCACCTGAACCGACCGCGCGGGCGCGCCACACACGACCTGAGCGGTCCATTGAAGATGCTCTATATTGCTGGCAGATCGTCTGTAAACTGTTATTTTACAACGAGGTACAGGAAAAGCACTTTTAAATATGAGGCATTAAGGTTTGAAAGCAATGTGAAAAGAGCGGAGCAGGCAGAACCCGAAGTAGTGTCGTGGCTTCTATTGCAAAATGCGATGTTTCTATGTCATACTCGACGCATGACAGATTTCCACTCTGTCATGCGTCGTAATGGAGTGAAGAAGACTAGGTATTGTTTTGATCTTGAAAGAGTAATATCTTGAAACAGCTGAGGGCAGTTTAAGAAAAAGAAAACATACCCTGTACCCCGGAGGGGTATTGAAGACCAGGCGGAGGGTGGGGAGTGGGGCTTGCCACTTCCCATGATACTGACAAGTCTTTTTCGCTTCACCAACATTAATTAGTCGCTTCGTGCATGCATGGCGGTTTCGGGTACTCAAAACAAAACATCAACACAAGAAATTCAACTCGTTACACAATAGAGCCTAACCAAAAATCCAGAAAAAAGTGAGAAGTCTCTGTTAGTTCTTTAGTACTACACACGAGCTGCTGATAGTAACCGCATCAGCCAAGCGCACATTGCTTTGATTGGTCTGAAGAACGAGACCACACATAAACTGGATAAGGTGGGTGTGACAGCTTTATGTTTTCACCACCTGGTAAAACCATAGAATCAAGATCGTTGTAAAAACGTGCCGATTCACACCTTTGGCCATAAAACATTTTGACTGAAACTCTGCTTCTTGCAAATTCACTGAAATTATCTTTAGCATCTTTAAACCACTGCTGCCTCAAATTATAATTATTATTCCAACCTAAATAAAAATAAGCAGCTGACTACTATGTAACTGTCCACTGTGTTGAGATATCTATTTTGATGATTCCGAAGTATCAAAATATGTTTGTATTTGACACTTCGAAGTAGGTTCAATCGGATGAGTCCATACAAAAGAAAAAGTGATACCTACATGATCATTACTCGAGCCACACAATTTTGTTATGCATTTGCCTTCAGTTTTGCAAATAACGTTCATATCAAGGACGTTCTTTATTTCACCATCAGAGAAAAAAATAAACTAATGAAGGGGCATTTAATTTTTGAAATGATATTAAAACTTCCGCTGCGGCGATTTCCATACGGTCAAACATATAAAAACATTTTCATAATGAAACATGTTTGTACCTTCCCTCCCTCTGAATGAAAGAGTTGTCTATGTCGTGAAATAGAATAGTACAGAGGATTGGTGCTCCTTTTCATATGCCTGCAAATAGTGGTAATATATAATAAAGAATGATAGTCGATGCAAATGCTTGCGAGTAGAGACCTGGAACTAAGCGAAATGAACCAATTAATTTTGAAACTTAGCAACTAACGTTGTCCAAATGCAACTCCTAACCATAATCTAGACAAATGAAATTACTACTCAAATGATGTTGTGTTTTTGTTAATTGTAAGTTTCTTGTCTTGCCCTTATCAAATTGTACGCCTCTGCTTATTAGATCTTCTGCCTACTCTCACGTATTTTGACGTAGGTACGTGTCCCTTGCGGTGTTTTTAAACCGACTCCGAAGGCAAATGAGGGTTATGTTTACACGCGCATGTATGTTACATTCTCTGTTTCTTTATGAACACCTAGAAGTCAGAGGCCCTGACCGATTTTGACAAATGAAGTGTGAAATGAAAGTTATTAATGAAGCAAGTGTTACTAGCTACATGATGAAGAAACGAAGTAGTGGACGCCGGTGTCGCTGATTGTTGGTCAAAAGTCACAAAAAGTATCAAAATAGAAGTACCGAAAAAACTGACTGGTTGACTGACCTACAATGACTTTTTGAATTTTAATTTACATCAGGTGGACATCTCATTCACTTTCGAGTACCAGGTAAGTGAATTTGGTTCCGCTTGCTTATGTTCAAAATTAGAGAGACTCTTCTTGGTTTTGTTTTTTTTTTGTGAGTCCTGATCCAACTTCTTAGCAGTCGGGTTTTTTGGTTTTTACTGTATTTTTTTGTGCCGCTCCCCGGCGCGGCGCCCCGAAGCCGCAATCACACACTTATTCAAACATTCCCACTTTTAATGTGTTTTTTCCACGGAGCAAATGTTGTCTGCAACGTGGCGCGCGTATGCAAATAGCGAGGCAGGAGCGCACACGCCGTTGGAAAGGAAACTGGGAGATGTACTTCATCGCGTATGTAGAAAACCTACACTCAATTTGAAAACTTGAGAATTAACTACAGCAGAACCAGAACCCTCATAGTTATATGTGATTATTTATTAGGTAAACATTAATTCCATGACCTAACTTGAGTGTCTGAGGTGAGACGCTTGAAATTGCCAATCTGCGGTGGGCACGCGTGGTAGTTAAGCCCATACTCTCTCTCTCTGAGAGAAGGTCTATGCTCTGGAGTGGGACGTTTATAGGCTACATAAAAAGATTACCTTATTTCCAACGTTTCGGCAACGTGGCCTTTAACTATCTATAACTATTAAACTTTTAATACTTTATTGCACACAAAACCTTATTTTTAATAGGACAACACACGAGAAGTAACATGTTACTATTTCTTCCTGCAAATCTTACAGAATAGGAGAAGCAGTTAACTATGTATGAGTGGAACGATGTTAAAACCGCGGAGGAGCTGTTCAGAATAAATTGCACTGTACTGAGACCGTTTTGTACAGAACTAAATACAAATACAAATATCTTTATTGAGTTTTTTTTTTATTTTCTTCTTAAACTGACTGCAAACCTTCAGTAATGGAGAGACACTTTAAGAAGAAGATAACACTTTTTAATTTTTCTGTAAATGTTGGGTTTTATTTGTCTTTTTATGTGTGCAATAAAGTATAAGATACCAGAACTCGCATTTTGGTGCCGTTTGTTAACAGAGCCTAAAAATGGTATGGCATTATAATATAAGTAGTCGACAGCAACTCAAACTTTTGTTGTAAACCGTTGCAAAGTCGCCTGTAACGTAACTGAGCAGAGTGCACGCGTAAAGTTTGATGTGCTGCCGACTGTACAGTGACAGATATTAACGCAAATTATTTATCTTCTTAAAACTTTACTGTAGGAATAGCTTATAATAGTAGATTTAATTTGTGTATAAGTTTTCCCCTGTAACTATAAATCAAGCGTAAGATGAGTCTTATGTAGATGACTTGCTAAAATCTTCCGCGGTAAACGAAATTATCATTAACTTCGATTGTAGAGTAAGTAAATCCAGTAAAACTCCTTTGGATTATATTGCATGCAACTAATCACAATAATTATATTAATTTACTACGCAAATGTATTAGATATTGAATGTCGACAAGATTTTCTTTATGGTGATAAGTATGAATGTCTGACCAGACCCCCAATTTTGTAGGCGTATACTCGGCCTTAGTCGGCGCTTACCTAAGATAACATATCATAATATAATATCACGCCTGTATCTTGGAGGGATAGGCAGAAACCAGGGTCTGGTACTTGCCACGACCCTGAAAGATCTTTAATAAGAAATCTCTCGATCTCAAGATAACTTTATACAAGAAAGGATATATTTATATTTTTTATTTACAAATTGTATGATTGTATTGACTGTATGCCTATTGCGTAATTAATTAATTATTGGATATCTGCAGCAAGGAAAAAAACGTATGATATGATAGACTGGTAAGTAGTTAAATAGATTAAATCCCTTATTATGAAGCAGCGATATGTTCGGAAGGGTCGTCAACGTCGCGCTCTCAGAACTCGCGCTTGAGCCCGACACTTCACTCGAATCTAGCGACAAATACGGTTTTTTTTAATAGTTTCTTATTTAATACACTAACAAGCGAATTCACTCGAATCTAGCGACAAATACGGTTCTTTTTCTGACTAGTTTCATATTTAATACACTGCCAAGCGACCAGCTTGCTACTTCCTACACAGGACACTTTTCATAATAAGTGCCCTGTAGTTCAACTGTTTAAGCAGCTGATTAATATCGAGCACTGCTTCTGGATGTTATTATTTGTCTTTTATTCTTAAAAATCCTACGTTATAATATTCCATGAATCGTTAACTGAAGCTTTCCTCCACTGAGATTCTTGAAACTTCTTAATTACCTGAGCAGTGATTACTTTTAACTCGACTCCTACCTAAAACTCATTAGAGCTGCGACAATCTTCATTATTTACCTTGAGCTTCAGTAATTAATTCCTTGTCATGGTTTTTGCCGGGATACTGGAGATGGGAGATGGGCTTGCGGGCAAGAGTGAGGGAGACGTCTGGAGGTGCCGGTATCTGATTACCATCTTTCAGCAATTAGTAAAACACACAAAACTCCGCCCGTGCCGTGTTCGGCTCCCTGGCGATGCTTAATATTCCATCGTAAATTACTGACAAACTTACGGCGAAGGTGTCGCGGCCTCATTTGAATGCACTTGGACGGAATACGTCGGGGACAGATAAGGGCCCACCGGTAATGTTTCTTACTACGGAGAAAAGACTTAATAATTAGGCTTGACAGGAGTAACTTCATTACTTCATTACAGGTCGATATCGAACCTTTGGGAAAGAAATGTAGCTAAAGCCATTTTACGAATTTTACAGTAGAGCGAAAACAAAACAAAAATTATAAAAAATGCTTTATGTTTTTTTTCTTTTGAATGCCATATTAATGTAATTATTACAGATATATAAAAAATGTAACGAGTTTCACAGATATTCAACTTTAAATCCAATATCTTTGGTAGTTTAGAAGTTACCATAGCTTATACTATAAAAAAACCAGTGCATCCAATGGCTTTTACAGCTTTCACAATGTACTTATAGTACCTACTAGTACCTACTAATAAATTGGATTGCAACCAATAAAATAATTGCAGTATAAGCCATAACAAAATTTACTACAGACTACAAACATTAAGTAGCATCTGGGTCGTTTATAGCATATTTTAATAAAAAAAACTGTGAAGTCTGTTAAAAAATCAAGGTAGTAACAGCCATTTTTTTGCGAATTTGAGGACACGAAATATTATACAAATTGAAAGAGCTTGAAAAACTTAGTAAGACTGCATTCAGAGTCCCATTTCACCAAAAATGGCTTTTACGACATTTTATCCTCAAAGGCAACCCGTCTGCCAAGCGTGGCGATTATGGCAAAACCCCTCATGGTTAGGAAAACCATGAGGGAGGCCTATGTCCTGCAGAGGACGTCAAATGGCTGATGATGATGATGATGATCCTCAAAGGCGACCCTTATCAATTTCTGCATTTAAAATAGTGTGACTGAATATCATCATCACCATCAGCCATTTTTACGCCCACTGCAGGACATAGGCCTCCCTCATGGTTTTTCCTAACTATAAAGGGTTTTGCCATAATCGCCACGCTTGGCAGGTGGGTTGGCGATCGCAGTATGCGGTTGAAATCTCGGGAAGACGCTGCTGCCCATCTCCTGGTACTGTATTTCCTTAGTAGCCTTCTACAACATCCACGGAATGAAATGGAGTGACGCTATTCTTAATCCGAGACCACACGGTGACTGAATATACGTGGCAGTCAAGTCGCGAGGCAGCGCGTGCTTAAAGGCTGCTGTACTGGAATTGTACAAATAGCCTCAGTCTGGATGGCGATACATAGATAGAGATAAAGAACACTTTATTGTACATAAAAATGGAAATTAGATTCAGACATTTCTTAACCAGATGGATGTAATTTCGTACATGTGATGCCCCTATTTTGTTACCATAACGTAGGGTATCCTAGTTTGGGACCACGATAAGTGATTGTGTGGATGTTATGTAACAAGTAACTTTTGTCTTGAAGACAAATAAACATTTTCTATTTCTAGTAGCATTTTCACCTATGCAGTTCGTCAGTATTACAGAGCTGTTGATGGCTCTTCCATTTTCGCTATTTTCTTTCTACATACAGAACAGGATAACAATAAAATAATATAGCTGAGAAAGCTTTTGAAGAACAAAAAGAAAATGAACACCCTGAAATGGCTCCAGGAGTTTTTAATCAACACCTTTCTGTGTGCCAGGCGCCATTGTTGTATGGAGCGAATGACTGCGTCTGATGGCTGGATAATGGAGACAATCTGTAGATATCACACACCTTGCTGTGTGGGGCTCTCAAATTAGCACTCGACCCACCCATACAAAGATGAAGGAGGTCTCCCATAAGGAAGAATGATAATGGCAATGGGAATCGATTAGAATTTGGTTTGTCATGTTGTAGTATATTTATTTTGCTACAAAATACATACAAAATAATGTTTACGTAATTTTCACGTAGATGGAATACAGCAAAATATTAATCAATTTATTATTTATTTGAGCGGCGGTTGCGGAGCCTTAGAACGCCGGCTTCTCATTCGGGAGGTAGTGGGTTCGAATCCCAGCATGTAGCAATGACTTCGTTTTCTAAATTACGTCCAATTGTGAAGTTATAGTAGCAATACTACTCGCTAACGTCGGAAAACATCGTGAGGAAACCTGAGTGTATGAAGTCTACACATCCTCAGTGCTTGAAATTGCCAATCCGCGGTGGGCACACGTGGTGATTAAGGCCATACTCTCACTTTCTCTCTCTCTCTCTCTCTGAGAGAAGGTATGTGCCCTGCACAGGATGAATATAGGCTACATAAAAAAAATTAAGTAACATAAATCTTAGTATGTAATTATATTCTTTTTGTTGCACTAACCCGTGCTGAGGACAATTTTAAAAACCTATACTTGTACGTAATACAGAGAAAGTTTGTAAAGAGGTTCGAACTTTCGCCAATGCCTGCACTTGCCCAGTAGCTCAGTTGGGAGAGCACTGGCACGGTTAGCCAGAGGTCGCGGGTTCAAGTCCCGATATGGGCGGAATTTTAAGCCTCTAAATAGGTTTTTATAAATCTTAGTAACTAAAGTAAACTCAACTCAACTTAAACTCAACAACTAATTAAGTATAATTTCCTCTACCAGTCCATAAACACATAGCATGCAGATGTAAGTTACAAAGGACACCCTTATTTTATTCAAATGTCTGTAGTTTACAGATATTTCGTTGAAAAGTGCGTGATATCCCATATTTGTCCCACATGGAGGATTGCCAAATATCTTTCACTGTCTCGGGTAGTTGTACGGAACATTAAGTTAATTATTTTCTAATATTCTGTTAGAAGCTATATTACGGTTTTTAACAAAATTATATAGCAGTTGAAAAATATGTTCTTCCATACAACTCATCTGCAAAGTTAAGTTTGTAATCATAAAAAGAAATGTTATGCTACAAATACATTTTTTTTATACAATTGACCTTTATTCTTGTCCAAGATTCTAATGGGAAGTACCTTATATTATTCATAAGTTCACAAGAACCTATTAGGATATTTTCCGATGACCTGATGTGTACCAATTGACAAGAACCAATGTGTTATATCATAACTACAAAATCAAATGGAATAAATAAATGGGTTTGCTAGTTTCCAAATATTGGTCATAGATGAGTTTTATTTTAAATGCGTTGACTAAGAAACTTGACATTTTCACAGAGTTTAATGCCTTGTCCTGGAGGGGTAAGCAGAGAACAGAAATTGCCTCTCGGCACGGTCTTGGCAAATCTCCTTCACATCATCAACATTCTGCTTGCTCGCTGCATGCACGCAAGCTAGTTTTGGGTACTTTTTATCTTGTCCTGCGTAATACATCTCCTTTTTGGTCGACGTATGACGCCCTTCCGTTGAACATAAAAATTAATTAGTATATATTCTAAGTTACACAACCTGTTAATTATTTCATCAAAACTTAGGTTAGCTGGTAGCCAATGCTAAGCAGCATTAAGCTCACCTACGTGCAAAACTCTGTGTTTAAATTCAATAAATAAATTTAACCTCCTCAGTCCTGCCCCTATATTACGCTCACCAAATCCTGAGCGATTCCAATCGTTTAACTGTCAAATTAGTATGGAGTTTGACAGTTAGACGATTGGAATTGCTCAGGATTTGGTGAGCGTAATTAGGCCACTGATCTTGAAAATGACAATGGTTTTCAATGGAGAACTTGCGTCTAACTTAGATTGGAGTAACTTTGCTTTTATACCATAGAGTATTGTAACGGACCTGCCTGTGTAGCATACTCACAACATATAAGACTGAAAGAAGGGGAATATTTGAGAAATAACGAGTTAGTTAAATAAATTGAACTTATATCCAAAGAATAACAAGCGGTCGGAGCCGGCACCGAAAATGTTTTCCTACCCACTCGTAGATGCGGGTATTCGCGCAGAAGTTACTTTTTTCCCCGACAGAGCGGCGCCAATAAAACATCACGCCACCCGACTAAAACCAATAAGGATGATACTTATTTATGAACCCGTACTATTGTTTCATGTGTCAGGTCGACTGGTGAAATCTGAGTGAAATCATATAAAAAGGCCGAGGGCCAAACGCGCGGGACGATTCCAGACTAGAGAATTGAACAGTAAATACATCCGTTACGCTCGTAGGGAAATTCGCCATTTTCAGCGAATTTATTAGCATTAGGGAGTTTCGTTTGCATTTAAATTCGAAAATAGGAGAGTGGCTTTGGATTTGTTACCTAACATCACCTGTGGGCATTGCGTCCCAGACTATCAGCTCTGGTGTGAAGTTTCAGGTTTATAGTTGCTCTCGAAGCTAGGGAGTTGATTTGAAAGTAAAAGTGTTAAGGTTAGACACGGTTTTCGGTTCCTGAATCTTTCGTACATTTAGCTAGAAGTTTTCCGCGTAAAATAGGGTTTTCAGCCTTAGTAATTAGGGTAGCTTTCGCGTAATAAAATGTGAACTAATCCTTTTTCTCCACAGTACTACGTTTATGGGAAATAAATTTGTACAAAAGAAAACTCTCGGTGGCAAAGGTATGCTAAGGATAGTCCGTGTGTCCAGCCTTTGTCAAATAACCAAGGCTCGGTGAGGCCACACGAGGTTATTCGTATCATGCTTGCGTCATAGCTTTCAGAGTTTTGTTCGAATTTAATTCTACTTATTACTTTAACTTAATTCCACTAGCTAGTGGTAATTGAGTTTCAGTATACAAACGTGTGAATTTAGAGCGAATTCACTTGGGGGCCTTAAGAAGTTTAAATTAATGGACTAAGGAACCCAAAATCTAGCTCTGCTTACTATGCTACGGCTGAATCTGAGTCTGCTTGGGTCGAAAGGTTTAAAGAATCCCTTCACCGGAGGCGTTCCAAATTTAATTTAGTAAAAAAAAATAATTATTATAATATTAATTTTGAATTGAGATAATTAGAGATTAATTATCTTGTTTGGAGATTGGGTTAAAACGCTTCTTGTGAATACGGTGTTAGATCTTCTTCCGTTAGCATTCGTGGTGTAGCAATTTTCCCCCTGCTTACCCTGAGTGACAGACGATTCTAGCCCTCTGGCACTTTGCACCCATAACATATTTATGTATTATATTTCGTATATTCTTACCTTGCGGGTGGTTACCGAACCCATAAAACCACCCGCGCATACACATCCTAGGCTACACACTCTGGCCGGCCAGAAAGTCTGAAAGCTAACTGTGTCAAGTTACCGAGTGATTTGAAACAGTCTGGGTTTCCGGAGTTAGGGAGGATAGAAGTAGGAAATAGATGTGACTAGGGAGACACCATAGGCACTCACACATATACACGATTAAATGTAAATGGGGTTTGCTTTGCTGAAACAATTGATGGGTGGTTAAATTAGCTTACGGGGTTGGGAAGAATTAGGCAGGCTCCCCCTTTTCTTTCAGGGTATCCAGTTGTATGATGAGAGCGTAAGTATTTCCCCGATTCCCCACCTTAGCAATGCGGTCATTAAGTAGGACAATAAATAGCGATTTATTTCCGTACCAAAAAGTAAGTAATCCAATAGCTTTATTTTTCAATATTGACAGCAATATTATTTTGTAATGTCCTGTGCAAAGGTCTAACATTAAATTCCGTTAAAATAAATAAGCTCTGACAAAATTCTATAAACTAATTAAGTAAAAGCTAAAGTAGACAACCAAATATTAATTATTCAGAAGTGCCAAATGTGTTAGATGTTTATTCCTCCATTCTTATTATGAACAGTGAAATTTGCTGTGTATAAATGAAATATTTTCAGTAAGTTAGCTTTTATTCTCAAAATACTAAAAGTGACTCTTAACTATCTAACACCTTACTATTCTAGCCTTTTACTCCAACTATTAAAAGTGACTCGTAATTTAACTAATATTTTACTATTTTCGCTTACGGAACCCTTCAAACATAAATCAATGAAACGTTTAGTTACTTGCTCTAATTTCTTCCGCTGCTTAGGTTGCTACGGCATCTTATTAATGAAAACGTAGTGGTTCGAGTCCTGTTGAACGTTAGAAACTATTATACCATGTTAGCGTTGACTTGTAAACGAAGATCTAATAAGTAAGGATGTAAGTTCGTGCCTTGTTTACTTACATTAAAATTAACTACTGAACTTTGACTTCTCGCCTATCGAAACTTTGATTTGGGAGGTCTGAAAATGGCATCAAATTATTATTAATATAAAACCTAGATGTAATAAAACCAAATCGACATTGACATTATCTTTTAAAACCCTGATTAACAACCTACGTATTACTGATTATCTTTTTACGCACCTACCTTCAATATTTTGCGCCGCATCTCGCTTACGTGAATCTATCCTTATAGCGTTGAGGTTGAGTGCCGTTTTATATTGAGAGTTTAACAATCTATCGAGCAATGGAAATGAGTATGCTATAGGGCGAAGGATCCGATAAATAAAATAGTCTTTATTGACATTATGACAAAAACCGTTATGGAATGTTGTGGTTGTTAGATCTTAAGGCGTAAACCTTTTTAATTTGAATAATATTTAAACTTGCTTATCTCTTTACTTCAATAATATTTTGTGCTCTGCCTTGTTTGATCTAATGATATTTGGGATACTTGCTGCTTGGAGCTCTTATAGACTTCGTTGGTTCAGTCCATTGTTGTGACGTCTTGAATAGACTTTTTCCAACATACACGTCCGGGTTACATACTTTTAGTAGAGTTATCTCCTAGGTATTTGATACCGTTGAGTTTTGTGTATAATGGCTGGACCATACGAAAGTTATCTACCTATTCAGAGTTTCAAGGAATAATTTCCTTTCATTGGATCAAACAATCTAGAATTGTTTATTTTTAAACATTTGTGCTATTGCTGCTATTAATGCTTGCAATCTTTAGTGAGGCTGACCACTTCTACACAATGAGCGTTATTCGCTAGTTGCTAAAACTTCGTTTGACCAGTCATCCATTATATCCAGGCTTTCCGGATTGAATTTTCTCCGATGTACCATGCCTTTGATATCACAACCCTATACTATTCTACGACCTGATGACTGTTCATACGTAGAAAGCACCTTTTATAAATCTTCCTACGGTCAGTTTTCACTGGATTGCCTGCATTTGGCAAACGCAATTGAAATGTTATGTATATCCATGAATCTAGTTATAGATAAAACTATGTACAGTGGGACAATGATGAGCATACGGTGTGAAAGACCCAGCCTTTGGTTGAAGAACTGAGTTTCTTTTAGTCCGGATCCCGTCTCTGAGTCAAGTACTTTTAACTAGATTTGTGTTAGTTAACTTTCACTTTATCTATTATATTATAAATTTAAACTTTATTCTGCATTAACTGCGCTTCATGCTTATAATTTCTATTTGCCATCGCTTCAATCAAATTACTAGCGGACTTGTGACGAAAATGTTCGTTGAACATTATAATAATATTATTAACAATAATATTGTTGTAATGACCTACTTCTTTTATCTGTTCTTACACAATGTTCCATACCGGTTTAAACTGTTCTATATTCTACTTTAAATAGCAAACTTATTCAACACTTAAACATTAAAATTTCTAATTTTCATTCTTGTTAGGGCTTTACTTAACCTTTTCAATATAGGACGGAATTAACTCAATCTCTCTACTTAACTTTGATAGCAAACCGAGTTAACTCGACCTTTAATTTCAATTTAAAGAAAATTAACTAAATCTTTATTTGTTAATTATATACTTTTGCGCTCGAGCATTTGCTTTCAATCTCAGATACCTTAAAAGGGCTAGGGTTACGTATACGATCACAACGCAGGGTTCTACCGATTAAAACTAGACGATCACAGTTGGCCATTAGACTGTTTTGCTTCATAGTAACTTTTATTTGTCTCGACGGGGTTTAATATATTAAATTACGGGGGTGGGTTGGTACAATATGGTGTTACCGTGACCATGATATTTTGATACGAGATTGAATAGTTTATATATGCTTTATGATGCAGAATATTCTTATTTCATTTAATTATTGTTGGCTTTATGCCACAATTTGTTGTTCGTGAAATGGAAAAGGTAGAAACATTGGGATTGGCAGCGAATGTACGAGTTCAAATTTTAAAACAAAATTAGATTAATTACTTAGAATTTGAAAATAAAAACCAATAAACTTTGATTTAAACTAAAACTTTTAGAAATATGTAGTACATAGGAAAACGTAGTAAAAAGAGCGAAAACAAGTAATAAAACAATTGTACATTCCACTTAAGACAACTTTTCAAATCAGTCTAAATTTAGTTCCGCGTTAAACAAAATACCTAATAGGCCCGGCTTAAAGCAATATTTCTTACTGATGATGACATTAGTTTTAAAAGTAAGCAATCATTTTATCTAAATAAACTAACAGGTGAATATTAAGTAAATTGCAACAAAAGTATTATGTATGGGGGGTTGCCCTTATCATGACTTTGTCAATCTCGTTCTATTTCTATTGTCTAAGCTTTGAACTAAGGTTATATCGGATTTAGGTAGCTAATTTAAATCAAATAGTTCAATATAGTATCTACCTAAAGGTTTTATACTCGGGGGGTTGCCGAGCGACTCAAACTTTACCTAAAAGGATACCTATCATTCTGAGTACCTATGTTACCTACTTTATTTACAAGATTATTCAAAAAGCGTTAAATATACTTCGTTAAGTTTTAATGGTATCGCTTCTGAAGTATTGTCTGACAAACGGGAATAGAACCATTAAATTTAATTCATAATTTTATTAAATTAAGTAATCGCGTAACATACTGGTAAAATAAACGTAGGTCGAATTAATAAATTCCTCATTTTTTGGAGTCAATTTAAAATTAAATAAAAATAAGTTTGGATATGAACCATATGAAGATAACAATTTAACTATCGTAAAGTTATGTAGGTACGACTAAACCTGCACTTCCTTCGCGTAGCAATCAGGTCAATACATCAGACATATTGACGATTGTAGGGTTGAAAAGGTTCATGGTACATGCACTAGATGGCGCTTTTATACGGCTTTTATATCGTCTATATTTTATAATATGAGCTGAAAAAAAAATATAGTTATGTAGTACTGTTAAAATTAGTATGAGTTAAATCAGTATTTCAAATTTACATAATCTAAAAAAAAAATTATTTAATATGCAATTTAATTTTGAATCAACATTGGGATTAATAATATGAACTATGTAGTTTACAGAAAATAATTTAACTAAGCGATTTAAAACACAATACGCTCCAAACTAAGTTGAGAGGATTTAATATTGACGAGTTGAAAACGGGGAAATAAGGTTGTATCGTATACTACTGGTGGTCACCCATTCATAGACTGCTAGTGGACGTTGTTGCTTGAACACAGTACTCAGTAGGATGCAGTTGGTCGAGAGGTAGTACTACGCACAGATCATAGGAATTGAATGAAAATTGAGTTAACATTTAATTAACTTGTTATTATTAGTAATCGAGAATATTTCATTTTTATTAGTAATCGAGAATATTTCATTTCAACGGGAAGTTAAAAAAAAAATGTAAAAAGTAATTTAAAAAAAAATTACATTAGTTAACCAAAGTTCTTCTTTATGGGGGGTTGTTAAAAATATTTCCACGATTTTAAATCAACTTAAGGAATATTTTCGGTTTAATACTTTAATAAAACTTGTTCTGCATATTAATTAACATTTGTTATTGAGAGAGATCATTATTATTTTAATTTGTTGATAATTATAATTAATTTTCAAAATATTTTCATGCTGGGGATTGATATCAATTTTTACATTCGATATTCCATTTCGCGGAAACTAGCTTTTCATTTGGGGGGTTGCAATAAAACTTAATATAAAATTAACAAAAGGTTTCTCGACGGGGAGTTGCTATTACAGTATTATTAAGAATCTAGCATTGTGTAATTAGGTAGTCTTCGTATAGCGGTTGCGTAAATAAATTCATTCTTTATAATGATTCATTTAGAGTTCGGATTTCTTCAAATTGCTAAAGTTTCGTTGATTTAAAAGGATTTCCTATATTTTATTCACGACAATTCGTAAATTTCGTAATAAATATAATAGACTAATTTATTAAATAATAAACTAAAAAAAAAAAAAAAAAACAAACCTTTGTTTATTTTAATTCTTAGTGTACTTATAGTAAAAAAGCAAAATAAAAAATTAATAAATAAACACTTCGTTTCATTTAACCATCCGCGTACAGTAAACGATAAAAGTAGATAATTGAACATTCTCATTAAGCCAAACTTTTGATTTTAATCTATTTAAATTTTATTTTTAATAAAATACGGAAGCATATCAATCTAATCGGGATTTAAAGTTGATTATTTAATTTTCGTCGTTGACTGTACTTCTTAAACCAGGTAATTAAAACGGTTTTGAAAGGTAATAAGGTATTGGTTTTGAGAGGTAACCGCATGTTAAACTATAAGTTAATTAAGGGTATTTTACTTTAATTTTAAATTCTATCACAATCCATTCCAAAACGGTTATTGAGATAAGTACTTCCGACTACTTCCTATAAATAATATTCGGTATTGCCTATAAAATAAATTAAACTCGCTAGGTTACAACAAAATAAAATAAATCCACGGTTATCGCTGTTCGCTAAATCTTTAGATCTTCGCTGTAAAATTAAACAAATAACAATAATACTAGGTATGCAGAAGGGAATGATATTGCTTATTTGAGTCGATGATAGATGATTGAAGTATGGCGTGCAAAAGAAAAGTGTGAAAGTGGGGAATGATTGGGAGGCCTAAGGTTTGGCGAAGTGTTAAACGTAGATAGCCTGTCGTAGTACGGTCCCATGCCGACATACACGCACCTCAAAAGGGTTCAAATACCGTTTTCCTTTGCTGGATGCAAAGCATCATTTAGTTTAAATAGTATAATTTGGTATTTGGAACCTTCACTCTACACGGGAATTAAACACTGCACATTCTCCAAATATAATGATATTTGAAATGGAAAGATTAGAATTAATGACTGTTTGGTTATTAGATCGGTGGACTTGGAAAGCTTGCTGATTGTTAGTATCGAAATTTCGTAGACGGAAATTACGTTTTGGGGTGCGTCCTCTCTCACACGAAAGCCGTGCCTGACGTTGGGGCAGCCAAAGGACGTAATTTATACCGGATTGACTTTCGGTAACTCTGCCTCACAACCAGGGTCGTTGATTACGGAGTTTTGACTGACAGGCCATTCATGGATGCTGAGATAATTAATTCAGGCTGCGTTATCTAAACTTTGTAACTGAAAAATATCTGAAGTATTTGGTTTAAATACACACACATCATGACAGACATGTGGGATAATATTACAACAGGTATATTAGAAGATAGGGGCCATTGTGAGAGCTATCACAGATACCATGTCCTTGTTTGTATAAAATTTGTATTCGTCGGTTCTTCTACAAATTTTGGGGGTTGATTGTAACGGACCTGCCTGTGTAGCATACTCACAACATATAAGACTGAAAGAAGGGGAATATTTGAGAAATAACGAGTTAGTTAAATAAATTGAACTTATATCCAAAGAATAACAAGCGGTCGGAGCCGGCACCGAAAATGTTTTCCTACCCACTCGTAGATGCGGGTATTCGCGCAGAAGTTACTTTTTTCCCCGACAGAGCGGCGCCAATAAAACATCACGCCACCCGACTAAAACCAATAAGGATGATACTTATTTATGAACCCGTACTATTGTTTCATGTGTCAGGTCGACTGGTGAAATCTGAGTGAAATCATATAAAAAGGCCGAGGGCCAAACGCGCGGGACGATTCCAGACTAGAGAATTGAACAGTAAATACATCCGTTACGCTCGTAGGGAAATTCGCCATTTTCAGCGAATTTATTAGCATTAGGGAGTTTCGTTTGCATTTAAATTCGAAAATAGGAGAGTGGCTTTGGATTTGTTACCTAACATCACCTGTGGGCATTGCGTCCCAGACTATCAGCTCTGGTGTGAAGTTTCAGGTTTATAGTTGCTCTCGAAGCTAGGGAGTTGATTTGAAAGTAAAAGTGTTAAGGTTAGACACGGTTTTCGGTTCCTGAATCTTTCGTACATTTAGCTAGAAGTTTTCCGCGTAAAATAGGGTTTTCAGCCTTAGTAATTAGGGTAGCTTTCGCGTAATAAAATGTGAACTAATCCTTTTTCTCCACAGTACTACGTTTATGGGAAATAAATTTGTACAAAAGAAAACTCTCGGTGGCAAAGGTATGCTAAGGATAGTCCGTGTGTCCAGCCTTTGTCAAATAACCAAGGCTCGGTGAGGCCACACGAGGTTATTCGTATCATGCTTGCGTCATAGCTTTCAGAGTTTTGTTCGAATTTAATTCTACTTATTACTTTAACTTAATTCCACTAGCTAGTGGTAATTGAGTTTCAGTATACAAACGTGTGAATTTAGAGCGAATTCACTTGGGGGCCTTAAGAAGTTTAAATTAATGGACTAAGGAACCCAAAATCTAGCTCTGCTTACTATGCTACGGCTGAATCTGAGTCTGCTTGGGTCGAAAGGTTTAAAGAATCCCTTCACCGGAGGCGTTCCAAATTTAATTTAGTAAAAAAAAATAATTATTATAATATTAATTTTGAATTGAGATAATTAGAGATTAATTATCTTGTTTGGAGATTGGGTTAAAACGCTTCTTGTGAATACGGTGTTAGATCTTCTTCCGTTAGCATTCGTGGTGTAGCAATTTTCCCCCTGCTTACCCTGAGTGACAGACGATTCTAGCCCTCTGGCACTTTGCACCCATAACATATTTATGTATTATATTTCGTATATTCTTACCTTGCGGGTGGTTACCGAACCCATAAAACCACCCGCGCATACACATCCTAGGCTACACACTCTGGCCGGCCAGAAAGTCTGAAAGCTAACTGTGTCAAGTTACCGAGTGATTTGAAACAGTCTGGGTTTCCGGAGTTAGGGAGGATAGAAGTAGGAAATAGATGTGACTAGGGAGACACCATAGGCACTCACACATATACACGATTAAATGTAAATGGGGTTTGCTTTGCTGAAACAATTGATGGGTGGTTAAATTAGCTTACGGGGTTGGGAAGAATTAGGCAGGCTCCCCCTTTTCTTTCAGGGTATCCAGTTGTATGATGAGAGCGTAAGTATTTCCCCGATTCCCCACCTTAGCAATGCGGTCATTAAGTAGGACAATAAATAGCGATTTATTTCCGTACCAAAAAGTAAGTAATCCAATAGCTTTATTTTTCAATATTGACAGCAATATTATTTTGTAATGTCCTGTGCAAAGGTCTAACATTAAATTCCGTTAAAATAAATAAGCTCTGACAAAATTCTATAAACTAATTAAGTAAAAGCTAAAGTAGACAACCAAATATTAATTATTCAGAAGTGCCAAATGTGTTAGATGTTTATTCCTCCATTCTTATTATGAACAGTGAAATTTGCTGTGTATAAATGAAATATTTTCAGTAAGTTAGCTTTTATTCTCAAAATACTAAAAGTGACTCTTAACTATCTAACACCTTACTATTCTAGCCTTTTACTCCAACTATTAAAAGTGACTCGTAATTTAACTAATATTTTACTATTTTCGCTTACGGAACCCTTCAAACATAAATCAATGAAACGTTTAGTTACTTGCTCTAATTTCTTCCGCTGCTTAGGTTGCTACGGCATCTTATTAATGAAAACGTAGTGGTTCGAGTCCTGTTGAACGTTAGAAACTATTATACCATGTTAGCGTTGACTTGTAAACGAAGATCTAATAAGTAAGGATGTAAGTTCGTGCCTTGTTTACTTACATTAAAATTAACTACTGAACTTTGACTTCTCGCCTATCGAAACTTTGATTTGGGAGGTCTGAAAATGGCATCAAATTATTATTAATATAAAACCTAGATGTAATAAAACCAAATCGACATTGACATTATCTTTTAAAACCCTGATTAACAACCTACGTATTACTGATTATCTTTTTACGCACCTACCTTCAATATTTTGCGCCGCATCTCGCTTACGTGAATCTATCCTTATAGCGTTGAGGTTGAGTGCCGTTTTATATTGAGAGTTTAACAATCTATCGAGCAATGGAAATGAGTATGCTATAGGGCGAAGGATCCGATAAATAAAATAGTCTTTATTGACATTATGACAAAAACCGTTATGGAATGTTGTGGTTGTTAGATCTTAAGGCGTAAACCTTTTTAATTTGAATAATATTTAAACTTGCTTATCTCTTTACTTCAATAATATTTTGTGCTCTGCCTTGTTTGATCTAATGATATTTGGGATACTTGCTGCTTGGAGCTCTTATAGACTTCGTTGGTTCAGTCCATTGTTGTGACGTCTTGAATAGACTTTTTCCAACATACACGTCCGGGTTACATACTTTTAGTAGAGTTATCTCCTAGGTATTTGATACCGTTGAGTTTTGTGTATAATGGCTGGACCATACGAAAGTTATCTACCTATTCAGAGTTTCAAGGAATAATTTCCTTTCATTGGATCAAACAATCTAGAATTGTTTATTTTTAAACATTTGTGCTATTGCTGCTATTAATGCTTGCAATCTTTAGTGAGGCTGACCACTTCTACACAATGAGCGTTATTCGCTAGTTGCTAAAACTTCGTTTGACCAGTCATCCATTATATCCAGGCTTTCCGGATTGAATTTTCTCCGATGTACCATGCCTTTGATATCACAACCCTATACTATTCTACGACCTGATGACTGTTCATACGTAGAAAGCACCTTTTATAAATCTTCCTACGGTCAGTTTTCACTGGATTGCCTGCATTTGGCAAACGCAATTGAAATGTTATGTATATCCATGAATCTAGTTATAGATAAAACTATGTACAGTGGGACAATGATGAGCATACGGTGTGAAAGACCCAGCCTTTGGTTGAAGAACTGAGTTTCTTTTAGTCCGGATCCCGTCTCTGAGTCAAGTACTTTTAACTAGATTTGTGTTAGTTAACTTTCACTTTATCTATTATATTATAAATTTAAACTTTATTCTGCATTAACTGCGCTTCATGCTTATAATTTCTATTTGCCATCGCTTCAATCAAATTACTAGCGGACTTGTGACGAAAATGTTCGTTGAACATTATAATAATATTATTAACAATAATATTGTTGTAATGACCTACTTCTTTTATCTGTTCTTACACAATGTTCCATACCGGTTTAAACTGTTCTATATTCTACTTTAAATAGCAAACTTATTCAACACTTAAACATTAAAATTTCTAATTTTCATTCTTGTTAGGGCTTTACTTAACCTTTTCAATATAGGACGGAATTAACTCAATCTCTCTACTTAACTTTGATAGCAAACCGAGTTAACTCGACCTTTAATTTCAATTTAAAGAAAATTAACTAAATCTTTATTTGTTAATTATATACTTTTGCGCTCGAGCATTTGCTTTCAATCTCAGATACCTTAAAAGGGCTAGGGTTACGTATACGATCACAACGCAGGGTTCTACCGATTAAAACTAGACGATCACAGTTGGCCATTAGACTGTTTTGCTTCATAGTAACTTTTATTTGTCTCGACGGGGTTTAATATTTTAAATTACGGGGGTGGGTTGGTACAGTATGATACTCGTATAAAAACTTAGGAAAAATAAAAAAAAACAATAAAAATACTTTTTTCGGAGTTTACGGGATCACAAAATATGCGAAAAATAAAGTTACTCTAATAACATTAAACCTATTAGATTTCGTTTTGTCATTGAATTCTCAACGTTTTCTTATAAGGGTGTACCTACATGCATAAAAACATTATTTTACGAGATAACTCAAATATTGATAAAGGCGTTACGTTAGGTCGATTTGTATGGCGCATTTTAGTAGGTACCACGTCACTATATTGACTTTTCGACTGGTTATATTATTTATTTATTTTTGATACTTTTATTACAAAAAGTATCAAGTAGTCGTAGAGGAAAAAATACCATGTTTATTTATCTTTTAAAATGTCCTCTCCTATTCTATTAAAACATGTTTTAGTGCAAGTTCTGCACTGTTATTTTCAAGGTCAAAAGTCAAGACAGGAAAGTGACGCGATTAATGGATAATAATAATAACATCGTACTTAAGTTCTCTGCATAGTTTCATTCACAGCTTGTCTGTAGTTCTGATCACCACCGAACTGCCTTTATACGACTCCGTTCTTTTCCCTGAACACTCGAACAGCCGAACTCATATCTGCGCGTTTCCACCCCTTTCGAATTTTTCAGCTTCCAAATTTACGATCAGCAATTACACGAGCTGGAAAGGTGGCAAATAATCCCGAACAGATATTATCAACGCAAATGGCTTGTTCATTGTGCGAACACTCGATTTTATTACGGACAATCTGTAATCGCCATATTGCTTTATTAATATTGTCGCGGCCTGATGTAGTTAAGCGAGATTAAAACGTTAAAATGGATGTTGTAAGTAATTAGGTACATAGTTTGGTTTTAATAAGGTTAGTTAGAGCAGTTTAATTTGTTTCCGATGTTGAAACAGTGATAGCTATAACTACTATTGCATTACCATCTTTGCCTCTTATACTACACCTCATTGTAAAGTTTAATAAAAGTTGCTGGGTAGGCACCCGTTCTGCATATTATCTTTAAATGTAATTTATTTTTTCTGCGACCTTTTATTGAAGTCCTATAAAAACCTACAACCCTTGTCGAAAGAATGAAATAAAAGCGTTAAATGTAATCAGCATTTAATTTCATTTGAGCGACGACCTCGATCTCTGCTCTCATTGTCCAACTTTTCGCCTCAAACCAGGCGGAAATTTTCAATTGATTACAAAAAGGTTTTTTAATGTTGAAATTCCGACAAATAAATTTCAATATTGTTACTCGAGGTTCGCCAGTGTGGTGTTCCAATTATTTTTAATTAAAGAGAAATTTGGAGTTTTTGCCTGTTTAAATGCAACGTTTAAAAGGCACAAGAATATAACATTAAGTTCTCTGTTTTGTGTTCCTAATTAATATAATCTGTGGTTAACGGTGCTGGTGGTACAATTACGTAATACTTTTAATAATTAAGTAATTATGTTAAGTTATAGTTAAACATTTACATACAGGCACATACATTGCTTCTGGCCCCACACTAGGATACCCTGTGTCGTGGGAACCGAACAACGACATCACAAACATGTAAACATCCAAGACCTGGGGTTTTTTTTGTCCCCAGCCGGGATTCGAACCCGGGACCTCTTAAAATTAAAATTAAATTCAAGAGCTAGAATATTTTCATCGAACCTTTCTGTCTAGCTGGTTAGGTCGTCTAGGCTGCCTCACCAAAAACTCAATGATGTGGATTTTAGGGTTCCGTACCCGAAGGGTGCCAAACGGGACCCTATTACTAAGACTTCAGTCTCCGTCTGTCTGTCTGTCTGTTTGTCCGTCTGTCTGTCTGTCTGTCGCGAGTTAGGCAGTTGAAATTTTTATAGATCATGTATTTCTATTGCCGCTTTAACAACAAATACTAAAAACAGAATAAGATAAATATTTAAGGGGCCCCCCTTAAATATTTGTATAACAAACGTAATTTTTTTGCCGTTTTTTGCTCGATATTAATAAAGGCAACACAGGCAGACGCTTTAAATATTAACATAATATTTAATTCTATATTCGCTTCGAAAATAAATTATTAAATTAAAATAAAATAAATAATGTGAGCGAGATGTATCGCTGTATGGACCACAAACATGATTTTTTGCCGTTTTTTCTCGATCTTTGTGTCTAATGTTGTATAGGTAATGGTACGGGACCCTTCGTGCGCGAGTCCGACTTTCACTAGGCCGGTTTTTTTCCTAAGTTATATCTGCGTTTTTTTTTTCAAATAGTTTTAGTAACCAGACATATTTTTTTTATAATGCTTGACTTAGGTGATTTATACTATAATTTTCGCATGCTGTGGGCACCTTAAATCAAGGTAGCATTTTGTTACGGTCTTGGTTCATGTTATTTACATACAGAACTTGGTACATGTTGGTGGCCCTAAAAAAGTAAAATAAAAATTAAAACGATAGCTTAGACACAAGTTAAGTCATTTGTTCTTTATCTTAACTTTCATTAAATGCCCTGCCACTACTGCTTCTTTTATGTCAGTATCACATTATACCTGATTTGAAAGATGCACTTTAATCAAGGCAAAATAGGCTTGACGAACAATAACCGCTATCCATTTTGTTAATTCTGCACTAGACTGCACACCTTTCCACTTGAAACAAGCTCAGTAATATAGGGGAGTTTTGTGTAAGTTGTGCGAGAGAAGAAGCTAGGAATGCGTCTATGGATGTGGCTTAATTTACGGAAAATCAACAGAAAATACTGAGTTTATTTCAACTCTTGTAAGTATTCTTATTCTAACCAAGTTATATTAGTTTAAGTGTATTCTCTTTATTTTGTTATAAATGCAAACAAGGACGAAAAATAGGTTAAAAAAATCGGTCACGTTATTGAAAAGATATACTAAGAAAATATTCAAATTGACCTAGTTCTATAAGTTATATTGACTTCTGTAACAAATTTCGCAGATTCAACATGACCACATCCATTTTCTCAATGTAATAATATCGATATTGTTCTCTTCATTCCTTCTCCCTATATTTTTACCTTTTTATCTCAATAACGGCACTTGAAATACGATTGCCTCCGGCTGAATGGGGTAACGCATTTTGTGAAGGCCCACACAGTAGGGTAGAGTGTTTAGCATTGACAGATGTATGCACCGCACAGAGCCCCAGAGCCATTACCATTGTTTGCCAACAAACGTGTTTCATTTACCCGAAACTTTTCAAGTATCATTACAGAAATCTTCCTCTATTAACTTTGTTATGTACGTACGTTCAGTTTCCAATTCAGTTTTATCACAACTGTAATAGTAGGTACATAATATCAGACAAAATTCTCATAAAATATAATATATTGTGTAGCGGTGGCCCCAGAGCGCACCCCTGCGTTAGCCCAGATGTGTGGCGATAGCGGCACTTATCGGATGGAGGTGCACAATGCAATTTAGATCGGTGCACGCGTCGATGACTCGATGTAGGAAGCTGCCGCCGACCTGTCGGCGTTCGCGAGCAATTGCTTTTGTATTGCTATTGTGTATTCTATGGCCTGATGCATAAATTCATCATGGAAACGTTCGCCAATAAAATGTATCGAAACCTATTAATATTATATCCGCTGGCACATTTAGCTGATTGAGGTTGATTTGAGTGAAATTGTAATAGTAACATGTTTGGCGCACTTTTGAAAATATCGTAGATCTATCAGATGCAATGTAGGTATGTAGACTAAACTATTTTTGATGCAAAAAAAGAAAATTGTAGGTATGCAAAGTTATTAGAAAACTGAAACTCGGATCATTCATGTTATCCTGTAAAAACAGTCAATAAAATATCACCCGCATAAGTCGATAGAAAGTTACCGACCAATCCATCCCTTGTCCATAATGACAGATTATCAGGAGTTTAGGGAAAAGCAGGATAACTCTCACCTAAACTTAACTCTTCCTGATTTAGTAATAAGGACGAAAGTTCTCTGGTGTTTTTTGAAAAGGTGTAGGTAAAGGTATGGGCGCCGGTCTCATTTGCCAAGTGTGCTCATCAATCAATTCGGACTTTGATGAAGGCGTGTAATCTAGTTTGTCGGTTGTCTGTCGGACGTACCTTTACATTTTACGCAGCAATTTGTTCGGGAGCAGGTGGGGGTTTTCGCTTCAGACTTGTTTTAACTTAATTAGTAATTAAATAACCCACAAATTATTTTCGGTAAATTAGCATACACTTCACTTTGCACACTTCTCGAGTAAAGTTGATTAAGATTATAAGAAAAAATGAACAAATCCGAAACCGCTCAAGATTACGTGGAGTTAGATTATTTCCATGCCAAGTTCTTTTTTACGTGATTGCTCAAAATGAGGCAATGTTTTCAGAGGGGTAATATTTATGAATGTGTGTTTGTTCGTGTAATTATTCCGCCATCACTATTTATTAATGCGGCAATGAGATTAAAATGAGGCAATGTTTTCAGAGGGCAAAATGTTCAGATTTTATAAATGTGGGTTTTTTTGTGTTATTCGACCATCGCTACAAATTAATTCTTAAATCGATCTAAACGTGTATGTTTTTTAAGAATGTAATATTTCGGAAATATAAGGTACGTACCTAAAATTTTAAGATACCGTGCCTAAACAGGAAAAACATAACTTTGTTGCCCGTCAGCCTGTCTGTCCACACTTTTTATCTCGAGAACGCGTAAAGGTATAAAGGTAAAATTAAAACCATATACTCAAGTCTACATTCCCTTAAAACTGTGAAAAAATGAAACTTTTCAGTTAACGTACGAAAATGTACTGACGTTTATGCCGCAAAAAAAACGTATGTTCATTTAATTTCATTTCATTTATTCAATGCATTTCATGAACAATCTCGAAAAGATACAAAAGTTACCTGACATTGTAGAACATGCATGTACTTAAATAAATCAAAATTTACAGCTAAGATATTAAGCTAGTTTTCTTTTTATACCTAGGTTATTATAATTCTTTATCACCCATAAATATTCATCTATGGAGTAGTAGGTAGCACTTTCTTATTAGTAGATTTTTAAGTTGAGTGTTAAATCTTGTGTATTTTTTTTTTCATTTTTAAGACTGTCCGGAAGTTTATTGTAAATGAGTATGCATCTATACTGTGGGATATTCTTGAAATTTCTAATTTGGGTAGGGGAAGGACCAATTTGTTTTTACGATGTTCATTTTTATTTTGCTCGAAAAGATTCATGTTTTTGTGTACAAATAGAGCGGCTTCTAGAATATATATTGACGGTAAGGTAAGTATATTTTCTTGTAAAAAGTACAGTTTACAGCTCTGTCGTTGTGCGATGTTCATAATAATGCGTAGACGTTTCTTCAATCCTGAGCATCAGTACTGTGGCCCCATAAAATTATTGCGTACCTCAGCCAAGCATATGCATAGGCGTAATATGCAGATAAGGCGCAATCTTTTCTGGTGTTACATTTTAATACCCTAAGCGCGAATGTAAACTGAACTAGTTTTGATTTGGTTTTCTCGATATGTTTTTTCCAGTTTAAATGCGTATCTAGCGTTCTTCTTCAATATTTAGGGAAGTCGTAATTGATTTTAAGTAAATTTCGACACACAAGCGAATCAAAATTTATAGTTACTTTTCGTTGACCTTATACTATGAAATTTGGCAAGTATAATATTGTCTTATTTTACAAATAGAGGCAAAATCTGAAAACTGTATATTTGTAATTAAATTAAAAAAAAATCTCTATGAATTTCGGGAAAAACTCGGAAAAACTGCGAGACTAGATTCCTGATTTACGTATATAATACGTAAGTACCTACAAATTTGTACGGAATCCTCGGTGGGCGAGTCCGACTCGCAGTTGTCCGGTTTGTTTTTTATTATCCAGAAGCCAGAAGCAATGTATGTGCCTGTATGGAAATGTTTATGTTTATGTTTAATAGAACTTTTTTTTTATGACAGTAAGGAAGCTTATACTATTTTGTAGAGGTCAGCCACCTTTAATGAATCAAATCTACATTTAGTTACGTGTCAATCGACGAGAAATAGTACCTCATTAGCCGTTGGTGTTATTGCAAAAGAACAAATGCATCAAACAGTGCCCCTTACTCATCTATTTGCCGAAGCAGGCGAGGATTAATATCCCTCTCCCGGTGGACAATGCCGAGGAATGCATTCTGGGAAGTAGCTGATGCAAGACGAGTTTAGACTCAGACTGATTGGTCCACTACAGGTCGGGAATAGGTGGAAATGGTGTTACAGCCGTTACTAAACATTTGAACTGCTGTGATTTATTTCTTAAACAGTCAAATATTTCCATTTGTACTTGTAACGCAGACAAAAGTGTTTCATTGTCAATATCAACTGATTGTGCTTCTTGGTTTGTAAAACCAAAAGGCCTGCAGGAGCAGTATTCGTCAAATGGCTGATGATGATAATGATGATGATTAACTGATTGGTGACAAACGTGACAAGGGTTCAACTCTTAAATGTGGTGCTTCTAATGCTTTATTTCACTCATACTGACTAACATATTGTAATGACGATTCAGGTACGATATCCTAGGTGTCTTAGTGAACACTTTCCCTAGGTTAGTGTAGGAAAAAGTTACCACTAGATGCTGTATAAATCATGTAGCATTTAAAAGCCTCGCGGAAGCGGTGGTAGCCTAGTGGGTAGAATATTGGACTCGGAAGCGGGAGACCCAGGTTCGATTCCCAGTGCGGGCATGTACCTATGACTTTGTTTTTAAGTTACGTACATTTGCGAAGTTATAGTAGCAATACCACTAGCTAACTGTGAAGGAAAACATCGTGAGGAAACCTGGGTGTCTGAGCTATTTACATAGCTCAGCGCTTGAAATCGCCAATCCGCGGTGGGCACGCGTGGTGATTAAGCCCATACTCTCTCTCTCTGAGAGAAGGCCTGTGCCCTACAGTGGGACGTATATAGGCTGCTTATGATTTAAAAGCCTCAGTTTTTTCCGGACCTGACAATCAATACCCTATTAATTATCTCGACCAATTACACGAGAAACTACTGGTGCATCTCAGGAGACAAATAAAAAACTATGAATTGTGACTTGTGACGTCTCCGGCTGACAAACATTTGTCCCGCGAAGTCCAACAGATTACTGGCATGACACCGCGTCAGGCAGGATATGACAAAACGCATCGTCCACTCGCTTAGCTCGCATCTACACGGCCACCCATAAATAAATAATGGGCCCATTAATATCAGCTAAAGGGCGCACCAATAAGGCGATACCGCGACAAGAGCACAGAACAAGATTGTGTAGAACTCTCAAGGGAATGTTACCTACGCGCTGCAATTGAAGTCCCTACATGTACATCACAACGATGGTAGAAAGTAGAGAGCGATGTAGCTTCACATGAACGATAGATACATTGAAAACTCTATTTGTAAGTACTACACAGAAAAATCTGTGTGGCGCCGGATTAATAATAGCGTCACTCCATTACCTTCCGTGGATGTCGTAGAAGGCGAATAAGGAAATAAATTACCAGGAGACGGGCAGCAGCGTCTGCCTGAGATTCCAACCGCATACCTACTGCGATCGCCGACCCGCCTGCCAAGCGTGGCGATTATGGCAAAACCCCTCATGGTTTTCATAACCAGGCACATGTCCTGCAGTGGGCGTCAAATGGCTGATGATGATGATGATGATGACACAGAAAAACCTTTAATTATGAAAAAATTGGAAAAGTATAGAACCATTTGATAAATGAGTGCCAACTATGCCAATTTACAATAATTTAGGTATGCAAAACGGCCTCAACTCATTGCATTTACTTACCCAAGAGCAAAACACTGTTTTCTGTTAAACCCTTAGTTCTGACCTTCCCTTTTGTCCCAGGCACTGCAGGGTCCGAGTGGTCCCTTCACCCATCTAGTGTGAGTGAAGGTGCCACTGGACGCTGCATAAATCATCGCATTACGTCGACGCAAAGGCCCAAGTTTTTTTTTCAAGATATGGGAAAGCAAATTCTAAGTAACGTTTTGTTAATTTGCATAACATAAAATAAAATAAAATAAAAAAATAAATAACGTAACGATGACAAGGATATTATCATCCTTGTGGGCGTGACATTAGCCTATGTAGCCGTAGCGTAGCTGCGAGTACCTATCGTTGTATAGTTTTGTGTTAGGTATTAGTCGTATAGACATTAAGTTAGGTGATACATGCTCAAGAAAGCACACGATGAAAAATAAAAAAATCCTCTTTAAATCAGTAACAGTTAATTAATATCATAAGCAGCCTATATACGTCCCACTGTAGGGCACAGGCCTTCTCTCAGGGAGAGAGTATGGGCTTAATCACCACGCGTGCCCACCGCGGATTGGCGATTTCACGCGCTGAGGTATGGGAATAGCTCAGACACTCAGGTTTCCTCACGATGTTTTCCTTCACCGTTAGCGAAGGGTATTCCTACTATAACTTCACAAATGTACATAACTTAGAAAACCAAGTCATTGGTACATGCCCGCACTGGGGATTGAACCTGGGTCTCTCACTTCCGAGTCCGATGTTCTACCCACTAGGCTACCACTGCTCCTGTTAGTTAATACCACTCGTTAACTGAAAATGACAGGAGGAAACCTGATAGTCTGGGGCCTAATTATGCGCGCTAAATTCTGAGCTATTGCAATCGTCTAACTGTCAAGTTCCATACTAATTTGACAGTTAGACGATCGGAATTGCGCAGGATTTGGTGCGCGTAATACAAGAGCCAAGGGATCGACGGTTTTAAGAGATCAGCCCTTGTATTACGCGATGTAGACATGGTGGTTAAGCCTCTCTCTATCTCTCTGAGAGAAAGCTTGCGCTCTACAATGGGTCGTATATTGCTTATGTTACTACAGAGGTACCTGTAAGTAACTGACTCACGTCTATAACCCGAAGGGGTAGGCAGACACTAGGGCGTTCCACTTGCCATGATCTTGGCTAACGCCTGTAATCTTCATTAAATTTTTACACCTTGTTCTTTCTCATCATCTTATATTCTTCATGCACAGGAGCCTCAAAATAGCTTTTCTTGCTATGATTTGACTGAGGGTAAATATCCTCATTAGTGTTGTTGAATTAAAAGGCTGAATTAGGTGAAAGTTCTGCTTCTTCCTACTTAATGACTGTTCGCATAGATTACCGCTTCGCATTCCGAGAACGGCCTAATTATAGTCACGTGCGCACTGGCAACACCGGGCACTTGCGCGCTGAGTAATGGCAACACTAATTGCTGAGACACGCGGAATCCGCTTCGCGGCCGCTGTCACGCCACTATCACCACTAAGTTTACAGATGTTGGAAAGTTACTGGGTGATATTTCTTTGCGTTGGTCTGTGTCTGTAATATACCTAAGGATAGTACCTCTATTTACCATGAGTGAGTTGAGACAATTAGTGATATAAACATATAATATGCTGAAGAAGAAAAGATTTGAGCTCCACAGCGCGGTTACGTCACTATCACCGCAAAGTTTACAGATAACAAGCAGCGATACGTGGCTCACGCAGGCTCTCTCTAACAGAGAGAGTTTACAGTTTAGTGATTATAGAATGTTACTGGGTAAGATAATATAAGAATATTCTTTATTGCACACAAGAAACAAGAGACATAAAATATGAAAGTTGCAATGGGTGGCCTTATTACTAACAGCAATTTTTTCCAGACAACCTTGTGACAGGAAGGTTGCCGAAGGAGAAAGAGAGACGGGTAGTTGGACTGGACTTTGTTTCTTAGCACGCTTGCAAATTGTCTGAGATTTTTGGGAAGGTTTCTTGCACTCGTGCCGTCCTTTAGTATGGAACACCAACAAACTGCGTGTCGGGCCACGCGTATTGTGTATTATTGAAAAAAGTTTTATTGATATTGTGATCTTCTTTTAACATAAAACGTAGGCAGAGACCAGAGTCCGCCACTTGCTTCTTCTTTACTTACAATAAAAACCTGCTTTTCACAACTAACTATTTCTTTAAAAACACTCAATAGTAGTTGTACAAATTTTTCTTTTTTTTGTTCTAAATGTAACAAATCTCAAATTAGTCGTAATCACGAGCATTTACACTGCGTCTCGCGCCACTCGCTTCCGCGCGAGTGGGTGCCGACGGCTCATAGGAGTGCCGACAAATCGGTAATGGCGGCTGTTACCTTTATTGCGGGGTGATTTTTCGTGTGGCTTTGTACCGGCGCCGATATTGGTTTTTGACGGCGACACACTACAATGCACAAAATTATTTACCTTCTCGCGTATTGTTCAGTAAAACCGAGCTTGGTTCGACTTTTTGACCTGAAGGGCGCATCAGAGTTGAACAGAAATATTACCCAAATGAAGCAGTAGATGGATTTGGACTGCTTATGGTTATCACTATTTCCGCAACTATTGCACAAAAAGTTGCACAATTTGTACATTGTACACGATTTCCATTTATTTCTGTTCCCTTTACTCCGGCACCCCAATATTATGTTCAACTTGTCAACTACGAAAGTTTTATAAAGTGCATTTCGCAATACGTTTATTAAAACTTGTGAAAGTTTTAGTGTAACATTTTCATAACCTTTCGTAAGAGTGAGCGCGCGTCAGGGTACAATTTTCATAAAATTTGATATCTGCCTAACAGATAGATATTATTATGGCTGCCTGCCGGACATTTCAATCCAATACATTACTGCTACCGCCAATAAAGTAAGGTATTTTTCATACGAAAATGTCACTTTTATGACCCTTACATGAACTTGAAAAAAAATTTAGTGACTGAAAGCAAAGATTTAAGGTTTAAAAGTTTGAAGTATTTTTGTCCATTTTTTCTCCAAAATGATTCAGATTTTGAAACGCATACCTAAGTTAACTTATAACGTTCATTAAGTCGCAGTTTCTATGTTCTGAACATTTTGATTTTTTATTTTGTATTCTTTTCGGCACAACATTTTTAGCCTTATTTGGTATTCGTATACCTAATCTCTGCAATATTTTTATCTGCATCAGTCTTAGCTATGTTAAAATATTTCTTTTACAATAAATCCTATCAAGATCGGATATGGCATGTGGCCTTTTTCCACGTCAAATCAGTTCTGCGGGCATTATCGCACAGAGTGCAGATGCTGATGATGCGCAGTGGGGCGGTAAATAAAATTTGGCCCCTCCGCCCCACCTCTGCCCCTCTGTCCAGGGTGGATTTAGTGCAAATAAACTGCGTGCGAGAAATTCCAGTGCGTTTATTTTCTGTCTTCATTCGCATTATGTGCATGTAGTATCTATCTTTATTCGTATTATATGCATTTAGTTCCTGCCTTAGTTTATTGGCTTTGGACGACCACCATATTTTTTATATTGGATATTTTCCGTTGTACAAAAATTCCAAATAAATTGGAGTCTGACCATAATTTATTTATTTTTAAGATATCTTTGTAGGTATTTTGCTTTATATGCTTTGGCTTCGTTCGCTAATATATATATTTTTCTCTTTCTTAATTTCAACAAGAATTTCGAAATACAACCACATGATTCCAATAAAAATTTCTGGTTTTAAAATCTTAATTTCAATTAGTAGGTACCTTGTCTGGTAACCTAGTTAGATAGCTTTTAGAGGTTTTAGAGTATTTATATAAACTCTGTTAATTAAGGACATTAAAAAAACTAAGTTTGGAGTTTCTTTTGTAAATTTTTTCTCCAAGTTGATCTAGATTTTGAAATGGACACTTAGTTTAACTTGTAACGTTCATTAAGTTGCAGTTTCTGTGCTACATTGAATAAAAAAAAATTTGAGTTTGTATTTAATATCCCAATTCTTTGTATTGTTTAGCTACCCACACTAATGGCAAATAAATTATTTTAAATTTTACTTGCTTTATAATGTAATCCAATTCTTAATATTTATGCAGAATCCTGTTTTCCAAATAACAGCTTCTTATGTTAGTTACTACATAACTACTATATAATTTGCATTGGGAATAAACGTGCTTGCGGGAACTTCTCCGCGACTTTGTGCAGGTGCGGGTGAATGAGCACTTTCATACATTTTCTAAATGCGGGATTTGACCGGATGCTAAAAAACTCTAATTACCTACGTTTTAACCCTGACGTCTACATCAGCATCGTCATCAGCCATTTGACGCCCACTGCAGGACATTCTTGACGTCTACGTACTGAGATTTAAATTCACGCAGGATTTTCGAGATCGTTTTAATTTGCCCTTGCATTGGTGGAACGGGCTGTTCGTATTAAAGGTCGACGCACACACACCTCGCCGCAGGCTGACACCTGAGTACACTGCATCCCTATGCGTGGGGGATAACCGCTTCATAAGTAAAGAGAGCTTTTTAGAGAGATTTATTTTGTGTTGCAAGATTCGTGATCGTAACGGCGATCGATCGTAGATTCTTAACTTCTCCGAATAATCTATTAATTCTTAAACTAACAGCTTCGACGTTCATTAAGTAAACATTTTGTTTTTGATTTTTTTAAGGAGAAAATGTTCCCACTTAATGTTTGTTATAAAAAAAAAACAAAAGTAAAAACTTAAATAATATGTGATAAAATGTTTATGTTCTAACATGATGAGAAATTTAAATAGGAAAAAAGAATGAATGAATTTTTCTTTAAATTTTTTGTGAACTCAGTATATAATATGTGAATTACCTGCAGAATAACTAAACAGATTTACTTGAAAAATCGTTTTTCGTTATTAGGGTCTCGTTATGCGAGAATATTTTCGGAGAATACTCTTCCCGGCCCATCTTTATGCAAGATACATGTATCTGATTGATTAAAATATTGGCTGCGTCGGTGATTTTAGCTGCTTAAACTGCATAATTGCGTGACTAAGATCCAACAATCTAAACATACTCCTACGATGTTTTTACTGTTATTTTTATGGATTCTTGGACATCACTCATAAAACACTTTTAAAATTTAGATCACTGACGAAATGTTAGTGCTAGTACCACGAAGGTATAAGAAACTGTTGCAAATTACACCTGAAGATGTAAAGCAATAAAACTGGCTTTAGTGTGAAATGCCGACTAATTGACTATAATTGACAGCGATCAAACTTCACATTTTCTTTGCCAAGTCACCGGTAGCGTGACCTGACAGAGTGAACATCGCCTCTACTTTCTGTATGACTGCGTCTCAAGTCTTTTCCACCTAACTCTGTTTCTCTACTAAGCACACGACTTTTCAAAAAGTTTCACGTTGTAATAAATCTCTCTCCACACTAAGCAACCTTGTTTGAAACAGCTCGATCGACGCACTAAACATTGGGGTGCACTCGACAAAAAGCGTCCGAGGAACAATTACACGGCATCTGTCGTCCCTGTCTCTGCCCACCCCCCCACGGTGGAGGATTGAGTTTATTCTGATCGGATTGTCACCGTGCCCGAGTGACGTGGGGTCCGGTGACTCGGTCCTTCATTATGCTGCCATCAGTTTAAATACGAACGTTGTTGAAGGCGGTGGATTGGAAAAAGTTATCGTTGATATCAAAGAGTTGCCCTATGCTAGGTGGGCACACACATTAACTCACACATCTATCTCGGAAGGGTAGACAATGTTTATCACTTGGCATGATCCTGACTGACATTGTATATGCCTTTCGTTTCACCATACTTGCAAGATGAGAACGCTTGAAAATTATTGCCTACGTTAAAATTTGATTTTCAATAATATATTGTTTCTATTTTGTTATTTTAGTTAAACTGTAGGGACTCGCTCACTTTATCATCAAAACTTTTATTTATTTCAGATAGATAAATAAATTCACGCTTATATCCCTGGTTTACCACTTTCCACAATCAAAATGCAGTTTATTGATTGCCTGATTTTAGATTAAATCTGATAGTCTACAGGGTAACGTATAAATGGTTTGCGAAATTTTAAAGGGAAATTACATACAAACAAAAACCTAATTATGTATAAAATGGGACTTTTTTTGTTACCTAGAATTACTTCATTTTACTATAAACAAATAATATCAGCACGAAAAGGATTAAAAATTAAAAAAACTATGGTTTAAATATCCTACAAATATATTTACAAAACATATTTTAAAAATCACGCTGCAATTGCAACTGAAACTATTCCGTCGTTTTCGAATAAGTTATTGGTTCAAACTACCTACTACAGTGAGTCTGTAGTAATTTGCAGTAGTAATTTCAGAGTTAGTAACTATCGAAATGGCGTTGAAAGAGAACGGGGCCACAGCAAAAACAATAAAACAACCAAATAATTTACTATTTAGAACATCAATAACAGGAAAATTTACTACGCCACCGAGCACCTAATTCTGTATTTAGGTCCAAGAGAGATTACTCCAATTAGTGTTATGTCTATAAGTTACCTCACTTTATGGTTGCACTAAAACAAGATCCCCGCGAAAATGCTTGAAATACGACGGGGCGACCGAGCAGGCATAAAATATAATTGATTAACGCACAAAATTTATATCTGTCGTTAATATATTTTGTCTAGTTAATTGCTTAGGTGGTTAATGGCCGGGGGTGATTTGTCACCTCAAGATTGAAAACCCTGTTTCGTGAACCTACAATTGGGACGATGCCCGGCAGATATCTGGAACAAATGTCCGCGCGGTCAGAATGAGTCTAAATACCTCATTGCAAAGTGAAAGTAGTGGAGTCAAGTAGACAGTGTATTAGATACAGTATTTTGCTTTAACAGTGACGAAATTATTTCATTTGGTCGGTCACATAGCCTTTGAGATTAAGGTAATCGCTTTTTATTGTATAGATGAATATTTAAGGGTTTTGAAAACACGGCGGGTATTTATATAGTAGGAATAAGGTTGAAAACGACTTAAACGTCCGTTTTCTTGAAATTACCTTTTTTTACCTTCACACGTTTTATACCAGTCGGTACTTCCAAATCCAAGAAAATTCAACATGAGAATCCAAGTCCATAAAATAAACACAAACCTATTTAGAGGCTGTGCGCGGTTTAGTGTAACGAAAAGAATATAACTGTGAACTTCTTGACTCTACCGTCGAAGAAACTATTAAAAAGCCATATCTTATACTTGACCTTTCTCCATAAGTGATAAATCTAGAGCCAAACAAGTTTTAGATATCTGTGGCCATAAAAGTAGTAAGATAAACAAAAAGTTAGTCTGGCCGTGTAATGAAACAATGTGTGCGTTAATACCGATTCAGTATTAATACAAGCGTAGTTAGCGACTGGCCACTTGCCAACTGCGGCGGGACAGTAACAGCACTGGGCAGGTAGCCGCGAGCCGTCATTTGTGCCGCGTTCACATTGTTATGCAAACTTTTGTGCGATGGCCACCAGCTACGTGGCAGACCGGAGGCAGGGATGGTGTGACGACTTGAACATCAAGTGTTGAACTGGTGGCAGGAACTGGCCCAATACAAGATTAGATTACATTAATAAATTTTATTGCAAAGAGGAATGGAAGCCTAAAGGAATCTGACACAATTGTGGCTTAATAAAGAAAGAACTTCTTTAGTAAATTTGTCAAATATGAAACTCTGTGTATTAAATCAAACATTGTGCAAAAAAGCGCCATATATCAAAAGAAGGTTTGGAATTAATAGTGTCTTTCTTGCTTGGATGAATGAAGTACCAAGTTTTGTAGTAAAAATATTTGTAAAAAGCTGTGCGCATAAATGCAAAATTATTTCCAAGATAGCTTTATACTATAGATAGATCAAATAACAAAATTTGCAAACTGGGCAGTCCATATCGTAATACAAATTTGACATTGAAGAAGTCCCTACTCATCGAAGTATATCCATCAGAAGATGATAAACTCTCCCAAAATTATTTATTGCACACGAAAAAAAGTTACGTACATAGGCGAACTTAGTGCTACTCAATACTTTGAGTTCGAAGAACCTAAAAAATTGAATTGAACTCTTAAATAACAAATCTATGATTGAACACCAGTCTTGGTGTTGCGCCAGCGTTTGTACAAGCACACTTGCCCGTGTAAACGCTCCCTGGCCAGCACTTCGCCGCTATAAAACGCAGGTATTTATGACTGGGACTATTGTTTTGCTATCGATTTGGCACACGCCGCTCTCCCGGCGCTTAATACCGTTGCCGAATGCATCTACACTCTGTATCAGATGAAATTTCTGTATGTATAAATAAACTAATATGTTTATATAACATACACATATTATATATATACACATAGTGTAGGTATATATTTACGTTTAAATCAGGTATATATTTATTTCATTCTTCTATTTATGTAGACATTCGTGTAAGTTCTATGTAGGTATATTAGTAAGTAGTATTTTATATTGAAATGTAGGTTTAATGCAATAGGTTTTGTTTCCACTTTATCTGCCCTACCCTGCTCTCGTTTTTAACATTAAAAAAAATCTAGGCTGGCTGAAAGAAATTTCTTTTGAAATAAGTACGCCTTTGCTCATTTTTTTATCACAAGCCTGTTATTTAAGTTTTATTTTTTGTCAACTTTTTTTATTGTGCAATAAAGTGTAACAAACAAACTATTTTAACTGTACCTACTGTAACATAAGATAAGAATATTCTTTATTCTAAACCGAAAAAACAAACACAAAATATTTAGAAAAGTAGGTACACAGTACAATATTGTAAGATTCACGAAAAAGTTATTTTAGCTAGTACATGTAAGTTAAGATAAGATCTCACTTTGGTAAATAAAAATAACAAGATAAATTTTAAGGGGACGCATACATATAAAGCCTATAAATAGTACATATAAAGACTATAAATAGTAATTTTCATAACACAAACTGAATTTCCACGGATATTTACTAGTTTATTTTTTTATTTTTAAAATTTTCGAGTAATTTTCATGTCTATGTATAAATGAACTCGGCCAAGCACATAAGTAACGTTTTCCGACGATTTTTGGCAAAGATATTTCTAGGGAACTTTTATATGACACAGAGTACAATGGCTAAAGGCTTGTGGGTTTAAGCACAGAACAGAGGGTTTAAGCCTCATTAGAGGAGAACAAACCTTTAAACTGTTGGTAACTTCTGTGACGCGCGATGAATGTGACCGAAGACGAAGATTTCAGTTTTCACACCTTGCGGGGTGTTACAAAAATTCCGACACAAATCCGAAACTGGGGGGTTCTGCTGATCAATCCCAATAATATATATGCGTCCCACTACAGGGCACAGGCCTTGGCTCAGAGAAAGAGAATGGGCTCGATTATCGCGCGTGATCACCGCGGTGGTGGTAGCGCCGCTGTAAAAATCGGCCTCACGTTCGGGAGACCGTGGGTTCAAATCCCGGCATGTACCAATGTTTTGGTTTTTTAAGTTACGTACGTTTGTGAATTTGTAATTTGATTACAGCTGTGAAGTAAAACATCGTGAGGAAAGCTGATATACTCAATATTTTATTGCATTTATGAGTTTGTGAAGTTATAGTAGCAATACCACTCGCTAACGGTGAAGGAAAACATCGTGAGGAAACCAGGATATCTGAGCTATTCACATACCTCAGCGCTTGAAATTACCAATCCGCGGTGGTTAAGCCCATACTCTCTCTCTCTCTGAGAGAAGGCCTGTGCCCTACAGTGGGACGTATATAGGCTGCATATGATGATGAGTTTGGCACAATTTAATCAAGAAAGTAAGTGGGAGCACTCCTGGAACAGTTTTTCAGCAATATTTGAACGAAGACGTAAGAAGGTACACCCCGTGCGCGACGCTTATGCATTACGACCTACAATCATAAAGTTTATATTTGTTCGACATTTCTACGGATACTGGACATGAGACGTGAACAGTAAAACATAATTGATATCGCCTCATAACTGTGCTCCTCGCGTTCACAGCATTTTGATGGTGACCTACGGTTTTCTAAAGTTAGTTCGAGGGTCAACGGACCAGAAGGAGCATCGGATCTAAGTGTAGTTTATACCATCGCAAACGTTAATAGCGGATGTTGTGCCATAAATATGTTTGTCTCTTCAGGATTTCGTGTTGTTCTAAGGTGGTTCTAAGAGTTACCGCATCGGAATAATTTACCATGAGTTGCCCTCGTAGTTGGCCAGAACCTATTGAACATAAGAATACTTAGGAAATAAATTTTCTCGTAAAAAAACTTGGGCCTTTGCATCTACGTAATGAGATGATTTATTTATTTGATGATTTCTTGTAAGTGTCTAATTGAAAACATAATTACGATCTCACCCTGTGCTTTATCCTCTTTCACAAAGCTACCAGCGCTCAATTTCTCTTTTAAGCTTCTTTTTATCTCATATAGATGCTGGAAGCTACCTTTTTGTAAGTACAGTCGGCAACGAAGCGAGCACACGTGCGGCGCCAGGTGTACCGACCGCGACGCTAAATTTAACGTCTTTATTTGCGAACCCTACTCGTTTTGCTCTCCGTCTCCACATGTTTCATACGATATCCGTACACAGAAAGTCCGCAGTCGAGATTTTCGATATTTGGAATTTGTGAACATCGTTTAAGACTTTGACAGTGCTGCCTTTTCACGTGACATATTGACCTTCCTCATTCACATAAGCAGCCTGTATACGTCCCACTGTAGGGCACAGGCCTTCTCTCAGGGAGAGAGTGTGGGCTTAATCACCACGCGTGCCCACCGCGGATTAGTGATTTCTAGCGCTGAGGTATGTGAATAGCTCAGACACTCAGGTTTCCTCACGATGTTTTCCTTCACGGCTAGCGAGTGGTATTGCTACTATAACTTCACAAATGTACATAACTTAGGAAACCAAGTCATAGGTACATACCCGCACTGGGAATCGAACCTGGGTCTCTCGCTTCCGAGTCCGATGTTCTACCCACTAGGCTACGAACGATTCATCTCCTCATTCAGTCATTTACATATTACGTTAATTAAACCCTTGAGCCTTTGCTTCCGAAAACACCTGTATTTGTAATGGATCGTACAGGAGCACAAAAACAGAATTGATTCTGAAACGAACTGCGAAATTTTGAGAAAAGAATATGCTTTTCCGTACTAAATTTTGATATTTTCTCCAGCGGATGATTTTTTTTTAGTATATTTCGGAGTTCAAGACAAACGTTATTTGTGTTGATGACGTTAATGAGACCTATTCGAAACAAGTTATCGCTGTCTCTCTTATTGATTTCTGGTGTACGGCACAGACACAATATCCAGCTGCGACTGTGCGTGCCCGTTGAGCGCGTGTCGCGGCGGCGGGCGGCGGCCGACGCTGCTGGCGGTACCGCGCGCGCGCACCAACCTGCTGCCGGTTGCGCCGCTCGTGCGCGCGCTTCTCACGCTCAACGGGGTGGCTGTCACAAAAGATACGTTCACATGCTTACTGAACGAGTTCATAGGGTCCACTTTGTACGCATTGTGTAACTAGTAGTTAGATAATTGTAAAATGTTAACTTCGCTATCGTATAAGGTCTAGTCCTGTAATGTTAGCTGTAAGTGGATTATATTAAATTAGGTATATGTTATATTTAGATGCGTTCAGAGGATCTTCTATGCATTTATATTGGTCAGGCTGAGCTAACTCTACCCTAATTGGAAGGTGCCGATTCCGGAGTAACACAATTTATTTTAACTCGCACCTCTACGTGAGGTATTTCTGTTTGAGTACGTGCAGGGAGTTTTAGTGTTCGCTTTTTAATGTCCGCTTATAAATATCGGCGCTTCAGTATTTGCACCTGGGGGGTTGGAGTTTAATTTTGAAAACAGTGACTCAGTATGGTAATAATATATAGAATGCCGTTGAAGAGAAACAGTATACAACTTCTTTAGAATTATATTTCTCTATGACCTCGAGCTAAAACTTTCGTAAGCACTACACATTATCAACTTAATTCCGGAAACATTCCGGGAAGGATAGCATCACAACCCATTAAGTTTAAAACAAAATAAGGTTATTATGCCATTATTTCTCTCTTTTTAGGGTTTGATGGCCAACTACGGAACCGTATAATGCGTTTGGGCTGACACGCAATGGCCGGATTTTTCTCTATGATTCTATTCCAGAGTAGCTTGACTATGTTTTGTCGACGAGTGGCATATAGTTTATCATTTACTTACTTTAAGTTCTCATGTTAAACTGATGTTCAAGCGACGGGGGCAGGTGCAGATTGCCATATTTTAAATGCAAAGTTGTCTTAATTAGCAGATTAAAGAGGCAAAGTGGAGGTGGCCCGTCCGAGGGCCGGCAGAAGAGCAAACTTTCGACACGGTAATTAACCGCGCAAAGATACCGCATTAATGTTTGATAACACAATTAATTCGCCAGGGCTGGGGCACAGGCCAAGGAAATGCAGAAGGACTGCAAAATAACCTTACTGCTCATCAACATCCACTGATCTTTTGGTTAGACTTTCCCTAATCTCAATTTTATATTTTTATATTTATATACATGATTGCGCAATTCCATTGACATTTACAACAACTTTTGTTCGAGGACTATATTTTTTATGTTTTTTTATACTTATTCTTATGTTTAGTGACTTTGTTTGATAGATAATCCCATAGGTATGTTAAACAGTATGCACGTGCTTCTTTGTAGGATAATGATTTACTGGAGGCTGATACATTGGAAGAGCGAATCGTGATTTTAATAGAATTATGTAAGCCCCGATATTTCCAAAAACATGATGAATCTGAGACCAAACTCATAGAAAAAAAAGTTGCTGTAAAACAAAACCCTACGTGTTTCATGAATTGCATTTTAGAGGTGACCCTGTATACGATCAACGTATTTACCCGACTGCGGCGGAGCTCAAAAGGAGGGTGTGTGTTTGGCTCGTAACGTATGTATGTATGTCCGATTCGATGTTCCCACATAACTCACTAACCAGTCGTAAAATTTTGACAAATACGATCTGAATCGATTCGTAGTGTTTGCACGAGTGTAATAGGCTATACAAAATCAGTACCAATCTTACAAACATAAAGAAAAACTCTAAGAAACAAAAATAAAAAGCTGAAATAAAAATTAACCAACAAACCGGCTGCTATACAGTAGTTAGTGCTAAGCAGTCGGGTTGTCGGTTAAGTTTTATTTCAGTTCTTTTTCTTTTTTATTTATGCACGTGAAAATCCAAAACTTCATCATAAGCAGCCTATATACGTCCCACTGTAGGGCACAGGCCTTCTCTCAGGGAGAGAGTATGGGCTTAATCACCACGCGTGCCCACCGCGGATTGGCGATTTCAAGCGCTGAGGTATTGGAATAGCTCAGACACTCAGGTTTCCTCACGATGTTTTTTTTATCCAAAACTTAACGACGATTTCTGATTAGTCCTTCTGTCTCACATCGTGGGCAGGGCTCGTTAAATTTTCAATTTGCAAAGTTGTTTCACCTGATAACGTGGAGCTGGCGGCGGGGGAAAACTTACTCTGCGCCGGAGATAAGAGCGAGACTACATTCGTGCTTGTATTTCGTAGGTACACATAATTTTCTACGGCGTGACTTTTGGGAGTTTTCATAGCTTAGAAATCTTCTCGAAATTTTATCGGCTGATTGGTGCTGTGAAGGTAAAATAATTTGAAGAGCTAGATTAGTTTTGTAGAACCTTCGAAGCGAAGATTTCTTCAGGCGATCACGATGGGCAAGATTCGGGCGATATGTTGGAATAAGAATAAAATCGTGGATCAAATTCATCGGGGAATGGATGGATGTGGCCGGTGTCGAAGACTTGTTTCACTTGGCTGATGAGCTGATGAGCTGACGGACAACCTCGAACACAAGAATGGAGGCACAAGAACAATAATTAAAATAAATCTATAACTACTTGTTGCACTGCATTTATTTACAAATTAAGCTATCTTCAACAAAAAGGTAGTTTAGACAGATAGATAGAGATAAAGGGCAAGGTAAAAAGTAGCCAAAGCGTGCGTGCATGCAACGACTAATGAATGTTGAGAAAGCGAAAGTGATCTGTCAGGATCGCGGCGAGTGGCAGTCCCTGGTCTCTGCCTACCCCTCTGGGGTACAGTTGTGAGTATAGATAATTATGTATGTATATAGATAGAGACCACTTTATTGTACATAAAAAGTAAGTTATACAGATATTTCTTAACCGAAAAGTACAAACTTAGAAAGTTATCTCATCCGGACAAACTTAGACACAATTCTCTTTCTTAAACCTTGCATCTGTAGTATGTACTGACAGCAATTCCTTGATCATTGATGCGTCTATCTATTAGACAGTTTGTACTGCGTTTATTACAAGCCATTGACACAGTTATTGTCAACGGCGATACTCGTTTCAATTCAATACACTAGACGAGCGATACAATTAGGTATGGTAGCGATATTTGGAGTTCGCACCCAATACAATAGCATGCTGTTTGAACGTATCGCTTTTATTTATGCGATAGTTTATATGCGATGCCTTTGTATAATTTCTTGTTCGTTGATGCAGGAGGTTGTTTTCAAATAATTATTGTTATTTTCTAACACTTTGTAACGGCCTCGTTACCTTCCCCCTTTCCAGAAATCCGAAATCAAAAGTGTATTTTAACGTCAAGAATTTACATCTGTTTGTTGAATGTCAATGTATAGGTAATGTTATCAGCTGAGTTGTAGTGGAGAAAAAGATAGTGAAAAAACTCCAGTCTGTCCAGACTTTTCCAGATCTTTTCTTATCATCATCATCATCATCATTCAGCCACAAGAAGTCCACTGCTGGACATGGGCCTCCTCCATGGATTTCCAAAAAGACCGGTCGGAAGCGGCCTGCATCCAGCGTCTTCCTGCCACTTGGCATCTTTTCTTAAATCGTCTTGATTATAATACAATAGATGCTAATTCTCAAGTTTTCTTTATATCTAATTTCTATTATTTCTGTAAATTTTGACCTACCTTACATTGAGATTTTGAATAGAAAATATCTAGATAGAGATAATGTCTTTCAGAGAAATTATTTCATAGAATAATAATAATGCTAATGTGGGTGGAAGAGCCGGTAAGGGACGTCCCAGGCGGACATACTTCGACCAAATAGGGGATGTATTAGCAAAGAGCAGGATAAAAAGTACCCAAAACCGGTGTGCGTGCATGCAACAACTAATGAATATTGAGGAAGCAAAATTGATCTGTCAGGATTGTGGCCAGTGGCAGTCTTTGGTCTCTGCCTACAACTCTGGGATACAGGCGTGAGTTTATGTTATTTATGTATGTAATAACTTTAACTTTGGCATAATCGCTAGCCCTAAGTAACATTTATTATAAGTTTTGTTATGTTTGCGTGCTTGCTGTTGGTGTACCTAATAAATAAAATAAAAAATAAATAAAATAAACTTTACAATCGTGGCTCTGGTAATATTCTAGTGATGATAGTATACTCTTACATTATAATGCATTGCCACTCAGTAAATGTAAATGCGTATTCATTCTGAAACTAACATCTTTGACCTTCATTATGTAAACATTTATAGTCAATAAAATTGTTGAGTTTGCGTTTGAGTTTGAGTATTTACATATCTCAATCCATTAACATAACATAACATAAACTCACGCCTGTATCCCAGAGGGGTAGGCAGAGACCAGGGACTGCCACTTGCTACGATCCTGACAGATCACTTTCGCTTCCTCAACACTCATTAGTCGTTGCATGCACGCACGCCGGTTTCGAGTACTTTTTATCTTGCCCTTTGTTAATACATCCTCTATTTGGTCAAAGTATGTCCGTCTGGGTCGTCCCTTACCGGCCCTTCCATCCACATTCGCTCGATATATTTGTTTTGTCAATCTTTCTTCCTTCATCCTCTCCACATGTCCAAACCAACGCAACATTCCTTTCTCAATCCAATCCAACCCAATCCAATCTCAATTCAATCCATTACATCGGTAAAATTTAAAAATTATATTTTAAAGTGGGACAACTTTCTTATTTTTCTTGTACATCTTTCTTGATCTTTCTCGTATATCTGTCTATTACCTAGCTTAGCAGATATTGAGTCTCTAGTCCCTGGACAGTACGCAAATATTCCTATTACCTAGGTTCGTGTGTGCGAGCGTGTAGTGTACACGTGACGCGGCAGGTTGTCTGTCGCACGCGCCTCCCCATCCATGTAATTGGGCCATCTGTTACCGCCAAACCCGTGATGTCTAGTGCTGGCTAGGCCGGAGGGAGGCATGCTGATTTACGAATCCCTGTTTAAATGCTTACTTCATGAAACACACCAATTAGAGCTCACGGGTAACATCATGAACTGTCCCGCTTCGGTCTTCTCTCAGAGAGAAAGTGAGGCTTCTGTCAGAGAGGGAGCCCATACCGGGCTTAATGAAACTAATACCTTTTCATTATTTAAAGATTTATTATTGTTCTTTAGAAATGCTTTACTCAAACTTTTCTATTATTGCTTGCTTTAATGACTTACTTTTATTTAACTTTTTTGCCTGGTACACTGTTTAGTGCAATAATTTGCACTCGATTGTAACACTTAGTTAAGGGAAGAAACTTGCTCCTGACGCACAGGTTTTCCTAATTCGAGAGCAAGGGCTACAAAATTCACTGTGGCAAATTGAATTTCTCAATAAAGATATTTGTATTTGTATTAAATCGCTACGCGAGCCCGCCGCGGTATGGCGAAATGGCGATTTCGATGGCGTATGTACTCAGATTTAACCGCGATGGTTTCCTTTACAGTTAGCGAGTGGTACTGTTACTACAAATTCACAATTGTACTTAGAAAATTGGTAGTTGGGCCATTGTACCTAGCAAATGCTGAGGTATGTAAATACCTCAATTCAATTCAATTCAATTCAAATATTTTTATTCATTATAAAAACAGAATGTTTACTTAATGAACGTCAAAATTGTTAGTTTCACAATTAATGGATTATGTGGAGAAGAAGCTAACAAAGAAACTCCACATTTATTCTTTTCAAAACACGTTTTAACTTAATTAACAGAGTTTTCAACTTAAAATATTAGTCATGAATGTGTTGAACACTAGTCACAATCGTCCTGTAATTAATATTAATCTACTGTTTAATGCCAAACATCTTTGTCTTCTAAATAATCCTTGATGTCATAGTAAGCCTTTTTGCATAGAATGTGCTTAACACATTTTTTAAATCGCGTTTGAGGTAACTCTAATATATTTTGAGGAATTTTGTTGTAGAACCTTATACAGTGCCCCATAAAGGATGTGTTAACTTTTGCAAGTCTAAATCGTGGAAATGACAATTTATGTTTATTTCTAGTATTAACATTATGGTGGCCACCAACATTTTCGAAGTCTTTGAAATTTTTCTAACGTACATAATATTTTCATAAATGTATTGACATGCAACTGTTAAGATGTTGGTTTCTTTGAAGAAATCTCTTAGCGAATCCCTACTACCTAACTTGTAAATAAATCGGATGGCTCTCTTCTGCAAGATGAAGATAGCCTCAGACACTAGGGTTTCCTCATGATGTTTTCCTTCACGGTTAGCGAGTGGTCTTGCTACTATAACTTCACAAATGTTCGTAACTTTGAAAACAAAGTCATTGAGACATGCCGGCATTCGAACCCACGACCTCTCGAATGAGAAGCCGGCGTTCTACCGCTCCGCTACCACCGCGTGTCGGTGGCGGAGTGGTGGTCCCGTCGTAAATGTGGTGACTTTTCAATAGCTTATTTTGTGACACTGGCTACGTAAAAAAAAAAAAAAAATTTGTGACACTGGCTCCCGGACTAAAGTCGCCAGTTAGCGTCAGTGCAGGGTGCGATACGCGACAGTGGCGCCCGCGTTGATGGACGGTGTCCACTCGTGACGTCACCTACCCGCACTGAACTGTACAGTCGACGGCACGTAACACTTTACACGCGTGCACTCTTATCCCCTTACGTTACGGGTGACTTTGCAACTAAAATATAAATTGATCTCCTGCCGACTGTCCTACAGCCTTTCAGGTTTAGGTAGCCAACGTAGTCATTCGGAAGGTGCAATGATTATGTTGCACAAGGGAATAGTAGGAGCATTGATCTATTTATCTTTGGCATTTGGTATTTTTAGGGTTCCGTAGTCCACAAGGAACCTTTATAGTTTCGCCACGTCCGTCTGTCTGTCCGCGGCTTAGCATAGAGAAAGCTGAAATTTGGCATCGATATAGGTAGTTATTTATTACGTCGGCAAAGAGGTACCTATAATAAAATCCTGAAAAAAAAAATTTAGGGTACCTCCGCTACATTTTAAATAAGGAACACATTTTTTTCGCCTACACCATAGTTTCGTATTTCGTATCGTTGGATTAGTCGTTTAAAAATATTGTGGGTGTAGGTAGATCATTTTCCGATTTAGGGTTCTGTTTGCGAAATATTAAGCTTTAAAGCGCAAATTTTTGTTGACTTGGGCATCCCCCAGACTAAGCGGTTGATTGTAAAAACGTGAAAAATTCAGAGCAGCAGCACGTATAATGAAGTTAGAAATTTAAAAGTAGAAATTTCGCAACTAATTAGGCTTTACAAGTTAACGAAGATAAAAAGTACCCGAAACCGGCGTGCGTGCATGCAAAGACTAATGAATGTTGAGGAAGCGAAAGTGATCTGTCAGGATCGTGGCAAGTGGCAGTCCCTGGTCTCTGCTCACCCTTCTAGGATACAGGCGTGAGTTTATTTATGTTGTACAAGTTAACGAGTAAAAGAGTCGATCAAGTTGTAAAAGGAATACTTCGTACAAATTCCATGGAAAATTACTTTGATGAATTTGTTTCTGCTTTACACGAAAGCAGATAGTTAATATGAGTAAGATAAAATCCTTGTATCAGTCATAAACCCATCCTTCTAAGCTTGTATATCTTGACGGCCAATTACTACGGAACCCTACAATGCGCGTGGCCCGGCACGCACTTGGCCGATTTTTGTATTAACCTCAACGCTTGAAATCGCCAATCCGCAGTGGGCACGCGTGGTGATTAAGCCCACACTCTCGCTCTCTGAGAGAGTTGGACGTTATTATTATTTTTAATTGCTTTATGTTATTGGAAGGATCGTTGATTTGTTGCGTCTTCCTTTTTGACTTAAAAAGGTTTTATCATCTTATATTGTAAAAAACCTATTTAGAGGCTAAAAATTCCACCCATGCCAGGACTTGAACCCGCGACCTCTGGCTATCCGTGCCAGCGCTCTCTCAACTGCGCTAATGCAGGCATCGGCGAAATTTTGAGCCTCTTTACAAACTTTTTTGTATTACGTACAGGCAGCGACATCTGGCCGAAGTAATTTACATTAATTTTAGCCTCTAAATAGGTTTTTTAAATTGTCCCCAGCATGGGTTAGTGCAACAAAAAGAATATAATCATATTATGAAAAAAATTATATGAAGTATTTAAGTATTACCTATCTGTGGGAAATGCTGAGGAATTGGCAAAATGTACTATATTGACTCTAATATGTTTTATCCTATAAGTTTGTCAATTCTGTTTTTTCTCCTTAAATAAATAATAAAATAAATAATGTATATATAATATTAATAACCTTTTCCTCTTCATCTCTAGGTTTTATCTATCCTCGAGGTTGTCTGGAAGAGATCGCTTTTAGCGATATAATCGCCAATTGTAACCTATACGGCAACACTTAGATAAGTACTCGTACTAAAGCTTTTAATGTATTTTTTTCTGGTGTGTGCAATAAAGAGTTCTAATCTAATCTAAAAAAACATAATATTTAGTCAAATAATAGGGTCGATCAACGTCGACAGCTCGAATTTCGAATGCGAACTGAAAAAAATAATATTTGGTGTTCGAAATTTCTAAATTTTTTATTAATTTTTTTTTTAAATATCTAGATAACGTTTTCTGTAATTTTCCCTATTTTCAAATTGGGAGTGGACGCGAAAAGAAGCCCACAACTTTTACTAAGGACAAAACTGAAATTAAAATCAACGAAACAATTTATTACAATGCATGGCATAGCTAATATTTTTCCAACCGCACCTGGTCGAGAATCATAATGAGACTTTAAAAGGCAGTTATAATATGGAACTGTAATTAAAAATTATAAGCTGTTCCATACTAAAGTATGCCATACCTGCGGCATTAAAATGCATGAAACGGCTCCAGACAAAAAACAAAAAAGACATTTCAGTTTGCGTTTATTCACAACAAGCTGAATTTTTATATAGGTCTTAAATACGAGTACATCATTGGCTCGGTGAGCCAGAGGTTAAAGTCCCGGCATGGCTAATTCACATTAATTTTAGCCTCTAAATAGGTTTTTAAAAATTGTCCTCAGCACGGGTTGCACTAGCAACAAAAAGAATATAATACGAGTACATTAGTTTCAGAGATATGCACAAAAACAAAAATTTGTGTCCTTTGACCTCAAATAAAAACAACGCACAACTCGGATCGATGGGGACTTTTGACATTGCATGTGTAATGACGTATTTAAGACCTATTCAATCCAGCCTTTATAGTAATAGACGAATTAGTTTGAGTTTACTATTATAAAAATGTGTTTCAGCAGCTCCCTTCCAAATGTATCCACCTGATGGCACGCTCGTCACTTCATCCACCCGCGGTATGCTCGGCATCTCTGTCGCCAAGCGACGACAGCGCGAGGTGCGGCGGATTTCTCGGGAGACTAGCTTTGCTCGCGGCTTTGTCTCCTTTGGGTTTCAGATGATTATGATGATGGGCACTCGACTTCTCTGAGAGATAAGGATGTAGTCACGCCTCAATTTTGTTCTTTTTTGTTTGTCAGTATGTTAATAATAATCTTGTTAATATCGAGCAAAAAACGGCAAGGAAATTACGTTTGTTGTATGGGAGAATCAATTACCTATTTTTTTTTATTTAATTTAAATATTTATTTTTAAAGTGAATATACAACTAAATATTCTGTGAGTATTTTTCAAGCGTCTACCTGTTGCCGTTATCAATATCGAGCAAAATCGCCAAAAAAATCACGTTTATTGTATGGGAGCCCCCCCCAAATATTTATTTTATTGTTTTTTAGTCATTTTTGTTATTTTTTGTTGTTGTTGTCCGACGGACAGGCAGACAGACGGACGGACATGGCGAAACTATAAGGGTTCCTTGTTGACTACGGAACCCTAAAGAGGGAAATTTCGAGCTTTCATACTTTTCCTAAGACTGTTCGTATTGATGATCCAGAAAATACGTAAGTTTTAAGAAGAGTGTCAGCTAATAGCACTCAATGGACATACTGGCTATACCGATCGCACGGTGGCCCACAGATGATTACAACAGACTCCACCATTAGCCATTTAAAGCCCACTGCAGGACGTAGGTCTCCCTCATGGCTTTCCAAGCTTCCTGGTCTTATGCCGTCCGCATCCAGCGACTCCCCGCCACTGTAACCAGAGCCCTTATTATGAAAAATGCCACATTATCGAAAGTAGCGAGATGGTGGCAAATCCGTATCTCAAGATATGATATGACGTTATTGGGCTAACAAAGAGCCGTGCATTTCTAGCATTCATTACTCAGTGGCAGGAAATTTGGAAACTATTCAAGAAAAGAACCGTATTTGTCGCCAGATTCGAGTAAATTGTCGGGCTCAAGCGCGACTTTGATGACCCTTCCGAACATATCGCTGCTTCATAATAAGAGCCTAGGTGGTCAGACCACCTGGTGGAGGGCCTGCTCACGCTGCGTCAGACCAGACTTACATTCAGAATTTTCCCTCCCGGAATACATGAACGCACATTTTATGTACAGACACTTAATTTCATACTATTTGATTATTCGTGGCGATAGATAGGAGTCGCAACCGCAATCCGAAGCAAAGGTGAGATGGGGATTAAATTAGCCTGAGATTTATGGTCGGGCGCGGTTCGCATTGCGCGTGCGACGAAAGAGCGGAGAAAAATTGCTCGCGCTCTCGGGAGTCGACGACAGTATCGACAAGCTTTGGAAATAAAAATAAAATTTCATGAAATAAATAAATTACTTCCACACAACACAATCACTTGTCCAGGGGCCTTATTCATCATCAGCCATTTGACGCCCACTGTAGGACATAGGCCTCCTTCGTGGTTTTCATAACTATGAGGGGTCTTGCCATAATCGCCACGCTTGGCAGGCGAGTTCTCAGATCTCATGAAGACGCTGCTGCCCGTCTCCTGGTAATTGATTTCCATAGTCGCCTTCTACGACATCAACGGAAGGAACGGGAAGGCCTTATTATGCGCACCAAATGCTGTCGGAATGCCAATTGGAATCGTTCAAAATTTGGTCCGCTGGTCCCAAACTAGGATACCCTATGCCACAGTAACCAGGCAAGGACATCACAAAAATGGAAATATACCCAGACCGAGGCCATTTGTACAAATATACGGCGGCCACTATATAGGGAATCGAACGCACGACCTCCGGCATGGTAATCAGACGTGATACCGCTAGACCAACAAGGCAGGCGATATTTGTTAAGGTAGACTTCGATACGATAAAGCGGTGATAGATCAGCTCTTAGTAGGAAAGCCACTCGCTAACGGTGACGGAACATCGTGAGGAAAGATATCTGACATCTGAGTGTCTGAGGTGTTCACATATCTCAGCGCTTCAAATTGCCAAACTGGGCACGCGGGGTAATTAAGCCCATACTCTCTCTCTGAGAAAAGGCCTGTGCCCTGCAGAGGGACAGGTGTGGCAGGTACGAGTAGTGGGCTCTTTCCGTATCTCACGTATTATCTGCGTCGTTACGAGCAATTTATATTTATATGCATAATAAAATAGCTAGTCCACGTTATAGAATAACCTTGTTTAGGTTTTTCTACTACTTAAGTAATCAAATCAGAAATCAAATCAAAATGCCACAAATGTGACTTGAATGTAAAACTAGGTGTCCATTTAAAAAACTTGATCATTTTGGAGAAAAAATGGACAAAAAAATCTCTAAAGTAGTTTCACGTTTTAGGTATTTTGCTCTCTTTTCGAATGTTGGCTTTCTGATCAAGAGAGTAATGAAGTCGCGGGCACCACTAGGGGAAATAATAAATTTATATGTAGTATAAGTTTTTGATTCAAATATTTTTATAAATTATAAAAAAACCAAATGTTTCCATGTCAAATTTGTTAGTTTCACAATTAATAGATTATGTGGAGAAGAAGCCAATAAAGAAACTCCACATTTATTCTTTAAAAAAAAAAATACCTTAATTGAGTTTTCAACTTAAAAAATATCCCTCATGAATGTGTTGAACACTAGACACAATCGTCCTCTAAATAGCCACTAACATTAATCTACTGTTTAATGCCAGATATCCTTGCATAAGTGAAACGCAATGCGAAACTGTGAAGACTAAACTATTGAAAGGCAAACTTAAAATTGCAGGGAACGCAAACAGCAAGAATCAGCTAAACAAGAAAACAATAAAATCAAATCAAAATTTCCACATCTCCCGCTCAAGAGCGATAGTAAAATAAATAGTTTTATCGTTTTAAAATAAACCGTCTGTGAGAGGAAAAGATTTGGTCGTAAATTACCTGACCCGCACTGAATGTTTCATGTGTTTAGCGAATTGACGATTTTTAAATTCCAACTGAGAAGTCTTGATACTTGATGGAATGTGTTTTTATCCAATCGGGAGTCAGACGTCCTTACTACGAAATCGTATTTGTACCACGTTTTTGTGTTTACTACAGAACTACGGCCTTATTTTATTGTTCTGTTGTTATTTTTGTTTTGTTGACGTTTGTGTATTTTGTTTCTGTGCCTTCGTGTTTACTTTGTGTTTTTTTGATGATTTAAATAAATGTCTTCTTTCTTTCTTTATTTCTTTCTTTCTTATTTATAGAAACACGATCGCTCTAAAACCGAAACACACAGCGACAGTTGTTTATATTGTTCTCTGTTTTTCCTCTTACTTTTGTCATTTTAAGCGAAGCAAGTTTAAATAAAAGTTTAAGTAAAAATAAACTCACAATACAATTTCGAAGCGCGCAGGTGACCGTAATACTGTTCTAATAAATAACTTAGTAGAGACGCCATCGTAAGTTGGTAAGTAAAATGAAATACTAGTTTAAGTAGATTAAGTACCTTATCAAGTATTTGTTATAAATAAGTAAATTATTATTATTTTTAAAACTAGACTTAAATAAAATAAAGTTAGACGGTATACATGAAAACACGAGAAAAAACCTAAGCTAAATTTTAAGTTGTAACATTACATGTAAAGCAACAAAAGTCAATAAAAAACTCTTTAGTATTTTTCTGTTTAGTACCTATCCTTACGGCCTGCACCATGCAGGTACCCCGTCGTTGTCTACTGGTATGAAAATAGTTAACGAAATTGCGTGTGAACGCCTAACCACTTAAAATTAAGTCAAAATATCGCTGTGTAATGAATCACTCTTATAATGCATCTTATATTCTTTCCACAGCAGGGCACAGGCCTTCTCTCAGAAAGAGAAAGAGGACTTAATCGCCACGTGAAAAAACTTAGAAACGATAAAAAAATTTGATTGAAGGTGTTCACCTCGAGCAATCAAGTACTGGTTCACTTAATATGTTAAGCTTTTCTGTGTAAATTAAACAGCATTCTCGGCCACGAGCTCACGGAGAACCTCAGGGACAACGACGACAACATAGAGCGAGAAAGCACTTGTTGTTAGATGCAATATACTCGCACGTAGATTCCACAGGTGCAGTGAAAGTTACACTTTTTAAAGCGTACTGTCAGAGTATGTATACAATATGCCACCTGTGGGTCAACTACACTAGAAAATCACTGAGTACCATGAGGGTACAATACAGTGATGCTTTTCATATACTCATGAAAAAAACCAAGATTCTGTAGCGCGTCGAGCATCTTTGCGGAGGCAAGGGCTCCTGACTTCTTTCAAGTGCTATACAAACTCTAGATCTCTGTGCAGATGAACGCGAACCGCAAGTAATTTGCTGACATTAAGTTATTGATACCTATCCATAATTTGTTATTTAGTTTTTATTCAGACTTGTATCTATTTTTCAGTTAGTTGGAAACAAAATTATTTTTATTTTATGTGGGTACCAATGCCTGAAATAAGTAACTGTTATTTTATTATTATTACTATGAACAGTTGAACCCTATACTTTTACACGATATCAAGTATCAAGCATTGTGATCCGTACGGCTACACCGTGTTATCGCCCAAGCCATGTGTTCAGCGTCTCTGCGCGTACGCCGCAATCTGCCTACTCCAATACCTGTATCATTACCGCTGTATTTCCGCCTTCAATACGTCTAGTCTTCAAACGTTTTAAACGGAATGAGAGCGGATGTACTTGGATTTCACTGCAGGTTTTATCTGTTTTTATGCGTGTTAGCGTCCGCCTATTGCATGTATGTATACGTGTGGTACTTAACGAACAGAGCGGTGTTTATAAATAAAACTTTATTAGTACACAGAACACCTTGTGGTCGGTCCGAAACGATTTAGATCTGGTCGTTTGGATTTCTGCGTTTCTGTACCGTTTGGGACGTGAACGATTTTTGCTACGATTTGGAATACGGTTGCAATTCTGTGGGGTTTGATTAATATATTTTTAAGTTCTCTTTACCATCACTTGAAATAGCCAACCCACGAGGGAGACGTAAGCTATTGAGTAAGCCCATTCTCACTTTCATGAAACGCGGCCTGGGGTTCATCCATTGACCTCCATAGTTTTAGTATTATAGAGGTCAGTGAAGCGACCGCAAATGCAATAGTGTGAACTCAGTGGCCTTCGTTTGTATTCGGTCGGTTTCTATAGTTGCCGGCAAACATCTTGAGCAAAAAGCTGCGCAAACGGAGAAATAAAAAGTAGCGCTAGGACCTACTTATCAACCAATCACGGGGATGAAAGTGTCTTCTTCTGCCCTGTGCCGCCTTCATTCCGAATGAAAAACTCGACTTCTGCTCAATGTCTAAGATGTTTGCAGGCATATGTGTGCAGCATAAAAAGCACCTTCAGATGTTATCATTATTAGACAAAACAAATATAATTAAGGCAGCCTCGCACCCTTTATGACTGTTCTCAAGTTGTCATTGTTTTCACCTGCCGGGGGTTAAGGCGATAAGACACACGCGTCTATCTCGGGACAGTTATGGCGCCTTAAGTACCCGGTAATGAAGTTTCAGATAGGAGTGCTTGGTAAGGTTGCAATACAAGGGAAAGTTAACAAACGTTTGATCATATATGAGCAAAAAGTGCCGTTGATTCATCGTAAAATCTCTGGAAGCATTGAAGCTAAGAACTAAATTGTTGTAGGAAAATCTATCCAGAATCACTGGCAATAGGTAAGTGGGTATAGCTTTCTCTCGGAGAAAGCCTCAGGCCTCGCCTAATTTGGGGACTGCCGGTAAACGTAAAAACATTTCTGTCATTTACCCAATTTATGTCTATTTATAAAATTAATCGGAAAAAACATTGTTTTGCCATATTAATTAGCCTACGACCTGTTCTCAGACCTACCAAATATAGCATTGAAATGTGAAAATTAGTTTGCTAAATTCCGCCAAAATCCCACAAGCACCATGCGGTTAGTTAATGCACCGCCCTCCCTCCCACTTTTTGAAGCAGAAGCAAGAACCAAACACACCACCACCGACACCAATACTTGTGTGAAAAAATGCGTTGCGACGCAAAGTAGTTTTCACATTTTAATGCTATTATGGTTTTCAGCAAAGTAACGCCTGATTCCATACAATACGAGTACACTACTACTATACTTACACAAAAAATTCATAAAAATCGGTGAAGCTGTTTCGAAGGAGTTTGTTAACAAACACTGTGATTTTTATATATTAGACTGTAATACGTCGTGTTTTGGAAAAACTATTTTATTTAGAAATATATTTCATGCAATGACAGACAACTGATATTCAATACAAACTCTGGTCCAAAGTGCAAACGGAAGTAGCGTGAAACATGAACTGCTGATAGTCGATCTTCAGTAAAGGAAGCAACAGTTATGGAGTTCCAACAGTGCTAACACAGACAAATGAATGCAAGATCAAATCTGTCAGTAAATCATTGTTGATAGTGCATCTAACGCTTACCCGGTAGACTAACAACACTTTGTAACATCAAATGACACGCGCACTGGAAATACTGCACTTCATAAAACTAGACTAAGTGTCGATTACCTACATATGGAAACACTTTCTAAAGATCTCTTTACAAATATTGGTGGGATAGGTACATATACACCGGATAGTTCCTACTCCTGGATAAGCAGATAGAAAAAAGGGAATTCTCGACTTCAACAAAAATTCTTCACGTCAAAAAAAGTTTGTCATTTACAAACTTATTTTTATATTTTCTGTAAAATTTAATACTTTTAAATGTTATTTTACTACTTTTCTGATTGATAAATGTCTAGAACAATGATTTGTAAAAAGCGTAAAGCACAAATATAACGAAATTATGTAAACTGTGATACTGTTTGATACTTGTTGATACTTGTACTGCATTTTTGTAAACATTTCATGTCTGTGTTTTTCCTGGTACAATAAAGAATATTCTTATCTTATCTTATCTTATCTTATCTTATCTTATCTTATCTTATCTTATCTTATCTTATCTTATCTTATCTTATCTTATCTTATCTTATCTTATCTTATCTTATCTTATCTTATCTTATCTTATCTTATCTTATCTTATCTTATCTTATCTTATCTTATCTTATCTTATCTTATCTTATCTTATCTTATCTTATCTTATCTTATCTTATCTTATCTTATCTTATCTTATCTTATCTTATCTTATCTTATCTTATCTTATCTTATCTTATCTTATCTTATCTTATCTTATCTTATGAAAAGGCAAATTTAATTGGAAACACCCTACTCTCCTTTAACTGAAATCTAATTGAAGTGTTTCCAAATTAAGCATTTTTGAGGTATATAGAAGTAATTTGCTATTAGATAGTATTGGTACCACGACCTAAGAATGCCCCAAGATGATTTGTTATTTCGTTGTGTTTTGCCTCTACTCTAAGCCGGGATTTCCCCAAAATAGCAAATCACCTGGTCTAACAGTCTGCCAGTTTACACTAGGACAGATAGCGAGCGCATGTAGGTGGCTTAGCGCTAACCTGTTGAATTAATTCGCGATTAGTCTCCATTACCGGAGCTTAACTGAATGAGAACTAATAGTGTCGTCGTATCGCTCGAACGGATAACACACAGAAGACCAGCCTCTTGTCTTAGTTAGTCAAGACTTCGGATCGCACGGAGCAGAGTTTAAGCGACCAGGGCCCTTATTATGAAGCACCGATAATTACGTTCGGAAGGGTCGCAATGTCGCGCTGAAGCCCGACAATTCACTCGAACTCACTACAAGGAGTTGACTAGAAAAATAAAAAATTAAAATATGATTTATTACGAAATTTCACAATTTATAAAAGGGTAAAGACCCCGTACTAGGTAAAAACCTAGGCTCTTTCGATTACGGTGGTGATAAAAACAATTTTTTAAATTAGTAGGACACAATTTGATATTACTTTTCAACAAATGCTTAAAAAGTACAAAGAAATTAGTATAAAAATAGATTTCATGCAAAATTAAGCAAGGGAAAAGAAAATTGATAATCAATAAATAATCCAACAAGGTGTGTGCATGTGTGTGTGTGTGTGTGTGTGTGTGTGTGTGTGTGTGTGTGTGTGTCTGTGTGTGTCTGTGTGTGTGTGTGTGTGTGTGTGTGTGTGTGCGTGTATGTGAATGTTAGCTGTTATGTGTGTTTGTGCTTTGTGAATCTTGTAATAAAATTTAAGTGAAACGTTATGCTTATTATTGTGTTTACGAAATAGTCAGAAGCAGACATTCGGTAGCTTGATAATCGAAAGTGGTGAGCCAGGCACTTAGTTAATTTTGTTTTTGTTTTATTCAATGTCCTCGACGAAATGAAAAATACAGACGCAGGCGGGACCATCCTAGATACCTCGCAAGAGTTACATAAATACATTGGTGTATGTGGGTCCCGTCTACCTCGGGTAATGCTCAGCAGTCGGGTTGCTGATTATTTTTTATTTCTTGGAGTACTTACACTGTTCATTTGTTATTTCAGTTTTTTTTTCTTTTTAGTCTTTTAATATTTGTTTTATCAACATCATCATCAGCCATTTTACGCCCACTGCAGGACATAGGCCATCTTCGTGGTTTTCATAACCGTGAGGGGTTTTGCCATAATCGCCACGCTTGGCAGGCGGGTTGGCGATCGCAGTATGCGGTTGGATCTCAGGAAGACGCTGCTGCCCATCTCCTGGTAATTGATTTCCTTAGTCGCCTTCTACGACATCCACGGAAGGAAATTGAGTGACTCTATTCTCAATCCGGCACCACACGGATATATTATTTATTAATATTTGTTTAAATTATTCTACGGCACTTTTGTCATGCGACGAATCTATTGTGATTTTATTTTTCAAAATCTGACCATTGGTTAAGGAGTTATGAGGGAACATAGAATCGGACATACCTTAATTACATACACACGAGCCGACAAATACATTACCCTTCTTTTGGGCTCCGCCGCAGTCAGGTAACAAATAGACTTTTCATTCCATGTGCTGCGAAAAGACGGCACAACCACTAGAGTTACGATTTAAAGACAAAATGGACGAAGTGGCGGAAAATTGTTTCTCAATGAAGCTTCTGCACGTTCCTAATGAAGTGCCAATTCTATAGCAATGTCTACACAGACTTAGGGCTGTCAACGAGCCACATTAGTTACGTCTCGCCGCGTGTCGTACAGCCCTGAACGCTTTGTGTGTACGCCACGAGTGCGGATAGGCGATTCGTTGGAGTCGGAATCAATTATGAATAACTTTTCTGGGTATGTTTACCGAGTAGTAGATCTTGATTCTCGATCAAAGAGTGGGAAGCGAGTTGAAATTTTCACAGAATGTGTTTTTTTTTTGTGGATTGCCCTGCAAATAATAAACAAGTGCCAGTCGGACTCGCTCACCGAAGGTTTCGTATGAATTTGTAGGTACTTACATAGTATTATAAATAGTTCAGGAATCGAGTCACGCAGTTTTTTCCGAGCTTTTCCCGAACTTCAACAACATTTTTATGATTTATTTACAAATATATAGTTTTCAGACTTTTCCCTGTACTTGTAGTATACTACTTACTCGCTAAATTCATAGTTCAAGAGTTCTAGGTCAACGGAAAGTACCCTATAAATTTTGATTCCCATAAGTGTCGAAATATACGTTTTTATGGCATAAACGGCCGTATTGTTTTTTTACGTTAACTTAGAAATTTAATTTTTTCACAGCTTCAAGGGACTGTAGACCTGAGTAACGTAACTTACGTAAGCAGCCTTTAGACGTCCCACTGTAGGGCACAGGCCTTCTCTCAGGGAGGGCTTCATCACCACGCGTGGCCACCGCGGATTGACGATTGTAATCCCTGAGGCATAGCTCAGACACTCAGGTTTCCCCACGATGTTTTCCTTCACAGTTATCGAGTGGCATTGCTACTATAACTTCACAAATAATGCTACTGTAACTTTACAAAGACCTTTTACACGTTTCCCGAGATAAAGGGTCTTAACAGACAGACGGATGGACGGACAGACAACAAAGTGATCCTATAAGGGTTCTATTTTTTCCTTTGGAGGCTTGGAACCCTAAAAAAATATGGGTTTACAAAAATTACTTTAATTTTTTGTAAAAATGGTAATACAGCCAAGTGTCGAACTTGGTGTGATTGTAATGCAGTCCCTATAATATTACAAAGTATAAAACTATACATATAAAATACACGGAATCTCGTCAAGGATTCCGAACTGAATGAAAGAACACACTTTTTTTGCGAAATACGGTGGTATCGTAGCCATTATGGCGGTACGACAGCCGGTGGATGATTTGACTCGTACTTGACTGGTTTTGTTTTATTATTGGTGTCTATTCTTTTCACTGTTATATACCAGTACATGGAGAGAGCTATGTTAGGAGTTTCACTGCGTGATCGAATCGGGTATAGGGAGATCCTGATATAGCTCGAAGAATTGCTCAGTTGAAGTGGCAGTGGGTGGAAAACATGGTTCGGAGAACTGATGGTCCTTGGGACGGAAAAGTTCTGACCTGGCGACCGCGGACCGGACGTCGAAGCATGGGAAGGCCCCCCACCAGATGGTCTGATGACCTGGTTACGTTGGCGGGGAGTCACTGGATGCGGGCGGCACAACACCGGGAAGCTTGGAAAGCCATGGGGGAGGTGTGTCCTGTCCTGCTGTGAGCGACGATGATACCAGTACATACCTAGACATACATACATAAACACACGCCTGTATCCCGGAGGTTTAAGCGGAGACCAGGGTTTGCCCCTTGCCACGATCCCAACAAATCACTTTTGCTTCATCAACATTAGTCGCTGCATGCACGCACGCTGGTTTCGGGTGTGAGTAAATATGTGAATTTAATACCACTTTTAATACTCAGCACTTGAAATCGGAAATTTCAAGAGCATATCTGCATAGGTCTAAGACCTATGCAGATCTGGACTACTTTGCTTGTGCCACGATACTTCATCCAATCACTTCATCACCATTGACCCTATCACCCTGTAAGAGGAAACCTGCTCTCTCATACGCTCTCTCTAAGAGAACTAAATAGCAGACGGGACCAATATAGGTACTAATCTGAGATATATTATTGAATTCTGGTCCCGCCTGCATAGTAGTTCATGCTCAGCAGTCGGGTTGTTGGTTATTTTTTATTTTAGTTTTTTATTGTTGACTTTTTAGTGTTTTATTTTTGTTGGATTTATCAATAAATGACACTCGCGCAAATACAATGAATCGATTGACATCTTACTTATCAAAATTTAACTACTGGTTAAGGAGTTATGCGGGAACATAGAATCGGACACACTTACATAAATACGAGCTAAACACATTACGTCGCACATGTCGTTTGTAAACTGTGTCTTACGTATTCACTTAAAGATATTCACTTCATCACTACTGACCCTATTTAAAAAGAGAGAAAACTAGCTTAAGGCAGAATTTTGAAAATGTAAAATTATCCTACTGAGGTAGTTAAAATAGTAATCCTGCTTTTAAACTTTACCTACATATTTTCTCCTTCTCTTTTAACTCCTGCATTTTTGCTATCCACCTATGCCTATATCGGTGCCCTCTGAGGCTTCAGGGCTGGATATGCAATCAGCAACCCAGCGTTATGCAATAAACAAGCGCACCTTGTTACGCTGTCGGTTATTAGCGCTGTAATACGAGGCCCGGATAATATCGGCGGGCAGATGCGCTTAATGGCGTGCGCTGCGGCAAAGGTGTCTGCGGGCATTTGCATAGGCAAGTGGATGAGTACTGGAGAGGCGAGTGGGCTTGGGCAGGCACTAGCAAGTGGACTCGGGCTAGCACGACTAGCCGATATTGATGAAGATTTTTTTTATTAGGCTGTAATATGATGCTTAAATGATATCGGAGGGTCTGTGCAAACGGACTGTATGTACAAAATGTACGAAAAGTGTATGTAGGTATTCGTACAGCGAGTGGACTTGGGCTAGCACTGGCGGGACAGATTTAAATAAAAAAAAAAATTCTTTATAAAAACAAAGCGAGTTTACTTAATAGACGCCACAGCTGTTATTTTCAGAAATAATAGATTATGTGGAGAAGAAGCAGCTAACAAAGATAATCCACATTTATTCTTTTGAACAAACACTGCAAAAGAAAAAAATGAGAACACAAGCCCCAGATAATATGCCCCTAAAGTATGCGATACAGAATAAGTATCTGTACTATTGCTATTTGAATATTGATAATACGTTCGAGGAGACCGCTCGGGTGGCGCACCTCAATAACAAGGATCAATATGTCGGTGAAGAGTTGACTCACGTTTGCACTGGTGCTTAGTGAACTTGGAGACTTTTGTAAAGTAGTACACTCCGTAACGGAAAGCGAAATCAAAACTGAAGCGTCACAATCCATGTTTGAAAGTTTGTGGGAAATAGTAATTTGTTATTTCCATGCCGGATTACCTTTTTTTTCTATGACTTTCAGCTCGCTAGCAAGTCATCGAAAGACTATGTAAACGCGGCCGCGTTTCGCACGACGCAGGTATTTACGATATGCGGTGTGCGTGAGCGCGATTCGCCTACTATTGTTTTCCGTTGCCTGTTTGCTGTAGGCACGTTACACAGTTTAGTCTAGGTCTAGATATTCATTATAAATTATGCTCAATTGTGCCAGCCCACACTGTTTTTGGAAATAGACGAGTTGAAAATTAGTTTAATTAAACACGGCATAGTTTGGCGTAGGAAAGTTACAGAGTGCTTGGGGTTTAAAGCTTCGGTCGTTTGACTAGTGATCTCAGAGGACGACGTGAAGTTGCTATTTTGTTGAGTGTCTTATAATGCTTCCTTTACTTTGGATTCACTTACTTTAGTACCTACCTCATTTTTATCTCATACGCAGATATATTGAATGACTTCAAACACTAGCAATTATACCTATCTCAGGACGCTAAAGGCTTAAACGAGTCAACAGCAAAATTAGCACCTTAACGTGCTACCTACACAATTACTTAGCTGTGTAACTGCACACAAAGTTGCAGTACGAGTGGATTAGATTTAGTTAACTGCGCGAGCAGCTTTATTGTGAATTGCCGTGTGCTAGAAATAGGCGTAACTAAGTGTGAGGAGGCAGAAGCTTCTTAACAATAATTTCAATATCTGGACAATGATTTGTAGTGAAACTCTCGCAATAAATTAAATCTTGTTGACAATTATTTAGAGTAAAACGGGAATTTCCCGATGTTGAGATTGTTACGTATTAATAAAACACTCGCACCACAGATATCGCTCTTGAGATCATTGTCAAGCTACGTTTTGTTTTGCACAGGATCTTAAAATGGACCCGCAAGCGACTATAAATCGTGTAAAATATTTAATTTCTTTTTTGCGCATGGCAGGTTTGTGCTAGCTTGTAACTCTGACTTGACTTATGTTCAATTATTTGCAGACTTCAAACTTTTAACTACTGCAGCAAACCTGGCAAACTTCTAACTACTGCTTTGCACAGTTTTTTAGCTTCTTTCAGAGGCATGAGCTCTATGTACAGCGAGTAAGCTCATTCAGGAGGTGGAAAAGAAGGAGTTTTACTAACCCTGAGAATATACTAGAAGCTACTTTTTCAGCTTTTGAATTAGCTGAGTCACCTGTGGACCATGCCTGCTAGACATTGTGGACAGTGGGTTTTGTCAGCTGGATAGTGTAAGAGCTAAACTTCTGTAGGTTTATAATAAATTGTTAGCTGAGAAAACGGCCATTTTCGCGGGTTACTGCCGACGCAAATTGAGATTTAAGACATTATAATGTAATGAGCTTATTTTTAGGCAACGATTAGGGACAAATCTAAAACAGTTTTAAAAAACATGTAATATATTGCCTGTGGTTGACTGGTAAAAAATGCTTATGGTATTAAGTCCGCCATATTGTACATTAGGTTAAGTGCAATAAAAGTATTAAATCATCACCTCATCATCAGCCGTTTGACGCCCACTCCTGGACATAGGCCTCCCTCGGTCTTGTACCTCCCGCATCCAGCGACTCCCGAATATTAAATAATAACATATCATTATCTTAACGTACATTTGTGAACTTATAGTAGCAATACCACTCGCTAACGTTGAAAGAAAATATTGCGAGGAAACCTGAGTGTCTGAGGTGTTCACATACCACACCGGCTGAAATTGCCAATCCGCGGTGGCGATTAAGCCCGTACTCTCTGTGAAAGAAGGCCTTTGTCCTGCAGTGAGACGAATATAGGCTACATAAGAAAAAATGTATATATATATATGTATGTGTTATATTCCGTGTGACGCCGGATTAAGAATAGCGTCACTCCATTTCCTTCCGTGGATGTCGTAGAAGGCGACTAAGAAATCAATTACCAGAAGACGGGCAGCAGCATCTTCCTGAGATTCCAACCACATACTGCGATTGCCAACCCACCTGCCAAGCGTGGCGATTATGGCAAAACCCATCATGGTTAGGAAAACCATGAGGGAGGCCTGTTTCCTCCAGTGGACGACAAATGGCTGATGATGATGATGATATCCCGGAGGAGAATACAGACCTGGGCCTCAATTCTGTTAGAGCATGATAGTGCAATGACAGATTCAGGGTCGGATCACGTGACATTTCATCCCATTTCCATTAGGTTCCATTCCACATCTGGAATGTTTGATACGTGTGCACCATTAGACTTGAAGCGACAATGAAATGAAGTAGACAAGTTCAGTAGTAGACAGTTGGCGTTGTAATACAACGCATCAACATAATTTTGGCCTTGTGTGTGTGGCTATCTAATCACCCCATAGACAGAGCCCACGTCTCGTCGAATGTTTCCCAGCCGGTTTCACAATATCGTCGACCCACCGGGCTGGTGGCCTGCCCACCGACCGCCGACCCGTTCTTGGCCCACACTCAGTGGCCACCTTAGTCCACCAGCCGTCTTCCCGCCTAACCAAACGCCCCGTCCATCTGAATTTTACCTCTACGATTCGGGTGCCTACATAATAGATTTTGGTTTTTTGGCCGAATTTCGACTTATCGCACACGATTAGATGCCTAGCATGGCCCCCTCCATAGCTCTTTGCGTAACTTGGATTTTCTCCGTTGGCTTTTTTGTGTGCGTGGCTACAAAAGTAAAAATATGTCTACTATAGTATCTACTATTTAGTCGCCCTTTTTAGGTCCTCCCATGAGATTGTAGAAATAAAAAAGTTGACGAAACATAGGTACTTGTTTCATACATGTAAACACATTATTCAGAGTCAAAAAGTTTTTTTTTAGTTTTGTACGTTACATTTTTGACCTATGTTACCATGAATGATTTCAACGAGTTACCGAGTCACATTGAATAAACTCACGCCCGCACCCCGAGGGGTAGACTAGAGTTTCTCGCTTGCCACGAACTAGACAAACCTCATGCAATTAATTTTGACTAACTTTATTGTGAAGCAATAAGAAAATTCTACACCAAGGAAATTCAATGCACATTCGCTCGTAATTTCATAATTTTGCAATACTCGTGACAGTATTTTGCAATACTTATGATAGGCAGCGTCCCTTAGACAGTATCACAGAAATACGCGAAGCAATAAAAGAGCACAGATTTCGCAGGAAAGTTTTATCGCAGCGCCTAATCCGCAGCACCCCGGGTGCGGTGGGAGGACCCCTCACCTCGCGCACTGAGTGGTTTCACGTGTACTCACCTTGGAATCGCTTAATCCTACTTACTTAATAGTTTTTTACGCCACGGTTTGAAGTGTAGATTGTAGTTTGGGGTACCGCCAATCCGCGGTGGGCATGCGTGGTGATTGAGCCCGTACTCTCTCTCTGAGAGAAGGCTTGTGCCCTACAGTGGGGCGCATATAGGCTGCTTATGAATGGACCATGCCTGCTAAAACAATCGAATTGTTCGAATACTGCACTTATTCGATAATAGTCGAATAGAGTAGCAGGCACCTACGCCCTACAATAGTTTTAGAATGAGAAGAAACGAAGAAGATTTTAAAAAATTGTTTACGGCAATTCGTCTTGGATTGTAAAAATTGTTTTATTTACAAATCCCATACTATGGATAATTCGATAGTTAATATTTCGATTAGATTAATCGAGTCGATAACTTTTTTTGTCTAACTATTGCCTATCGCTGGTTTGAGGATAGGAGAGAAAGTTTTTTCGAAGAGAGTTCGCGAATGGGTGACATAAAATTCTTAAATATTCACTACACTGTGCTACATGGCAACGAGGCGAAGACAAAAACTTGGAAAACACCGACTTTCGTACAAATCAATGTACAAAGTCCTCTGCGAGGATCGAATCCTTGATCTCTCTACATAGACAAGCGTTAACCGCAGCACCAATGAGGCAGTCAACATCGCCGATCTCACAATTTTTTCTAACCCGCACATTACCAGCTGTTAATATCAGTTATATAATTTGACATAAAAATAACAACCAAAGTTAAGTTTGTTACCTGCGAGAAACTGGATGTTATCCTAGCTTTTGTAGAAAAGTAGATGATTCATTAGTTTTTGTAGAGGAGTCGACATTTTTTATTAACGGAATATTTCATATATTTCGTAAGTAATAGGAACAAGTAACGCAAAGAGCATGCGAAAATAAATTCGCAGTTTGCATTAAACATTACATTTTATTTGTTCCGCGCACTGCGTCGGAGTGTCAGTTTTCACGAGGTTTTAAAAATAAAAACTTGCTTTTCCGATATTAATTCAAACTCGAAACGACTACGAGACTATAATTCTTTCCACCGGCCGAGGAAATGAGGCGGTCATAACATTTTGCTCTAATTATGATATACAGGTTACGCGACCTTCGCTTTTAACGACGTTATTAGACTGACACATACCGGCCAATTTCGCGTGACGAATTTCGTCTAGCTCACGCAGGTTCTTGGGAATAACAAAGTATTTTTAACCGGCTTCAAAAAAGGAGGAGGTTATCAATTCGACGCGTGTGTATATATATATCGCAAAACTCCGTCAAATCTTAACCGATTTCGACAATTCTTGTTTTGTTTGAATCTTATGAAGACTTAATAGAGAACGGAACTCTTCAACGGACAGTAGTAAATAAGGCCTAATAGGGCCCATTCTCTAGTAATACCCTTATGTTTCATAAAATAGCGTAAAAGTAATCCCAAGGTAATTTAGTGATATTCTAGTGAACACTTTCGAAGATGGAAATTGAGAACTTCCAATTTTAAAGCAACGAATTAATTAGGGTAAATAATAGTTATAAGGGACTTTATGTTTCTTCCGCACCCCCACTAAAAATTGAGAAAATATTTTTTTTTAATAAAAAATGAAAACCGCCTTCAAAACACCACAGAACTAAACAGTTAGAAATAATTTAAAATTGTACCTTTAAATTAGCAGTATGTATACATGTAGGTATTGTCGAAGTATAATTTGTAGTCGGTGCCCAGTTTTATGACCAGAACATGTATTTTGGGCACTGACTACAAATTATACTTCTTCATTACCTACATGCATAACTAAGCTTGACACTTGCATGCATTTATAATAATAACTTCCACACAACCAAATCACTTTTCCTCCCCCTATATTTTGTACACCAAATTCTGAGCGATTCCAATCGTCTAACTGTTAAATTAGTATGGCACTTGACAGTAACACGATTGGAATCACTCAGAATTAGCGCATAGTTAGGCCCCTGGTACCAAACAAGGATACTCTGTCCTATGGTAACCAAGCAAGGACGTCACAAACATTGAAATACATCCAGACTGATGCCATTTGTATAAGTCAAGTACGGCGGCTTCCATTGGGAATCGAACCCACGACCTCTTGGTAGTCGAGCGTGTTAACCGCTAGACCATCGATCGGTCAACATGTTACAACAATGCTATAGAAGTTTGTACATTGTAGGATAACGTCATGAAGAGGGCCCAGAGCTGAATTTCAAAAGTGCGCGAGCTTCTTTGCTACCAGGAGAAATTCAGGATAGATCTGGTCATGGCGCTAAGAAAATGAGGCCATAAATTAATATTCCAAACGCTGTACGTCCGACCCCGAGGCATACATCACTAGCCACTGCACCGTCTCTCCACAAAAGGGGAACACACAGAAGAAAGTCCGAACAATTGAATTAGTGGGAATGAGTTTGTTGTAGCAATACTACTCGCTAACTGTGAACGAACACATCGTGAGGAAACCTGAGTAACGTATGTAACCCTTATAAGCTCTTACTCAGTCTTTCTCTCCGAAAGAAGGCCTATAGTGGGACGTATACAGGATGCAATATTATAGAAGCAATGCTGCTTCTTTAGGGAGTTATCTCGAAAAAGCGCAATTTCTGAAACACCCCCATTAGAGTTTGTGTTTTACAAAAACTTTTGTTCTATGATTATTTCTCAGATTTATATTTAGTGAAAATAGTAAATCAATGAGTTTTTAGGGTTCCGTAGTCGACAAGGAACCCTTATAGTTGCGTCATGCCCGTCCGTCTGTCTGTCCGCGGCCTAGCTCAGAGACGATGAGTACGAGAAAGCTGAAATTTCGCATAGATGTACATAATAATAATAGGGGTTAAAGTATGAAATTGCCGTTTTATTGCAATAGGTTCTTTGAATTGACATAGAATCTTCATGGTTTGAGGTTTTTGAATGAAACTTTTTTCAAATGGTTTCTATGATGTTCTTTTTTTAAAAAATGTGAAACATTTGAATATCAACTTTCAATTGTTTTTGTTATTCAATTTAGACAAGAAAGATGGATACTGCGAAAATTCGAGTGATTTTTGAATACGAGTTCCGACGCGGAACTAACGCGGCAGAAACAGCCCGCAATATCAATGCTGCGTTTGGAGAGGGGTCTACTAATGAACGCACCGTGCGATTTTGGTTTAAACGCTTTCGTGATGGAAATTTCGACTTAAAGAACGAGCCACGAGGAAGACCGCCCACACAGGTGAATAACGATGAATTAAGAGAGATAGTGGAAGCCGACCCTAGTCAAACTACCCAGGAATTAGCGGCATGGTTGAACGTTACCTTACCCACAATATTGACTCACTTGCGTCAAATCAATAAAATAAAAAATACGAAAAATGGGTGCCTCATAATCACTCGAATTTTCGCAGTATCCATCTTTCTTGTCTAAATTGAATAACAAAAACAATTGAAAGTCGATATTCAAATGTTTCACATTTTTTAAAATAAGAACATCATAGAAACCATTTGAAAAAAGTTTCATTCGAAAACCTCAAACCATGAAGATTCTATGCCAATTCAAAGAACCTATTGCAAATAAAACGGCAATTTCATACTTTAACCCCTAATATTAACAACGCCGACAAAGCTGTAAAAAAAATTTTAAGAAAAAAATTTTTTGGGTACCCTTCTACACCTAAATAAGGGATGCATTTTTTTTACGTAGCCCTTGTGCGTCCCACTGTAGGGCACAGGCCTTCTCTTAGAGAGAGAGTATGGCGTTAATGCTGCTGCATACTGCTGCTGACGGACAGCAGCGTCTCTCTGAGATTCCAACCGCATACTGCGATCGCCAACCCGCCTGCCAACTGTGGCGATTATGGCAAAACCCCTCATGGTTATGAAAACCACGAAGGAGGCCCATGTCCTGCAGTGGGCGTCAAATGGCTGATGATGATGACGATGATGATCATGGGCTTAATCACCACGTGTGCCCTCAGCGGATTGGAAATTGTATAACTTCACAAATGATTCAGTGGTGGCTTACATAATTTTACTAAATTCTTACTTTATTTTTTATATATACAGGGTGTAACAATAAAAAAATACTCACTTTTTCTATGGAGACAAAAATGTCTTTTATAACTGGTATGGTACTAACTCCAATTTCTTGTACACTTACTAGTGGCTAAATGCGGAAATCTCAGATGAAGCAATCTGTGTTATCAAAATAACTTAAATCCTGAAAAACGTTTTTTTTACCTTAAATAAAAAAGAGAAGAAGTTCACAGGGTAAAAATTATAACCTAGCTTGGGAATACCATAGATTATTATGATCAATGAGGAATGAAAACGTTAAAAGATAACGAATATTACTGGATAGCCAGTTGAAAAGTCAAGCGGTACAAAAACGCGCCACATAAATCGGGCTCAAATTATGACGTCACAAGGTGCTCGTAACGCCTTCTAATTATGAAACATTTATCATTATGTGATTTATCTCGTAAAATAATGTACCTTTGTCAACATCCTTGTTGGAAAAGTTATCAGAGTAATGATAATGTTTGCATTTTTTGAGACCACGAAAATAAAATTTTAACTTGTTAAACCTACTTAGTGGTGATAGTTTTAATTTTTAGTTAATTGTGATTATTATATAATTATTAAGTGAATTTTTTCACGTTTCTACAATCGCTCATTTAGCCAGAAGAGGGGGTGTGACTCCCTACTAGGACAAAGAATGATCTTGCTTCACCCACAATATTTTTAAGCGACTAAACCAACGATACCCCACGCTATAGTGTAGGCAAGAAAAAAAATTGCATCATTATGGGGGCGGGGGGGGGGGTACCATAAATGTTTTTTTGTCAGATTTTATTCCACCGTTTTGTTGACGTGATTAATTTGTATGTCTATGCCAAATTTCAGCTTTCTTGTACTAATCATCTCTCAGCTAGGCCGCGGACAGACAGACGGGCAGGTGGACAGACGAACAGACGGACAGACAGACAGACGGACGGACATGGCGAAACTAGAAGGGTTCCTTGACGACTATGGAACCCTAACAACGTCACTCCAATCTAAGTTAGAATTAAGTTCCTCATTTCGTGAGCAAATAGATGGACTGGTCTTCTGGTCTTCCTGCTGTCTCACTTGATAAATCAACTACCTATCTTCAGCGATTACTTGCTATTCATATTTTATGCCGGAGCTAATTTATGGGGAGCGTTTTCCGAATATTTTGTTTTACTTAGATGGTAGAGTTTGTGAGGATCATAGTTCATTCACGTTTAGTGCCGTGTAAAAAATACTTATAATAGTAAAAAAAAACACAGTTGTTTCAGAATACACGTCAGTTGATAGCTTTGACACGTAGAAATTATTTTTCATCCCCCCATCTCGGAAAGAATATTTTTGCTCTTCGATATTTGAGTGCAAAAGCCGTTTTTATCTGCTAGAGGATAAAGTAAATTGAATTTAGAACATCGTGTACACTAAGGCCGATATTAGACTATCATATATTCATCATAGAAATCTGTTAAATTCTAGGATATTTTTTAATGTGGTGCTGTTCTTTATTTGCATATTACACCTAATGTAATTTAAACGTCATATGCAATCAAGATGGATATCAATTTAGCCGCGTTTTCCGTTGCTATGAGCGCAATTTTTGTAATTGCCCTAAGGTTGAGAAAAAATGCAAAAAATAAAAAAGGAACAAACGACGTATTTGGGTTACACCATGGCACAGTCGTGGATTGCAAGGCGATCAGAGAGAGGAGTCAATAACATATTACTAGAAGAACTTCAACTGGAAGATATAAAGTCCTACAAAAAGTAGCACCGAATGGACGAAGAGGTATTTAACTATATATTGTCAAAGGTAGCACCATTAATTTCAAAACAAGAAACTCTTTTAGATGCCCAATCAATGCAAAAGATCGTTTTAACACTGTAAAGATGTAACACTGAGATATTTAGTTACCGAAGAAACTTATTCCAGTTTATAGTTACTAACCAGAATGTGATGTGATGTGATCACATAGGATCCTAATTGTATGCTTGCTGTAAAATAGAATCAAACTTCTATGATCATAGACAATATGAATCATATCTTGTTATTACACTGTCATAGGTGTTTCATATTTATATAAGTCCTACATCTATGATAATATTTCTATGGTGGTGTAATATCGGCCTAAGTTTGTAAATTCAAAACATCATTAAACCTATATACTTCTACCTCCATGGTGACGAATTTATCATACAACTTTTTTTAATTTGTTAAAAACTTAGACTCGGCACTTCCTGGTTAGGCCGTCTAGATGGTGTTTGAGTGGACTGTATTAATATTACGTTCAGTTTGTTATTTTAAGCTGTGCGTGAAATAAGAGCTCAATTTTCAGGTTTGGCAAGGAGAAAATGTAATAACATTAGGAAAAAGAACAAAAAAGAAGAAGAAGAATGTCAATATGTACAATGCAACCTCCTATCAATGAGAACCTCTATGATGGCGTAGACACCTCCTTTGTGTTTTTTTTGCATTTAGTCATTTCCTGGCTGATTTTTCAACTCGTGCTCTTTTGATTCCCTCGCTAACGCTCAGGATTCTAATTTTTCTATGCGCTCGTGGTTCAATTTTAGAATCCTCAGCTTGCTCGGTCATCCAAATTGAGCACGCGGTTAAAAAGCAACTTTGCACTCTTGTGTAACAAATAACTATTCTTATTGCGAAACAAGGTATGTCAGTAATATCATATGTAAAACGGAGTACTTGCAAAAAATATGTTTCGATCACATTGGAGAAGATATATTGGAGATAAAGATTTTTTATGACATCTTTTCAAAAAGAGTTAGTTCAGTCCTCGAAAATAGTGACCAAAACAGCTCTTTGATCTCTAGGGACGAAAAGTGATTTTTATTTGGAAGGTGGATATTTCTAGTAAAATTTCCAATCAAGAAAGAGATCAACAACGAACATTCCATGAAAAAGTAACTAGCTTTACGATAAAAAAAACCGCATGCGAGGCAAATAAAAAAACAAAATTTAAAAACCTATTTAGAGGTTAAAAAATCCACCCATCACTTTCCGTTGACCTAGAACTATAAAATTTGGCAAGTATTGTCATTTTATACTACAAATACAGTAAAAAATCTGAAAACTATACATTTGTAATTAAATCATGAAAGTGTCTTTGAAGTTCGGGAAAAGCTCAGAAAAAAATGCGAGACTCGATTCCTGAACTATTTATTTAAAATAAGTATATTCCTAAAAAAATGTACGGAACCCTCGGTGGATGAGTCCGGATCGCACTTGTCCGTTTTTTTGTTAAACAGTCAATACTATATTACAAACTTGGCACTGCTCAATTAATCTCAATTAGGCCAGCCTTTACTTTGCTTTTGCTTTATTTTAAACCCAATAAGATTAAAGAATGCAGCGTAGAATTAGCTTGCGCGTTTTCCCTTAAAGCATTCCAAAGCTCTATTATCAACGAAGAGATGAGCTTTGTGGCTAATGGCGCTTATGTCTTTGTAATAGGTGCGTGTGGGCAGTTAGCATCTGTAGGTGCGTTCAGACTCACATGATTACTACGCGTGCCACGCGTCCGATTGGATACGCGCATTATATGCTTTGCTTTATCCCCAATTTTGTCCTACCTGCGAAAAAGCCTCCTCAATAATTTTCTACTTCCCCTGTCTTGGGCCACCCTTCTGCCATCCGAGCAAAAAGGCTCAATCGTCTCCCCGTTTCCACCTTAGTCTTTTTCATGGAATCCATTCAATAAGCGCAACTGAAAACAGTATAATGAGGGAGTTAGAATGATGATACATCCTTTATGGGGCACTATATAAGGTTCTACAACAAGATTCCTCAAGACATATTAGAGTTAGGTACCTCCAACGCGGTTTAAAAATGTGTTAAGCACACTGTGCAAAAAAGCTCACTATAACATCGAGGTTTATTTAGAAGTCAAAGAGGTTTGGCATTAAACAGTAGATTAATATTAATTACAGGACAATCGTGACTAGTGTTCAATACATTCATGACTAATATTTTAAGTGAAAAACTCTGTTAATTAAGTTAAAACGTGTTTTGAAAAGAATAAATGAGGAGTTTCTTTGTTAGCTTCATATCCAATGGAGCTATTGCGCGGTGCATCGAGTAATCATCTATGTCTAAACGCACCTTTTGTATCACCGTTAAGACTGAGTGTGACAATAATCCCCTTACTTTATAGGCCCACACCTACGCTGCGGTTATTATTTGTGACACACGTCGTGGTATTTTTGGACAGACATTAGCGAACTCGTTTAAAGTGATTGGCCTTTTCTTCTTTTTGTTATGTGCCGTTTTAGCCGAGTGCTATTTTAGCGTGAGGGAAAATTTTCAAATATAACTGAAGTAATCACATGCAAATAAATGTAACTAAAAAGCTAGAAAGTAATTTTATTCATAAAAGCGGAACGTACCGTAATTAAAATTTCAACATAAAGTACTTCAGCGATTGCGCCGCGTCATCGGAGCGTCAGTCACGATACACGTTCAAATGGGCAAAATGCTGCGGCCATATTTGTTCGCGATGAAAACCGGGAATTAACCGAAATTCGACTCAATCAGCGCGCCCTGCCCGTTTGATTGCCATTCATTAATTGCTCCGCCAACAGGATCACCCGACTATTTGTTGCCCCCTATTAAGCTTAAATGGAAACTATCTGATTTTACCGTCCGGACTCGATTGCCATTTGAGTTCTTTCGCCGCCGCCATTAGTCGACAATTTAGAACCAACAGAAGACTGCAGTGATGAGGCTTCAATTCATCACTTTGTAATTAAACTATTGGGTAATATAAATTTAAACATACGACATAAATTCAAATAAATATATATTTTTGGCATTTTCCAAAAGTTACTGGATTTCTTTTGCTTCAACTGATTGAGAGTGTTCGTGTTGATGAGTAGAAAGTACCCCGAGTCAGGCGTTTCTTTACACATCAACACCTTGTATATCGAATTGTCATAATTTTGTAGTTTCATGAAACACAGCCCTGGTCATAATTATAAATGGACTATTCGATTAATTTTATTATTGTACCGAATCCGTTGACATAAAGCCATATAATTGTAGAGCTTTTGTGTCCTTCCGTGCTGTTAGTACCTATAATAAAATAATTTTAAACTGAAGACGTTAAATGTGCCAGCGTATTTCGTTTTCGTAATGCCCCTTGGACGTTGAAAGACCACTTGTGGTGCCGGGTAAACGACTTAAATGACCAGACAAGAAGTGATGCGGATCAGCGAGCCTAAGCTATAAGTTACCAGGCCTATACAAACTCTCTTCAACACAGGCAATGATTCTCCTACAGAAGATGAATCAACATATAATATGCCAAAACCGGAAAAAGGCCATAACAGGTACGGTCTTATTTATAAAAACTCGATTAATTAAAACACTTCAAGGACGCTGATTAAAACAGTCTGTAGTGGAGATTTTACAAGGAAAAGATGCAGCCACAGGTTAAATAAACAGAGTTTTAGATTGGTTTTACAGGAACCGTGTTTTTATAAATAAGGCCGGCAGGTTTTTTTTATTCGTACATTAATCCAGCTGTCAACGGCGCACCATGCCTGCATGGCCGCTCCCCGCATGTCTGGCGGCCCGAAAAATCCGATGAATCAATGGAACCCGATTGAACATCAATGCACGTTAATGCTCACTGCATTGGCGCTCATTTTAATACATTTTAAATGGTGTCAAACTTTGCAGGGTTGATTTGTTCGTTAATGGGAACAATTTTAATTAGAGGACTCAACGTAAAATTTTGAAGACACTATTGTGCTAATATCACACTATTGAATAACCTACCCTCGGATTCCACTACATTAACAATCTGTAAATATTCTGTTAACAGTTGACAGTTGGCCAAATTGCATACAAAAAAGCAACAGTTTATGAGAAACAATGGGTTATTATGCACTTTGTATACCGCCCTCTGGGGCCTGTTTCATAGAACTACAATTCATCGTTTACTATGACAATTCGATGTACCTACATTACAAAGTCGATTAACCCTTAAATTAACAAGCGGACCCAGCCACGCAATGTACTTCGAATCTATTGGTGTAACGGCTACGTCGGCTATCTTGACGTTAATGAAAGTAAGTGAAACCGTTACACCGATATACGAGTATAAGACGAATTATGGTTTCCTGAAACTCGACCATGGTCTCTAGACGTTAGAGCCACGTTGATTTCCTAAAGGACACTATCGGGCAAGGGCAGTAAACTTTTTTTTCAAATGAGTATAAGTGTAGTTTGTTTTTGCGACTAATGACTGTTGAGGATCTGTCAGGATCGTGGCAAGTGGCAGTCCCAGGTCTCTGCCTACCCCTCTGGGAAACAGGCGTGAGTTTATGTATGTATTTATGTATGGTGTAGTTTGTTTTCTAAGTTACGCAGATTTGCAAAGTTATAGTAGCAATACCACCCGCTAACGGTAAAGGAAAAATTCGTGAGGAAACCTGAGTGTCTGAGGTGTTCACATACCTCAGCGCTTGAAATTGCCAATCCGCTGTGGGCACGCGCGGTAATTAAGCCCATACACTCTCTCTGAGAGGAGGCCTGTGCCCTGCAGTGGGACGTATATAGCCTAGAAAAGTGTAGCAGTCAACTCCTTAATACCATCTGATACACAATATTATTCACTACTTGGCAAAACCCCTCATGGTTAAGAAAACCACGGAGGAAGCCTAGGTACTGCAGTGAGCTTCAAATGGCTGATGATGATGATGATGATGATTCGCTTCTTCTTCTTACTCCAGTGAGGGTGATCAGGCCGCTGGTATTTTTGGTTTTGGTCATTCAATTGGGTATTTGACAAAATATCAAATGAGTTACTTTTAAAACGGAATTTTGTATGAAAATACTGGCATCATAATCACATTTCAAAGCACTCTTTTTATGTTTAATCTATTTAAAAATTGTAATAACTAGTAATTGACTAAAAGAGATACATTTTCCGAGATATTTTGTAATTTTCGTTTTAATCGAGCATATGAAATAATTTATTGTTGATCGTGTCAAGTACCGAATTCAAATTAATATTAGGGGTTAAAGTATGAAATTGCCGTTTTATTGTAATAGGTTCTTTGAATTGACATAGAATCTTCATGGTTTGAGGTTTTCGAATGAAACTTTTTTCAAATGGTTTCTATGATGTTCTTTTTTTAAAAAATGTGAAACATTTGAATGTCGACTTTCAATAAGTAGACAGGCACAGTCTTTAATGTAATGGTCAGTAAATTAAAAGAAAAAATTAATTACAATGTGTCATTTAGAAATGCATAGAAATAATATAATCGATACAAAATACACCCGCAGGTTTCGTCAGTCAAAATGGTAAATAAAAAAAAAGGAATAATACAATGTCAAAACACAATTGAAAATAAATAATAATAAATAATATAACCTAACCAAATAAATCACCCCGAGCCACATCCGGCCCAAAAGTCCCCATGATACTGGCCGCATTGCCGCGTTGCACAGCGAGGGAAATCCTTTGGCTCAGATATGCCCCAGAGCGAACGTCCATTCCACGGTCCCTCAATCGGCGGCCCAGCTCCCGAATAAAAGATTTGCCCTGAGTGCCCCACACACCAGTGGTTTCGATAGCCAGCGGCACAAAAATATAATTACTCATGAGCTGACTATACTTTAGGCACTTTTGTCTTTCAGCCAGTTCAACTGCGGCACCAGCAGTAGCAGCAGTAGATGCTACATGTGACGGCGAAAACGTGCACACACACGTCGCATCCCACAACAAACTACGACCTTTCTCCCAAGGAACCAAAGTTAGTTTGTCCGGACGTTTCCCATCGTTCCGGCATAAGCCCGGAGGACAGAAGGAATGTTTGCCGCAACCAGAGCCCATCGAACAAGATCATTAATGCAATGATGTCGAGAAATCCTACCTGCACTGTGGGTACCCACAATATTGACTCACTTGCGTCAAATCAATAAAATAAAAAAATACGAAAAATGGGTGCCTCATAATCACTCGAATTTTCGCAGTATCCATCTTTCTTGTCTAAATTGAATAACAAAAACAATTGAAAGTCGATATTCAAATGTTTCACATTTTTTAAAAAAAGAACATCATAGAAACCATTTGAAAAAAGTTTCATTCGAAAACCTCAAACCATTAAGATTCTATGTCAATTCAAAGAACCTATTGCAATAAAACGGCAATTTCATACTTTAACCCCTATTATTACGGTATAGAGAAACAAAATGTTTAACAGATTCTGCATATGCATAATTACCAAAAAACCGGACAAGTGCGAGTTGGACTCGCCCACCGAGGGTTCCGTACAAATTTGTAGGTACTTACATATTATAAATAGTTCAGAAATCGAGTCTCGCAATTTTTCCGAGCTTTTCCCGAACTTCAGTCTACTTTTTTATGATTCAATTACAAATGTATAGTTTTCAGATTTTTCCCTATACTTGTAGTAAAATACTTGCATACGGACGGATGTACAGCAAAGTGCTCTTATAAGGGTTCTGTTTTTCCTTTTGCGGTACGGAACCCTAAAAATCTTGATATCCGTTCCAAATAGCTTCCACAGCAACAAATCCATAATTACGGACAGTTGGCAGCGTTTCACCTACAGTAATGGCGCTCACTGGTTGGTGTCCTCACATACCGCGAATGCTTCGAATAAAGTCTTAGTTGACGAGGCTCCAAACGGGGCATTGTAAGGCTATTATGAGTCGTTTAATTTGAATTACGGTGTTTGAAGTAAGGTGTACGGGATTATTTGTGAATGCTCTAAAACATGTCACTTTTTAATCAAGTTCAATGCTTAAAAAAACTTTGCATCTACGTAATGGGTTGATTTATACAGCGACCAGTAGCACCTTCACTCACACTAGATGGGTGAAGGGACCACTCGGACGCTGCAGTGCCTGGGGCATTGTTAGGGTCCCGTACCCGAAGGGTGCCAAACGGGACCCTATTACTAAAACTTCACTGTCCGTCTGTCTGTCTGTTACCAGGCTGTATCTCATGAACCGTGCTAGCTAGGCAGTTGAAATTTTCACAGATGATTTATTTCTGTTGCCGCTATAACAAAAAATACTAAAAACAGAATAAAATTAATATTTAAGGGGGGCTCCTACACAACAAACGTGGTTTTCTGCCGTTTTTTCTCGATCTTTGTGTCTGATGTTGTATAGATAATGGTACGGAACCTTTCGTGCGTGAGTTCGACTCGTACTTGGCCGGTATGTTTTCAATGGTGTAGGCTTACCCAGCACCCATACCATCCTGACAAATGACAGCCTAGCCCACAGGACAGACAAGTCAATACGCAACCAAGCCGCGGATTTCATCCCGATGTTTTCCTTCACAGTTAGTGTGTAGTACATGTGTCCAATAGAATAGAAATTTTTTCATGTAAGGCAACAATTTACTAAATGCTAATTTGGTAGAGCGCGAAAAGTGCGAATTTTTTAAAGTCATTAGAAACCCTGATAATTCGAAAAATATAAATCTGAGACGAAACTCATACAACATGACGTTGCCGAACACATACTTGGGAAATATTAAGAATAATACTTTAATGTTTGTATATTTATCATCTTTTTGGCATTAGTATCAAGGCCGATCTTACATTTTTTGATATTGTAATAATATTTTACGCATAAACCCTCAGGCCACATTTATCAAAAGTATACTTATTTTATTAACTTATATACTTATTAACTCTAAAAAAAAAGGTAATGGATAGCACCATACTACCAGCTTTACTATACGGATGCCAATGCTGGTCCATCACAAAACATATAATTAGGAAAATAACAACCTTTCAAAGGGCCACTGAACGATCCATGCTCGGTGTTAAACTAAAAGATAGATTAAAAAGTGCCGACATTAGAAATCTTACAAAAATCACAGACGCAACGGATATGCTTTGCAAACTGAAATGGAAATGGGCCGGACACATTGCCAGAACAAGTGATAACCGATGGAGCGAACGTATCCTTCACTGGTATCCCAGAGGCGAGCACAGACCGCCAGGAAGACCGAAAAAATGTTGGTGTGATGACATCATGGCTGTGGCTGGCAACACCTGGACGAGACTGGCACAAGACCGCAAAAAATGGCATGATATGGAGGAGGCCTTCACCCAACACTGGGTACCCTAATGAGCAATAATTATTTTGTGACAATTGGAATGTTAAATATTATCAATTTAATTCATTTGTGTTATTTATTTAAATTTTATTATTTTTACACTATTTACATTGAATTTGATTTGATTTGCTTTTATTTTAATTTAATTTTGTTACCGATTGTCATTTGTTTCACTAGCATGCTATATGGAAATTGAATTGTAATTAGGAAATAAAGGCTATTATTATTATTATTATTATTATTATTATACTTATTTTATTTCAATAACTTAAATTATTAAGTTGTGCGTGCGAGACAGGATGCTCCACGTAAAACCAGCCTTAACAGTGAAAGCATTATTTAAAGTATTGTGTTCAATATGATTGCCTTACTAGTCATACTCTTATTTTGCGTAAAAGTCGTAGAACTAAAAGTTACATATTTGTAGAGCTGGGCAGCGCCCCTAGTGGGAATCGAACCCACGACCTCCGGCATAGTAATCAGATGTCATACCGCTAGACCAACGAGGCTGTAATTTTCCACTCAATCTCAACACGAATAATTATTCCAACGGCAACGCCGGTATGGCTAGCACGCGAGTGCCGCGCACTATTTCGTCACCAAGCACTGATCGGCATCCGGTATGCCAGCGCGAGACATCCAGGTAGTCGCCGCCAATCAGCGGTTGAGAACATGCGTCGATAAAGAAAGCGCAATTGACAGAATCGACAGGGTATATTCACGGTGAAAAGGCGTTATTCTCAATGGTACCGTTAGATTTTCATTACATGAGAAACTAACCACGCAAGTATCAAGTCAGTGCTACATTAATTACTAATGGCCTTTTTTTTTATAAAAACACGATTCCTCTAAAACTAATCTAAAACTCTGTGTATTTAATCTGTGGCTACATCTTTTCCTTGTAAAGTCTCCACTACAGACTATTTCAATCGGCGTTTTTGATGTGATTTAAGGAATCTAGTTCTTATAAATAAGACCGTAATACTACAGTGTTACATAAAGTGCTCATCATTACATCAAGAGTTAGAATTTTGTTGGTACAGCATTTTCCAATTATTTCTTTGACCATTTCTTTAACAGGGTTGTGCGTCTGCCTTCATTTACTGGACCTCATCCTCCACTCTGTGATAGCTCCTTAATTCAATTTAGTATCACTAGCCAGCCAAAATTTCCCTTCAGACCCACCGTACCCCTGGCCATACCCCTGGTGGTATGGTCTGTCTTTTAAAGTTAACTGAACCCCAGGGACTACTAGTGATGTGATTTAATATATATTGCACGACCTGGCCGAGTCAAGAATTGCTGGTTAGATGGCTATAGTGCCGTATCGTACATCAGGAACTAGAAAAAAGCCTAACATGAGTGGCTTTCGGAAATGCCTGCCTAGAGCAGGTGGAAATGAAAACTAACAGTCTTTTTCCACTAAAACACTCTTAAAACAGAGTTAAATCCGGCATTAGGACAAGAATTCCAGTTACAAACTGGCTTTTACTCCGTTTTAAGAATGTTTTAGCGGACTCCGAGTGTTTTAGCGGAATCGAGTTCTGTATAAACAAGACAGTCTATACCTGCTAAGACCTGGGGTCAACGCTTCTTGGTCGTGGTAAATAGGGGCTCACTAAATTTCTCATAATCTTTGCCTCCGCGATTGTATTTTGATCGGCGACGGTCCAAAACACCTAGGGTGCCAACAGTCCGCGCGTGCCCGCCCGGTAATTGTCATTGGCAGGCAAATGGTTCATCATTTACCTTTCGATGGCATTTCTATCAATGGCTAGTGGGAAGAGGAAGCTATAAATATCTACGCCACGCGGGGAGCGCAGAGATTAGCCGCAGTCGCCGGCAACTTGATTAAAACAGGTAAGTCTGTCTACGTCGTGCGTGTGTCCAAGTATATAACAAACTTGCGGAAGATATTGTGAGCGCATGCAGTAAGCGCAGTTTTAAAATTAAATAAAAAGAGTGGCTTATCGAGAGGTGCTTCGGCAGCTACGACGAGTTCTCGCCTACATAATTCAATTAAATTTTATTCTTTATTTTTTATTGTTGTTATTATAATCTCGCTCGCTCTCTCTCTCTCTCTCTCTCTCTCTCTCTGAGAGAAGTTCTGTACCCTGCAGTGGTGCTTATATAGGCTAGATAAAAAAAGTGAAATTTGACATTATCTACATTTTTTTTTATTTAATTAGTTTACATGCACGATTCTTATATCTAATTATCTCCAAATTGCAACAGCAAATTTGTAGGTGGTTCGCTCTTGACATTTTATATTATTGAGATACATTCTATTGACATTTTCTGCATAATTTAGGTACTATAATTTTCAAAGCTGAATGAAAACGTAATTACTAACTTCCAATTTGAGATGTAACGAATATTACCAATAAATTATGTCGTGTTGACGCAGCGTGGGAGGGCCCCCCACCAGATGGTCTGACGAGCTGGTTACGGTGGGCGGGGAGTCGCTGGATGCGGGCGGCACAAGAGTAAGAAGCTTGTAAAACCATGAGGGAGGCCTATGCCCTGCAGTGGGCGTCAACTGGCTGATGATGATGATGATGATGATGATGATGATGATGATGATGTCTATGTCTATCTCCAGTTTGTTATTTTTTGGTTGGTATGGCTAGCTAGATCATTGCCAAATTAGCATCTATAAACTGTTGTTAAGTTAGGTTACATTACTTATGTCTACTAATAGAAAATGTTATCCCAGATAGACTACAACTGTTTGTAGTTACAACTAAACGCAGTTTCAATTAATCAACAAAGCACGCCACTTCCGTCTGTTCTCGGCCATCGTCATCCAGCCACTGCCAGAAATCTGCCTTAGATCATCGGTCCAGCGAGCCGGTGGACACCCTACGCTGCGTTGTAGTCATCTATCGACTTTTAACTCAATGGTTTATCTATAATCAGTAACACACCACGGCGCAAACAAAAACGCTCGCCGAAGTTTCAAGTGGCCGAGCCAAGTGAATTCAATCTCGCACGCCCCAATTTCTATCGTACCCGCAGTAAAACGTTTCGCTATAAAAGGTGACCGCTGAGTGCCCCCACTGGGCCTCGCCTCTTACCTTGGGGTGAACCACACACAGATGATTACTCGGCGAGCCGCGCGTCTGCTCCGCCACATAGAGAGGAAACCGTGTTTGCACGGTTCGACAGACCGAACAAATGTGAACGAAGGCAAGAAAACATCAAACCACGCGGAACTTATCTCCAATGCGCCGTTAAAAATTAGAGGCAACTTATAATGTTGGTTGCAACAAATAACACATTTATTCGGGGCTCAGCTTCAATATTACTCGCATCAAATCCTGAACGATTCCAATTCACTAACTGTCAAATCACAAACGTCAGGATTCCGAGAGGATTTGGTACTCATAATTAGGCCTCAGTTCGCTGACTAATGGACACGACAGGCCTATGTTCAGCAATGGACAAGTATGGGCCGATGGATTGGATTGGATTCGTGCGCTGTCCATGGCGCGTCGGGAAAACATGTGTGTCTGAACGCATCTTATTGCAAGTGTCGGCAGCGGCGAATCGTTCACTCCTGAAGCACCCTTGAGTTCTAAGCACCTTTTATCGGACGTTTCACTTTTGGCGGAAGAAAGCTATGAAACTTGATTGCCATTGTTGTTGAATGGCGCTTTAGTGGTGATTTTTTTAATTTTGGGCTTCACTACCCGAAAGGTGCCACCGGGACTCTATTAATATACCTACAAAGAATGTCTGTCCGTCCGACTCGGTACCTACGCGCGTTCGACTTGCACTTGGTATTTTGTCTTTCCCCTATTATTTCTAAAAAGCCGGCACCACACTTAGCCACTCTTATTTGCGTATTTGGCAAATATAAACCATCAATTGCCGGATATTTTACGAATCTTTAACACAGATTTTTTTTGAACCCGCAATGTATTTCAAATCGCGGCGAATATGCCAATACAAATAGCTAAGTGTAGTGCCAGCTTTAGTAGTATAGAGTGCCAGACCTGCCAACCTTTGGCTCCAAACTGTGAATCCAAATTCGAAGTAGTGGGAAGTACCATAACGTTGAAAATGGTTTTCCAATAACTATGTTCAGACGTCCGATACTCGTAAAAAATAAAAAAATAAAAACAATTGAATTGGCCGGCGCCGACCATAAGGCGTTCGAATGATAGTTTTTTTCGATTTTTATTACGTCTCGTCCTAATATTATGCTTAAGTGAAGGCATTTTCAATCTAGTTTAAAACTAGAATATACCTACTACAATATTATGTTATATTAAGATTTTTACCTGTATTACACGCCTAATAAACAAAATAAAATAAAAATGTTGCGTAACAGCGAAAAACCATATTATGTTTCGATGAACGAATTCCAAGTCACCCTGTAGAGTTTTTATAAGATTGTACGTAACGGCGATATCGTTGCCCTTGAGTCAGGTCGGTAAACAGTCAATTGTTACGTTACTATGTAATCCGGTAACGGCTACGTGTCGCTTCGTATTTTGAAAACTTAGAATTGCGACTTCATTCACAAGTGATACTTTTCTATAAATTCACACAATTGCATTTTTTTTAAAAGGGCTAAAAGCGAGCTGGACTCGCGCACGGAGGGTTTAGCGTCTACCTGTTGCCGTTATTAATATCGAGCAAAAACGGCAAAAAAATCACGTTTGTTATATGGGAGCCCCCCATGAGTACTTATTTTATTATGTTTTTAGTATTTTTTGCTATAGCGGCAACAGAAATACATCACCTGTGAAAACTTCAACTGTCTAACTATCACGGTTCATGAGATGCAGCCTGGTGACAGACGGACGGACGGATGGACGGACGGACAGCGGAGTCTTAGTAAAAGGGTCCTTTACCCTTTGGGTACGGAACCCTAATGAGTCTTCAGTTTACTTGTCACATAATAGCCCCGTCTTATCTGTGGTGTGGGCTCCGTCCCATCGATTCATTACATTTTGTATGAAAGTAAATTGAAAGGATCCCGCTTGTTTGACGCGCCCTCGTCCTACGTCCTTTCTATTTGCCCCACGCCTTAGAAGGCAACTGCACAAGACAGCTTCCTCAAGACATCGCGACGGTGTTTAGGAGTCGCGATCGAGTGGAGTGGGGGGCTCGTTAAAAAGTTATACGGAGGAGTACAATGACGCTTCCGCGGCAGCCAGGCCCGGATAGGTGAGAGGGCACAGTACAGGGTGATGTCATTGCAAAATTCAAAGGTTTTACTCGTCACTACGAACATTTTTACTTTGTGGAAATTTTGTAATCGCAAAAAATTTGCTGTTCCATACTAAATACATTAAAATGCATAGCTGATATTTCTAAACTAAACTAAAATTTAGTTCGCGTTTCGTAGTAAAAGTGTGTTGTATTGAGATGTATAATTCCCCATTTTCTGATTTATGAGGGGATTTTGTTCCATCGTGTAAAAATATTATTTATCACTTCCTAACCTCTAAAGATCCGATAGAGATGTTTAACTGACTATCTCACCGTCTTATTAATCTACCGATAAGAAGATCTATATTAGAAGTACTAATGTTCGCCAGAAAAAATCCTGCTCTGTTTCCACGCATCTCAGAAGCAAATGGTATGCGACTCCGTAGAGACCCTACACGCCTGAGTACTAGAATATCCAATACTGCTTTCATGAGAAAAAGTATTTTATGCATGGGTCCAAAAATATATAATAAACTGCCAATGAGTATTAGAGAATTGGGTGACGATAATGTGTTCAAAAGACAGGTTAAACTAATACTCACCAAGAAATGCTGCTACAATGTAAATGATTATTTTAATCTGACATTTTAATTAATTGGCAATCAATTTATATATTATTATTATTTTTTTATCTTATTTTCATATTTCTATACAATTCTAACTTAAGAAAGTAATAATCATGTAAACAACGCGGTAAATATTGAATTATTTTTAGTTGTAGATATTTGTATGCCTCTACGGCCAAACATGCTGAAACTTCATTATTTACATATAAGAACTTTTATGTACACGCATGCTTCACAAATAAATAAATTTGAATTTGAATTTGAATTTGAAGTTACCATACCACAGGTCAAGGCTTCGATTCCCATTGGGTACCTCCGTACTTTTATTTATAAAAGTCAGTCTGAGTGTTTTTCCACGTTTTTGATGTCCTTGTCTACATAGTTACCATATACAAGGTAACCTAATTTGGTATCAAGTGATTGTGGTGAATGGTCGTTGACAAAATCAACTTCGCTCATTATTTCGTATTTTATCCCTACTAGTTACTCATTTTTACTTCTTTTCACCCTGTAGATGTTGGGGTAACAATGTTAAGCAAGCATGTTTTGTCTCCTTAGTTAAACTCTTCGCTCATGGTAGATTTCGCCGCCACATTATTTAGAACAGACTGGTCTGTCTGTCTGTCTGTAGCAAAAACAATCTCGATTAGCTTTGATCTCTTGTAACAATGTAAGTAACTAAGTCACAGTTAATAGATAAATTAATGATAACAATTACGTTATTCAACATAATAACGATTGCATCAGTAGTGAGTAAATTAGTTCAATAAAACAAAAGAGGTAGAGCAAGCTTGCTTACAAAAGGTATGTTAGTATATTGGCAAGTGGCAAATGTCTACCATTCAGATTTTTTAGGACTTATTACATAATTTTAAGATTGTACATGCGCGAGGGTTCGAATCCACGACCTCCCGAATGTGAGGCCGGCGTTCTATCGCTTTTTAACGGCATTGACATTTTAGGAAAACATTTAAGGATACCTCAGTGCTCGAGGTCTTTACATAATTCAGCGCTTGAAATTGCCAATTTGGGGTGGGCACGCGTATTAATTGAGCCCGTACTCTCTCTCTCTCTCTGAGAGAAGGCCTTTGGCCTGCAGTGGGACATAGATAGGCTACACAAAAAGAATAATTATTTTTAATTTACATTACAACAATGTTAAGGATACTGTGGGTGAGTAGGGAAAGAGATTTGACCAGCAATGAGGTACAAACGACAATTCTTAAGAAAAGAAAGAAGAGATTAGAAGACTAGTCAGAAGACCTTCTATGATAGTAAACTGAAACAAACTAAGAAGCTCCCCTCGACATCAAACGTGATACAAGTCTAAGGCTCCTTTTGTCTCACTTTCACTCAGTCACTTTTGTTATCTAATGACGTAAAACAGTCTTTCTATAGTCCGCATTGGAATTTAATTATCCAAAAATGCCAAGAGAAAAATACCCAGATAATATTGTTCACAAAAAAGTTATTACAAAAATATTTCTCATCCTAAATGAATAACCTTGTGCTATGGTAACCAAGCAAGGACATCACAAACGTGGAAATACACCCAGACTGAGGCTATTTGTACAAATGTATGGCGACCTCAGTGGGAATCGAACCCAATCTCCGGCATGATAATCAGATAATATGATACCGCTAGACCAACGAGGCAGGCAGGTGGGACGTATTGTGTGACTCTAAACTAGTGAAACAATGTATTGATCTGATTCATCTGACATAAAGTAAAACTGTTAGTCTTTTATAGCAGGCAGTAGCTAAGTATAAACCGATATAAGTTACGACGGTTCGAAAAGTACGACGAATCGTAGTGCCCTGCTCGTCTTGGCGGGGGCACTATAGTAACTGTGCCCCTAGAAATTGTTATAGAAAACCGCAAGCTATTACTGTCACATCGTGGGAAATATTCAACTTTCGCTGATATTTTGAACCAATCAGTCAATGAAAGCATTCCTACCACAGCCTTTTTAGAGTTCCGTACCTCAAAAGGTAAAACGAAATCCTCATAAGATCACTTTGTTGTCCGTCCATCCATCTGTCTGTCAAGATCCTTTATCACGAGAACGCGTAGAGGTATCGAGTTGAAATTAAAACCATATACTCAAGTGTACAGTCTCTTGAAGCTCAAATCAAACTTCTAAATTAATGAAAAAAAGTTACGACCGTTTATGCTACCAAAAATGAATATTTCGACACTCTCAAGGGAATTAAAACGTATAGGGTAGTTTCCCTTGACCTAGAACTATGAAATTTGGCAAGTAATATTTTTGTAAACTACAAGTACAGGGTAAAGTCAGAAAACTATACATTTATAATTAAATCATAAGAACATTAGTCTTTGAAGTTCGGGAAAAACTTGGAAAAACTGCGAGACTACAAATTTGTACGGAACCCTCGGTGGGCGAGTCAGACTCGCACTTGTCCGGTTTTTTTTTTTATTTGACTATCGAACATATGCCATAAGTGATAAGATCTATCGTCTGGGAAATCCCCAACTGCCGCTTACTATAGGCATATACATTAGCAAATAAATAACTATTTCAGGTATGAAAGCCATTATACTATGGACCTTCTTCAAACAAACCGAACTACATGAAAGTAGGCAAGCGGGAGTAGGCAATAAACAATAAATAATCGAGATCATAAAACGAGCTATCGGGCGCCCATTCCGGCTCGTTACCCTGCTTACCCCCGACACCTATACCACTCAACAAATATGGCCGAAAGTACAGCTTTGGTTAATCAAGGGAACAGCATTTGTGCCGAAGAAACTTAATTGTTACAAGACTTGTATTTATCTTATCGTGAACCGTATGTCTGACCGCAGCATTATCGTTTTCCCACTTTTGTCAGAATATTAACTAATTTTTAGCTTTGCAAGTTGTTGACTGCATTCATGGAATCTTGTAAGGTGGAATCCCACAATCCCATTGCTATGAGTGAGTACCTACTAGTAACAACTTATGTATTAGATTTAAGATGATTTAAGAAAAGATGGTCGGAGTGGCGTTTTTTTTTTCACTCTCTCTTTCTAATACTTTATTCATTTATTTGCTTCTTACTAAGTAAGTTACAGAGTGAGCCTAAAAATAACAGGTGATTTAAAAGGATGTTCTTAGATTTATTAGTGGCCTACTGAGTTCGACCCGTAACGTGCGTAACTGTAAGTGTAACTCTGGTCTCCTCGCTAGGTTACCCTGTGTGGAGGAAACCAGTGAAACGGACTTAATAATTTTGATTGAGAATTTAGAGTTCCGAGGATAAGAAGGAAATAAACAATAATAGCGAAGAGAAACAAAAACCACAAGATTAGAAGAAAATTAAGTTCCGCTATTTAATGTTGTAAGTTATGGAACCATTAAAATACTAGAACCTTTTACTTTTTTTTTTCTCTACTACAACTTGACCCGACGACTACGGATAACATTGTACATTAAAATATATTTTTGATTTCTGATTTCTGCCGGATTAGTATAAGATAGATAGATGCATCACCATCACATCAACCCACCTCTGCCCACTACTGGGTATAGGCCTTTTCTCCACCGCGCCATCCTTCGCGGTCTCACGCCATTCGCATCCACGGGTCTCCTGCCGATCTGACCACATCGTCCGACCATCTGGCTGTTGGTTTACCGGCTGACCGGCCCGGTTCTCGGCTGCAACGTTACTGCCCTGGTCCACCTGCCACTCGAGTCTGACTCGAGATTCGGTCACCAATATCGTTGACCTTCGTCCGTCGTCGGATGTCGACATTTGGTACTCTACCTACCCACTAGTCTGAGGTCTAGCATGACCTCAGATAGATACATAAATAAACTTTATAATTTACATTCAACACAAAACAAAATTGAAGGGAAGTAAGAAATAACGGGGGGCAAGCCATGCGAGCAGGTAACGACTTATAATAAATGTTGATGAAGCTCAAGAGGTTTGTCAGGAAACCTCGGTCTATGCCTATGTTTTAAAAAATAAAACTGAAATAGAGAACAAAAGTATTTTCTAATGACTCGCAATACTCAGACATGTTCATTAAGTAAGGGGTTTTTTTATTTTTATGTAGCCTGTATACGTCCCACTGCAGGGCACAGGCTTTCTCTTAGAGAGATATTATAGGTTAGGTAAACTTTATTACCTTTATTACCGACGTTTCGGCAACGTCGCAGTTGTGGATTTCTAAGATTCGAAATGAATAAGAACCTGTCTTTCTTTTGTATCATATTTACTTGACGCCTACAAGAGCATACCTTCGATGGCCAGACAAGGGAAGGAACTGATTTATGGGGGCGTTTTTTATAAATAGTTGTCTTACGGGCCGAAGGGCCGAGGTAAGCTCATTTTTCCGAGGTGGATATTGCTTTTTTTGCTGATAAAGAGATGACGAATGAATGCGTGGTAGTTTGTGTGAGAGTGGCTGATTTATCACCGGAAAGGTAAACAGGCTGGGGTTTACCTCTTATCTTCACTGAGGGCTTGAAAAGAAAATACACTGTTTTCGCAATACGCAGCAGCAGAGCCCCACACATATGCCATTTGATGCAGTCAACTGTGAGCAGGAAATTGAAGCCCGAATTAAGTAAGAAAGAAAGTTCATTTATTGCCAAGCAAGGTTGACGATGTTTATAATAATAATAATGTTTATTTATTTCAATAGGGGATGTAGATAAAAAAATAAAAAGTACCCGAAACCGGCGTGCGTGCATGCAACGACTATTGATGTTGAAGAAGCGAAAGTGATCTGCCAGGATCGTGGCAGTCCCGGGTCTCTGCCTACCCCTCTGGGATACAGGCGTGTGTTTATGTGTGTATGTATTGTTATTTCGATTCACTGACATACAAGAAAAACGCAAAAAAACAATAACAACGAAAAACGAACGAAGCTATTTAAGCTGACAGAACTTGCCTATTAGAGGCTTAAACGAGTGTCGAGACACTGGTTTAAGTTTTCACTTGGAATGCATGACAATCGGACATCATAATGCTGTTAGATTTATTTTATAACAGCGCTGGATTTTAGCGCAGTCTTTGGTATTAATATATTCCACTGAGATCACCCTTGACAGTGCCCGTCAGCAGCTGAACGGGAACAGCATCTCAAACGGGGCCCTCAAGAGCAGTCTCACTTTATCAACATTGCCCTTAGCCCCAGTTTCTCGTACACTAACAAACTGTTAATCAGCTGTCAACAGCTGTCAGTTGGCCAAAGTGCATGCAAAAAGAAGCAACTGAAAGCTGCTGTCGGGAGAACTTACGTGCTGTACCTGTGATAGCTAAGAGTTTACGGACACGTGGAATGATTTGCGCAGAATCTGTCGCTCGTTTGATAACAAATCATTTCACGAGTCCGTATAATATGAATAAATGTTTATGAGGCGAAGAAGGTATACGAGGACAGTGGCTAGTGACAAAGATAAGATAAGATTTATTTATCTGTAAACCTTGGTCTTGACATAACCGTACGAGTTGGGGATGACTTTATAAATGTATGCATTGTCTGATGATAAAACGGAACTTAAGCGAAAATCGGACCAATCAAGAGAAAAGCTCCCCCAATTCTCACTCTACCGTGAAACGCAAAGATATCTACCGCGTCAAGTATTGTCTCGCTATTAAAATGTGTAATTATTTTAAAGCCTTGTACAATCCAGTTTTATTCTAATATCACTACAACATATTGCTTGTTTTAATATTGCAAGAAAAGCTACTATTAACATGTTATTTTATATTAATAAATACAAACAAATATATTAAAATTATAGTTCTACTAGCAGTTTGCATCAAGAACATCTTCCACAGTGAGTTATTAATTCAAAGATACGTTCTATGGATGTAAAATGTAGGTATATTACCTACCTGACCTAAAGCCTCACGAACAATGACAATACAACAGGAACAAAACCCGACGAGCCCCGGTGAGAGCAAAAGTGACACAATCACAAATGTATGCACGTAATCACCTCACCTACTCCATGCGAACTTCCGCTAAGATAAAACAAAGACTCCCCTTCGAGGATATTCATAAAGCCAGCCACTTAAAGCCCGCAATTAAAATCTTAACATATAGGATTAATAAACACCACCTTGGCTGGAGATGGGTAAATGTGAGATTTTCCGCTTTGTCGATAAAGCTATTTTGGCTACCACATAAGTAGTTTTATAGTGTGACGAAGTCTCTGAAAACGGGATGACAGACAGGAAGAAAGGCGAAGATAAACTGACTAGGAAACCGGTGGCCAATTCCACCATAACATATAACCGAAACAGGTAGAGGAAACTACCTGAGGGAAATGCTATGCTGATAAATATTTGTCTTTACACGTTGAAATTGCATACATACTCGTAGCCTAAAACCTTCAATTCGTCGTTTTAGTATCGATAAATTTAGCCATTCTCACAGTAACAGTAACAACAGTATTAAATTCTCACATATTTTTTTACAAATCGACAACATTCAAGATGGTATAAAAGAAATCATAAATCCAAATGAGAATTACAATCTTTTTCTTCTTGTAATTGAATTCTCGATTCTGAAAAAAACACACATTTTAACATTAAACATCGATTATAAAATAATTAGGCACAACTTTTTGGTACCGAGGCTTAAAAATCGAGCCGAAGTTTAATTTTGTCTCATCGACATTTTCCCCTTGGTTTTTCGCAGCTCACCACTACTCCCACATCGTTAAGAGAGAGGTAGAACGTCTCGGAATTAAATTACACCTCAGCATTCCGAGTCGGTAACTCCAAACAATAATCTTTAACATTCTCCCTCCCCGTCTGCAAAATGTACTTTAGAACATACAGAGGCCAAGTTAAACGATAGCTGTTCTTAAGCTATCGTGTAACTTGTAACTTTATAAAATGCAATGCAATGTCTATGAGTTTGGGATGACTTACAACACAGACATTTTCATTAGTGGCATTTTAAGACAAAGAATATTCGGGTTAGGCGTTTTAGTTATCATTGGCCAGCGGATAAGCTCCGCCTAATTCTGACATCGTTTTGAAAAGTGTAAATCTCATAAACTCATCTGCGGATGACTAGCCGTCTAACCCGAATCTACCACTACATGACCTACACTTGACCTCCGGAGCCGATCGATTCAAAGTCGCTCATCCTCTAAAAAAACGTGCGCAAAACAAATTAAATTTGTTGCCACAGATTCAGACATATCTTTCGCCTTTTACTAATGCCGGGTTTCGACTGTCCTAGTACGCTCGGACAGTGTGCGTACAGTTTTAGTTGACTATGACGACGGTCAGGACCGAGTGCATCGTCATACTCAACTAAAACTGTACTCACACGGTCCAAGCGTACTAAGACCGTCAAAACCCGGCTTAAGTCTGATAACCTATCTACTTTTGTTACCAACTCACCCGTAACTTCAATTCAATTCAATTCAAATATTTTTATTCATTGTAAAAACAGAATGTTTACTTAATGAACGTCAAAGTTGTATGTTGTAACGTACTGTCGAATATATATATCCATCTTAAATCTTCTCTAGCTGTCTACAAAAATAAGACTGTGACTTCTGACTAAGAACCAATATGTTGATCATTGAAATTCATAAGTTCTCTATTCAATACGCGCCCCTCCAATTTTGTACCGAAAGTCTTCTGTAGTATTCTACAGGGTGGCAGCCCTGATAGAAAACCCTTTATGACAACGTGTTTGCGGCCTCTTGTTGGAATGAGATAACTTGATAGCGTTTACAATTATTAACGCTGTGTTAGTTTTCTGTGTTACTGTGTTTTTGAGATTATAATTTGTCACGCGTGTTCCGAAAAAAATAAGTGTGGGGTCTTATTGTTACCTTCCACATAATCGATTAATTCTGAAACTAACAGCTTTGGCGTTCATTAAGAAAACATTTTGTTTTTGTAATGAATAAAGAAAATAATTTGATAAATTAACAGTAACTGTATATATATATATATATATATATATATATACAGTTACTGTTAATATGTGCGGAAGTTATTTTTATTATACGCGTAAACAAGTGAAAGAACAATTGAGTTGGAAGGCGCCGACTATAAGACGCTCAAGCTTTAGTCGAGTAATAATTGGGGTTCTTTTTTTTTCAAAACTAGCGCCATATATTTCCGAAACCCCTTAAAAACGTCGAACGAATTCAAAGTCACCTGTGGAAATCTGATATCTGCCGGTGACTGCTGACGTTAATACATGCACGGTTTTTGTGCCTATATTAACATCTCACATCAAAGGTTGAGTGGTAGGAAATGGAACTTAGCACTACGTACACCTTTGTTGCAAAAATGTGAAAAATAAAAATAAAAGTTCTTAGGAAAAAATAGTCTCAGAATAGGTATCATTTAAAGATAGATCTTAAATACTTAATAAAAATACAAAGATGTGTATGTGTGTATGTGTGTTTGTGTGTGTGTGTGTGTGTGTGTGTGTGTGTGTGTGTGTGTGTGTGTGTGTGTGTGTGTGTGTGTGTGTGTGTGGCCTCCTCCATGGATTTCTAAAAAGACCGGTTGGAAGCGGCCTGCATCCAGCGTCTTTCTGCCACTTGGATGAGATCATCTGTCCATCTTGTGGCTAGTCGTCCTACGCTGCGCTTGCCGATATGTGGTCTCCATTCAAGTAAATAACATAGTTAATGTGTTTTGTGCAATATAATTTTCAATAATAACCACAAAATTTCAATACCGATCAATTTATTTCCTTTTATCCTTCATCATCAGCCATTTGACGCCCATTGCAGGACATAGGCCTCCTTCGTGGTTTTCATAACCATGAGGGGTTTTGGCATAATCGCCACGCTTGGCAGGCGGGTTGGCGATCGCAATATATGGTTGGAATCTCAGGAAGACGCTGCTGCCCGTCTCCTGGTAATTGATTTCCTTGGTCGCCTTCTACAGCATCCACGGAAGGAAATCGAGTGACGCTATTCTTAATCCGGCGCCATCCTTAATCTAACCAAAATGGGCGCCGCTTCTACCAAAAGGTTCAACAAAACCAACCCTTTCCTCAGTAAATGTATCCAGTGACGACAAAGCCAACACAATAGTCACATCTAATTCTGCTCTCACCATATAACGATGACCCGACAGATTAAACGTACCTTTCACAATTCGAAGGTAAATTGTTAAATTGGGTAGACAGGACCCCTTGAGCCACAAGATGTGATTACAGAGGGACAGCTCTGTAGAGTTTCGAATACGATATTACTGACAGTATATCACCGTTAATTTACTAATCGAAAAAATAAGCAGTTTCTTAAATTCAGCAGCTTAAACGGTGTAAACCTCTTTACACCATTTTTTTTACATTTCTTTCGTTCTGTCTATCATTTTTAAATAAAAATAAAATTACGTCACCCACTCTAGATATAATATCTTATGGATTTTCATTGCTACTTCACCTTTTGACGAAACCGTACGGTTAGCAGCATTGCCATTGGTTTTTAATCGAAGTTTTCTTTATTCATCAAATAAAACACGGTATTGTGGGGTGCATATAATTTATAACAGCCTATCATTTACCTACCAGTACACCCCCACAGTACTATCGAAGGGCAAGATAAAACAGTCCCAAAATCGGCGCGCATGCCTTCAGCGACTAATGAATGTAGATGAAGGTTTCTCAGGATTGTGGCAAGTTGATTTGATTTAAAGGTTCTTTATTCGCATGAAATTTAAGCATACTGAATTGACATAAATTTGAGGTAGATACGTTAACTAGATCGGTTACATGGATCTATTAAAACTTACGATAGGCAGTGAATTTATAATTACAAGATAAGTAGCTTTTTCCTTACATGGAGATGTAACATACTATTTAGACCCACGCTTTGATATCATCATCATCATCATCAGCCTATGCTTGTCCGCTGTTATGCTGGACATAGGCCTCTCCTATTGGGCACGGTCCTCGGCTACTCTCATCCAGCTCTTGCCAGCCGCCCTGCGAAGATCATCGCTCCACCGAGTCTGAGGACGTCCTACACTACGTTTACCGATCCGCAGTCTCCACTCAAGAACTCGTCTACCCCATCGGTTATCGGTTCTTCCGATGATATGGCCGGCCCACTGCCACTTCAGCATGCTAATTCGGTGGGCTATGTGGGTGACTTTGGTTCTCTGTCGGATAAAACCGTTTCGAATTCAAACTTTCAGAGAAACCCCAAGCATAGCCCTTTCCATAGCATGCTGAGCGCTTTGCTAGCGCACGTTTTATTAAGCATTATGTTTTACACATTGTATTTACAACACACTACAAGCACAGCAAAAACTTAACACACTTGTATTAACAAAGTAAATAGTCAACATAACATTCCACTTACATATATTCATCATCATCATCAGCCATTTGACGCCCACTGCAGAACATAGGCCTCCCTTATGGTTTTACAAGCTTCCCGATCTTGTGCCGCCCGCATCCAGCGTCTCCCCGCCACCGCAGCGCGCGTGATGTCACTCGTCAGTCAGCATCTAGTGATGTGGGGGTCGTGTGGTATATCGATGTCGAATGTTGCCGGTCAGTCGAGAATTCCCAATATCTAACACTAATTGGTTAGGGTGGTCGACTTTGATATTATTTTTTGACTTTGTAAGTTTAATAATGAATTCGAATAGGGTGGGATAATACATTTTTCAACGTAATTTAAGTAAGTAAGTTTGTAGTATTAAAAGAGATATCTGCTTTTCCTAATTGTAACATCTCAACTATATTGTACCTATGTTGTTTCACAAATAAATCTTATCTTGTTGCTCTGTTTTGTAAAACTTGGAGGCAATTCATGTTTATTTTGTAGGTGTTACTACAAACTGGCCATCCATACGTAATCGTGACAAGTGGAAACCCTGGTGTCTGCCCATGCGTGAGTTCTAGCGAGAGCCTAGCGATGCTACTAAATACATAAGTCAGATATTATCACCTATTCTGCTCATCTAGCGATACACACATATACGCAAGCCTGTATGCTGACGGGGTAGAAAGAGACCAGGGGCAAAGCCTTATCTTTGGTAAAAATATCAAGGCATGGATGGACAAACTTACCATGGTTAATCGTGGGAATTAAATTCTCTTTCCTCTTCTTTAAAGCCGCAAAAAGTTTTTGAATCATACTGGGGAGGTTTTGAAAAGGGCCGGTGAAACGTAATAAGTCAGCTATTTCAGTGGCGATTTTTCGATGGCTTTGAGATGGCTGAAGAATTTTTTTTCTCAACTGTCAGAACAAAGACCGTTTAATATAAGACTAATTCGGGGATAGAAAAAGATTAACTTTTAAATACAACAATCTGGTATATTTGGTATATAAATTCGCTACATAAGAAAAAATAGAGCTGATATTTATTATCCTTATTTGGGAATTGTTCTTATATTGAAAGTTGTCTGTAATGATGAGCAATATTCAAATTCGTTCCTGCTTCATATTTGAAGAGGAATCGGTTCGGATCCTCTACCCTCTTCTATTGGATCAGTGTGACCTCAATTATTAGCAAGGTGCTTGCGGGTGGAATTTACGATGTGTTAATTCAACCCGATGCCTCCTCGGCTACTATTACCCCAATTCACTTTAATTAAATTTACCTGAAACTATTGAGTATTTAGCGGAAACAGGTTCTAAAGCTATTGACACTTTAAGTAGTTATAAGGTATCGTTACATCCTCATTAATTATGATGTAGGCCTTTTACATCTATGTTAAGCGATTTATACAGCATCTATTGGCAATTGTTATCTACAATATATAGGTGAAGTGACCACTCAGACGCTTTAGTGCCTGGGGCATATATATATATATATATATATTTATTTGGAGCAGGCTTTCCTAGGACCTAAACCATCCTCTCATTATTTAACTTAGTTCACAGGAAGGACTATATTAATACGTGCGGAGCAAACTAGGCCGCAGGTTTCCTCACGATGTCTACCGTCACAATTAGCTAGCGGCATTGTTACTTCAAACTAACAAATGTACGTAACTTAGAAAGTCTAAGTCATGGGTTCATGCCGGACTTCGAACCCAAAACCCACCCAAGTAATATTCTACTGATACGCTACCACCGCTCTCCTTTGGAATATGCTGTAAATTATGGCTTCATAAGCCTATATACGTCCCACTGTAGGGCACAGGCCTTCTCTCAGGGAGAGAGTATGGGCTTAATCACCACGCGTGCCCACCGTGGATTGGCGATTTCAAGCGCTGAGATATGTCAATAGCTCAGACACTCAGGTTTCCTCACGATGTTTTCCTTCACCGTTAGCGAGTGGTATTGCTATTATAACTTCGCAAATGTACATAACTTATGGCTTATTATAGGCAAAAAATATCTTAAATGCTATTTTACATCAAACTTTTCAACAGAGCTGGGAATTTTGCACCGACAAGAGCCCAACCCTCTACATAATGATGATGATAACCTTTTATAAATGTAAATAAATTAATAAGAACAAAGAATTTAAGCTAACACATGATTTATTTTAGCGTTTAAGAGCACCAAAAATATACCAGAACAACCTCAAAGTGAGGAAATAGACGATTTCCATGAAACTTAGTACGCTGCATCCGAGGAAAAGTCCTGCCATGCTGCCGACAGCCACTGAAATAAAAAGTATATGTGTAATATAATATCTTTGCATATCTTTGTGTGTTGTGGCAATTTAATATATGATTAACTTATCTTATCTAATATTAAAACAAGTCCTACTTTCTTCACAACAAAAATAAGATTACAACGAAGAATTTACCAAGTACATCGGTGAAGCCGAAGATGATGTCTCTGCGATATCTCATGCGTGGATAAGTCATGATACCCCATTGCAAGTTGGTGCCAAGAAACCACTCCTGCAAAGCCTGGAAGCGTTATAACAAACACAAAAATAAAAAAATCGCTTTATTTTCATCGTACAGCAGGTAAAGTTTCTGCATTTACAACAGGCAGTGCGATCGGGGCAAAGAAAAAGAAAATGTTAAGAAAAACATTCAGCAATTAATTACATTCACCACAGGTAGGTACGTTGCGTACACTATCGATGATTAAGATGCCTATATATGTATTATTTTCACGACTCTTTGGACGACTTGGATCTCCTCTAGTATTGTCTTTGCTAAGAAACCATGCTTCGGGACCATAAGTAAAAATGGGCAGAATGGATTGAAAGCCTTGGTCTTCAAGCTTTGCAGAATTTTGGCGATCACAGAGAGGAAGCCGAAATTGAATAAACGTTCGGTAGGCAGACCAGCAGCCCCGATAGGTCGATGGTATTACTAAAGCTGTCGGAAAGCAATGGATGGGATTGGTAAGTTATCGAAGTGTTTGGCGTGGGATAGGACATAATATGCCCAGCTGCATGTTTTATTAACGAGCTGGATAGACAAAATATATAATTATATTGACTTACATAAGACTGCAGGACATAGTTGACATCATCACAAATCGGCAGACAGTCGCAGTTAATTTTACGATGGGTTTCGTCTTCGAGATTGAAGAGTGACTCTGAAAAAACACCAAAATATACTGTCACGTCTATCGAAAATCGATCATCGATTATAGTGTTCAGCCCCTGTATTACGCGCGCCAAATCCTGAGCGATTCCAATCGTCTAACTGTCAAATTAATGTGGAATATTAATTGCGCATAATTGAGCCACAGATCTAATTACCATTCTTTTTTGCCAAGCAATGAAGACCTTTCACATCGCATACTTTCTCATTCTCTGTAAGACAAATGAAAGCTTATTAAATATTAAATATGCCAATGAAAGTAAGTTTTTGTTTCTTGTCCTGAGGGAGGCCTAAAATTGGTGACACTAATATCACTTTTATGTAGTCATAGCTGAAACATTTGTTAAGAGTAAGAACTATGTTGGTGCGTAAAATAAGCCTTAGAATTAACACTATAAACTTTACAAGCTAAATATTTAGGTTTGGAAGTAGGCTATTAAAAAATAAGAAACAGTCAACAAGGACTACAAAACAATACGAATGTAGCGATAATTTTTATACTCCGAATTCTATAGAAGTGCGGCACACAGCCGCAGTACTGTAGAGAGAGCCGTATGCGGCACTCCATGCGACACATGTTGTACGAGTACGCGGAGTTATGCAGCAACGTGTTCTCGTCTGCGAATCGGCAGCGGCGCTGCGGCACGCTCAACCTGATGAACATTTATACAAGTTACACAAATTACACGGATGAAGAAAGAAAGATTGAAGAAACAAATATATCGAGCGAATGTGGGTGGAAGGGCCGGTAAGGGACGACCCAGGCGGACATACTTCGAACAAATAGGGGATGAATTAGCAAAGGGCAAGATAAAAAGTACCCGAAACCGGCGTGCGTGCATGCAACGACTAATGACTGTTGAGGAACCGAAAGTGATATGTCAGGATCGTGACAAGTGGCAGTCCCTGGTCTCTGTCTACCTCTCTAGGATACAGGCGTGAGTTTACGTATGTATATGCAAATTATACGAGAGTGACAAAATTTAGTAAATATTTGGGTTTCGATTTACTTGACAGCCTCTGGCGCAGTGTAGACAGTGAGAGCAGTGACATAGACTTTCATGTAGAAATCTTCAGCCGAATGCTGATGTTTTGTAGCTATATCTGGCACCTCTAATGGTCCATGGATGTAGACCTTCGAAACATAATAAAAACTATGACTTATGTGAGTTAGTTTTAATGAAGTTGCAACATGAAAGCAACTTACATCATAGGGTGTAGACAAATTGATAACTTGAGCAAAGACTTCACCGTCTAGAGGATGGACGAAGAACGTATCGTTGTGTTCGTTTAATATGTCCCATCTATCAGCAGCACGGTACCTGAAACAGACCAAAAGATTTTTTCCTCGTATATCATCATTAGGCTATCTGCTTCTCTATCTGCTCTCTGCTTTTACTAGGTATTGGTCTCTCACTAAACGCATCTATAATACCTCTGCCATCTCCACAGTATTGTCTGACCATCGAGCTGGTGCCTCATTATTTTTACATTGAGTAGTCGTAATTGGCACACTTCAATTGGCACAGTCATATCTACCAGATCAAGTTTACTCAGTAAGTATATTTGGTATAATCTAAAATCACCATTTTATGGAAAGAGCATTCTAATAATCCTATAATACTTTATTTTCTTACGTGAATACTGCAGTATGCAAAAATCAAAAGTCGGAATTAGACAGTTGTCAAAAGTGGAAATCTGTGGTTGAGACCCTATGCTCCCGTAGGAGTTAAAGGACCGAAAAAGAAGAAAAAAAACGGATAAGTGCGTGTTGGACTCACCCATCGAAGGTTCCGTACAAATTATAAATACCTATCTAGAGGCAAAAAAATCCACCCATGCCGGGATTTGAACCCGCGACCTCTGGCTCACCGTGCCAGCGCTCTCCCAACTGAGCTAATAGGCAAGTGATTCTCTATTGTTTGGAATTTATAAAGATTCCTTACGCAGGATCATTGTAAACCGCTACTCTTGAGTTGATTGCGTAACACAACCCCATCTCCATGATAGTCGGCTGAAGGAACAAACTGATCCCGGAGGCTCCGATGGTCAGCGTTGGGTTAAAAGTAATAGACAAGTTCAAGATAGTCTCCATAAATTGGGTTGGAGGAATTCCGTCGTACTCTGGAATTGCGTCGAAATTCTGGAATGTTCCATTGGCGAGCGCAAGTAGGAAAGCGCTGAGTTTTTCTTTATCAGGTTCTTCACTGTTTCTGTAAGTAGATAATTTTTTACAAGAATTAGTAAAGTATTTTTTAGAAAATAACAAAAACAGATAAGAATTTTAGGATTTTGACACTTGATAATTGACACAGGTTTTGAGTTTCAGCTACTGAAAAATCGGCAATCAGGATCTGGGTAACCTCAGTAACTAAAAGGTGGCGGGTATGTAAAAGATATTAGTAGTATAGATCAGTATTGACTTCCGTCAGGAATAATTTCTGGAAAAACTTCAGAAAGTTTAAAGTTGGACAAAACTTACTTGAGGTAAATCTTCAGCTTCTTGGGGTCCACCTTGCGCCCCGGACAAATGGTGACGCATGGGAAGGTGGTGTTCCAGGCAAACATGTCGCGGTCCATGGAGACCACGGTCGGGGAGAATTGGTAGCGAAGCCAGGTGGTCCGAGACAGGTAGATGGAGCCAAACACCGAGAGGCCCACAACGGTGAGCCAGAGCAGACTGAGGTAAAAAAGTTACTTGTCACTGGGGTAAAAGAGTCACACAACAGTGTCTATAGTGTTTTTCCTCTCCATAGTTAGATTTTTGTTATCAACAATGAAATCTATGGTAGACTATCTAAACAGGATCAGGATCAAACTCCTACCTATACAAAAAGGGTGATGAGACCACTTAGCCACCGTAATTCCTTCGACATATCTACAAAATGGACTCATAAAGTCTAGCAAAGTTAAAGTTAATTCTGTTGCAAAATTGTTCTGTTTACTACGTAAAAGATTGATTTGATATTGAAAAAAAAAGGCATTTATAAATAAAAAAAATACTTCAAGTTCGATCTTCGTAAGTCCGTAAGGAAGCATTGATTTTTTTCTTTAACCAAAAGTTGCCGGTTGAGGTATGTACTGATACTAAATATATCTACCCAATGTGTTTAATGGCGATGTTGTTGTGTTCTTCGACGTCTTTCTTAACGAATATCCTTAAGTCGTAGATAGTGACAATAAGCTCTTGAAATTCATAAAGTTCTTTGTATTGAAAGGTAGTAATAGGGGTTAAAGTATGAAATTGCCGTTTTATTGCAATAGGTTCTTTGAATTGACATAGAATCTTCATGGTTTGAGGTTTTCGAATGAAATTTTTTTCAAATGGTTTCTATGACGTTCTTTTTTTAAAAAATGTGAAAAATTTGAATATCGACTTTCAATTGTTTTTGTTATTCAATTTAGACAAGAAAGATGGATACTGCGAAAATTCGAGTGATTATGAGGCACCCATTTTTCGTATTTTTTTATTTTATTGATTTGACGCAAGTGAGTCAATATTGTGGGTAGTAACGTTAAACCATGCCGCTAATTCCTGGGTAGTTTGACTAGGGACGGCTTCCACTATCTCTCTTAATTTATCGTTATTCACCTGTGTGGGCGGTCTCCCTCGTGGCTCGTTCTTTAAGTCGAAATTTCCATCACGAAAGCGTTTAAACCAAAATCGCACGGTGCATTCATTAGTAGACCCCTCTCCAAACGCAGCATTGATATTGCGGGCTGTTTCTGCCGCGTTAGTTCCGCATCGGAACTCGTATTCAAAAATCACTCGAATTTTCGCAGTATCCATCTTTCTTGTCTAAATTGAATAACAAAAACAATTGAAAGTCGATATTCAAATGTTTCACATTTAAAAAAAAAAACATCATAGAAACCATTTGAAAAAAGTTTCATTCGAAAACCTCAAACCATGAAGATTCTATGTCAATTCAAAGAACCTATTGCAATAAAACGGCAATTTCATACTTTAACCCCTATATCAAAATGCTATATCGCCACTAACCTTCATTATGGCTGGTACTTTTCATTTTTCTATCAGTGCATAGCACACTTTCGACACAAAGCTTCATTTCCCAAAACCTACCTTGACATTTGCTGTCTAGGTTAATTTTATAAATCGTTTTGTAATGTAATGTTCAAGACTTACACTTCACACGGGTGTCTTCCAAACGCGACCAGATGATTTAGACCGTGTATCGAAGAAGTCTCCAAAAAAACCCGCAGGTATCCTTTCGCCTTGTCCCGTATGAACTGGACCAGCGTCCTTTTCTTCTTCCCGAATCGGAAATGAGGATTGTTTCTTGGATACAGCTCATCCTGGACCAAGTGTTCTTGGAACGTGCGTTCAACCATCTTAGACTTATTAAGATTGAGTTTTGAAAAATCCGTTCAGCTGGGGTTTGCACGTCAACCTTCACATTTTAGTTGCAAAGACACAACTGGGGAGAGAGCACGTATATAAAGGTTTATGTGCTGTCGACTGTACTCCGATGTACAGTCAATAGCAAGTTTCACTTCATATGTTTGATTCAGCCATCGTAAAAAAACTATACGAGTTTGCCGAGTGTACTTGAAGCAACCTCTAAAATATATGTTTTTCTTATTTATTTTTGTGGAAATTGTGGTTCTGGCGCAGTTCACATACTCAATAATAAAACAAAATTAAGTCCTTTATATGAACGCGGTGTAATTAGCGTTTCGTGTCATAACTTCATTACGAGGGCCATAACAGTTTATCAAACCAATCTGTGGGGAATTTGTTACTATCACGACACTGCTTTGTTTCACTTGTTTGATTTCGTAATTGTTTATGACACTCAAGAGGGAGACACAGAAAGTTTACCCAGTGATAAAAAACGGTCAAGCCCATCGTGGAAGTTGATTTGTACAAATGGCCTTGTATTTTTACTATATTTCTAAAAAGAAGCTACTAATTTGTTTCAATATCAGATTTAATGATTTGATTCAATGAGTTAGGTTAGGTTTCATTTCATTTCAAAAATTTCATTTTCATTTCATATCAATAAAAAAAATCTACTGAAGAATAGGCTGTATGGACATAGTTCCCTTTACCTACCCAGAATGGGTGAAGAAAAAAAATCTCTGCTTATATGCTTTTACGGTTGGCGCCATTTTCCAAAAAAATTCTTTATTAATTGCTTCATTTTTTCGCAACTGTATTAAAAATAGTTGTTCAGTACACGTGCGGAACCGTCATTGCAACTTGTTCCGACTGTCAACCCTCACCTTCGGCTGCGCCTCGGCTCGGGTAGACATTTGTCAGAACTCTTTGCAATAACAGGCTTTCCGCATTCGTAATGAAATGTACTATTCAATATTTCGTAGTTGCTCTTATAAAGAAAGTTGTTTATGTTAAAAGATAATTTATTCAAAGAGCATTTTACAGTGATCTTATCACTAAGGCAGTGGCACCCTGATCCCTAAAAAAGGTTAAAACCTGTGGCTTAGGATAAGCAGTGCTCCTCCGAAAAAACATTTTACATTTTCAAGGTCCACAGACTTCAATACTACTCCAAATATATTGTGTTTTTGACACGAAAGTTTATATTAAATGAAAATACTTAAATTAAGTTAGAACTAAGTAATATAAAAAAGAGCACGTATGTTCGTATGCGTAATGTATGTGTGTGTGTGTGTGTATGTGTAACTGTTAGCCAAGCATGTTTATTAAAACATGTGTAGAATAACCCACTTAAGTTTCAGCGGTCCTTTTTAAAACAACCTATTTATACAGGTGTACGTACCTATATAGGTGCACCTATCTGTTTATACATAAAAAGTCAAGAATCACAATTAAACTACGCAAAAAAACTTTGTCGTGAAACGTAGGTTTTTGGCTCTCAAACCAGAATTCTCTGTGCTATGGGCAGCTGATAGTCAAGGCTTTCAGGGCTTAAGACGACTTTCTGGTTTACTTTGCTGAGTAACTTGCCGTAAATGTTGACAATGAAAAAGCAATCAAAATGAAATAAAATTAAGTCGCGTATTATTTTTTATTTCCGAAAAAATGTCACAGGAAGAAATGTAAACAGGGTGGAATCCCCGCACCTCCGCTGCAGCGGTCTCCCGAGTCTTTACAATTTACGAAGTGTCATGTCGCAGGAAAATAAATGAACCGAAGAAAATATTAAATGGGAAATTTGATTCAAAAATCACGGCACACCGTCGTCTTGGTCACAAACTACATGCGGCTAGAAGAACGAAAATAAAATAGGCTTTTCCATGCTCAATTTTGATGTATGAAACACCATCCAGCAAATTTAAATGAACTATATACCTACCTGTAACAAACACGTAACAGGAATTAGGTACAGTTAACTACTTCTTTTTTTTTGGACGTGAATCGTCTTTGTTATCGGCAGTAGGGGGTCACTAATTTGCTAAAACCGCATGCAATGAAAATATGTCGCCACGGCAAGGGCTATAAGCCTTTAACTACGTATATTGTGCAAAATTTTTTTTGAGTAGAACAAAGTAGTCATTACTCAGATCCTCTTGGCGCAGCGGTAGTGCATCTGCATACCATGCGAGAGGTCCCGCAAAAAAAAACCCAGGTCTTGGATGTTTACATGTTTGTGATGTCGTTGTTTCTGGTTCCCACGACACAGGGTATCCTAGTGTGGGGCCAGAAGCAATGTATGTGCCTGTCTGTAAATGTTTATGTTTGTTCTTGATTCGTGCCACTAGATGGTTGATGTGCTATGGAGTTTATATACTAGTTAGACTTCAGATTTCCGCACGAACCCCGTTTCTCGTACCCAACAATCTGTTAATTTATTGTTAACAGATGTCAGTTGTACAAAGTACCTACTTAAAAAATAAACAACTGACCGTTGTTAACAATAGATTAATAGACTGTTATTGTAAGAGGGGATTCAGCCTCATAGTTGCACCATTCATTGTACGTAGCAAGTGCTGAGGTAAGTGAATACGTCAGATACTCGGATTTCCTCACGATATTGATATTGCTCATACAAATTTACAAACTTAGAAAATAAATCCATTGGTGTTTGCCGCGATCCGAACCCACTGTCTCCAAATGTGAGGCAATTATTTTACCATTACCGACCGCTACTACTGTTTACTACTAGTTTCGTAATTCATTTTCGCGTATATAATAATAACTATGACATCTACATAATAACACCACTTGCCTGTTCCCAAAGTACCCTATGGTAACCAGGCAAGGACATCACAAACATGGAAAACACACCCAGACTGAGGCCACATAGCTACACTTATTTCGATGCGAGCGTAGGTGTTCTTCTTGCATTCTCGCTATTGTATACATCGGGAAAGCCTCCCCTAATTAATTTCTTGTCACTGTTGGCTGGATCGGCCGTGGCACTGACAGCCAGGGGGTGAGACAGAGACGTGCTATTCTAATTATCTGAAGCGAGATAGATGTTAAGGTGAGCTCGTTTCATCGTCATCTGTCGCTTGAAGAATGGAAAGTTTTCTTCTCTACGATTGATCTCTATGGTATTATAGAGCTTGCTGGTGTCGCCTGCATATAAATCTCTAAAGAAAATGGCTCAAACTTGGCTCTTGTCTCACCTAATGGTAAACGTAGACTAGGCTCAAGGTGTGTATTGGCGAACTCATTGCTTTGTGTAATCAAACGACTAATTTAAAAATATTTTTTAACAATAATTATTTTGCATTGTAGGTACGTAAAAGTTAGATTGTACCTAAAGTAAGTAAAATGTTATGTTACTTGTCTGCTTAATTTGTTTCTGTGATGTATCTTGTTGGTATAATAAATAAATGTCTTTCTTCTTTCTTCTTCTTCTAAAGCTAAGGTGGAATCAAACAACACATTATTCATCACAATTAACGGAGCTGCGTGCTTCGGGCCCGAGCACACACGAGCGGGATAATTAAACAAGCTTAATTTTCTTGTACGAGTTATTCGGGAGCGCGGCCGCGTTTGCCGAAAGTATCGTGTAAATATTGCTGCGAAGAAATGGAGGTGGAAACCTTTTGTGCTCGACTAGTATGGAACAGGTGTCTACATTACAATATACTCACGCCTGTATGCAATAGGTGGAGACCAGGGATTCTGCCTGACAAACCTCTTTCAGAAGCACTTTTTTTAAAGATTTTTTTCTATTTTTTTATTTCTATTTTGGCAACAGGCAGTCACAGTTTTGAAAATAGGTACAATTTATTTTACTTTAGTAGGTATCACCAAAAAGCAGTGATAGCCTAGTGGGTAAAACATTGGACTCGGAAGCGGGAGACCCAGGTTCGATTCCCAGTGCGGGCATGTACCAATGGCTTTTCTTTCTATGTTATGTACATTTGTGAAGTTATAGTAGCAATACCAATCGCTAACGGTGAAGGAAAACATCGTGAGGAAACCTGGGTGTCTGAGCTATTCACATGCGCTTGAAATCACCAATCCGCGGTGGGCACGCGTGGTGATTAAGCCCATACTCTCTCTGAGAGAAGGCCTATGCCCTACAGTGGGACGTATATAGGCTGCTTATGAGGTATCACCAAACAGAAAGTTACACTGACACTTCAATTAAGTATACTAATGTTACAAATACTTAAATGTAGGGTACTATCTGGAGGCGGATGACCACAATCCGCAATAAATTTGTAGTTAGGGTAGTAATTATTACAATATCTGACATCATCATCATCAGCTATTTGACGCCCACTGCAGGACATAGGCCTCCCTCATGGTTTAACATGGTCTTGTGCTGCCCGCATCCAGCGGCTCCCCGCTACCAAAATCTGACATAGTTTTGCTTATTACAAACAGTGAAAACAAAGCCTTAAAAGTAGTGGATGAGTACTGATACGTAATAAACAATATTTATTTAACTCGTGTCGTGTCATGTCGTGCCGAAAGGAGTGTCTTTGATTGAGTTGACCCATCAAGGCCCATCATGCGGAAGAGCGGGGCATGTAAACCAATATTAGTGAGATAGGTACTGTGGTTAAAAAAATGTCAAGCTGTTGTGTATCCTGCGTGTATTCCTATTCGATTAATAGGAAATATTCAAATGGATTTTTTTTTATGAAATCGTTCTCCACACACACCTAACATTGACACCGCCGCCACTTAATTTGAATATCCAGCGCGCTCTGTTTAATAAAGCATCCAGTTTGATTTACATCCGCGCAAATCTCTACCTTCCCGGTTACTTTGTTTCGTGTAAACACGCCCTTGCTTTACTTTGCTCCTTTGAATTCTTTAGTAGCACAAAAGGGGTAATCACAGAAGTGCTATTTGTTGGCTATTGCCCACTGATGTGCCATTCCCTGGACTTTTGGGGATATTTCCAGTGTTTCTCAATCTCCATATTTATAGTTTTAATAAATACGGTAATTTGTCTTCGTCTATAGGTAATTTTAATAATTATTATTTACTCGTAATGTAATGTACTAGTATAACGTATGTATTTGACATTGTTGTCCATATTAAATAAAACTTGATTAAATTCAATCTCTTCAAGAGCCTTTCGTACCTTCTTTTTTTGATTCCGTACCCAAAGTATAAGGACCCTATTACTAAGACTCCGCTGTCCGTTCATTTGTCCGTCTGTCACCAGGCTGTATCTCATGAACCGTGATAGTTCGACAGTTGAGATTTTCACAGATGATGTATTTCTGTTGCTGCTATAACAACAAATACTAAAAACAGAATAAAATAAATATTTAAGTGGGGCTCCCATACAACAAACGTGATTTTTTGCAATTTTGTGCTCGACAATAATAACGGCAACAGGTAGACGCTTGAAATACTCAAATGTTGTATGGATAATGGTACGAAACCATTTATGCGTGTGTCCGAGTCGCACTTGGCCGGCTTTTTTACGTGGCCTCCATAATATGGGTGTCCCACTATAGGGCAAATGCCTCCCCTCTTTTAGACCAAAATTTTCGGTCATTCGCACCTTCTTGTTCTACATTCATATTTTGTAGACGCTAAAGTAGGAGTTTTATGCGTGATTTGCTTTGTGCTTTACTGCGGGCTTCGCAACTTTTGATTTTAATTGATTGTAAGTATTAAAGTAACTTAAAAGGGTGCATGATTTACTGATTTTCTAACGGTCTGATTTTATGGAATTCTCTAGTCGGAGCCGTGAGCATTTGCAAAACAGCTTAAATATAGTTAACCAGTACACAGTTCTACGTTGACACGCTGTGGACTGAAAGAGGATGTAGTGACTAGAATTGAGAAAGAAATGTTGCGGTGGCTTGGACATGCGGAGAGGATGAAGGAAAAAAGATTGACGTAACAAATATATCGAGCGAATGTGGGTGGAAGGTCCGGTAAGTGACGTCCCAGGCGGACATACTTTAACCAAATAGAGGATGAATTAGCAAAGGGCAAGATAAAAGTACCCGAAACCGGCGTACTAATAGTCAATCTAGTGTGAATGGAGGGCAAGTACTTTTTTTGTAGCTTATATTCATCCCACTGCAGGGCACAGGCCTTCTCTTAGAGAGTTAATTGCCACGCGTGCCTACCGCGGATTGATAATTTCAATCTTTACGCCCACTGCAAGACATAGGCCTCCTTCGTGGTTTTCATAACCATGAGGGGTTTTGCCATAATCGCCGCGCCTGGCAGGCGGGTTGGCGATCGCAGTATGCGGTTGGAATCTCAGGAAGGCGCTGCTGTCCGTCTCCTGGTAATTGATAAACAATCCAATATAAACGTTACAAACTTAAAAGGCTGGAAAATAACTAGACGGGTTGCCGTGAAAGAAAAGATCGGGTTGTGTGGAAGTAATTATTATGCCCATAGTGAGCTCTATATTTTATGGGTCGATTAGATACCTATAAATTTTAACAAAGTACAAATTTACCAATTCCCTTCAAGACAGCAGCTACCAACAAAAAATAACACAGCGCTCACAATTATGCAACACCGCAGCGCACGCACGTAGAGCCAACACGGCCAAGCCAATACAGCCGAAGCAAAACGTCCGCAGACAAAGTGCGAACGCCGAAAAGACAAATGACCGCACGGAGGGCAGCAATCAAAACGTGTGGCCTTTGATATCGGCGCAATAAAGGTGAGCCAAATGAGCAGGCGCCGCAACAAAACTGCGCAGACGGACAGACAAATCGCCAGGCCGACAATGGATGGGCTTGGACGTTGCCGGCGCGCGTAGAGACGGGGCGCTGGAGGTATCGATGTTTCGATTTGAGTTGTCGCTTGTTTTGTTTCGAGCTACTTGGATGTGGTTCCAGAAGTACCAGCTGAAAAATTTCAAAGTGTAACGCAAGCGAAAATAAGAACAAGTAATATCCCATCATAGGCTGTAATTGCTTGAATGTATTTAGAGGTTTTAATGTTTATTTTTCGAAGACTGCTGGAAGAGTTCGACAAGATTTTACTGTGATTCGCAGAGCTTAACCGTAGTGAGTGGAAAAGAAGCGGCGGTAGCCCAGTGGTGTAGAACAATGGACTCGGAAGCGAGAGACCCAGTTCCGATTCCCAGTGGAGGCATGACTATGACCTATTACTACCTTTGTTTATTTTCAAAGTTACGTACATCTGTGAATTTTTATTAGCAATACCACACGCCAACGCCGTTTTGCTTGTGTAAGACTTTTTTCATTTTCATAAAGCTAATCGAGTCGATATTCACCTCTATGCAGCAACCCTATAGCTGAGGCGATGAGCGCAGCTTATATTCGTTCTTTCCGCTCCGGTAGTGACGGATGCGAGCTCGCACCTTCCATTTGTATTGGCTACTTATTGACGTTGAATGTGCAATCAATGATGGGATGGTGCAACGAAAAGGAAACACCACGAGTAAACCTGTAACGGTGTAAACCTCTTTACATCATTTTTAGAGCTCCGTACCCAAAGGGGTAAGGGACCTTATTACTAAGACTCCACTGTCCGTCTGTCTGTCTGGCTGTCTGTGACCAGGCTGTATCTCATGAACCGTGATAGCTAGATAGTTGCAATTTTTACGGATGATGTATTTCTGTTGCCGCTATGACAACAAATACTAAAAACAGTATAAGAGAAATATTTAAGGGGGGCTCTGATACAACAAACGTCGTCTAAAGACAGCGCTCGTCAACTAGCTGCCATCTATGTAACCTTCACAGCGCCGATGTCATGTCGTTAAATGTCAATGTTAAACGCTTCTTGTTAGTTTCTATAGATGGTGCTGTTCTCAAATTCGATCTTTGTCTAATGTTGTGTAGATAATGGTACGGAACTCTTCATGCGCGAGTCCAACTCGTACTTGGTAGGTTTTTTGATATTTCTTTCATTCTGTCTATCATTTTTTAATCAAGTTTTAAAATTACGTCACCAACTCTATATTTCTCTTGGATATTCATTGCTATTTCACCTTTTTAAGAAACCCTAGGATTAACAGTATCGACCTCAAATTTGTTAATCTTCTTGTAAAATCATCTTTATTCTGTTTTTAATCGAATTCGTTTTATTGTTCATCAAATAAAACACAGTATTGGAGGATGTATATAATCAACAGTCTATCATTTACCGCTCGCACCCCCACAGACCTTAGTGTGGGTAGCACATTGATAGTATCTGGCCTTACATTTGGTTATGATACCGGCATAGACCAATGACCTTTGTGAATTCACATTTGTGAATTTGTAGGAGCGATACAGCTTGCTAAAGTTGACGGAAAACAGTACGTAAGGAAACCTGAGGTTTCGCGTGGTGATTAAGCCTACAGTGTTAAATCTGTTCCATTTTGCGTCTCATTGGTGGGCCACGCGAGAATGTAGAATTTTCTGCTAATCAATTCAGAATTTATTGTGGATCAATTCCAAATGTTCTGTTGTCTAATTTGATTATTTTGTTGCTCAATTTTTGCCGACTACTAGTTACTGCTCAAATACTTTTACTGATGATAGAAAAGATTATATTGCCGACCAAAACCACATCTTTTTGCTGATCGTTTAACAAATCGTATATTCACAAATAAGACCGTAAGTTTTTTTTAATTTACAATGGTGATCATGACCAGGATCACAGTAAATCTTTTCTTAATTCTAAGGACCAACAAAATACAGCATAGCCTTAATCATTTATGAACTTCATAGTCATAGACATAATTTATTGCTAATATTCAATACATGCCAAATTGAAAGACCATCATTACATTAACAGCAATAAAATTATATAAATTCAATCATTACAGAAAAATATCACTATTATAAAATGTCGAGAGTAACGGCAAATTTTACATACCTAAAAGAATAAAAAAATAAAATTAAAGAAAACAAAATCCATTGTCTACATAGTGTAGACTTTTTAAAAGCCAAGAACTATCGTAGCTGTACAAGCACCTCCCGATAAGCCATTTTTTTAATTTAAATTTAACAGTGGACTCACTGCATGCGCTAGCAATATCTTCCGGAAGTTTGTTATATACTTTCGGACCTATGACGTGGACAGACTTACTTGTTTTGGTCAAGTTGCGGGCGACTCTGCGCTCCACACGGCGCGGGTACTGCTGCAGGTGCTCACGCGCGTACAGCGCCACCTGCAGCACCAGCAGCCCGGGCAGCGTGATAATGCGCTGCTCCACAAAGTGCGGCCGCGCCGATGTATCCTGAGATACTTGCGCTATGGTGGGCACGGCTCGCTTCTGCATGCGGAACAAGCACTAGTAAACTGATATTTTATGAAGGTGCGTGTCTAAGGCACTAGTAAAACATTATTTGATAAAAAATCTCGTTTATATTATATACATATTACAAAGGTTTATTTAAACTTAGAGCTGGGCAGGGCATGTCAGTAGAATGCACCCGGATAGGTGGGCGAGACTTGCCACCGAGTGGGTGCTACAAGGCGGTCGTCGCAGGAGAGGCAGGCCAAGAAGACGTTGGCGAGACGACCTCGACCGACACATGCCGGAGTGGCCTGAGGTGGCACAAGACAGAAACATCTGGTCTGAGTTGGGGGGGGCCTTTGCCCAGCAGTGGGACACAAACGTGGCTACGTAAAAAAAAAAATTTAGCCTTATGTCTAGCTTCTCTTTTAGAATAATAATAAGTTATTTCCACAAACTTTACAGCGTTGATAGGATCTAAATTAAACTACTTTATGAATCAACTTATTACATTAGCTTCTGTTGCTGTGCCAGGCTTGAAACCTGTATTACAGTAAGCAGTGCCAATTCCCCAGTCAAATGGGTCGTCACTAGTTACAGATGAGATCGTAGCTTTCATCATTAACTATGAAGTTTAAGGCCTACAGCGTTGGACAGTAACCCAGTCCCCTCTCTGTTGTAAGCTTGGACTCGAATCTCGTACTGCACATCCAGTTTGGCCGGAGTGTAGATGATCTTGCCGGTGTCCCTGCCGGGGACGTCGATCACAGTCGCCACAGCCTGCGGGACGCTGTTGTCGATCTGGAAAGTAACAGTCGACTTTGTAGTAACTTAGACACACCACAGGTACATCTATGGTCCTGTTTTATTTATTTGTTTTGTCTGTTGCGTATTTAGTTTTCTTTCTGTTGTTGTGCATTTTATGTTACTTATCTTTTTATTTTGTTTCTGTGATGTATCTTGTTGGTATGATAAATGTATTTCTTTTTCTTCTTCTTCTTCTTCTTCTTCTTCTTCTTCTTCTTCTTCTTCTTCTTCTTCTTCTTCTTCTTCTTCTTCTTCTTCTTCTTCTTCTTCTTCTTCTTCGACAGCACATCAATCTTTATATACGTGCACTTTAGTCAGTCACGTTAAGGATGACTTTGCAACAAAATGTAATGGTTGACTTGCTCTCGTCAGTACTGTGTGATGTGGAGCTGATAAGCATGGCTTATTATAATTAATATGTGCTGCTTTCTTTTACCCGACTACTTCAGAGTCATAGGAAAGGGTTGTGATTTTAGCAGTCTTCTAAAATTATAACTCTTGTAACATTTATTTGCTTCTCGTTTTACATTTATCTATGACTGGAATTTGAACAAATCACGTTTTTGTTTGTTACTCAACATGACAAAATGGCATAAGAATTCTAAGAACACCAAACGATATTATTAAATGTACAGACATGACCTCTGAAATTTAACAATATTTTTTTATTGGCCTAAATACGTCACGGTATAAAAAATGCACACACATGAAGTCTGAAAATTGCATTCGATGTAATGGCAATTTCAATTTCATATGTTAATAATTCTTGATTGTAATTTACACTATGCACCAATAAATTGTATCCGATCTGAATCATGTAATTTTACAGTTCAATTTTCCCCCTCACCAGTACGGCCCCGAATGTCTGGAAAAAATCCTTTCCTAGGTGATAACCAAACGCATCACTTTGCACTCATAATATACATTAAGTAGAGATCAACTACCAATATAATATGTTTTTAATATGCCCTGAGTATGTTAATCGCTCGCAGCCCCGGCTGCCTGAGTGATCTTAAACGATCACGAAGGTTAAGCAACACAGGGCGCGTTCAGTGCATGGATGGGTCGCCGTCTATGCCTAACGCTAGTGGCATTTTTCCGAGCGGTTCCGTGCTTCGCAAGGCACGTTAAGCTGTTGGTGCCGGCTGCCGTCGATAGATGGCAGTCGTTAAGCCAAGTCAGAGGCCTTAGGGCGGCTTGACAACTTCTGACAGTAGACGAGCCACTAGTCTACAAGCCTCCACCAATCCGGACTTGGCCCCCGTGGTGGAGTATGGTCTATACCTTCCTCAGGGAAGAGACCCGTGCCCCTCGGTGGGCACATAATGGGTTGATGATGATGATGCCCTAAGTTGCCAAGTAGACACAAGTGCTAATATTTACCCTGGCTGGTTCGTTAACAACTTGCTTGACTGGTTGACCGTCCACCAAGATGTAGTGGTCAGTTTCCACGTCCGGCAGCTCCCAAACGTGGACCTTGAAATAATACCAAAGAATATTATTGTAAAACCGGCCAAGTGCAAGTCGGACTCGCGCACGAAGGGTTCCGTACGATTGTCTATGCAACATTTGAATATTTCAAGCGTCTACTTGTTGCCATCAATAATACCGAGCATAAAACGGCAAAAAAAAGTTTGTTGTACGGGAGCCCCCCTTGAATATTTATTTTATTTTAATTTAATTATTTATTGAATATATAACTTAATATTATGTGAATATTTCAAGCGTCTACCTATTGCCGTTATTAATGTCGAGAAAAAACAGGAAAAAATTCACGTTTGTTGTATGGGATCCCCACTTAAATATTACCTAATATAGTATTTTTTTGGTATAGTGGCTTCAGACATACATCTTCTGTGAAAATTTCAACTGTCTAGCTATCACGCTTCATGAGATACAGCCTGGTGACAGACAGACAGACGGACAGACGGACAGTGGAGTGTTAGTAATGGGTCCCTTACCCTTTGGGTAAAGAACAGTATATTACTAGGACTAGTGATTGTGTTGTGTGGTAGTTATATTATATTTGTTTTTTTTATTTTTTGAACGCACTTTGGCCAAGTGATACCTATTTTTTGACAGTATATTGCTAGAGTTTCAAATGTACAAAAACAAGGGATACTAAATTTACTGTACTGTACTTTCGATATATTGAGAAACAAAGATTTTCTTCTTAGCGATAGTACTGTATTTCTAAGAAGGTATTTTTTCTTAGACTTACTAAAACATTTTAGTCTTTCATAACGGCAGCCCGTAAAGGCATTCAATGTTAGATATAAGTCTCTTACTATGTCACTATGTTGAATGTTAAAAAAATGATGACACGAAAACAAAAGTCGAAAACGCAAAAAGGACAAAAGCAAAAATAAAAGCAACAAAGACAATATTGATTTGCAACGCTACAAACCTTATTACGTCCACATCACATAATCACAATTGATTAGGAAAAAGGAAAACTTCGGCACATAGGCAATTGACTAATTTATTAGTCAAAGTCAAGATGTTTTCACTCAAAATAGGGCAGTCCCTTCCAAATGTTGAATTATTATTCTTAAACTAATGCATTGAACTGAATCTACTTTTGTCATCTAAATAAACTGTTTTGTTATAGTAGTAATTTCTGAACAAATTGTGCATTTTATGAATATGTTATATAGTATATCTCCAGGGATTTGGCAAGCAAACGTCAAGTCTCGAATTAAATACGCAGTATTACCTACCTTGTACCCATCCACAGGCTCCCCAGCCAGCTGCTCCAAAGTTTGCCAGGTTACGACGAATCCTGGCGGGTCTAGAGCTTCCAGACCCAATAAGTTCGGCGGAATATCCACAGACCGTTCAACAATTTCCACAACATATCCTGCACTATGGGCAAACGTAGCTGCTAGGAGAAGCATGCACTTCATGATCAGAGAGTTTGTACTGTAGAACTGTGATACTTCCAGATAACAGTTGTCAGCAGTGACAATAATTGATGTAATAAGGGGCTTGTGGTAATACGTGTGAAGTATTAGAGTGTCGGTCACGCTATGCCGTGTGTTTGTCCGAGTTTTATTTCGTTGTCGCCGTAGTGGCTATTTGACATGACAGTTTGTAAAGGCGCGTTTCTAATAAACTGATAAAAAGTAATGAAATGAAAAAACCTTAAAAAATAAAGGGTACAGGGTCCCAAATTAGGATTTCCTATGCTATACCTGTGCTAGCCAGGCTACTTCCAAATTACATAAGTCTTACAAAAATAACTAGTGACTGAATATCCGTTAAAAATCTGATACTAAAAAACGACTCCAGAAAACTCTCATTGAAAAAAACAGCGCATTACATACAACTAACTTTTTCTGTGATTTAATTGTATTTAATGCTTATAATAACTAAAAATGACTCAATATTATCGCATCCTTATGTATCCTTACCTGCATCATAACTTATTCTGTATATTTTTTTAAGGGATATGAGTAATTTTTGCAGTAAGCGATTTCTTTCTTTTTTGTGTTTATAGTTTCAGAATCTTGTATTTAAATTGTGTGCTATAAGAGTGAAACTGTAATTGGCTTTATATTTCTCTATGCCATATTCTTTGTTATTGTAATAGTAGTTGGTTCACCATAGATATTTAAATAAAAAAATAAATAATAAAAATTATCAGAAAGAACAGTTCTTTCCGTGTAGCCAAGCAAGGGATAAACAAAGACAAATCTTGGATCAACGGGCTCTAGGACGAAAACGGCGTAAAACACGGCGGTAGAGATGAGGTTGTTGACATATGTACTAAGTTCTATCAAGATCTATAATCGAACTCAACCAAATCTAGCTTAACGTCAACTCGTGTCGCTCCTGATCTCCTCCTTTAACTGGCTGCGAGGCACATGAGGCCCTCAAAATTATGAAATACAGCAAGAGTCTAGGAGAGGATGGCATAACCACAGAAGCTTCTAAATCGGGAAAATTATTAAAGTAGCTACTTTTGTACAATAACGTGTTTTTATTCAAAATAGCGGAGAAACTGCGATCTATCTAATGGAATTTATGAGTTAACCATCCGTTTCAAGACATAGATCGTTTCGGTGAAAGATAAACCAATTTTTTGAATGTTATCGCAACAGTTCAGAAGAGCAAATGAATGGGTGGAATTTTTAGCCTCCAGATAAGTTTTTTAAATTGTTCTCAGCACGGGTTAGTGCAACAAAAGGAATATAAGAGCAAATTAGTTGACAAAATTTGACCAACATATTACGTGAGTGCATGCAACGACTAAACTGAATGTTGATGAAGCGATAAAGTTTTCTCAGGATTGTGGCAAGCAGCAAACCCTGGTCTCTACCTACCCCTTCCGGGATATAGATGCGTGGGTTTATGTACCTATGTAGTTTGATTTGATTTGTCCTAGAGCCTTTTTGCGAGTAAGTTATGAGCACAGTGTACTATTTTACCTATTCGCAGAAGCGTAGAACTCTAAAAACATTATTGCAACAGTTGACTGCGTTGGAAGTGCCAATAAACGCGCAGTGAAAGTCGCGCGAGGTAACACCTCCTAATAAAAATTCCTTCAAATCAATGTGTTCCCGTTTGCTCTTTTGCGTTTTATTTTATTTCGTTATTCGCTTCGCTTGTGTTTTAAAGGGACAATTTCGGACTCGCATCTACTTATAGCGCGATTGGCGAGTTTTGGTACTTTCAATTTTTTAAAGTGGCTTTGTTGCATTCTGTCTCAGAGTTATCTCAAATTAATTAAAATTGAGACCCGTGTTGTGTTTCTTCGTCAGGTGCTTGTTTATTTATTCTCTAACTCGCCCATTGCTCAGCGTATGTTTCTCTCTCAGGCGATTCATTTACCATTTTCTTTTATTCCAGTATTTTTATTCTTGACAAAATCTTACACATCACAGAAGTTCATAAGATTCACGATTCTGAAATGTTTCTTAAGTATAATAACTTGCTTTATAAAAGAAAGGGTGTAACTAAAACCCCATAAAAATCCGATAAAAAGACTCAACTCGAGGGGAACACGAACAAATTTACAAAATATTAAAAAAATATCTGCTGTTCCATACTAAGGTAAGTATACCAAAACATTAAAATGTACGGAGTCACGTCATGTGCCTGATATTTTTTGCATTGCTTGAACTCAATGTAGCTTACTTTTTAAACAAATCTGTCAAACGTGCTTCCACGTATCAACACCACAAAGTTACTCTACACTGACAACAGTGAATAGAAAACACGTTGGATACCCGTGTTCCATCTTCGCAATTTGCATACACCAGTGTTAGTGCGCTCGTCTCTATGTGGGCGTGTGTATGTGAGGGTGACAGGGCCACTAAATAGGGTGATGCAGAAAATCCTCTCCAACGCATCCTTACAATTGGTTTCCTTAAATTAACAGGGAACTTTCAGTTTTAACTATGTTGGTAAATATAAATTAATGTACCTAGCACATAGAAAATCACACAGAAAATCAGAAACGGGCCAAGGCTGGATCTCAGCCTGTACTTGCTTACAGTTAATGTTGCTGCTAGTACAACACTCAGTACCTTTCGTACGAAAATAATTACTAAATATACGAAAAAGCAAAACCTATCAGAAAGTGTGCCAGGATGGTCAGTTAGTGAAATTATTAAAAACGAGCAAAGGATGGATCTCAGCCTCTACTTGTTCACAGAAAAGGTGACTAAATTTACCAAAAAGAAAAACCTATACCTTGTCTGCATTGACTGATTGGTCTAGCCGTAACACTCTTGATTATCAAAATATAAAATTGTACCAAAAAGAATGGTCGTGGGTTCGATTCCCGTTGGAGGCCACCATAATTTATCAAATGGCCTCAGTATGAGTGTTTTTGCGTGTTAGTGGGTTCTTGCCTGGTTACCATAGCACAGGTCACCCTATACTTGGACCAGGACAAGTGATTGTGTCGTGTGGAGGTTATTATTATTAAGAATAGCGAACCTAGCGGGTCATCACTATTTTAACTATAAATAAAATAAATTTACTAAAGTCAATAACACGCTATCCTAATCCTAAGCGGTTTTCGCTTCATCAGCCAACATTCATTAGTTGCTGCATGCACGCGTGCCGGTTAAGGATATTTTTAGGGTTCGGTACCTGAAAAGTAAGAAACGGAACCCTTATAGCATAACTTTGTGGTCCGTCCGTCCGCCCGTCTCAGTCCGTCCGTCGGTCGGTACGTCCGTTCATCCGTTCGTCCGTTCGTCCGTTCATCCGTCCGTCCATCCGTCCGTCCGTCCTTCCGTCTGTCTGTCTGGAAAGACCCTTTATCTTGGAAACGCATGGAGGTATCGAGTTGAAATTAAAACCATATATAGGTACTCAAGTCGCCAGAGACTTGTAGCTGTGAAAAAAAAATCAAACTTGTAAGTTAACTTAAAAAAAAGATACGGCCGTTTACGCCGCTAAAAACACGTACCTACCGATATTCCGACACTCAAGGGAATCAAAATTTATAGCGTACTTACCTTTGACCTTGAACTATGAAATTTGGCAAGTAATATCGTCTTATACTTCAGGTACAAGGAAAAATCTGAAAAATATGCATTTGTAATTAAACCAAAAATGTCTGAAGTTCGGAAATAGCTCGAAAAAAACTGCCTGCCGTAAAGACTTGTTTTCGGACCTACGAGTATGTATAATATGTAAGTACAAATTTGTACGGAACCCTCGGTAGGCGAGTCCGACTCGCACTTGTCCGGTTTTGTTATCTTGACATTTTCCATTAGACACTAGAAAAGCATCCCTTAGGTATACGAGACTTTCACCCTATGGGTTTTCAGATGGGGCTTAGAAAATATCCCACCTACGTAACCGCTAACCTCGACGGGCTAGGGAAGGTGTAAGAAGAATATGAGAAGGCTCAGTCTTGTTTTCGTTCTACTTTATTTTTTTAATATAATATAAGCATTTGTGCAGACCCCGACCATCTGTGCGCCCCTACGGCGCGAAGGCACTAAATGCCGTGGGTGTAAACCGTTTGAAACGTTTAGCCCAGTATTTATTGGCACGTACGATCGAGAAAAATTCCAATAAAAGTCCCCGGCGGGCTTCCTGCTGGAATTTGGATACGAAAAGAATAATGTTTAATTTGCGCTAAGAGATTTATTCGCTCGGGCGCAAAGTGCGGAAGAAGCACAGAAGTGTTTACACGTTGATGAAACTTGTTGCTACGAGGGATTTTGAAGATTGGAAAGCTACATTTAGTCGTAAAGAAACTAATCACCGACATAATTCCGTGGGTAAGGGCCAGTTTCGGAATTGAGAATTTCGCTAAGTCACAGGCAATAAAATAATAGGTAGGTAGCTAGGTAGTGCGCCTGGGTGTGTGCCTGGGTCGGTATAATTAAATGATGTGTGTTCTAACACGGAGTCTGAGGATTCAATTCTAGGCTTAGCTTCGATCCTTATATTTGGGCACATATGTGTTGGTAATTACTTTTTTTTTATTTTGAAAAATAAGTAATTTTTTTTTTCCAATAGCTATAAGTATAGCCGTTCTCGGAAGCCTATTTGGTTTATCTGAAAGCAGCGAAAACTACCGGACAGATTTCTAGATCGCTACACGATTATTTTGTGGTGTGTATATCACAATTATGTTACGCCTATGCGAGTTGCTATATCAAGCTGACTGTGTAACAATACCATACTTGTTTTTGATATTTTATAGTGAGACACATTTGCAACGTGACTTGGATGAGTGATTGTGTTCTATTGTGGACATTATTAGTTACGTCACGCGCGTATTAATGTGCTAGAATTAGAATTTTTTGTTTTTTTTATTTTTAAATATCACTTTAGTCTATACTTTGTTTTCTAACTTATGTACATTTGTGAAGCAATAGTAGCAATACCACTCGCTAACGGTGAAGGAAAACATCGTGAGGAAACCTAAGTGTCTGAGCTATTCACATACCTCAGCTCTAGAAATCGCCAATCCGCGGTGGGCACGCGTGGTGATTAAGCCCAACTCTCTCTATGAGAGAAGGCCTGTGCTCTACAGTGGGACGTATATAGGCTGCTTATGAACTTTAGTCTATAAGCTGATTATTCATAATTAGTTTTATATGTAACTGTCAGTCAAGAGTATTGTTGCACGCCTGCAATTGGGTGTGAGGCTAGATTGTAAGTTCTATAAAGTGTCTGTAATGTAGTTACACCTAACATCTGTTGATTGTATCAGTTAAATGAAATAAATAAAAATAAATGAAAAGATGGTATTATTTCACATGACCTGTTCATGTTGTTGTCACTTTACCAAAGACATTTTATGCATTTGACAATTCTAATTGCGATTGTTTATTATATAAACTACCTGAATTAAGACCACCCCACCCCTGACCCTTGCCTGCCTTAGATAAGTGACCCCAAGTTCCGTATAATATAAATGTTATTTCACACGAAACATTGAACAGGACATTACATAATAAATAGCATGTGCAAAGTCGAGCTTATCTGTCATAGTTTGAGTGGGCTGTTCCATTATGTAGAACAGCCAACCAATTATGACAATGGTACTTCTCTTTCTCACACTCTGTGGCCCAATCCTGACGATGCGAATTAAACGTTTCAGCAGCTACTGTCGAATATAATGAGATTTACAATTGACACTTTTGTTTCGTCCCCAATTCGAGATGTAATGAAACAGAGTAGTTACGATTTATAAGTCTAATTATTTGGGAATGGATGGGAACATAACAAAAGGTATAAAGCAGAATACGACTTTATACCACGCCATACTGATATTTTACCATATTTTTATATAAGTTGTAACAAAATACCTTTAAAACTACACCTGACCATGAATAATTCTACACGTCAGTACGGACAACTTTTGCCGTGGAGAAATCTTCGAAATTTCAAAAAAATACCACTTATCTACTAAATACGGCTTTAAAATCTAAAATATATTATATTTTTTTCGCGATTTTATACTATCTCTATTGTAAACGCAGTTCATGTTGACGACTAGAAAACCCTCAGTTTCGGAATTTATATTTCGTCACACCTTGTATTTGATTGATCGTCTGCATCAATAGGTTCACTATGCCACTCCAAAACACGTTTCACCGATTTATCCAATGTTCGATTTTACGAATCTCGTTTGCTCGGTGTTACGTTTCACCTAAGCAGTAAGCGCCGGTGCACGCATCGTCATAATTCATTGAAGCAATATAGCCGAATCATCCAGCATACATTTCAAATTAGTACAGTCAACACATCAACCTTTGCATACGTGCACTCTAATCAGTTACGTTAAGGACGACTGGAACAAAAATATGAAGGTTGACCAGCTGTTGACTGTAATATTGAGATGGAGGAACTTTAAACCTTATGAAATCAAATCAAATCAAAATGCTTTTATTCAAAATAGCACACAAACTGTGACTTAATGAACGATAGAAGTAAAACTAGGCGTCCGTTTCAAAATCTAAATGATTGAATAGGACTTTATCAGGCTTAAATAATAAAGAGTAGCTTTTTAACTTATCAAACGTGTTTTAATAGTCACATAGACCAAGCGAGCGAGAGACGTCAAAAAACAAAAGGTTGTAACATTGCTATACATATTTTCGCAGGCGCTTCTTAAAACTGGTACTAAAATCTAAACATACCCCCGGGCGTTGAAAATATAATTTTCAACAAACTAACAAAAATCATTTTCGGGGAGAGGACAAATTTTACTGAAGGCACGTCGAAAAGTTCCAGTTGTAGTCTTGACATCCGCCACTCGAATAATACTGTCAGTACCAGGGTGAACGGCTGTTACGCGGCCCAATCTCCATCTCAATGGAGGAAGGTGGTCCTCCTTCAGAAGAACCAAGGACCCCAACTTAAGTGTGCTTCCGCCACTTTTCCACTTGATCCGCTGCTGCAATTCTGAGACATATTCCTTGCTCCATCTCGCCCAGAAGTGTTGACGGAGTTGTTCAATCCGTTGGAAACGAGTTAAATAATTGGTGGAGTGGTCTTCGTAATTCGGTGTCGGCAGAGCGGTGAGTGGACGACCGATGAGGAAGTGCCCAGGCGTCAACGGCATCAAATCGGTGGGTTCGGATGACAAAGATGTGAGTGGCCGAGAATTTAATATAGCCTCAATTTGAACCAATGCACTATAAAGCTCTTCGTAAGTTAATTTACAATTTCCCAGCACTCTTTGTAAATGAAACTTTGTCGACTTTACACCAGCTTCCCAAAGCCCACCGAAATGTGGACTATAGGCCGGTATGAAGTGAAAACTGATGCCCTCATTAGCAATCTCCTCAGACAAAGAATTACAACTGCCTTTTAAAAATTTGGAAAGATCATTGTGTGCACCCACAAACGAAGTACCATTGTCCGAGTAAATATTAATGGGCTTTCCTCGACGCGACATGAACCTACGTAAGGCTAACAGGTAAGAGTTACTCGTCAAGTCACCCACTAATTCGAGATGGATAGCCTTAGTAGTGAAGCATATGAAAATGGCTATATACACCTTCACAAGTCGACAACCTCGACCTTGACGACTAGCGGACAGCATAGGACCCGCGTAGTCTACACCTACATGCTCGAAGGGGTTACCTCCTGGCGAGAGACGCTGACCTGGTAAGTTGCCCATGATAGGAGCTACCACCTGTCCCCTTACACGGCTGCATGTGATACATCTCCGATAACAAGCCTTGGCCAAGGAGCGTCCTCCAATTGGCCAGTACTCTTCCTTAATTGAAGCCAGTAGCAATTGAGGACCTGCGTGCATGTTGTGTTTGTGCTCAAAATAAAATAATAATTTAGTGAATCGATGAGAGGACTGTATTAATAATGGGTGTTTTTTCTCATAGGGAAATGATGAATTTTCTAGACGACCCCCAACACGCATAAGATTATTTTCGTCTAGAAAAACATTGAATTTGAGTAATGGACTCTTTTTTGGTAAATTTTCTTTGGCTAATAAATACTTATATTCTGGAAATGACTCTTGCTGACTTGTCCTGACAATCACCATCATTGCTCGATTTAATTCATCGCAGTTGAGATGTTTTGATGTTGGTGGTTGGTTTTTGCAAGCAAAAATAAAGCGCAGCATGTAAGCAACAATGCGCTTCAATTTTAAAGGGTTTGAAAACCGATCGAACTCAATTAAGTTACTGGTAGTTTCTTTAACGAGTAATGACGTTTCCGGTCGAACTTCAGGCAGCTGCACTGATGAACCCGGAATAATAGGCCAATTTGACATTGCAAAAAAGCGGGGCCAGTCCACCAGAGATCAAAATTTCGAATCAGCTTGGGGTGAATTCCGCGAGATATTATGTCGGCGGGATTTTGATTCGTTGGGACATGTCGCCATGCGCAATCGGCTGTTTTTTCTGTGATCTCAGCAACTCGAGTGCGAACAAACAGCTGAAGCTTACTAGGAAGCATTTTTATCCATCCCAAGACAATCATGGAGTCAGTCCAGAACGTTACATGTCTGACTCGGGCTCTCAATGAATGAAGGACTTTTTCATAAATACGAACTCTCACTAAAGCGGCAAAAAGTTCTAGCCTCGGTATTGTTGTAGGCTTGATGGGGGCAACCCGACTTTTGGCGAGTAACAACCGTACAAGCGGTTCACCCATGCTGCCGTTGCTGCTCACGTAAACACAGGCGCCGTAGGCGCTCTGTGAGGCGTCTGTAAAAATATGACGGTCTAAAACCTCAGACGCATCGCAGACAACGTGTCTAGGAATCCGTAATTCATTTAAAAATGGGAGATTTTTAGATAGCTCTGCCCAAGATCGGGCTATCTCTGATGGTAGTTGCTCATCCCAGGACTGCTTTTTTAACCACAAATGTTGCAATAACATCTTTAGTCCGACAACACAGGGTGCTAATAGACCTAATGGGTCGAAAATCTGCGCTATCGTTGAGAGCACACCACGTTTTGTGTTCTCAGTTGAAGATCTGTTGCAGATGTCGATCATCAGGGTGAATTGACACCTGGCGATACATTTTCTCGACATCTGCAGCCAGAATATATTTATGTTGCCTGAACCTGATCAGGATTGACAAAAGGTCATCTTGGACCGTAGGGCCGACCATCTGAATATTATTCAGTGAGACTCCAGTGCTAGTTAGGCTGCTTACGTTAAAGACCACCCTTAATTTTGTGGTAGTCGATCTTTCACGTAAAACACCGTGATGTGGAATAAAATATGAATTAGGGTGGAAACCTACTGGCGGAAATTCAGTCATGTGACCCAACTCGCGATACTCCATCATAAAGTCACAATATTTTTGCTGAAATAAGGGTCGGTTTTTGTTTCTGCGCTCAAATGACAACAAACATTGTTTTGCTCGCTGATATGAATCGCCTAACACCTCCGGGTCATCCTTGAGGGGTATTCTAGTGCAAAAACGACCATCGTCAAGACGGGTTGTCGTTTTGACGAAATAATCTTCACATGACTGTTCTTCCTTCGAATAATCTGATGACTTAGGGCAAACCTCATCGAGTCGCCAAAAACGCGTAAGAAGGTTTTGTACGTCATCGGAAGTGTGTGAATCAACCTTTGTAAAATTGCATTTTATTGTTTGAGACAAAGTCGATGCATGACCGCTGTTTATTGGGCCAGAGACAAGCCATCCCAGTCTCGACTCGTGAAACATCGGCTTTCCATTTCCGAGCTTGATGTGTTGCGACCCTAACAAGTCCCAAAAAACATCAGCACCTAATATTAGGTCTACATCAGCTGGTGTATAAAAATTAGGGTCAGCTAGGCATAAATCGGACGGAATGTTCAAGTTCGATATGTCTACCTGACGACAGGGCACATTGTCTGTAATTGTGGGTAAAATGAAACATTGTATGTCCAGAGTGAAGTTTTCTTTTAGTGATTTCATAGTCGCCATGCACCTTCTTCCTATCCGATACGTTGCGTTATTGACACCCTGAATTGTTTTGTCGACGCATTCGGTCGGTAAATTCAATCGACGGGACATGGACTCCGTCAAGAGACATGAAGTGCTACCACTATCTAATAAAGCGCGAGCAACATGCTCGTGATTGTTCGCGTCATATAGTTTTACTAACGCGGTTGATAGCAACACGTCCTGTCCCTTTTGACTCGAAACATCAACACTTGCCGAAAGCGCCAAATTAGATGGAGTGTCAGTATGTATGGTCGGTTGGGAATTGACCGGCGGCTTGCTAACGTCATGAATAGGAGATGAAACAGCATTCGCGACCAACTTCGGCTTAATATCCACTACGTGAATAAGCGAGTGATGTTTACGTTTGCAAATTTTACAACCAGGCCTTTTGCAATGGTTTGCGTAGTGGTTTGGACGGAAGCAGTTATAACACACCTTATAGTTTGATAACAATTGTAGCCTTTGGCTATTACTTAAGGAAAGGAACTGTGGACAATTGTTTAAGTTGTGATTACCGTCGCATTTAGGACAGGGTTTGGCAGGCGTAGAAACGTTGGAGCTGCCATTATCCTGCACAGAAACCATGGCTTTTATTTTAGGCTGTAGTTTGTGAGACGAGCTTCCCTGGTTACCGGCCGGGTTCCGTGACAATTCCAACGTTTCTATTAAATCTGCGCGATTACGTATGAATTCTAGAAAGGCAGTGATTGTGATTGGCTTATCTTTGTCTAGGCGACCCTTGAGCTCCTCCCATTCGCGATATGTCTTTAAATCAAGCTTATGAGTGACCATATAAATGAGTAGTGTATCCCAGTGCGTCGTGGGTTCGCCTAAGGATTGCAATGCTCGCAAATTCTTATTGATTTGGTCAATTAAGCGTTTTAGTGCTACAGAAGATTCTTTTGTGATGGCTTCAATATTGAAAAGTGCTGCGACATGATTTTGGATGAGAAGGCGTTTGTTATCGAATCTATCACATAGCAGGTTCCAAGCCACAGCATAGTTGGCAGTGGAAAATTCGATTGATTGGATGACCAAGGCAGCAGATCCCTCCAGGGAGGCTCTAAGGTAATGAAATTTATTTATTTCGTCGATTTCATCATTAGAGTGAATAAGACTGGAAAATGTATCGCGAAATTCGAGCCAATTCTCATAGGATCCACTAAACTTTGGCAATTGAATAGTAGGCAACTTGACGAGTTTGTGATTGCTGGCACGAGAAGAACCTTTTTCGCTACCAGAAGGGTTCTTCTTTTCCTCATACAAGGATAAGGTATGTTGTGCTTTTGAAAGCAATTTATAATAATGAGACTCGAACTCAGTTCGTTCGTCTGTTTGTGCATCAATATCCTCCACTATACATTCCAAATCTAATTGTATTTTGTCGTATTGCTCATACAAATATTCTACCTTACCAATTCGCAATTGCAACTCTGTTGCCTGAGAAGAAGTCAACGAAGAAATATCCAAGGTGTCCAGATAAGTAGAAAAGGCAGTTAAACGTCCTTTTATACTGGCTCGTTTTCTGATCAGTTCCTTTTCTTGGGCCATTTTGGGAAACGAGTGGTCTAGTCAACCTGGAATTTTATACAATCAAATATTCAAAAATATGTATGTAAATTTCTGTAAATATTTAGACACTAAAACAAATGCAAAGCTTTGGCTGTAGTTAATATTTATTATACAGGTTTTATGTGACTTAAGGTTGCTATTTATGTACCAACTGAAAATAAATGCCTATAATGTGCAAGACTAAATTAAATGCAAAGTTTAGGTAGGAAATAAGAACTAACAGCTAAATTTATGTAGCTTACTAGCTAACTATACTGTTTTAAGTATGATAGTAGCTGAAGTAATACCTGAATACTTTGAATACATGCACAATCTCATTAAAATGAATTATAGGTACGGACGAGAGAAATAATGTAAACAATACTGGCACTAACCTTAGAAATTTACGTTTGTAAAGCTTTATACTACCTGATAAAGAGTGTTGGGTGATAATTTTGAAATTAAGCTTAACACTTTTTATTTTAAAGTTCTTCGGGCACTTTTGGAATCCGTGATTGCGTAATTAACCTCCGTGGACGTCCACGTTGCGTGCGGCGAATTATTTCACGTATTTTTCTTGTACCTCGATGTTCTTCACAACTAATAGCTGATTCAGGTAATCCTTATCAATCCGGTTCGATCCAGGACCATGAATAGGACTTTATCAGGCTTAAATAATAAAGAGTAGCTTTTTAACTTATCAAACGTGTTTTAATAGTCACATAGACCAAGCGAGCGAGAGACGTCAAAAAACAAAAGGTTGTAACATTGCTATACATATTTTCGCAGGCGCTTCTTAAAACTGGTACTAAAATCTAAACAATGATTTTAGGTTAAATGGACAAAAACAACTTCAACCTAGACGAAATAAGCCTTTTCGATTTTAGATAAAATAAACCACCAATATAATGTCTTTTTATGTAATGAATTCTCCGACGAGTTGTCATAGGTGAAATCATACAAGATGAATCGTGTTTTGGAGTTGCGTATTGAACCCTGCATAATAGACTACACAATAAACTAAGCCTTAAATCAGACGCAAATGGTATCATTTGAAACGTTGTCAAAACACCAAAGCAAACAAAAAGGTTTATCGCTAAGCCCATCTTCCGCCGGACAGTGGCATTAAGCCTAAACTACACGGGATAGTGTGTCGCACTGCCACTGGACACATGACATGTGTCACCTTGCGATAACCCTACTAGGAGTAATCAGCTAACTTTTTGCTCGTACCTTTTGAGTTGATGTGGATACCCAACTAAAAGATAAGTCGGGGCTTACGAGTATTTATTACTTGTCATAGCTGATTTTATAGTATTTTTTTAATGTACCGCGTTTGCCACATTATTAACATGCTTATTTCAATTCAATTCAAATATTTTTATTTATTATAAGAACAGAATTTTTACTAAATTAACGTCAAAGTTGTTAGTTACACAATTAATAGATTATATGGAGAAGAAGCTAACAAAGAAACTCCACATTTATTATTTTCAAAACACGTTTTAACTTAATTAACAGAGTTTTCAACTTAAAATATTAGTCATGAATGTGTTGAACACTAGTCAAAATCGTCCTGTAATTAATATTAATCTACTGTTTAATGCCAAACATCTTTGTCTTCTAAATTTATGCCAAACATCTTTGTCTTCTAAATGATGTTATAGTAAGCCTTTTTGCACAGAATGTGCTTAACACATTTTTAAACCGCGTTGGAGGTAACTCTAATATATCTTGAGGAATTTTGTTGTAGATTTTATGCATGTTGCCGCGGATTTATTCTGACAGGGCGTGAGTTTGTACGCAAAGTCGACATCACATCGATCTTTACACGCGTGCACTATTTAGTTACGTTACGGGCGACTTTGCAACAAAAATGTAAAGGTTGACCTGCTGTCGACTGTACTAAGGTTAACTTTAAAAACTGCATGTCGGTGTCGCTCAAGGCGGGCCAGAATACTAGCAGCTTCATGCTCTGTGAGCAGGTTCAGGCCGAAACCCATCCTTTAAGGAAAAAAATAAATAGGTGTGAGTTAATTTTTATGAGGTGCGAAAATCTCAGATGTAAATAACTAAGTCACTAGAGTCTTGCACATTTGCCTACAGCCCCTATATTTAATTTCATTCCGCTTTTGTTGCAGAAAACCAACTATGTTTTGAAATGCAATCAAAGCCAAAAGATTGATATTATGGGTTGATATTCCTAAAGGAGCGAAAGAGATAATTAGAGAGAGATAGAAAACACTTCGTTGCACATAAAAATGGAAATTTCCCCGATATTTCTTTACCAAAGAGTACAGTTGGCGGCCTTATCACTAAAAGTGATCTCTTCCAGACAACCTTTGGGTGGACTGGACTAATACTTTGGAGAAGGAAGTAGATGTACAAACATACAAAATGATAGTTTCAGAGTTATATGAATTATAGATGCCTAAATAATATTTAATTATCAACAAATACATACAAATAATTTACGCAAATAAAAATAAAATTAATACCTATTACATATAAATACATTAATTTATTATTTAATAAATAACTGATCTGTCAGGATCGTGCCAAGTGGCAGACCCTAATCTCCGGCTACCCCTCCGGGATACAGGCTTGAGTTTATGCTGTATGTATTTTTTTTTACTAGCTGTTGCCCACGACTACGTTCGCGTGGTAATTTTGATGTGTATTTTTCCGGGATAAAAAATAGCCTATCTGCTAATCCAGACTATCTATCTCTCGACTACTAATCTATCTCTGTGCAAAATTTCATCCGGATCCGTTCAGCCGTTTTTGCGTGAAGGAGTTACAAACATCCATCCATACATACAAACTATCGCATTTATAATATTAGTAAGGATACTCCTGAAATTATTGAGATGAAGTACTACTTATTGTTTTCTTTTTTTTAACGATTTCTATGAAGAGTCTGTTTAAAAGTAGACAGAAGCCGAATAAAATGAAATAGGTACAAGTGAATCGAGACAGGGCCGCCAGGGCGCGGTTAGGACAGTTAAAAGTAAGAGACGCCACGTGAGCTACTACAATTTATATGTAAATCAGCTCGTGGGGTCGTAGGCCGGGTGCTCGACTTCGATTCACCGATGACATAGTGATTATGGCCGAGACCCTGGAAGATTTGAGTTCAATGCTTAATGACCTGAACACAGCTTCTAACAGAGTGGGTCTCAAAATGAACGTGGACAAGACTAAGATAATGTCGAACCCCATGTAGCAGCCACTCCTATCCACGTTGGCGGCTCTGACCTCGAAGTTGTTGACTAATATGTATACATGGGACACACAGTCCAGTTAAATGGGTCCAACTTTGAGAAAGAGGTCCCTCGTCGATTTCAACTCGGATGGGCAGCGTTAGGGAAACTAAAACATATTTTCGCGTCCAAAATACCTGTGTCCCAAGATAAAAGTATGTTGCCAGTGACGACTTATGGTAGTGAGACCTGGTCGCTGACTATGGGCCTCATAAGAAGGCTCAAGGTCGCCCAACGAGCAATGGAGAGAGCTATGTTAAGAGTTTCACTGCGAGATCGAATCAGGAATGAGGAGATCCGCAGAGGAACCCGAGTTACTGATATAGCTTGAAGAATTACTCAGTTAAAGTGGCAGTGGGCGGGGCACATAGCTCGAAGAACTGATGGCCGTTGGGGCGAAAAAGTTCTGATCTGGCGACGCAGTGTGGGAAAGCCCCCCATCAGATGGTCTGACGACCTGGTTACGGTGGCGGGGAGTTACTGGATGCGGGTGGCACAAGACCGGGAAGCTTGGAAAGCCATGAGGGAGGCCTATGTCCTGCAGTGGGTGTCAAATGGCCGATGATGATGATAATTACTTATATCTATTGAGTCTTAAGAGGAAAGATATTGCTAAAATATTCACACAACAAAAACTATGTACCCTACTACCCTCTCCTTGTAATTGATTTCCTTAGTCGCCTTCTACGACATCCACGGAAGGAAATGGAGTGACGCTATTCTTAATCAGGGGTTAATAATTATTGTATATCTTTTGAACTAAAACTTTCGTAAGCACTACACATTATTAATTAACACCAGATAAACTTACTTGGTTGTTTGTCGGAAGAATCCGACCAGGTTTCGCTCTGATTCGCAGAGCTAAATCATGGTTTTATAAGAAACTTGTGACACCATTTAGATTTTAGTGATGCTGCTAATAGGCATGATTCTTTGGTTTCTAGTTTACTTATATTGTTTTTTTAGTACTATCTCTCTGAGAGAAGGCCTGGGCGAAAAAACTGAAATAAAAATAACTAATAACCCGAGTAGCCAAAACATCTCCAAAAGCGCTAGGTTGGCTATCCATATATTTGCTTCAAAAATAAATAAATAAAATAAAATAAATATCCGATCAATGAACGTGACTTTTTGCCGTTTTTTTAATTTTGTGTCTAATGTTGTATAGATAAGGGTACGGAACCCTTCATGCGCGAGGTTTTCAAGATCTAGATCGTACATGTATGTAATGGACAAAGGTGAACTCTACGTTGGGAAAAATCGTCAGCCGCATCCCTGCCTACACTCTCGACGCGCGGTCGTCTCTGGAGGCAGATCTAATTGCATTTCGCTGAGGTGAGCCTGCACTTACATTTTACTGCCATCTGCTATCGCAATCTGATAATCGCTGAGCACAAATATACATACTCTATTCTATCTTTTTCTGTTCATCAACAATAATAACAATAATGAATTTTTACAGTACCTAATGAACCTTTACATCTCTGTCATACAGGCTTTAGTTAAGGACTTAGGGTTCTCACACATAAACACGATACGACGTCGCGTCGTGCTACGACGCGTTAATTTGGCTTTAATTTGGCTTAAATTAGTGTAATTAATCGCGAATATCTAGTCAACTCATAAATAATCGTGACTTATTCAACTCAGAGCTCAATATTGGTTCAAAATTTCACTCACATTAAAGCCAAAAGCGTCGTAGCACGGCGCGACGTCGCATCGTGTTTATGTGTGAGAGCCCTTAGGGCAACCATACCTGTACTTCGAACTTACTTCTCAAGCACCTTGTTTATACGATAATAATAATAATAATAACTACCGCACAATACAATAACTGGTCCTGGTCCCTAAGTTAGAAACCTTGCGCAATGAGGAATTTGAACTGTAAACAATTATTTTGCACAGTTGTTTTGAACTAATGAACCGTTGCGTCTTAACTGCTTTGGCTCTACAAATATTAATATGGAACCTTGATGAAGATGAAGCTTGCCAGTAATGAAAAGCGGCTCGAAAAAGTGTATAACGCACTTTGTGCAAAAAGCGCTGCTATAACATAAAAAATTGCATGAGTTCTAGGTTTTAGCAGCATAAGAATCTAAACTCTGAAAATACTAAGTTTTGGTCCACTTTTACCTGCACCGATTTTGAACTTGCTTGAAATAGACACTTAAGTTTAACTTGTAACGTTCATTCAGTTCCAGCTTTTGCGCTACTCTGAATGTTTTCTTTGATGGCAAAATAATATCTTATACTGTTCAATGATATCTTATAATAAATAAAAATATTTGGGTTTTAGTTATTTCACTTATGATTTTTTTTGCAATTTTCTCCCGTTAGTTTATGTGTGAACTCAAGCTAGAAAACAAATAACAAATAGACGAAAAAGTAATAATCAAATAGAGGAAAAAATCCCATCTCTTTCTAATTCAGTCAACAACCACAACTGCTTTGACAATCAACTACCAACAATCTTCCAAAAACACTCCAAACCTGTACGCTCGATGAACGCGTCACATATCATCACATATGAAATGTCACCGTGCTCTCACAATAACTCGGCACAAAGGCACCGGCGGAGACGGCCGCCGAGTTAGTGGACAATGTAATTCAATTTGCCAAATTAGATTTTGCGTCAGTTACCTGCCCGCCCTCGTCTCACGTGATATTGTAAAAGATCTTCCGCTCGTTCGCTTTGGAGCCAATGTTTGGCCCAAATCGTTTTGGAAGAAGTGTAAACTGGTTCGATAAAAAAAAAAGTGAATTTCCAGCTAGAATGAGGATTTTAGTTGTTTGTTTGTATGTTTAGTCACTGTTTGGTCACAGGCTGTCAAAGAACTGATTGAGTACGTGCAAGATTGACATAATTATTTGTCACTAACCAATGACTTTATTTTGTAAGTTGCGTACATATGTGAAATTTTTACATCAATACCACTTCTTATCGTAGAAAAAAAAACATCGTAAGAAAACCATACCATGCTACATGTATTGGACAAACTGTGATTGAAAAGAACTATGAAACTAGATTCTTTGTCTGTTTCTTCTTCACATAATCTACTTCGCTGAAGCTGACAATACGAAAGTTATTCTGACCTTCATTAAGTCGCAAAATATTGTGCCACGATGAAAATACCTACCTATTTGAGTTTGGGAAGCCGTGATAGCCTAGTAGGTAGAACATTTGACTCGGAAGCAAGAGACCCAGGTTCGATTCCCAGTGCGGGCATGTACCTATGACTTTATTTTCTAAGTTATAATACCACTCGCTAACGGTGAAGGAAAACATCGTGAGGAAACCTGAGCGTCTGGGTTATTCACATACCTCAGCGCTTGAAATCGCCAATCCGCGGTGGGCACGCTTGTTGATTAAGCCCATACTCTCTCCCTGAGAGACGGCCTGTGACCTACAGTGGGACGTATATACGCTGCTTATGTATGAGTTTGGGTCTATGAGGCTAAGTAAGAATCTTTCAGGTCTAACTAGGTATCGTTCCAGGTATTCGTACACAACATGCTACATTCACCGCAATTCAATTCAAATAATCTTATTATTCCTTATAAAAACAAAATGTTTACTTAATGAAGGTCAAAGTTGTTACCTTCAAAATTAATAGGTTATGTGGAGAACATTTATTCTTATCAAAACACGTTTTAACTTAATTATCAGAGTTTTCAACTTAAGATATCCTAACAAGAAAAGTTTCATGTAGTTTCCCTTCCCACAACTGTTGGCGACGCTTTGGCCAACTATGCCGATATCTCGCCCAACGCTGGTGCCACGGGGTGGTATGGTGGCGCAAAATTAGATTGCCATAAGTGGGGTCAAGCGAGACGACGCGAAATGGACAGCGGTGAAAGGCAGAAAATATGAAATTATTTCTTCTTATGATATCGTACCGTAACGTTACAAAAATACGCGGAGCGCGGACTGTTTACACTGGCAGGCCCCGGCCGGGGTGCGATGGTGTTTTTATTTAGTAAATTCGTAAATAAAAATAAGCACCTTTTGCTTTTACGTTAATTAAATTTATGACTATTTGGACTATCCGCGAACGCGACATGTTCGCGTGCGATTCGGATAAAAGGGTCCTATATGTTAATCCAGATATTTATGTCCCATTGCGTAGCGAGCTAAACATTTAAACCTCTACGTCTGTATCCGTAACCAGATCCAAATTCTATCGATAGCAGATCAACTTTTAAATTTTAGTTGCAAAGTCACATTACTCATAGTACACTAGCTTTTGTCCGCGACTTCGTCCGCATGGAATAAGTGATTTCCGGGATGAAAAGTATCCTATGTCCTTCCGCGGGACTCAAACTATCTCTATACCAAATTTCATCTCAATTGAGTTTAATTATTCAGTAACAAACATCTTCATGTTTCACATCTTCATGTGAAAGTTTACATTTATAATCCTACTAATACGTATTATAAATGTGAAAGTTTGCGAAGATGTTTGGATGTGTGTGACTCAATCACGCAATAATGGCTGAACGGATTTACATGAAACTTGGCGTACAAATAGACAAAGACCTGAATTGAGACATAGCATACTTAATATCCCGGTAATGCGTTCCTGTGGGATAATATTTATTTTAAGTTTAAAATAGATGGTGTTGTGCGAGCGAACGTTGTGTTTTAAAAATAGATGGCGTTGTGCAAGATCGTATAAACGGATTCTGTGCCGGTACGAAGTTTGCTGGGACAGCTAGTATTATATATAAGTAGGATGTATATAGTATATGTTCATTGTACATACATCACATCTGTATCCAGATTTAGGTACGCACAACACTTGAACTTTAAGTATAAGCATAATATAAAAAGTATAAAGATTTGTCTTGGTCGCATTATGAAGGATTTCATGAAGTACTCAGTTAACCACTCGTCTGCCGCGACACAGATCTGTGTCCAATTTAGTATGGGCCACCTATACGTTGCGTTCCGCGAGGGCAGTTCAGAGGTTAATAGCTCCATTTTACTTTCACTGCATGCACTAATAAAGCCTCTTCGCCAAAATAATAAGAATCAACCCAATCAAACAATTTATGACTCCAAAACCGACAGACTGCATCATAAGACCTGAAGAATTACCTGAGCCCCCGTTCACAGACTCAACAAAACATTTAACGGGCAGCGAACTACAAAGCTCCAAGCCATGGCAAGCCGAAGTAACAACCGCATTTCTAAATCAAACCACGGCCCGTTACCCCGGAGAGTGACTTGCGGAAAATTGGAAAGCGAAACAAGGTGAAAAATATTATTAAGTGGAGCCCTCCCCTGGAACCTCCCGGGAATGAACAATTTTTACACCGCTTTCTATTGTTTGTTGCCTCTTGAGCTGTGGATTAATTTGTTGTTTCGGCGGTGCTTAGGGGGCTTTGAGGTGTCTGAATATTGCTGAAACAGGTGTTTTTAATACCGTTAACTTGATGTTTTATGGACCGATAACTTGACTTTCTGGAGTTTGCATAATGCTGAATTTGGTAATAAATATGATAAATACTAGGGCCCTTATTATGAAAAATTCGAAATTATCGGAAGGGTCGTCAACGCCGCGCTTAAGCCCGACAATTGGGTATTTGACAAAATATCAAATGAGTTACTTTTAAAATGGAATTTTGTATGAAAATACTGGCATATGACGTCACATTTCAGTGCACTCTTTTTATGTTTAATCTATTTAAAAATTGTAATAACTAGTATTTGACTAAAAGAGATACATTTTCCGAGATATTTTGTAATTTTGGTTTTAATCGAGCATATGAAATAATTTATTGTTGATCGTGTCAAATACCGTATTCACTAGAATCTAGCGACCAATACGGTTCTTTTTGTTCTTTTATTTTGAATAATTTCCACAGTTGAATAGTTTAGTTGAATAGTAAAATCAATTCAAAAATAAAATCGTATTTGATGCTAGATTCGAGTAAATTGTCGGATTCAAACGCGACGTTGACGACCCTTACGAACATATCGCTGCTTCATAATTAGGGCCTAGGTCAATTTCTACGTGCACGGCGTAGACTGCAGGTATTTAAAGGCGAATGTGTATTTCATCCTACCTTATCCACACTTTACGTCGGCACAAGGGATCCCTGACGAGACAAGCCCTCAAGTACAACTTGGGCAATCGAAAGAGAAGCCAAGGATCACTTGAAAGAAAATCATAGAGGTCAAGTCGATCCACACTCGCTGGCCTGAACTGGAAGCTGCCACGAACCACCATCAGGGGCCTGTTTCATGGAACTACAATTCATGGTTTACTACGACAATTCGATGTTCGTTTCAAAGGCGATTAACCCACATTTTAACAAGTAGGAAGACTTCGTAATGCTATGGACATCGATTTGTCATAATATACTACGAATTGTAGTTTTATAAAACTTGGTCCTAAGTGAAAATCTATGGTTAATGTCTCGTCTATGATATGTAAATGTGTTACTTTCACTACTAGTCCATATTATCTTGTTATTTATTTATATTTCTTTATTTCATATTTTTCCAAGGTTGCCTCTGAAATGGACAATTCCTGTAATACGTCACCTAGAGTTTGTGTTTTACAACAACAAACAAAACAGTAACGTGTCTGACTGCCAGACAGATAATGGCCACACTAAACTAGTGGGGCCTAGGGATTTCAAAGAGAAAAGGAGGCGTTATATTTTTTATTCCACTCCTAAAAAAGTGAACAGGTCGGTAAAATAAGTGTGTTGACATCATCATTTACGTGTACAAAGTAGCGGGTACAAGTGGGTGGATCTGTCGGACATATTTTCATGTAAATGACTATGCATATTTAAAGTTAACAGAGAACAAATGCTGAATTAAAAACAAGAAAAAGAAGGAAAGAAAAACCATGTCTCCTCTCTCTTTCACATACAGATAAGACCTAAGGCACTATACAGTTAAGCTGCGTGATTGACTACAGATGTTAACGAAAGCATCTACCTTTTCACCCCCAACGTTTAGGTGGGGACTACCTTTCTTGCAGTCCGTTTACCGTACAAATCGCCGAGGCAATGTCGCAAATGACCGGCTTTTAGGACAAAGGTGGGGGATCAGCCGAATGGCGCCGATACGTAGGCATTAGCCGTAACATCCGAGGACACCGTGACAGGACGCAGGAGGAAAGCCTGTTCGGAAAATAAGACGCAGGAAATGATAGGTGCGACCCACGTATTTACCAACTTACAAATAAATTGTATTGAGCATCGGTTTCTTACCTACACATGTATTTCAAAGCTCAATTCAAGCGATAATCGCGCTCTGAGAACAAGGTCGAAAAATTCTCGTAGTAAGGGTAAGACATACATAACGTTACATAAACTCACGCCTGTATCCCGGAGTGGTAGGCAGATACCAGGGTACGCCACTTGCCACTATCCTGACAAACCCCTTTGCTTCAACGATAAGACCCTTGTTAAAGTTTATTGTTTTTTTTTTCAGTATACGTTTTGGCCAACCGAAATTTGTTAACAGAAAACAACTGTTAATCAAATTGTGATTGTATTGCGTGGAAGTTATTATTATTATAAATCTTCGAAAAGCAAAATATTTTTATTGCGCCTAATTTATAACGCCAGACTATAATAATCCAATAACGAACGGCCGTTCTTAGGGACAATTAAATACAAGTAAATATTTTATTGCACACGGTGAGTTAACCTCCTCACTCTCACTCAGCATATGCTGAAGAGGCAGACCACTCCAGTGCTGGGCCTAGATTCTTTTAATGCATTGTAGTAACATGACAACTGCATGAACATGGCGGTTTTCATTTCATGGCTGCTTTAAGTCTACGCGGGCACACGTATCAAACCTTATAGGCGTCAATGGTACGAAAAAACACGTCACGTGACCCGACAGTGTACCTGTCATTATATTACAATGCACTAACAGAATCGAGGCCCTGGTCTTCCGTCAGTACCCAGTCTACATGTCCGATTGTGATATGTGTAGACTTATTTGAGTTATTAGAGTTACCTATTTTCTTACTAAAAATACAAAATAATGTATTCTGCAATTTCGAGTTCGCGACAACGGGTAAGTTTGTCAACTTTTACATTCATGACTGGTGATCTCATTTCCGCATATTTTGTCAGCCAACTACCGAACCGATCGCGTGGCCCGATTTCGCCGATTTTTTATGCAAATGAGGCTTTTGTTCAATTCGGTATCCAAATAATCGTAGGTTTTTTTCCAAGGAAATAAGAGATATGTAGAGTCAGCAGAAACTTTCACATTCATGACAGGACAGGAGATCCCATTTATGCAAAAAAGTCCGCATATTTTGATTGCCAGCTAGGGACCGTACACCGTGCGTAGTCCGATTTGGAAGCAAATAAGGCTTTTGTTCAATTCGGTACACAAACAATCGCAGGTTTTTCCAGGAAAATCGTAGGATTTTTTCCAAGGAAATAAGAATCAAGAGGTGTGTAGTCAGAAACATAGCTTCCATCGCCTCGATCAACGTCGCGTCTGATAGATCGGTTTAATTACACACATAATCACACCCCTTGGGATGACGACAGATCACGCCGTCTTGAATGATAATTGCACTGCGGATTTTGGCAGTAGATTCGTCTCCGAGAGGCGATTAGAAAAGCTAACGAACCGTTAACAGCTTGAGTTGTTTCTGGTTTCAATGGAATAACTAATTATTATGATTAGCTGATTGTTGAAATAAAGTATAATTTTTTTTGCGGAAAGCGAATGAATTTTAATATACGTTATTTATCTATAAGAATAATCATCATCATCATCATTCAGCCACAAGAGGTCCACTGCTGGCTATAAGAATAATATAGGTATAATATAAGTAAATAATAATTATATAGAGATAGAGCGCATCGCCAACAACAACAAACTGCTACGCAGTTTGGCGAAATTGTGTATTATATTAGGGTCTTATTTTTTTTAATAAATAAATATAAAAAAAAAGAATAAAAATATAGAGAGTCAAAAACCGGCCAAGTACGATCGGACTCGCGCACGAATGGTTCCGTGCTGTTATCTATACAACATTGGAATATTTCAAGCGTCTATCTGTTACCGTTATTAATATCGAGCAAAAAAATCGTGTTTGTTGTGTGGGAGCCCCCTTAAATATTTATTTTGTTCTATTTTTAATTATTGTTATTATAAAAAAAATCCAACATTTTATTCATTACTTTATCGGCGTGATAAATACCAAATCACTGCTTTCTAGTACCACCGGTCTTTGCGCTAAGCCGCGGACGTACAGACAGACAGACGGACGGCCATGGCGAAACTATAAGGGTTCCTCGTCGGACTAGGGAACCCTAAAAGGTGTATGTACAAGTTTATTTTATTGTTAAAAGATGTACAAAACAGCATTATAGACACAGCATGACATGACGAGTAATAGGCAACCAACTTATAAAGGGAAAACTTGGTACAAACTCCATTGAAAATTGCTTCGATGAAGTTGTCAGTTCTGTAAAGCAGGTAAAAAAACCCTCCTTCTACGGAACCCTACACTGCGCGTGGCCAGAAATAAATTAAGAGTGATTACTCAACATTGCGCTAGTGACCATCTGAAGACCACACATGCAGAGCATGCTGATTTGATCGCCTTTACCATGGTATCGCCTGCAACACCTCACTTTTTTCCCTAAGAGCGCTTATACGGCAGCCGTCGAAGCGCCGACGGCACAGTCGCCGACATGTCAGCGCCGAATAACCGGCTGCCGTTGGCAGACGTCGACGCCTGCCGTCGACAAGTGCCCGCGGCTGCTGATGGCACACGTGCCGCCCGTGTATAAGCGCCCTTACTGTTTACCCATGAGGTTATAAAAAAACCTAGCATAAGTAGGTTACCCTTGACCGCTGATTTAAACTGTCAGCGCAGACAAAAGAAAAGCCCCCCTTAAATAAATTAATTTTAGCTAATCAGAATATACAGGGTGGCTTTTCTGGAAAGTTATTAGAACTAGAGGTGTTCTTAGAACAATATAGAGTGGACATACTTTGCGTCACAGAGCACTGGCTACCAGAAACACAAATGAATTTATGTGTGAATAACTATCAAATAGCCAGTTGCTTCAATAGAAAGTCTGCAAGGCACGGGGGATCCTTGATACTAGCAAAAAATTGTTTGAAATTTAAAGGACGGAAAGACATTTGCAGACTTTCTGTTGAAAAAGTAATTGAAATATCATGTGTTGAACGGTCTAGACACATTGTAGTAGCCATATACAGGCCCCCTACCAGCGATTACAGTTCATTTGAATCAATATTAGAGGATGTTTTGAAGGTAGCCTCTAGCAGTAATAAGAAAGTCATAGTCTGTGGTGACTTCAATATCGACTTATTGGTAGACTCGGCTTTAAATACCAAATTGACAATAATTTTCAAGTCGTTTAATTTAGTAAATATTTTCTTGGAGCCTTCTAGAATAACCGAAACTACTGCCACCTGCATAGATAATGTTTACTGCGATTGCAACTTTTCAGATAATTCTACAGTAAATTGTTTGAAGTCAGACCACAGTGGTCAAATTGTTCATTTTGAAATAGATAGAAAAAACGCAGAACAGGTTATCCTCTGCCGGCCCGTAACAAGTAAAAAATTAGAGTCATTTAAAGTAGACCTTGAAAGTAGCATAAAAACTCAAGAAAATTACCAAAATGCTAATGCTCATTATGTAGACTTTTTCAAAGTCGTGTCGGGTAGTTTTGAAAAAGTTTTTAAATTGCGGCAGCTAACAAATAATGAGAATAAAGTAGGATTTAGTGAATGGGCAACCTCGGGTATCCGGAAAAGTAGAGACACACTTTATGAACTGTATGACAAAAGACTTATACATATGACACCAAATTCATACAGCACGTCAAAAAATATTCCAAGTTATTTAAGGCCGTCTGCCATAAGGCTAAATGCGATCAAATAAAGAATAAAATCTTACAGTCACCGAATAAAATTAAAACAATTTGGACAATAATAAATAGAGAAACGGGTAAAACAAAATTAGGAGACCGAGATATTTCGCTTAAGATTGATGACAAAATAATAACGACAAATGAAGATATCGCTGCAGCATTTGAACAGTTCTTCACTAATGTTCCAATCGTGACTACAGCTCCGTTAGATTCGTCACCTGATCGTGCAACAACATTACTAAAAGACCATGTCTCCTCGTGCGAACACGATTTCTCATTTAATTACATTGAGCTCCATAACGTTCTTAAAAAAATTCAATTATTGAATCTTAAAAAGACCGAGGACTTGTAGGGTATGTCGGAAAAAATTGTTAGTTCAGTGATCCATGTCCTAGCTTTACCGTTAGCAAAAATTTTCAATAAAATATTTATATTTATAGAGTATTTCCGGACCTCATGAAATATAGTAGACTAGTACCCTTATTTAAAAGCGGTGATAAACACGATCCAACCAATTTTAGGCCCGTCTCAGTACTACCAGTATTAAGTAAAATATTTGAGAAGATCATCTTAGATCAATTATTTACGCATTTCAATAATTACCAACTCTTTCATAGCCAGCAATTTAGTTTTACTAAAGGGCGGAATACAACAGACGCCAGAGTTATGTTACTTAAACATATTTTCAGCGCGTGGGAGGATCGCAAGGATGCAGTAGGCATATTTTGTGATTTATCAAAAGCATTTGATTGTGTAGACCACGAAACGCTACTCCTAAAGTTAAAACACTACGGAATAAAGGATGCAGGTTTAGATCTTTTAAGATCGTATTTAGAAGGAAGGGTCCAAAAAGCAGACGTAAATCGTATTAAATCCTCGGGTTCACTTGTAAAAATAGGAGTCCCGCAGCGATCTATCTTAGGGCCGCTCCTTTTCCTAGTCTATATAAATGATTTACCGTTTATGGTACAAAAAATGTCGATAGTGTTATTTGCTGATGACACGTCACTTATTTTTAAAATAAGGAGACAAGAAAATAATCTTGACGATGCAAATAATGCTCTCTCGCAAGTACTAGATTGGTTCACAGCAAATAATCTGCTGCTAAATTCTAAAAAGACAAAATGTATAAAGTTTTCCTTACCTAACGTACGAGTAGTTGAGAACAACATAGTAATTGGACATGAAAAAATTGAATTTGTAGATGATACTGTATTTCTGGGCATCACAATCGATGAAAAACTACAATGGGGTCCACATATTATAAAATTAGCTCACAGACTTAGCTCTGCAGCATATGCAGTGAAAAGAATTAGGGAACTCACTGACGTTGCAACTGCTAGGCTTGTTTATTTTAGTTACTTCCATAGTATTATGTCCTACGGTATACTACTATGGGGCCGGGCAGCAGACATTGAGACTGTCTTCATCTTGCAGAAGAGAGCCATCGGATTTATTTACAAGTTCCAACATCTTAACAGTTGCATGTCAATACATTTATGAAAATATTATGTACGTTAGAAAAAATATCAAAGACTTCGAAAATGTTGGTGGCCACCATAATGTTACTACTAGAAATAAACATAAATTGTCATTTCCACTATTTAGACTTGCAAAAGTTAACATATCCTTTATGGGGCACTGTATAAGGTTCTACAATAAAATTCCTCAAGATATATTAGAGTTACCTCCAACGCGATTTTAAAAATGTGTTAAGCACATTCTGTGCAAAAAGGCTTACTATAACATCAAGGATTATTTAGAAGACAAAGATGTTTGGCATTAAACAGTAGATTAATATTATTTAAAGGACGATTGTGACTAGTGTTCAACACATTCATGACTAATATTTTAAGTTGAAAACTCTGTTAATTAAGTTAAAACGTGTTTTGAAAAGAATAAATGTGGAGTTTCTTTGTTAGCTTCTTCTCCACATAATCCATTAATTGTGAAACTAACAACTTTGACGTTCATTAAGTAAACATTCTGTTTTTACAATGAATAAAAATATTTGAATTGAATTGAATTTTAGGTTACATCAATAGTTGATAAATGATAATAAACGTTTTTAACGTACAAATTAGGCAAATGTGGGTGGAAGGGCCGGTAAGGGACGACCCAGACGGGCATTCTTCGACCAAACAGGGGATGTATTAGCAAAGGGCAAGATAAAAAGTACCCGAAACCGGCGTGCGTGCATGCAACGACTAATTAATGTTGAGGAAGCGAAAGTGATCTGTCAGGATTGTAGCAAGTGGCAGTCCCTGGTCACTGCCTACCCCTCTGGGATTCAGGCGTGAGTTTATATTATGTTATGTTAAATTAGGCGACTGCCTAATCAACTGTTAATTTCTAATGTTAATTTTTTTTCTCAGGCCGGTTAAAATGTATTAGAGTTTAATTTATTGTCAACAACATGTACAATAGTTTCATCTAGACCTATTGCGAAAGAAATACGCGTAAATAAATTTAAACAACCCCCGAACCAAAAACAAAACCACGTTTCTCCCCCTATAATTGATTCGTGTATTTACTCCAAGGTATTGAATGGAGCTCTTTTTCCACCGACACATTTGGCTACTCACTCACCAAGCAAACAGTACAAGGCTAAGGGTCACCGTTGAGAAGGTGGCTGGTAACAAGAGCCGGTCACCGGATAGCGGCTTTTACCGAGTGCAAACAACTCAGGTGTTTGACTTCCGACGCGATGTTTGTGAGTTTGTGTGACGCGATACTGCGAGGGAAATGAGGGAAATGGGGATCGTAGGACCATTGTGTTGAGATATAATATACTGTCGTAGTGTAAGTTTTGATTGTCTCTATTCAATCCGTAATCTATGGCTTCACATATACCTCCTCCAAGGAATGTGACTTGTAGTTTTCGCTATCGGGCAACTAAATGTTGGAACAATCTCCCTCCGCCGCTTCAAAAACCTATTCCAAAGGCAATCTTAAAGCTTCATTACAGAAGATTACTGTTGGACAAACAGTCCTCAGGCAACTACAGCCTCGCTATATTTTATATGTTTTTTTTAAGAACCCGTTTTCTGCCCGCTCGTATATGCACATACACACATACGCATACATGCACACACACACAATGCTGTATTCAAGTTTTTGATATTATCTGGTTGGCATTTGGGCCATTATTTTAGAGTAATTTTACATCTTTTTGTAAAATCTATGTTTCTATTTAAATCGAATTATTGTATCTTTAAGTGCAAATTTAATTTTTATTTTTTTATCTCTGCTATAAAAAATACCTAATTTTAAAAACTATAAAATCCACCGTTTTCCGTGATAAGATCTCGCCTCTCTTTGATATCAACTAAGTATAGAATATAATAGGGGTTAAAGTATGAAATTGCCGTTTTATTGCAATAGGTTCTTTGAATTGACATAGAATCTTCATGGTTTGAAGTTTTCGAATGAAACTTTTTTGAAATGTTCTTTTTTTAAAAAATGTGAAACATTTGAATATCGACTTTCAATTGTTTTTTTTATTCAATTTAGACAAGAAAGATGGATACTGCGAAAATTCGAGTGATTTTTGAATACGAGTTCCGACGCGGAACTAACGCGGCAGAAACAGCCCGCAATATCAATGCTGCGTTTGGAGAGGGTTATGCCATAATCGCCACGTTTGGCAGGGGAGTTGGCGATCGCAGTACCTATGTGGTTGGAATCTCAGGAAGATGCTGCTGCCCCTTGATACATAATTATGTACATTAGCAAATGGTGTAGTTTTTCGTCGACCAGCACCAATTTTGCGGGTATGTTTAACAAACAAAACAAGCGGTGGTAGCCTAGTGGGTAGAACATTGGACTCTGAAGCGGGAGACCTAGGTTCGATTCCCGGTGCGGGCATATAACTATGACTTTTCTTTCTAAGTTATGTACATTTGTGAAGTTATAGTAGCAATACCACTCGCTAACGGTGAAGGAAAACATCGTGAGGAAACCTGGTTTTCTGAGCTATTCACATACCTCAGCGCTTGAAATCGCCAATCCGCGGTGGGCACGCGTGGTGATTAAGCCTTTCTCTCTGAGAGAAGGCCTGTGCCCTACAGTGGGACGTATATAGGCTGCTTATGATTTAACAAACTACGTTTGTTCAAAATTTTGACGCTACAATGCGCTCGCTTTTGCAGCTAAACTATCACCTTCGGCTCAAAGGAAAGCACTTCTCATGAAAATACAAGCAAAGCCACTCGAGCGGTAACTGCGAGTAATTTAGCGGCGATTTCTTTCAATCGCACACCCATTCGGTGACCGTTCAGCTGCGGCATAGAGGGACAAGGAAGGTAAGCTCCAACGCAGGATACGCTGTTTTAGTAAATTCATGTGCAAGTGAAGTAGGTAACCATTTTTATTCCGAAAACCACACAAAATGCGCCGTAATTATCGTTTGATTTTCGGAAAATCGAATGTTTTAGAAAGGTAAGTCTCACTTTCTTGCTACTCATCAATACAAACAAGTTTTATGTGCTTGTAAAAGTTCTAAAAAAATTGTGAAAGTAATCTCTGTATTTGTAAAAAGATAAAACAAAATATATATTAAGTATTTAACGTGCGCTCACTCAGTTCTCACAAACTACCAACGAAATCAGTGAATGTATTATTTTAACATGTAATAATTATATACTACATTTTAGTATAACCTATGCTTACTTACCTTTATAATTTGTGGATCACCTAGTAACCTATTTAAGGTTTTACAAATCATTTCTTATGCTCACTCAATCCGCACACTTTCGAAAACCCGATTTCTGATACAGAAACTGAAGATTTAAACTATATATGTGTATACATAAGCAGCCTTATACGTCCCACTGTAGAGCACAGCCCTTCTCTCAGAAAGAGAGTATGGGCTTAATCACCACACGTGCCCAACGCGGATTGGCGATTTCAAGCGCTGAGGTATGTGAATAGCTCAGGAACTCAAGTTTCCTCACGATGTTTTCCTTCACCGTTAGCCAGTGGTATTGCTACTATTAACTTCACAAATGTACATAACTTAGAAAACAAAGTCATAGGTACCGCCCGCACTGGGAATCGAACCTGGGTCTCTTGCTTCCGAGTCCAATGTTCTACCCACTAGGCTACTACCACTATAATGTGTAATTATAGTTAAGTAAAATGAATAATGTTAATTTATGGGACTTTGTAAAACAGAAAACGAACCACTAATGTGGCAATTTTTTTGATAGTAAATTTTTTTGAGTGCTCACTCAGTCCACATATTATAATTAAGTGAAAAATGTTAATATCCTAAGATTTGTAGTATCACAGAAACTATAAATTAGTTCAACTTTTAGTAAATATTTTACTACATATCCACCATCTAATATTTTATATTCGTTGTCTGTTTTTAAAGATATTCAATTGTAATTTTTCTAATGTAAATATCACATGTGAGTATAATGTGGTGCCCAAAATATATGTAGGTACTGGTCATGGAACTGGGCACCGACTACAAATTATACTTATACAATATCTACATTTATACATAATTTTAATTTAACGGTATTCTTTTAAATTACCTATTTCTAACTTTTTAGTTGTGTAGTGTTTTGAAGTCTGTTTAATTTTTTATTTAATTTTTTTATATTTCAATTGTTAGTAGTGGAGCGGGAGAAAAAGAATCAACTACCTTATAACCATAATTTACCCTTCTTAATTGTTTGCTTTAAATTTGAAGTTCTCAGTTTCCATCTCCAGAAGATCACCAAATTAGCCTGAAACTACTTTTACGCTATATTGTGAAACAAATGCATATTAGGTGCTAAAGTTAAGTGGGGCCTACCCATTAGGCCTTATTTACTGCTGTCCATTGAAGAGTTCCGTTCTCCATCTCTGAAAGTCTTCAGCAGATCTTTAGCCAATTAAAACGGGACCAATGGGACGTTATCTATTTGAACAAAAAAATATTTGCCTTTAAATTTGACAGACTTATATGAAGGAACATAGCCAAATATATATATACGCGTCGAATTGAGAACGTCCTTCTTTTTTGAAGTCGCTCAAAAAGAGGCTCCAGTCGGTGGACCATCTATAACATTCTATAACAGAGATTTCTTTAAGTGAAGGTGCGTCCAGCAGGGCACGTACCGCCCGCGCTTATTGCAATCATATCGGCGTCTAGTGCGGTCGGGGGATTAGCTTTATGAAGGTAAAGGCGGTCTTTTAATACAAAACCGGCCAAGTGCGGGTCGGGCCACGCGCAGTGTAGGGTTTTTTATCTGCTTTACTGAACTGACAATTTCATCAGTCATTTTCAATAGATTATGTACTAAGTTTTCCTTTTATAAGTTGGTCGCCTATTTCTCCTTAACTTGTAAAGCCAGTTTAGAGGTGATTGTTTTCCCTAATTTACCTACCGTAATTTTTTATTTCATATTTTATTCTACCATTTTGTCGACGTCATTAATATGTATGTCTATGCCTTACAGCCGTTGCAGCTTTGTAGTACTAATCGTCTTTGTACTAGGCCGCGTACAGACAGCCAGGCAGAAAGATAGACAGACAGACAAACAGACAGACAGACAGACAAACGGACGAACGGACTTGGTGAAACTATAAGGGTTCCTTGTCAACTACGGAACCCTAAAAACTGCCAGGTCGGCGTAATCTTATTGGCTGCACTAGCATAGAGGTGAATCATTTTTCTTGGAAGGCGAAGCTGAAATAGTTTGAATTTTCTAAGAATTTCGTTATTGTGGATTTATAATGTGTTTGTAACACTTTTGTAGGCACTAGAGATATTTAAGCGGGGGGTAGATAATATTGCGCATGTGAATTAAAGAAAAAAATTATTTAGATGTGAGTTTATTTCAAAAACAATTTTCAATATTTTGGGTCAAAATCAAAATCAATAATTTATTTCAAGTTTCTGTTTGCTGAATGTCAATGTACTATGTTACCTACTATGTTAGCCGCTGCCTTCGGGCCGTATTTGTAGTGGAGAAAAAGGCAGCGGGAAAAAAAACTCCACTCTCACCATCCTTTAACGTCGTCTAACTCTGAAACTGAAAAAATATCAGCTGTGCGGATTTTTTTTATTTATATTAAATTGTTCATCGGAGAGGTCTCTCAGAATCGTGTCAAGTGGCAAACCCTGGTCTCTTCCTACCCCTCCGTGATACAGGTGTGAGTTTATTTTAGGTTTGACCATCGGACTTTTCGTTGCGGCGTTTCAGCTCTCAACTGGGAAAAGAATGAAAGTTCAATAAACGTGAGCGTAAAAATGTTGTTAAATTATTCAAGATCAGTTTTTTTTAGTGAGTCGAAAGCTGATATTCATGAGACTAAAAAAGGACCGGATGAGTTGGCATTAAAGAGAAGAGGCCTATGCCCATCAGTTGGCTCTGTTTATGGGCTGATTAGATAGATAGAAAGATATATTTGTATTTGATATCATTACGATTACTACCTTTGTATAACTGTCTTTCCTGTGGGCTAGGCCGACTAAGCTGTCAGGATGGCCTAGGAGCTGGGCAAGCCTACACCGTCTAAAAAAACAATGTCCTAGGCACTGCAGCATCCCAGCGGTCCATGACCCACCTAGTGTGAGTGAAGGTGCCACTGGATGCTGCATAAATCATCTTTTTATGTAAATGCAAAGGCCTAAGTTTTTTTAATTAGTGGCGCGAAATATCCAATTCTCTGATGTCACTTGGAATTAAAATCCAAAACTCTCAATTTCTTGGTCCAGGTGTTGGACATTAATTTCCGGAGTTACTCCACCGTACTCTTTATTAATTAAATTACACGTTTTCTGAGACGTTTGTTTACAAATTAAAACAATTAAGAGCACTCAAAAACAAATTCCGCTTTTCATAGCACCCGCCTGACGGCGGCAAGCCTGGCAGCGACACTACCTTACAAACTTACCCATTCCTTCCGCCAAACGAAATTGAACTTTAATGCCTGATATATAAAGGATCTGCAAAGTAAAGTAGGGTGGCTGTAGCAGTCGTGAGCCCCTGTCCATTGCTGGAAGTATCTGCAGGTTTGTGACGCTTAATCTTGCGTGCGACACGGCCGCGTATCACTTGCCGCCGTCCGACTGTAGGGATGGGATATGTGTCGATGGATTTTTCCGGCGATAAAGTGACTCATGCATTAATTTGCTGGCTGCTGGAATCAACCCGCAGAAAAATACTAGCAGCCTGAGAGTAGAACCTACCTAACTAATCTATCTAGCTTCACTACAATAATTAGCTGTACTGGCCACTTTATACTACCCGTTATAACAGTAACTTCTATATTTCAGAAATAACGAGAATTTAGTCTTGGATATGACATACCTGATATCTATACGGTCAATTGATTTTAAAGAACATAAAAGTTTTACAAGATGTAGATTGATGTTTATTTCCAACAAAAAAGAGATTTATATGCATGGAGTTACAGAAGAAAATGTCAAGTCAAGTAGAGGCATAGACGGGTGTTGGCTATGTTTTTATGTTTGCTAAAATACGCCTGATAATGATAGTTTTCTCCCGTTCAAAACTTAATTTGCCGCATCTTGTCATTACTGGACGATTACGCCTTTCGCTTGTCATTAAAGACTTCAGGCATAGTTATGAAACAGCATATGACAAAGATATAGGTACGACATAAGTAGTTACTTCCTAATTATCTTCCTATTTTATCGACGACTTAAGTTGTTACAGTCCCATCCCTATCCATAACGTCTGCAGAAATTCAATTAACATTACCTCCAGTCGCCTGCACCTCTATTTCCGTTTGGAGTCACTTAACTCCCGCTCCCGGGCCAGGTGGAGGGGGGGATGATGTAGGACGACGGTAATGAGGTTCGTTTCAGTTTTCCGCCACTAATGGTGCACGTGGATTAGTTGCCCTTGTACCTTCACTACTTTTTGGCTCGCTCTGGGGTGAACCCGGGTAGATAGATAGATAGATAGAATATTCTTTATTGTATGTACACCAGGAATTACATATGAGTATTTAACAATAATATAGTACAGTACAATTGGCGGCCTTATTACTAAAGTTTATTTTTCTTGTTTAAGATCCTTTGATGGGATAATTGACTTAGAAATAACCTCTTGTTTATATAATATATTGTGTTTAAACAATCTAACCTTTAAACCATCAGATTAATTAAGGACCAGAACAAGTGATTGTTCTGTGTGAAAGTTATGTAAATTAAATTTATTATGATGCAAAAATTTACTTAAACATAGTTGTTGTTGGAACAAGCCTAGCCACTTTCACTACGTGTGGAATAAAGTGGTAAATAAACTCCATTATAATTGGCTGTTTTTTATTAGAAGATACTTACGAGATACTTTAAAATAAGTAATAACAAGCCTTTTGGGACAGCTGTTCTATCCAAGTCACAAATTGTTGTTTGCATTAACTATTACAAGGTATTCCAGTACTAAAGCCATCCTACCACCAAAATGAACACCCAAAACCAAACACCGAAACAAGAAGTAATCAATCATACAAAAGGGAAGTCTAAGTTTATCATCGAATTTCCTCTGAAAAAAGGAGCTGGCTCCCTCTCCATCAGATAAACTCAGGTACGAGATAGGTGGACGCGAAAGACAAACTCTGATGGGATTTGTGATTTAGAAACACTAAGAATGATTGTGCTAGTCCAAAGTGAATATGAAACTCCACTAGCATCAAACTTCCTAGAAACAGTGATATCTAGGCATAAGAGTGCCTCGAGACTTGGCTCAATGAAGAACTTACCAAAAAGAAAATCTTGGTCTAAACGGGAACAATTGCGCTGCAGTCACTCGTATTATGGAGGATAAATAAAAAACAAACGTCGATATCCGCCTTCAGATTAACAGATTCGTGTTCATTCCGCTGCCAAAATATGGTTATTATTTTAATTGAGCTGTACCTACCTTCTATTAGTATTTTTATTGCTAACAACAAATTTAATTTACTATAAATTATTAATGTAATATGAATAAAAGAAAAATTGGGCCTTAGTAGTCAATAAAGGAATTGAATTATTATATTAATAAATTTGCACCATTGATGCCATGTACAGCTACTAAAAATGCCACATCGAAATTATGAAACATTTTTGATGCTAACTCACCCCTAACGTAATGCGTCGGATATATACGTCGATGTAACTGCTGCTTAGAATGTTTTAGATAAATTGTATGTGGTTTACTCAGTGCACCTTTCATACCTTTCACATTATTTGTGTTCTGGTTTACACTCAGTCCGTTTCGGGCCCACCTCGCGTTGCAAGATTAAACGTGATATTGAGAAGAGTAACAAACACTTCCTACTTTAAATAATGCATCAAAAACGTTACCTAACGTACAACGAATAAAAATTTAAATGAAGTTTTAGAAAACTTCAAAACCATAGTATATTGCAGTTTTCTGCTGTGCACTATCAAAAACTTTACATTATGTATAATAACACCAACAATTCTCAACTATATTATGATAACAGTGAGTGAATTTATAATAAACTGCCAATAGATATAAGAGAATTGGATAACGATAATATGTTTAAAAGACAAGTGAAATTAACTCTCACAAAGAAATGTTGCTACAATTTTATGATTATTTTAATCAGCCATTTTGATTAATTGCCAATCAATTCATAAATTTTGTTATCTTTTTTTATTTAATCAGTTTACATGCAGGATTGTTATATTTAATTGTCGCCAAATTGCAACAGCAATTTGTAGGCGGCTCGCTCTTTTAATTATTTTTTTTGCACATGCGTCTTATTTTAATATGTCAATACAATTCTAACTTATAAAAATCATAATCCTGTAAATAACACTGTAAATATTAAATTATTTTAAGATGTAGACATTTGTGTGCCTCTACGGCCAAACATTCTAAAACTTTATTATTTATAAGAACTTTTATGTATACGCATGTTTCATAAATATAATTCACTAAAAAACAACATTCACTTCATTTCGACCTCAATAGATCTACACAAACTCTCGCGTATCACATTGTGAAAACAGACTTCCCATAAAATTTTACACTAAACAAGCTAAACCTGCAAGAAATATCCTAAAACTTACCAACTACAGTCGTAACTCTAAAGGATTTTATAGCAACGCAAACTGAGACCCACCGTGTGAATCCAATACATTCCAATCCAAGCAAAATATTGGAAAGGAACATTCGCATCCCCCAAACGTTCCAGATAATATGAAATTCCGACGACAAATAAAATCGTTCAGGTGACTTCACATTCCTTGCAATGATATTCAAAGCGGGGTCGAACGAGTGAACAAAATAACAACAGAAAGGCAAAATAGCCAAATATTTAATTTGAGCTGTGAAGATAAGGTTAGGTCAGGTATCAAAGTTTACCTTTAATAAAACAAAAAAGTTACGTGTGCACCGATTCCGGCATGTACCAGTGACTGTTTTCTTAGCTTAGTATATTTCACAACTTGTATTATTATTATTTATTTCGTAACAGATCCCTCCTTTACAGGTTATCCACCTAATACAGCAGGTTAAATAAAAATAACATCACAGAAAAAGAGGAAAATCGATCACATTAACATAATTAGGATATTTCTTAGCTGCAATAAAAAGTTATATCACATTAAAAATACATTTCATCACATATACTTAATCTGAAATTAACAAGCAATTCACAAAATTTCATCAAATATTAAAACAAATAAAAAAAAGTGTAGTAGTAGAAATATAAATGTTGTAGTAGCAATAACCTGTAAACGAAAATACCGTGAGTTCTAAGATATCACATATCTCAGTAACTGAAATGCTTGGTGATTAAACCGATATTCTCTCTTTAAAATAAGGTAAGCTATTGTTCTTCTGTTGTGCTTATTTTTGCTCGAATCTAAACATATTTCAGTTGCGACTAGTGATGTAATGTAAATAGCTCTATAACTCATCGATACTACGTCAGACGCTAAACTGCATAACTCAATGCATGTCGTGGTTCCTGCGCGGGAAAGTGTCGATGTCGATGGAAAAATAATAGGAAGTTTTCCTGTTTGAAGTTTTTATTTAAACTTAACAAGTATTAGTGAGAGTAGAAAATTTTAACAATCTCTAGATCAATTCCCTAACCTAAAGTGTTTGTTAAAATTTTCTATTAATATACTTAAATGTTTCGTCAAAAACCTACTTAAACAGCTCACCATGTTCATAAAATAAATTCAACTAAAGTTATTGAGAAGATCCTTCTAGAATATCTTTTCGGAAATTAACACTAAAAATAATACTTTATGTTTTGATGTAGGTTTACATTGTCTAATGCACTCATGTCTTTATTTTCAATCATCATTATGCCTTGCAAGTTTTTGGGTCCTAATAAAATGGTTTCACAATTTATAAGTAGTGGTAGCATAAAATATTATAGTATTAATGGTAGCATAAAAATTCCATACAATAGTAAATTAGTTTTAATTTACAAATTATGAACCGGGTTTGAATAAAACTTTGTAAATATTATCATAACTGTAAAAAATACTGAAAGAGCAATCTGAAAATATTGGAGACAATTTTCCTTTCTACGTCAGAATCACTTAATTTTTAGTAATAAACGCAGCTTGAAACTTTTATGCCTATGTATAATAATAATAACTGAGAGTTTCAGAAAGATCCAGTTTATTCCATTTACAAGGACCAATTACGAAATGTGGAGAAAAGATAGTAGGTGTTCCCAACTTCTTTTATATATATTTGCCGTAGCAAATATATGTTGCTCTAACACGAAAGTCATTAAAACACCCTGTATATTTACAAAGTTTCCTATGTTTACGAATATTGTGGAAACAGAAACCAAACTACGTTTGCACGGAATTTTAAAGCAATAGTTTATCGATAACATTTGAAGCCGTCACTACCAAGACATGGAAGGTGACAAATGTGATAGAGCCACTCGACCTCTCCCGTCTCTAAACACACGATTTCACTCTTATTTCGCAAACTAATGTCCCAGAGCATTCGCAATTTCTACCGAGCGCAACTCGGGACATTTTTCCCCTGTTTAACGTTTACGTTCCTAGCTCAATGTGCGATGGCTTTGTGTAAAAGTTCTGCCTCGATTGACTGACTTTAAAATTGACGTTAACTATGTGGTTTTTTATAAGTGTTGTTAGCAAATGGGTAGAACGCTTGCTTCACATTTTAGAGGTCCTAGGTTTGGTTCCAGCACACCAAACTATACCTGTTTTGCCAACAAAATGTAAAAAAACTATTTCAAAAACCTATTTAGAGGCTAAAAGTTCCACCCATGCCGGGACTTGAACCCGAGACCTCTGGCTAATACAGAGAAGTTTGTAAAGAGGCTCGAAATTTCATCGATGCTTGCACTTACCCATTAGCTCAGTTGGGAGAACGCTGGCACGGTGAGCCAGAGGTCGCGGGTTCAAGTCCCGGCATGGGTGGAATTTTTATCCTCTAAATTGGTTTTTAAAATTGTCCTCAGCACGGGTTAGTGCAACAGGCACCATGTGGTTAGTTAATGCACCGCCCTCCCTCCCACTTTTTCAAGCATAAGCACTGACAAGCTTGTCAGTCAACCATCGGAGCCTGAGGATACCTCGTGTTAGAGGAAAACATGGGAGAGAGGGCGGTGCATTAACTAACCGCATGGTGCTTGTGGGATTTTGGCGGAATTTAGCAAAGTATTAGGGGTTAAAGTATGAAATTGCCGTTTTATTGCAATAGGTTCTTTGAATTGACATAGAATCTTCATGGTTTGAGGTTTTCAAATGAAACTTTTTTCAAATGGTTTCTATGATGTTCTTTTTTTAAAAAATGTGAAACATTTGAATATCGACTTTCAATTGTTTTTGTTATTCAATTTAGACAAGAGAGATGGATACTGCGAAAATTCGAGTGATTTTTGAATACGAGTTCCGACGCGGAACTAACGCGGCAGAAACAGCCCGCAATATCAATGCTGCGTTTGGAGAGGGGTCTACTAATGAACGCACCGTGCGATTTTGGTTTAAACGCTTTCGTGATGGAAATTTCGACTTAAAGAACGAGCCACGAGGAAGACCGCCTACACAGGTGAATAACGATGAATTAAGAGAGATAGTGGAAGCCGACCCTAGTCAAACTACCCAGGAATTAGCGGCATGGTTTAACGTTACCTTACCCACAATATTGACTCACTTGCGTCAAATCAATAAAATAAAAAAATACGAAAAATGGGTGCCTCATAATCACTCGAATTTTCGCAGTATCCATCTTTCTTGTCTAAATTGAATAACAAAAACAACTGAAAGTCGATATTCAAATGTTTCACATTTTAAAAAAAAAACATCATAGAAACCATTTGAAAAAAGTTTCATTCGAAAACCTCAAACCATGAACATTCTATGTCAATTCAAAGAACCTATTGTAATAAAACGGCAATTTCATACTTTAACCCCTATTAATTTTCATATGTTAATGCTATTATGGATTTCCGCAAAGTAACGCCTGATTTCATACAATATCTGAACGAATGTAATTTTTTTTTCTGGCGGCATTTAATATAAAATTAATTAAAATACATTATGTTAGGACAAATAAATAATCAAATAGATTTAAAACCAAATATTATAACATATTAAGTTATATAAGGGAAAATAAACAATTTCATTATTGTTAGTCATTGTTTTGGTAAAGTATTAATTGTCGAAATTTATTGTTCATACCAGGGCTTCCCAAACTGTGCGTCCCGAGTCCCCGGGGCATTATCCCATGAACGTCGCCAAGCGATCCACATAGATTTCCTGTCTGTGATGATGACGCTTCGCGCTTAAAAACCTTTGTGAAGAATTGGATGCTGACTTTAACTGAGCTTGAATTTATTGCAACTCTATCATTTTTATAACCTGTTACTAGGAAGAACTATACACTGGTAGGTACTTTTTGGTCTGATGGGTAGGGAGGGGGGATATCGCAAGGAAAGGGGAAGCTCCCAAAGGTGTCAGAATCAAAATGGGATTTGGGAAGTCCTGGTTTATATAGTCAATTACATAAGTCTCGGTTTAGTAGCTTGTCTATATAATATTTGCAGTCTCCGATCAGCGGGATTGCCTCAAGTTAGCAATAACCTGATAGGTACCTCTATTAGCATCCCGTCTGCCAGATCGGCATTTCAGCCTGTACAGTCGACAATACATCAACCGCTTGCACTCTACTCGGTTACGTTACGAGCTACTTTGCAACGAGAATCTAAAATTTGATCTGCTATCGTCTGTACCTCGACTGAGCTTGATTAATTTGGTTGCATTCGTTTGCATGAATTACGCAGGTGCTTGCCGATTTAATTTTCATTACCATTTCTAATGTTTTATCCGTGTAAGCGCTTGTCTCGTTTGTTCATTCTCCATCTTGTAAGTAGATAACCCTACCTTTTATCGATGTGACTGTAAGTGGATTCATGAAGAAGTTAATGTAATATTCAGTTTTATTACATATCGCGAAAGATTCGCAAAGACTTCGTGCAATGGAGCAAAGTTACAATGACGCAAATAAAGATAATGGAGTTAGAAAATGTAATTCACAATAAAAATAACACTTTACCACCTCCTTCTTCGCTGCAAATCCAACAGTAAGGGCGGCGTGACTTTGATTTTGACGTTTAATCAGAAACATTGATGTTTTATACAACTAAATACAAACCTACATACATACATACATACATGAATTCGTGCCCGTAAATCGGAGGACTAGGCCACTTGCCAATATTTTAACAACTTATAACATACCTTCTAGGTAGCCAGATGTTTGAATTTCCAATTCACGCAAGCAGAAAAAGCCACCATTAAATTAAGTGCCAGTCAATACTGGTAAGTTGAAAGTTTATTTACCCTAAAACTCGGGGACAAAATTCACCTCCAGTTAGAGTACACAACGAAGTGAACGAGCAAAGTTTTGTGCCCAAAGTGCGCCCGACGTGAGCCGCCGCAAGTCTCTGTCACAAAACAATATCAAACAGAACTTCCTAGTAAAAAACAACTAAAACTGTTGGCATTCCTAAATAAGTAAATAAAATACTACGTATTACCTACATGGACAACCTTCTAGCACAAAGCCCTCTCAAGTGTCAAAACACAAATGTAGTTTGAATCAATTAATCTTTGTAAGTATATTACAATGACACATATTATGTTATCAAGATTTACAAATGCAAACATAAAATTTATTTATTTTTTCCTTTACAATAACTTCACAGTATTTTTAGTGACTCGCGCTTCTCATACATAGTTATATATTAAACGGACCTGTCCGCGGACGTAGTGAGTTTTATGTGTCGGCCCGCTGTGAAAAACTAAGAGTGACTTAAAGGTTGACCACCTACCCTTACTACAATAATTGACTGTGCTCGCCACTTCAGTCTACCCGTGACCACGGCAGCTGCAACATTGCCAAAACGCCGGGAACCTAAGTTAATTTTATTCCTTCTAATTAATTAGTGTGATTAGACCCTTTTACTAAGACTTCGCTGTCTGTCTGTCCGTCCATCCGTCCGTCCGTCCGTCTTTCTGTCACCAGGCTGTATCTCAAGAACCGTGATAGCTAGAGAGTTGAAATTTTCACAGATTATGTATTTCTGTTGCCGCTATAACAACAAGTACAATAATTATTTACAAAATAAAATAATTATTTAAGGAGGGCTCCCATACAACAAACATGATTTTTTTGCTGCTTTTTTTTCTTTGTGTCTAATGTTGTACATATAATGGTACGGAACCCTTCGTGCGCGAGTCCGACTCGGACTTGGCCGGTTTTATATATAACTAACAACTCCACAGGTTTACATGAACTTCTGTTTAAGTCTGCGTTGTCTCGGCACCCCTTGGCGGCGGTAACCGGCTCGCACCGGATCAGGTGGACCGGATTATTCCGGTTCGCCGCGGCCCAAACCGGATCAAACTGGAATTTAGACTTCAGCCGGCTTAACTTGGCTACCGTATGAGGTGATGAGATAAGCAAGTTCTAGAGTGGTTATTTAATTATCCCCGGATTTCTTTAGTATTTTACGTAAGTTTAGCTCTCACAGGCTTCTTTTTAGAGAAGGCTAGCAATTCAGATACACATTTAGGGACATGAGTGTGCAATTAAGTGAGACCTCTTACTACCCGACGCAATTTCGAGCGGCAAAGCAATAGATACCTGCGTTAGTCGGACAAAAGGCCAACTTTTCCTTTCATAACCGCGGCAGGATCATCCGTCAACTGGGGGTGGGCTGTCACAAGTTTGCCGGGAGGTTGCGTCCCGTGTTTCCAACGCAGCGGAGATTAACACCTGTACCGGCCGCGCGACAACGCTCGCAGAGTTTGCTCTTTTGTTGTCACACCGATAGCGCGTAAACTGCTGTCAGAAGTTGGCGCTTACTTTGTGTTGCTGGTAATTGTTGTCTTTGAAGTTACTACTGTAATATCGTGTTTACTTACTGAATATTTTGCCATCATTTTGTCAAAGGCTTTCGGGAAAGAGCGAAGACGTCAACCCAATAGCTTAGTTCATCTAACCAATCGCATTTCAATTGAGTTTCAATAGAGCTACAATAAAGAAGCCCTTGAACGTATATGGAGTCTCTCACATAATGACTTATCAGTTGCAATATCACAAACGTTTTAACGGTGGTCTATTCGTTATTTGATATCTCGAGGACCATTCACAAACTATCGATATATCGATTTGTTCTTATTTAGTGCCTTGAAAATTATATATCTTCTTAGGGCTGGTGATTGCTTACTCTTCCAGAACATGTGCGTGAGTTTATAGATGCAAACTTTCTTGTCCTCTGATATAGCTGTAAGTAATCGTGTTTAGTATTAATTATGTTCAATATGTATGTACGTATTTTTGTTGTTATTTATGTATTTATTTTTATTTATGTAGGTACTATCATTTATGTAGGTTTATAATAATTTACATTATCCCCCCCCCCTCCTCCACTAAGTCTAAGTTAATGTATTTCCCTAGGTTTAAGTAAGTATTTAATCTCCTTCTTGCACTACCGTCGCCAGTCTCTTCAATACCAAAGGTTTGCTGGAAGAGAATGCTTCTTGCATTAAGCACGCCCTTGTACAATTACAAAGTAATTAGTGCAATAAAGAATTTAAATAAATAAAAAATAGCTTCTCCTAATTACGAAAGTCGAAACCCAAATTTTCTTTGTCCGAAGAATCGTGTCATCCCTTCAGGTATTAGCGCAAACAATTTTACCTTAACTGGTAATATTGTTCCGTGTGGCGCCGGATTAAGAATAGCGTCACTCCATTTCCTTCCGTGGATGTCGTAGAAGGCGACTAAGGAAATAAATTACCAGGAGACGGGCAGCAGCGTCTTCCTGAGATTCCAACCGCATACTGCGATCGCCAACCCGCCTGCCAAGCGTGGCGATTATAGCAAAACCCCTCATGGTTAGAAAAACAATGAGGGAGGCCTATGTCCTGCAGTGGGCGTCAAATGGCCGATGATGATGGTAATATTGTGTTCAATATAACCGTAATCGTAAGCAATATAACCTCTAATACCGACAGCAGCCAAAGCAGCCGCTGCCATACTTGAATGCGTGCGGCTATAGGAGCCGAAACCAATACGTCCTATATACGTCCCACTGTAGGGCACAAGCCTTCTCTCAGGGAGAGTAGAGTATAGACTTAATCACCACGCGTGCCCACCGCGGAGGTGGTATTACTCCCCTCTCCCGGCTAATCTGGACCGGCTATTAACGTACTGGGACCCTCGCAGGGACGCACTGGGAAGGTCCAACATTCACTTAGCTTTGTAGAGGTTGTAAGTTAGTCAGATTTTGAAAAAAAACTTTGTCTTTATTATTTATATCTCTCTCGCCTTATTGTAAACATCAGGTTTGATCGAGGTCAAGTGTCAGAAGAAAACAGAAACTTTTTGAAGGAGATAAAATAGTTTGAAATTGGACAGGTACCATTTTGAGTTACATGTGGGGTCTAACTGTCAAGTTAAGAACGTTCTTTTCTTAGTGAGCCGTCTACGTTTCACGCACCTTAAGCAACAGTCAGCGAGTTCCCCACACTGATTGGCAAATCTTTTCATTACGATGGCGAAAGTAGTTTGAATTAATTAATTAATATTTGTGTCTTATTCATTTGTGATGCGTGTGCATTTTTTTGGGTTCCGTACTTAAAAACAAAAAAAACGGAAGCCTTATAAAATCACTTTGTTGTCCTTCCGTCCGTCCATACGTCCGTCCGTCCATCTGCCTGTCTGTCAAGACCTTTTATCTCGGGAACGCGTCGAGATATCAAGTTAAAACCAAAAACTGTATACTCAAATCTACAGCCCCTTTTAGCTGTGAAAAAATCAAAAGTCTAAGTTAACGTAAAAGAAAGATTCATCTGTTTATGCCGCAAAAATTGAATGTATTGGTATGTATCTTGTTGGTGGTCCTAATTAAATAAAATAAAAAAACGCATATTTCGACAATCTAGGTAATCAAAATTTATAGGGTATTTTCCGTTGTAATATCTTCTTATACTACGAGTACAAGAAAAAGTATGAAAACTATACATTTGTAATTAAATTATAAACTGAAAAAACTGCGAGTTTCGATTCCTGAACTATTTATATTATGTAAGTACCTACAAATTTGTACGGAACCCTCGGTGTTCGGAATAGATTAAATGCATTTCCCTGAGCGAAACAATGGTGAGTAACGCTATACCCACTCTTATTTGAAAAGACGATTTACTTACAATTTAGAGAAACAAAATTAATTTCCCCAAAATCCGTCCCGCTGTGACAAAGAAAAATTGTAACGAATGGAGTAGGACGCTCGAGTAACCTGCTCAGGAAGCTGCTGCCCTTTCCCTACCACGACTTAAAACGGACCTTGTGCCAACTGTTCAAGGTTGCTTTTCGCTCAGTTAGAGAGCCAGGTAAGTCAGGCAAGATGTCAGTCATTAATAAAGCCAGGACCGGATGAGTAATGGCCGCCCTTCGTCTCCTGTTCCCGTAAACGTGGAAATAATGCGGTTGTTAACTTGGCTGAATGGAGTGATTCATTTGCCTCAATGGCGCTGTTTTCTTTTTGAAAATACGTCGCTCGAGAGGATTTATGGAGAAAGTGAAGGATGAAAAGTGTAGTTTGATGCCGACGAGCGGACGCTGACAACAGAATTATAAATACGGAGTGAGCTGAAGCGACATCTATCCAACCATCTATTTTTCTAAGTAGCCTATAATGTCTCACTGTAGGGCACAGGTCTTCTCTCTGAGGGAGAGTAGGGGCGAACACCTCAAACACTCAGGTTTCCTCTCGATGTCTTCGTTCAACGATAGCGAGTGATAATATTAGCGCTTGCACTTGCACTTGCCCATTAGCTCAGTTGGGACAGCGCTGGCACGGTTAGCCAGAGGTCGCGGGTTCAAGTCCCGGGATGGGTGGAATTTTTAGCCTCTAAATAGGTTTTAAAAATTGTATCTATTTCTTATAAATTATATTTTATTTATATTCTTATTTTCTTATAAATAACAAAATAAGTAAAATAATAAGTAAAGCCCATACCGGCCATATATTCCGTGTGGCGCCGGATTAAGAATAGCGTCACTCCATTTTCTTCCGTGAATGTCGTAGAAGGCGACTAAAGAAATCAATTACCAGGAGACGGGCAGCAGCGTCTTCCTGAGATTCCAACCGCTTACTGCGATCGCCAACCCGCCTGCCAAGCGTGGCGTGGCGTGGCAAAACCCCTCGTGGCTATGATTAAACCACTAAGGAGGCCTATGTCCTGCAGTGGACGTCAAATGGTTGATGAAGATGATGATGATGTTCCTATCTCTATCTCTATACTATCTCTTTCTCCCGTTCTCCCAGAGAGAATCTATGCCTACGAAGGTATTAAATAATCATAAGCTGCCTATATACGTCCCACTGTAGAGCACAGGCCTTCTCTCCAACCAACTCTCTCTAGTTGGGCTTAATCACCACGCGTGCCCACTGCGGATTGGCGATTTCAAGCGCTGAGGTATGTGAATAGCTCAGACACTCAGGTTTCCTCACGATGCTTTCCTTCACGGTTGGCGAGTGGTATTGCTACTATTACTTCACAAATTAGAAAACTTAGAAAACAAAGTCATAGGTATGGGAATCGAACCTGGGTCTTCCGCTTCCGAGCCCAATGTTCTACCCACTAGGCTACCACCGCCTTGGTAGGTATTAAAATTACCTATTTATTATTTAAAACATACCTTAAGAAGTTTCTCTCCTTAAAAGCAACAACTTTCTCCACAATTTCAGCCGGTATCCAGTTCCGTGCAATTTAAAATTCCCGTCGTCTCCCGGCGGTAACAAGCGGCGTGGTGAAGACAATAAAATTAATTACCTATTCCGTACGTACCTGCGGAAACCTCGTTATTTATTTATTATTTACCTCCGGGAGGCTGTTCCCTCCGTCTGGCTGTGTTAACGATTCACTCGAGGATTCACAACGTTTCTTGTGCAGGAACTTTGTTTAATTTTGTGGGATCGGAGACGCTTAAACAACCAACCGACATAATGTTATTTGGTACCTTCATTTAAACTATAGTTACAAAGTATACTTTATATATATTAGAAGTATAACATAATATTAAACCTTACCTAACCTTTGACGTTGCCTCGATGATATTTTAATCAGCAATATGGCCTCCAAATGTACGTTTTCTTTTGTAAGCTGTATCTATCATTGTTTTCATCGTAGGTACCACGACGACGCGAGTCACTCGTTTTCGCCATTCTAGCGCCACAAAACTCGCGCCATGGTACTACCCCTTCTGTTACACACTAAATATTATTCTTGTCTTATGGTTACAGACGCTTTAAAAAAGGCACCAATTTTATAACCTACCTTTAATTAGAAACCGTTCAGTTATTAAATACCTTTTATCTACAATCTTCAAATTAAGAATTCAAAGGTAAACACATATTGACAGGCTTTAAACAATACATAACTTTAAAGAAAATAAAAAAAAAGTGTAATATAAAGTTACATTAAAGGTCAGATTTTTCACTTTATGTTACAGTTATTTTTTTTAAAGTGTTGCTGTGATCACGGAACAAAACTTAAGTTTTTTTTTTAATGTGAAAATTTGACTCTATAAAAAACCTAATTTCATTTTCGTGGTACCAAAAGTGCAACTAAAAATACCTAAAATTGCGCGCGCAAAACTGAGTGCAGACGATTGAATGTCAAGATACTTTTGTCGAAATTGCGCCATTTTGTTTCAAAAATTTCATTATGAGTGTAGATAAAGTAGTGTATGAGACTGCACATAACTTGGTATTAAAACAATCGCGAATGCTATTAAAAAACACACCAAGGCTCGTTTTTTAAAATCTTGCTCGTGTTTAAATAACCCTCATTATGTAACAGTCACATAAACTACTATTAAACGTAATGTTTAAATTGTGAACAAAATATCTAAGCCATTGCAAATATCGAAACAACTTAGTAGTTGAAAACTTAATCTAATGAGTACTTAGTTATCCAGCGCCATCACCCGAGCTCTAACGGCATTAGTTTCTGTATCAATCTAAGTCCTGTCAGTTCGCCTCGCCCCAATGATACATCATTAGATCGGCGGACGCTCAGATCCCGTAATCCCGTCCCGGGATACCTGCGGGATTACCGTCGGCCCGTGTCGCGGTGTGGGATTCACTTTACGCTTTGATCCTGGTACCCCCGATACGTGGAACGGTCTAAGTTTCGGACGGTTAACATGGTTAATGCGTCAAGCGAGACGCAAGTGAGAGGGTTAAGTGGAGTAGGGATTCAAATTTCGAATTTTGATATCCTATCATCATCATAATCAGCCATTTGACGCCCACTGCAAGACATAGGCCTCCCTCATGGATTTTTAACCATGAAGGGTTTTGCCATAATCGCCACGCTTGGCAGGCGGGTTGGCGATCGCAGTGTGCGGTTGGAATCTCAGGAAGACGCTGCTGCCCGTCTCCTGGTAATTGATTTCCTCAGTCGCCTTCTACGACATCCACGGAAGGAAATAGAGTGACGCTATTCTCAATCCGACACCACACGGAATCCTATATCCTATATTTGAAATTGTTTACCGAATGTCAGAATTCGCCAATCGTATATCGAGAGGTTTAAGCACGTGTTATGAAGAGCATAATATCTACTGGATAATGACAAGGAACTTTAAAAAAATATAGGTACTATAGGTACTATTTTTACTTTGGTGGCAAGTGATCCAATCCTGCAATATCAAATATAAAACCAAACTTCCACAAAACACTTTGACATCTCTTAGTCTCAACAAGATAGCTTGTGGTGGCAATCAGTGAACTACGAATATGAATTCTATTGCTAATATCAATTTATTGAATTTAATAAGTGTGCGTTTGTTTGACTCCCATCGGATTGTCAGGATAATGGCAAGAGGCAAACCCTGGTTTAGATGTAATTTGAAGAATAAACATTGACCTCTCTCCTTAGGTTAGAGCAGTTGCTTGTTTGCAATACATGAATTTAAGCCCTGTGCAACTATAAAACAATAATTATAGTAATAACTTTATCCATTTATCTAAAATACTAGTTTCCTTTTTAGCAAGGTTGTTTCATTTTTTGGCCGGTTGCGTTTCATAATACATTAATTCAGGTATAAGGTTATTATTTGAATTATAACAACTTATACACAACACAATCCTTTGTACTGCTTTTGGTTCAGGCAAGGAAAATTTAAAGACAAGGTCAACCAGTGTAACAATTTTTTCACGGTTGTATTACTCCCTGTATTACTTATGTTATATATATTTTGGTGATTGGAGATGTAAAGTGTGGCAAAATGAAATCCATGGCGGGAGTACTACAAAGTTCAGTCAGTAAAAAAGGTTCTGGCTCTACAGGTTGTATCGGTAGAACATAAGTGAGTTATTCTGCGAAATAAAAATAACTATGAATTGTGAAGGATGAAAGATTATCGTAAGAAATATATAGCAAAGTATTAGTCGGACTTTATATACGAGCAAAGTACTAGTCGGACCCGCGCGCGAACGGTTCTGTACCATTATCTATAAAACATTAGACAAAGATTAAGACAAGATAGATTAGGTACATTGAGAATAGCGCCATCTTTAGAAACCAACAAGAAGCGTTTAACATTGAAATTTAACTACATGATATCAGCGCTGTGAAGGTTACATGAATGGCTTCTAGATGGCGAGCGCTGTCTTTAGGCAACGTTTGTTTTATGGGAGCCCCCTTAAATATTTATTTTATTCTGTTTTTAGTATTTGTTGTTATAGCGGCAACAGAAATACATCATCTGTGAAAATTTCAACTGTCTAGCTATCACGGCTCATGAGATACAGCCTGGTGACACACAGCCAGACAGACAGACGGGCAGTGGAGTCTTAGTAATAGGGTGCCTTACCCCTTTGGGTACGGAACCTTTAAAAACTGAATCAGATATGGCTTTTTTTTTCATTATTGGCGCTTGTAAGCTTCATAGCGTCTCGGATAATCGTAGTCGGATAAAAAGGTGGTTATATTGAACTTTTTGTACTGTACTTCTTGTAATGGATATTTTTCACTTACGAGTTGCGATTAATTGACAATTAGAAGTACTGTATTAACCTAGATGCAACACTAATTGGCATTCTACGATTGTTAGTGTCGACAACGAATTTGCTTCTAGATCGCTCGAGATGATCGCCATCATTGTGAATAATTTGCTCAGTTGTGTCATTTTCGATTTTGCGTCAGCGCACAACTTGGTCGGGAATAGTCCCCGAAGAACTTTAAGAAGGCTCAAGGTCGCCCAACGAGCAATGGAGAGAGCTATGTTAGGAGTTTCACTGCGTGATCGAATCAGGAATGAGGAGATCCGCAGAAGAACCCGAGTTACTGATATAGCTCGAAGAATTGATCAGTTGAAGTAGCAGTGGGCGGAGCACATAGCTCGGAGAACTGATGGCCGTTGGGGCGAAAAAGTTCTGACCTGGCGACCGCGGACCGGACGACGCACGTGGGAAGTTCCCTCACCAGATGGTCTGACGATCTGGTTACGGCAGCGGGAAGTCGCTGGATGCGGACGGCACTAGGCCGGGAAGCTAGGAAAACCATGAGTGATCCCTATGTCTTGCAGTGGGCGTCAAATGGCTGATGATGACTATGCACAAGTTCAACGATGTCAACGTAAACCCTGCCTCGCGACAGCTTTTAGACTTTCACGATAAATATAAGGTAATTCTCAGCCATAGTAATAAGGCCGCCATATATTTTGTTTTGTTTAATAATAATAATGTACGAGCAGAGAAAAGCGCGTGCAGCCCTCGCTCTGCCGCACAGCAGATGTTGTACGTTGGACGGTGGTGGAAGAGGAAGAAGTTATTTATCTCTTCATATCAGTTGTTTATTCACTTCACAAAATTACAATGTTTTAGTATTTAATGTTGTGTGTGTGTATCTGGCGAGTGGCTCGAGCCGACTGGCGGGCGGTAACAGTGTGTCTAACACTGCAAGTTCAGCACACGCAGCGATGCACGGTGCTTGGCCCGAACAAATAATAACTTCCACACAATACAATCGCTTATCCTGGTGCCAAACTGGTGGTGATCTTTATATAAAGCTTGAAACACATTAAAACATATCTTGTTTTAAAATCCGTTTTTGCATGAAAATGTCTCAATAATAGTATTTCATATTTTTAAAGCCTAAAGCAGAAACCAGAAATTAAAAAAAATATTTCAACTTAAATAATTTACATTCTGTTTGTTGAATGTCAAGGTATAATGTTAGCAGCTTCCATAGTCTTAAGTCGTAGTGAAGAAAAGGCACCGAAAAAACTCCCCTCTGACCATCATCTCTCGAGTTGTTCTAAACGAAAACGTTAATAATCAGTTCTCCGAAATAGAGCAATCGGCTCTAGTGCTAAATATCTTAGGTCCACACGATCAGCCCTATAGTCATGGGCTTAGAATAAGACTAAGGTATCTCCTGCCTGTCGTAAGAGTCGACTAAAAGGGGGCATCGGTGTCGCGGGTGGTGAGAGTGGCATATTTGTAAGCGTTCATAATCATGTCTTTTTCCGTTTGGCTAAATGATATGACCTTACGTTTTTTTCTTGGCGGCACAATTTCTTCATTACGGCTACGTGACAAAGTAGATGGAGCCTGAGCGTCCATTAGAAGTTATTCAACAAAAACTTAACAAAACCACAAAACTTAACACAAAAGAAAAAGCAAAGAAACAGAAACAAATTTAACAAATAACGGGCGTTATATGTATTGCTCACACAGAAAAAGCAACGGACGCATTCGAACAATTCAGAGGTTGAAGCCTGTAGCCAATAATATTTTTGAAGGGGTCGTACCACAGACTAGAAAAAATCGTATTTTGCTCGGAATTAAAAAAAAAACAACATTTCAAACTCTGTGCCTACACAACCAAACCTCATTGCTCCTTTGCTTTGTTTGGTGGAGAAAAACCTCTTTGTTGTGTTCTGTAATGGAAAATGGAGGGATAGTTTTGAGTACACCACTAAACAATAAAAGCTGGTATCATTATTCGTCAACTTGAGATTTGCAGTTGTCAATTTAGTATCTGAGATGAATAAACAGACTTTAGAACACCTAGGTACTTAAACGTTTATAAGCTTTATTACAAACATCTAATACTACATCATCATCATCATCATCATCATCATCGCCAGCCATTTCATGCCCACTGCAGGACATAGGCCACTCTCATGGTTTTCCCAACATGCTACATAACCTATTATTCACGTTCCAACTAAACATTTCAGGCAAAATGCATATTCAAGTAATCATATAAATCACGCAACACTAATTTAGTCATCAATCAGAATGCACACATTACTTCGCATTAAGTTTGATTGGTTATTTCGACGTTGGTATTAAATTAAACATTTACTTATTTCATTGATATTTATTCTTAATAAAACATAAAAAACACAATTTAATTAGTTTGTCAAACTGCTAATGCAGTTTATCGGCAAGCTCTTGGTAACAATCCTTATAGGTATAACTTATACAATCTACACAACAGTATCGATAGTACTTTCTAAATCTGAAGCATAGATGAGTTTAAAACAAGGCGCTTAGGCATATTGGTTAGTCCAGATTCTTGAAGCTCATTGCAAGTGTTCTGCATTATTTTCATGTCTGCACCATGAATTTTGGGTGGTAGTCATAGCGAAATGAACGTGCCTTAGAAATAACTACCGAACACTAATGTTTGTTTCTTTAAAAAGGCACATATTTGCATTTTCCAAAAATATCTCGACACAAACCCGAATCTGTGATAAGCAGACACATACAGGGATAAGCTCGCCTTTGTACATCATCATCATCAGCAGCCCACCTCTGCCCACTGCTAGGTATAGGCCTATTCCCCATCACGCCGTCATCGCGGTCTCTCGCCATTCACATCCAGCAGCCCCCTGCCGACCTGACCGCATCGACATTTTATTGCTTATTTAATGTTCTGTTCAGTGTTGGAGTGTGCACGACTACTGTGCATCAGGAATTGAGGATATAGTCTTTTTGTTTCCAGTAGTTACTTTATAAGTTCATAGACCTTTTTCTAGTTGCTTGGCAACATTTTATTGTAAAAACATGTATGTCAGATAATTCTAATTTGAACGAAAATAAAAACGAAATTTTATTAAAAACATTTGGTCAAGCTTTTATTAATATTATAGCTTCGAGACGACCAAATAGTGGTTCATGTGCAATAAAGTATAATAATGAGTAATGAGTGTGAGAACCATTAGTAGCCGGCCAGAAAACGGTGCGCGTGCCGCGAGTCCGTGCACAGGTCCGTTCTAGGCGGAGAGGCGGTACTAATTAATCGCGAATTTTTTGAAACAAGATGTCTCAACTGAAATTCTGCATTTGTAAGGCGGCATTTTTAATTACAAACTAAACGTTCCTGAAACCTAATAGTTAATCGTGATTAGTCCCGTTAAATATATAAGTATATCTGTGTATGTTACGACCCCTCATGGTTATGAAAACCACGAAGGAGGCCTATGTCCTGCAGTGGGCGTCACATGGCTGATGATGATGATGATGATGAACTGTGTATGAGTATTGCGAATCATTAATTTATCCGTGTACGTCCAAGCACCGTGAATTGCTGCGTACCCTGACTGTGCATTGTTCAGCACACACCTACTACTCTCCAGATACACACACAACCTTAACTACTAGAACTATGTAATTTAAAATCTGTGAAGTGAGAAAATAAATAATGAGGAGATAAACTACTTCTCCTTTCACCACCGTCCAACATAGAACATCTGCACTGTGACAGAGTAAGGGCTGGACGTGGTGGTAGCGGAGCGGTAGAACACCGGCTTCTCATTCGGGAGGTCGTGGGTTCGAATCCCGGTACTAATGACGTTGTTTTCTAAGTTACGTACATTTTTCAAGCTATAGTAGCAATACCATTTGCTAACTATGAAGGAAAACATCGTGAGAAAACCCGAGTGTCTCAGGTATTTACATACCGCAGTATTTGCTACGTATAATGGCCCAACTATGAGGCTAAGTGCGGAAATCTCCAGTCGAACTAGAACTAGAGCAAGGGTTGCACATGATCTCCTTTTCCTCCGTTTTAAGAATACCGATTCTATAGCGCTTAGAGGACTTTCTACAAAAAACTGCACCGAAAAGGGAATTTAAATTTCATTAAACTCCAAATACCAGTGTTTATCATCAAAAACCCCAACTTACACTTCCAAACGACAATCCATATCTTAAAAAGAAACCCAGTAACCCCATATTAATTTAAGAGACTTCATGCCAGAAATTAACTTCATTACTATGCAACCCTCCGCATTACTTAAAATTCTGAATTTTCTGCTTCTGGACCTGGTCTACCCAGAGGACACTGAAGAAAAGAAAAGAAAGGATTCCCAAACCACGCTTAGAAAATCTATCATGAATCTATCAAGCCACTTTGTTCAGTCCCCGTTTACTCAATTTACGGCAATTTTAATATACAAACTAACCAAGATGACAGAATGGACTTCTGAACAAATCAGATTCTGTTTCGTCCATATAACGTCACCAAATGAGAATGAGCAGGATGTATTGTTAAGGTAATGTAAGGTGCCAGTGACTTCAATTACTGCTATCTGCAACAAATTAGTACCTACTTACTCGAATCACGCAACACCAATTAAATCGTCAACGATGCTATAAATTGCGGCGAAATTTACCTGCTAATTTACGGACACTGTTTAACTGCTTAACAATGCTTATTTTGGCAGTTAGATCGTTCATAATGAAGCTCGTTGTGAGTTGTCTGATTTTTTTTGTAATTGTTGGGTCTGTAACGACAGAAAAATTCAACAATATCAATGTGGAGCCAGCTTCAAGGCAACTATTGGACTTTAGAAAAGAACACGTTGTTATGGGGAAACATTTATTTTTATCCTGTAATTACCTCTGTTGTCATTACAATAGCTTCCCAAGGACATGGGGTTAGCGCAGTGGAAGGACAGTAGCTTTAGATTTGGGTTCGAATCCCGGTATCTATCGAGTCCAGCGCTATCGCAGTGTAGGCGCTATTGAGCGCGACCATGAACCCCTGCCCACCAAGGGAGCGTTGAGTGTACTTGCCCAAGTAAGATCTACCTATTATGTCATCGGTACTTGGTGTAGCGAAGTCAATAGAACGCGTTATAACTGGGTAGACAAGTTGTCACGGATTGCCCGGTGCCTGGTAATGTAGCTGGTCGAACGATGTAGTATGTGCACGACTTTCGATGATTACGCCAGGTACGTGGAGTGCCGACACTCACCGCTCATTAATGCGCTTGAATCATTATCACCCATTTTTACGCCCACTGCAGGACATAGGCCTGCCTCATGGTTTTCTCTAACCATAAAGGATTTTGCCATAATCGCCACGCTTGGCAGGCGGGTTGACGATTGCAGTATGCGGTTGGAATCTCAGGAAGACGCTGCTGCCCATCGCCTGGTAATTTATTTCTTTAGTCGCCTTCTACGAAATCCACGGAATGGAGTGACGCTATTCTTAATCGCTATTCTTAATCCGGCACCACACGGACTATGCGTTTGAATAGGTACCTAGTTCTAGTTCGACTGGAGATTTCCACACTTAGCCTCATAGTTGGACCATTGTACGTAGCAAGTGCTGAGGTATGTAAATACCTCAGACGCTAGGGTTTCCTCACGATGTTTTCCTTCACCGTTAGCGAGTGGTATTGCTACTATAACTTCACAAATGTACGTAACTTAGAAAACAAAGTCATTGGTACACGCCGGGATTCGAACCCATGACCTCCCGAATGAGAAGCCGGCGTTCTACCGCTCCGCTACCACAGCTCTACGTACCTATCGTAAAAGATGTGAGCGAGAATGTTACTGTTCCTATTGTTTCATCATCATCATCATTATCATGGTTTTCCTCATGGTTCCTATTGTTTTGCTTGGTATAAAAAAAACTAGTCCCCACTTCAGCTGTGCGTGCGCGATTAATGCTAAATAGCTATTTGGTTGAATTTCTATTCATCATCATCATCAGCCATTTGACGCCCACTGCAGGACATAGGCCTACCTCGTGGTTTTCATAACCATTAGGGGTTTTGCCATAATTGCCACGCTTGGCGAAAAAAATCTATTAAACTATATGAAACCCAAAAGTGTGCATTACTCACGTGATCCTGGCTCAGTCCAGCTGAGCAAAATCCAGCGATTTGACAATAAACCTTTTGGCCAGACAAATGGCCTGACAAACGGCCACTATTCTGACAAAACTTTTTGGCTTTATAACAATCAATAGTCACTGCATGCGCGCACGCTGGTTTCGAGTACTTTTTATCGTGCCCTTAAAAATACATCTATATGGTTTGTTGAATCATCCAGACTGATTTTATTTTATGCGGCAGTGCCTACCTGCCATATCGACTAGACATCACAACCTTTACACGCACGCACTCTACTCCGTTTCATTATGGGTCACTTTGCCACAAAAATGTAAAGGTTGATCTGCTGTTGACTGTACAGAGATTTACTCCTAAATCAAGGCCTTATAAATCAAGCCCTGACTGAAGTCTAAAAGGGGTAACTTCCAATAGCACAAAGAAAAATTTTTTAAATGAAAAAACCCTGTCGTGGGGTAGATAGTGTTTTACATTATTGAGATCCGAAAAGTATGAGATCCAGCAGGCCAGATCCAGCTTGTTTGCCTCTGCCTATGATGACATGCAGTTTCGATACCTCTGTTGTCTGTACGTGATTCGGTAGGCAAGCTTGTGTGCCTCTGCCGACGACAATATGCTAACTTGATGCTTATCCTGTGTGCCTTCTGATACCTATACTAAGTCTGGGCCTTCAGCCTGAGATGAAAAGCTAACATGATGTCCTAGTATGACGACGCGAGATGCGTGTTTTAAATGTTAAAAGTCGCGACTTCCTAGTACATCTAGTGTCAAATCAGAATTTGACACTAGATGTACTAGGAAGTCGCGACTTTTGCGATTTTAGCGTCACAAAACGCACGACTCGTGTCATCGTACTACATCCTGCGTACTGTGGTACTACTTGCACTGACTAATGTTGTCCCCACCTGTAATGTGACTTACTTTTAACAACAATCAATAAAAACACTGGACTGAGGAGATGTGGTCTATTGAAAATTCGAGTTGAAAATGCAAATGTAAAAAAAACGGCCAACTACGTGTCGGGCCACGCGCAGTGTAGAGTTTCGAGAAAGAGGGATTTTTATATGCTTAACAAAACTCACAACTTCATCAAAGTAATTTTCAATGGATTTTGCATGAAGTTTTCCTTTTATACGTTGATCGCCTAGTACTCGTTAACTTGTAAAGCCTACTTAGCCGTGATAGTTTTCCTTGTTCATGATATTCGCCACTGCCTTGAATTTTTTCACGTTTATACAATCAACCATTTAGCAGGGAGATGGGGGGGACGCCCATCATATTTCATACGCCCATCATCATACAAGCTTCATATTTCGCAAACGGAACCCTAATTGAAAGCATGGTCTTCCTAAACTGTATGGAGGCTATGACGGTGATGACAAAACGCGGCTCGCTCTTCTGGGCTTTCTTCACGTGGCGGGCGCAGGGAAGACTGTGTGATAATTTGACCTTGTAATTTCCCATTCCTAAGATCGTTAACTTTTCTGTTAGGTACTTCAAATTGCTTTTTTGTCGTTCAATTTGGGGCTTGTTGAGGAGAAGACCTGTACAATTATAACTGTAAGAAATTCCTTCATCGATCAGTGCCTGCGCCTTAAGTTGATATTGGTTTAATTGAGTTAATCCAATAATACCTACATTAATGGAATTAATTTGTAAGTCATTACGAACGCTGTTTACCTTACTAACATTCAATAACCTTGCAGTTAGAACGATCATCATGAAGCTCGTGGTAGGATGTGTGATATGTTACTTAATTTTTGGGTGGGTGAGGGCAGCGCAATTCAATAATATCAATGTGGATTCAGCTTCGAGGCAACTTCTGGATTTTAGGAAAGAACACAAGGTATAACATTATAATATTTTTTTATTAGTTACTCTCCTTACATTCCCCTGATTTATTTATGCAGGGACCTTGATTAAAGTGATTACATTGAACGCATATTAAACTTAAACAATAAATTGAATAATTAGACCAATTATAAACAATCATTAAAGATTCGCTTAGCGATAATTAAATTCAATATTTAATTTATCCCGGATAAACTTACTTGGTTTTTTTTTCGGAAGAGTCCGACCAGGTTTCGCTCTGATTCGCAGAGCTTAGTCATGGTGAGTAAAGATGGAGGTCACGTTGTCAGTTGTTCGTCTCTGACGAGACAAGACGAGGCGAGACATCAGAGACGAGCAACTAACGACGCGATGCCAGTGATGTAAATTACTTCAACCAGATGTCGCTGCCTGTACGTAATACAGAGAAGTTTGTAAAGAGGTTCAAAATTCCGCCGATGCCTGCACTTGACCATTAGCTCAGTTGGGAGAGCGCTGGTATGGTTAGCCAGAGATCGCGGGTTCTGGCATGCATGCGTGAAATTTTTTGCCTCTAAATAGGTTTTTAAAATTGTCCTCAGCACGGCTTAGTGCAACAAACAATATAGTTATAATAACTTTTGTTTTTATTTTCAGCTACCGATAGGCGTTCTGACAACGAACGCAGGCAAACCACTTGATATAAGAGAGACTACGTCCATCAACTCTGAACTGCTTACAAACAAGTTTTTTATAGATGATATAAAGCAATTGACCAATGAGAGGACTCCGGAAAGAGTAGTTCTTGCCAAAGGGACTGGTGCCTTTGGTTACTTTGAAGTCACGAACGACGTCTCTAAGTACACCAAAGCAAAGGTGTTCAATGGTATTGGCAAAAAAACGCCTTTGTTTGCTCGTTTCGCTATCGCACAAGTCGACAAGGGCGGCAGTGACACCGATACTCTAGCACTAAGAGGATTTTCTATAAAAATGTATACTGAAGAGGGAAACTTAGATTTTCTCAATATCCAAATTCCAGTATTCAACATCAGAGACCCTTTATACTTCGCACCATCTATACATTCCTTGCAGAGAAACCCAGTGACCAATATTAGAGACCTGACCTCAGCAATTGACTTCATTTTTCTACAACCCTCCGCATTACATGCAGTCTTGTACATTGCTTCTGGACTCGGTCTACCCAGAGGGTACAGAAGAATGAATGCATACCCAATCCACACTTATGAAATTTACAATGAGCAAGGTGAGAGCTACTTTGTCCGTTTCAAGTTCCTCACTGAACTGGGCTATGGCGATGGACTTACATTGGAAGAGGCAAGCCAACTGGGTGGGTCTGACCCAGATTTCTTCGAAAGAGATCTGTATAATGCTATTGAATCAAAAAAAATTCCTTCTTGGAAAGTTAAAATGGACGTCATGACAGCACAACAAATAAAAGAAGTTGACTTTGACCCATTCGATGTGACCAGACTATGGCGCAACGGCACCTACAAAACTGTTACACTCGGTAGAGTTGTGCTAAACGAGAATGTTGAAAATCAATTTGCGTCCGTTGAACAATCTGCTTTCTCTCCAGCTAACCTTGTACCAGGTATCCGTGGTCCTCATGATCAAATCTTCAAAGGCAGAGTGCTCGCTTACTCTGATGCTCACATAAACCGCTTGGGAATCAATTCCAACAAGGTAGCAGTAAACTGCCCAAGATACGCCAAAACCTACAACCGAGATGGTTTACCTCCTGTTCAGGATAACGGGAGAAATTCACCCGCTTATTTCCCAAATTCTTTTAACGGACCTTTACCTTACGTCGACGAAAGTAAGCCAAACCGTCGTGTAACGCCTCTGCTGCAATACTCTTTCGATCTGGAACCATCCGCAAACTTTTATAACAATGTACTTATTACTGAGACTCAAAAGAACAGACTAACGGATAACTTGGGTCAAGGGTCAATTAGGTTACCAAGAGAGATAGTCGAGAGGTTTGCAAAACTCCTGCGTAAAGTTGACAAAGATCTTGCTAGAAGATACCTGAAGGCTGTAGAACGAGCGAAAAGAACTATGATGCTACCAGAAACTGTTGATGACCTCCCTTCCGTGATGTCTACTCCGAAACCAAATTAAGATTTATGCGAGTGTAATTTTATATTATTTATTCAACTCTGGGTGCACTATTTTATTTTATTGTCAACTAATACATAATAAATAAATAAAACGTGCTACGAAATAAATTCTACGTGTTTAGGGTCCGTAGTCAACAAGGAACCCTTGTGGTTACGCCATGTCCGCCCGTCCGTCTGTGTGCCTGTCTGTCCGCGACTTAGCTTATAGACGATTAGTACTAGAAAACTGGTATTTATCATAAATGTACATATTAATCACACCGATAAAATGGTAGAAAAAAATGTTCTACGTTCCCTCTTTCATCAATAGTCAGATATTGACTAATTAGACGAATAACGGATGTAGCCACTGCAAGGCTAGGCTACATCCGTTATTTCAGCTACTTCCACGGTATTTCGTATTATAGTTTGTTATTATGGGGGTGGGCGGCCGATATAGAAACAGTTTTTAACCGATTTTAAAAAGGAGGAGGTTCTCAATTGGTCAGAATCTTTCTTTTTATGTATGTTCCCTGATTACTCAATTTGAAAATTTTTTTTTTTCTTTGAAAGGGTAGGTGTCTACCTCAGGTGGTCCCATAGTCATCAAGTCAGGATCTGATGATGAGATGCTGGAGAAATCTTCAAATTGTAAAAGCACACTTGAAGCGATTTGGGTGTTTTTTTAAAGTCAGTCGTGCATTTGCTTTTTGTAAAGCGGTGGAGTCGTAGTGATATTCACAAATACCGTAGAATATTATTAGGAAGGAAGGCGCTGGATGCAGGCCGCTTCCAACCGGTCTTTTTGGAAATCCATGGAGGAGGCATATGTCCAGCAGTGGACTTCTTGTGGCTGAATGATGATGATGATTATTTGTAAATAAAAAATAAAAACTGACTTCAAAATACTACAACACTAAAAACACAAAAATATATTTTGGAGTCGGTGCCCAAAATGTGTGTGCTAGTAACACAACTCGGTACCGGCTCCAAATTATAATTCTAGAATACCTACATATATGTATCATTCCACATATATGTATCAAATCTACATATTCATTAAAAGGATAATACACACCACCGCCGATGGTAGCGGTACATATATACGTCATTCACGGCAGTAGTACTTTTTATGGATCGCCGCCGCCGCAACCGTGACCGCGTTGGTTTTATCCTTAAAAATTATTTTTGTGATAATGTGTTCATCGTCATCAACATCAGCCGTTTGACGTCCACTGCAGGACATAGGCCTCCCTCATGGTTTTCCCTAACCTCATGGTAACCTCAGGGTGTTGCCATAATCGCCACGCTTGGCAGGCGGGTTGGCGGTCGCAGTATGCGGTTGGAATCTCAGGAAGACGCTGCTGCCCGTCTCCTGGTGATTGATTTCCTTATTCACCTTCTACGACATCCACGGAAGGAAATGGAGTGACGCTATTCTTAATCCGGCGCCACACGGAACGTGATGTGTTATCACAATATAAATAATAAAAAACAAAGAATTGAAAAAGAAAACAAAATGTGTTTTTGGTGCAATAGTGTTTTGAAGCTAGTTTTTATTTATTTATTGTTACTAGCTGATTCGCCAAACATTGTTTTGCCGTATTAATTGGCCTACGACCTATTCTCAGACCTAACAAATATACACAAAAAAAAATCATAAAAATCGGTGAAGCCGTTTTGGAGGAGTTCGATAACAAACACTGTGACACGAGTTTTTTTTTATACATATATTACATACAAAAAAGGGCTGCTAGAGCCATTTAAAACTTCTCTAGTAGGCAAGCGCTACGTACTTTTCAAGGAAATAAGAATTATTACGCTAGCTTGCCCATATACATAAATATATTCGATATTAATGTAATGTTTGTTTGTAAAAACATAACATCCATAACATAAACACCAGAAATAGAAATAAAGTAGCCTCATAGCCTAAATACCGATTAGCTAAGGTAAACACTAATGGTCTTATTTATAAATATTTCATCATCAGCCATTTGACGCCCACTGCAGGACATAGACCTCCTTCGTGGTTTTCATAACCATGAGGGGTTTTGCCATAATCGCCACGCTTGGCAGGCGGGTTGGTGATCGCAGTATGCGGTTGGAATCTCAGGAAGACGCTGCTGCCCGTCTACTGGTAATTTATTTCCTTAGTCGCGTTCTACGACATCCACGGAAGGAAATGGAGTGACGCTATTCTTAATCCGGCGCCACACGGAATATTTAATCCCACTAAAACACTCTTAATTCTAGTTTATGAGAGGAGTTCCTGTTATAAATCGGCATTATCTCAGTCTTAAGAGTGTTTTAGTGAGATTGACTTTTCATAAATAAGACTGTTAGTTTATAGGATATGCGTATGATTTTAAAATAAAATTTCAGAAGATATTTATCCCTGCCTGAAAGTAAATTTAAAATTTGCTTTTAATACTAATAACCGACAATAACTTAATCGTACTTTAATCTTAATTTACTTTTATAAGAATAGTAGACTTCTGCGGTTGACTGGTAGAAAATGCTTAAGTCTGCCGCATTGTGCGATTTTATTAATGTAAGTGCAATAAAAGTATCAATAAATAAATAATGTTTAAGCAGCAGTAGCGGGTCGTGGTCGTGGGTTCGAATCCCGGCATGTACTAATAACTTTGTTTTCTAAGTTGCGTACATTTGTGAAGTTATAGTAGCGATACCACTCGCTAACTGTGAAGGAAAACATCGTGAGGAAACCTGAGTGTCTGAGGTGTTCACATACCTCAGCGCTTGAAATTCCCTATTCACGGTTGGCACGCGTGCTGATTAAGCCCATACTCTCTCTCTCTCTCTCTCTCTCTCTCTCTGAAGGAAGGCCTGTGCCCTGCAGTGGGATGTAAATAGGCTACATAAAAAACAGTGTATTAGAGTTACAACTTCTTGATTGTACTCATGGGACCTTGTACTGTACTAACTTAGGTATTAGATTTACTTAATATAATTTGAGAGAAGATGATCAGAGTGGAGTTTTTATTTCGCTACTCTTTTCTCCACTACAACTCAACCCTAAAGCAGCGGCTAACATTGTACCTTGACATTCAACAGAGTGCAAATTCCCCCGTTGAAATAAATTTTTGATTTCTGATTTCATTCAAAGTCACTCAGTGTGTTATGGAACTGGCTGCGCTCGAAGTTTTAAGCACGATCTGAGGCAAATTTCTGGCAGTGGCTGGATGAGGATGGCCGGGGACAGAAGGAAGTGACATGCCTCGGGGGATGCCTATGTCCAGCAGTAGAAAAGTACGGGATGATAGATTGCTTAATCATCGTGGCAGTACAGTGTACAGTCTTTTCGACCTTCACATTTTCGCTGCAAAGTCGTCTGTAAGGCGGTTGACGTGATATAGACTGTACTGAAATTAGGTTATACAAAAGAACGCACAACAAATTAGATCAGTTTCCGTTACCTACATCAATTACATGGACCGTATCATTCTATTCATTATTTTATGTTTAATAGAGCATTAATCGTTCGCATCCGTCATGATTAATTTAGCTAATTTATTGTTCGTATGTACCGAGTATATAACCGAAAACTAGCATGCAACATAAAATACTTGGACGATGCCGCTTACTGCGCGCAGTCTAGCGGTGCTATTTGTCCTTGGACTAGTAACATCGCTTAAAAATGATGAACCCAATGTGGATCCTGTTTCCCGACAACTGCTGGATTTCAGAGACGAACATCCGGTAGGTATCCACTGAACTTTTATCAAAATTAATTTGATAGTAAAGCAATCAAACACAACGTAAGACTAAGACAAATGTTTAATTCATTTCAGCACCCCATAGGAGTACAGACAACGGACGCTGGCAAACCAGTGGACATCAGAGAGACAAACACCATCAACACCGACCTATTGGAAAACCAGCTGTTCATAGAATCGGTGAAGCACATCGCGAGTGAAAGGATTCCAGCGCGCGAGGTACTATCTAAGGGTACCGGAGCGTATGGATACTTTGAAGTTTTAAATGACGTCACTGAGTTCACTCAAGCTAAGTTGTTCGAAAAAGTGGGCAAAAAGACGCCCCTATTTGTCCGATTCTCTGTCTCCCAAGTCGAAAAAGGAGGAAGTGATTCGAACACTTTGTCGATAAGAGGTTTTTCTATAAAATTTTACACTGAAGAAGGCAACTTAGATTTTTTGAACGTCCAGGCCCCTGTCTACTTCTACAGGGACCCTGTTTTATTCTCCCCCGCTGTGCATGCCCTGAGAGGTAACCCTCAAACTAACCTAAAGGATTTCACTCAAGTTATTGATTTTGTAATCAAGCATCCATACACGATTCATGCCGTTTTATGGCTTGCTTCAGAATTTGGCCTCCCTCGGGGTTACAGGCGAATGAACGGTTTCCCTATTCATACTTATCAACTCTATAATAAGCATGGTGAGAGCTTCTTTGCACGATTTAAATTCTTATCTGAACTGGGCTATGACAGTTTGACGCTTGAAGAAGCTGCTCAAATGAATAGGATAGACCCTGATTTCTTCACGAGAGATTTATACAACTCTATCGAAAAGAAGAACTACCCATCTTGGAGGTTAGAAATGGACGTCATGACCCTGAAAGGTATCAAGGAGGTCGACTTTGATCCATTTGATGTGACCAGACTTTGGAAAAATGGCACTTACCGCACGGTGCCTATTGGACGGGTTGTACTTAACAGGAACGTTAACAATCATTTCGCCGAAGTAGAACAATCTGCATTCAACCCTGCCAATCTTGTACCGGGAATCCTTGGTCCACGCGACCAGCTTTTCAGAGGAAGAGTCATCGCTTATGCAGATGCTAACCAGCATCGCGTGGGAATCAACAGCCAAAGAATTGAAGTGAATGCCCCTAAATACGCCAAGACCTACAACCGTGATGGTAGACCTCCAGTTAGAAGCAACTACCGGGATGCTCCAAACTACTTCCCCAATTCTTTTAATGGCCCCATACCCTATGTAGATCAAGGCAAACCTGATTTCCGTGTTGTACATCTATTAAACAACGCAGCAGACTTTAGATCAGCTAACAGGTTCTACAACGAAGTTTTGAAGACTGAAAAACAGAAAAATAGATTGATCAGTCACTTAGCGATGTTAGTCTTGAGAGTCCCTAGCGAGTATGTGCAAAAAATGGTGAATTTTCTGCGTCTCGTTGACAAGGATTTGGCAAGGAGATTTTCTAAAGCGGCCGAACTGGCAAGGAATACCATTATCCTTCCAAGCACTATTGAGGATCTTAATTTATTGAAACAGATACCAACTCCAAAACCCTAATCATACAACGGAAATGATTAGCAACGATTCTGTATTCTTTAATTTAATATATGAATAAAAAAATTAAAAATATTAAAAATATATTAAAATTTAAATTGTACGTACATTTTATTGTTATTTTATATTTGTATTTTTTCATTTCGTATTGCATGCTTTAGATTCAATTATTAAGAATGATAAAAATATATTTTTTAACAAAATTATGATTCTATAACATTCAAACGGCTGCCCATTTCTGAGCGAAGGCCTCCCCCGAGAATTCCCAGTCTCTTCTGTTCGTAGTTTTTCTCGACCATGTCGGTCCTGCTTATTTTTGTATATCTTCTATCCATCTTCTATTTTGTCTTCCGATGCTTCTTTACTCATGTTTCGGATACCATTCTGTTACCCGTTTTGTCTATCTATTATGTTGCATTCTCATAATGTGTTCAGCCCATCTCCATTTTTGTTTTTGTATAAATTCGACGCAGTCGATCAACTTTATTGTAGTTCTTACCAGTTCGTTTCTATTTTTTTTCTCTCTTTTTCACATTTATCATGCTTTTTTTCTATAGCTCTTTTTCAGACTTTTAATTTATGTATGTGATTTGCGTTTAACGTCCATGTTTGACGTGGTAAGTTAGGCATGGTAAGAGGACAGAGTCAGCTAGTTTTATGTTTTTGCTCAACCGACATTTCTTTGTTTTTAAATATTTCTTTTAGAATCCAATATCTATTCCATGTTTTAGTAAAGTTAATTCTTCTTTCGATTTCTTTTGTAGTTTTATTATTTAGTGAGACATTTTGTCCAAGATAAATATATTCCTTCATGGTGTTTTGGCCTAATTTTATTGGTTTTATGTTTATCCTTATCTCTTGTTCTTTGTTTTCGTTTTGAAGTGATTCTACTTCAGAACTCAGGTTGTTGAATTTTGTATCGATAAATTTATTTATATTTATAGTAATTTTTGCTTCCAAATTATCGACTTTTTGTTTAGTTTTGCCTTTTGTTACGTATGGCATCCAAAATGTGTTTTTATACTTTTTTGGATTTTTCGGTGTTTTGTAAGCAAATAAAAAGCATAAACAACAAGAACAGTTCAAAAAAGATCTTATTCCTGTTCATACTTCACCGAGTCTTGATGCAGAGCCTGCCAAGCATGGCGATTATGGCAAAACCCTTCATGGTTAGGAAATCATGAGGGAGGCCTATGTCCTGCAGTGGGCGTGAAATGGCTGATGATGATGATGATGAATAAGGCCACCCATTGTACTTTTTCATTGTAACTTTCAGATTTTATGTCTCTTGTTTCTTGTGTGCAATAAAGAATATTCTTATCTTATCTTATCTTGAAAGTTACAAATAGTTTTTAGCACTTTTTTGTTCTTATTTCACAATTATTGTATTAATTGTGTGTTTACACTGTTTAGCACTGTTCATTTTGTAGTTTTTACCGACCAATTGACTGTAATTTTATTTAGTTTTACTTATAAGCACGGAGGCAATGTTTTAGTTGCACCTCAGCGCCCTCGAATATTACTGAAATATCGCTTTGTAATTCTTATGAATTACAGAGCGATATTTCAGTAATATTTTTCAAAAATCTTAAAATTTCCCTCCTTCAAAATAAATCCGTTGGTACATTGTTAGAAATAAAGCCTACTCATATTTATTAGTAGTACTATAAATGAGACAATTTGGATCAATGAATGTTTGTTGCTCAATCACGCCAGAATGGCTAAACGGATCGGGATGAAATTTAGCACAGAGGTAGATAGTCTAGAATACCACATTATATTACTTTTTATGTAAGAAATTTTTCTTCTTCTTCGTTTGAGTGGAAATTTTGGTGAGTAGTCACGGAAATTTTGGTGAGTGGAAATTTTTGCGAGTAGTCACCAAAATTTCCACTCAAACGAAGTCGTACGCAACGGCCAGTTCATATGTGAGTGCAGTGAACGTGTGTTTAATTTTCTGTCTAGAACCCCTTTTTTCTTTAAACTTGTCAAGTTAAATGGATTTTTTTTAAGTTATGTATTAATTATGGCAAAAAATATATATTTATAATTTTTTTCGCTCAGATAATGGAAAAAGTCTTCTGAGGTTGTTAGATATAAAATACAGAGAATTATTATTTAGTGAACGGTTTTGGGATTTTCTTCTTAGAAGTAATTTTGAGTTCACTTACCTCTTTAATACTTAGTAGTATTAAAGAGGTAAGTGGTTAATATTATTTACTTATTTGAAAACCTAACCGTGTTAATTAAGTTTTTCTGTCCGTCCGTATATCCTTCGCTTCGCTTCCTTAGTGCTAGAAACCTAAAATGTGGCAGTTACCTACATCGATAAAATTATAGAATAAAATATCATTATCATAAAATAAAAAATAAGGTACCCTATTTGTTACTAGGGTACTGAAATAGTGTCATTATTATAATGATGCCGAAAAACAGTAGAAAATAATGTTTGAATTGCTTTTATTATTGTACACATAATTTATACAAAACATAAGCGTAATATAAACGAATACATGGGCGAGCTGATTTATTTTCTCCTCTTACACATAAATTAGAGATTTTTTTTTCTCATTTAGCCCATAGTGCAGGGTGTCGGTAAATGGGCCGCGTATTTTATGGTTATCGATAGGATAACTATTTTTCAATTTAGGTATCCGTCTTCACATTCATTTGTTAGTACAAACGAATCAATTTTACGAATTATTTATGTACCGACATTGTTACCTATCTATTATTATACTGCCTTATGTTAAAGTAGTTGTTTTATATAATAATTCGTGTAGATAATCATAGAAACAACTTTAACATACTTAGCGCTACTTGCACCATCCCACTAACCCGTGGTTAACCCGTTATAACGGTTTAACGGGTTAACCCAGAGTCAAATTGTACTGGTAACCATGGTAACTCCAGGTTTAACCGGTTAACCCAGGGTTAGTAGGATGGTGCAAGTGGCGCTTAATGAAATTTATTGAGCAACGAGCATCAGTACATACCTACTTATCGCGGGGCTGTAAAAATCGATCCAGGTTCGATTCCCAGTGCGGGCATTTACCTATGACTTTGTTTTGCAAGTTATATACATTTGTGAAATTATAGTAGCAATACCACTCGCTAATGGTGAAGGAAAACATCGTGAGGAAACCTGAGTGTCTGAGGTTTTCACCTACCTCAGCGCTTGAAATCGCCAATCCGCGGTGGGCACGCGTGGTGATTAAGACCATACTCTCTCCCTGAGAGAAGGCCTGTGCCCTACAGTGAGACGTATATAGGCTGCTTATGTAATCAAATGTAACGCATTTGTATTTTGTTACTGTACTTGCTACTTTTAATAAAATTGTTTAAAGTTAAATCGCTGTCATATAAACTATATGCTTTTTCAATATAAATGCATCCTAATATTCCTGTCCGTAACATTTAAGTAAGAGTTATCCGTGTGGCGCCAGATTAAGAATAGCGTCACTCCATTTCCTTCCGTGGATGTCGTAGAAGGCGACTAATTTATTTATGAATAAGCAGCTCCTTAACTCAAAAATCTTTAAATATTAAGATTAGAAGTTAAGTTCATGCCATGTAATATATATATTTTTTTTTTAAATAAACAGCTTAAATTTTTTTTTTTTTTTTAATATCCAAGAGACGGGCAGTAGCGTCTTCCTGAGATTCCAACCGCATACTGCGATCGCCAACCCGCCTGCCAAGCGTGGCGATTATGGCAAAACCCCTCATGGTTATGAAAACCACGAAGGAGGCCTGCAGTGGGCGTCGAATGGCTGATAATGATGATGATGATGATGAACATGTAAGTAACCGGATTACCGGATCGGTTATTTTGACTTCTACTCTATTGCAATAGAATGGCAGATGGTAATATTCTATTATTTCTCTACCCGAAAATAAATAAAAAATATTCATTAAGGCTGGGTTCTCCGAGCGCACGGATTTGTACGAGACTAATTGCGCTGGGCGAGCGCAAAGTTGGGAAAAGTGTAGGCATTTTTGAAATTACAGAAATACAAATCGCATTAATAGAATTTTGACGACCGAAGTCACTAAGACATTCAGTGACAGTCATTTTGGTACATTTTTTATCATGCAAAACTCAGTACCTACAGCTCAAACAAAACCACATCTAGTCATAATTTAGACTCATGTTCGGGATTTTTTTTGTTGATGCTACAAAGTTTAAAAAAACATAAAAATTATCACTGACGGCCCTAGGTAAAACATTCAAACGTAGTTTATATTTTTTCAGATTTTAAATACTGTTAAAAAGTAAAATGTTTTTTAAAACACTTGGATTAGGGGTAATATCGGAGAACCCAGCCTTAAACAGTCGCCTGTCCGTATACAGACCCTGTAGGGTTGCCTGTGAAATCGGGCCATGCGCCGTGTAGGGTTCCGGAGAAGGAGGGTTTTTTTAATCTGCTTTACAGAACTAACAACTTCATCAAAGTTATGTTCAATGGAACTTGTACGAAGTGTTCCTATATTAAGTTGGTCGCATATTACTCGTTAGCATTATGACCAGTTAGGTCCTACTTGGCGCAAATTTTTGTTAGAGTAAATTTTTGTTAGAGTAGTGTAGAACGCCCGGCTGATGACGATGATGATGATGACAAAAACTTGATCACACAAGTTCGTCAAAGACCATGTGAAAAGCATCGTTAAGGCAGGGTCGCCTATTTCGTGGTCGAGCGCTGTTTGTGTGTTTCGCAAGAGCCTTGTAAAACCCCTTTTCATTTCAATGGTACTTGCTTTTGATGACTCAAAACATTTGACAAACTCGCTATATCTTTTGACTGTGTTAACTTAAGCTTGAGTTTTATTTTTATTTTTTTCTTTACAAAAATTTAATACAGAAAATGTAACATAAATTACAAATAAAGAACATAAGGAAATGATCTAAATGAATTATGTAGCAAACCTGTGAAAAAAGGTTTTGACAGACGGGCAGAAAGGCGAACAGACGGCTGGATGGATAATAAAGTAATAATAAGCTATTTGACGCCCACTGCAGGACATAGGCGTCCCTCATGGTTATCCAAGCTTCCCGGTCTTGTGCCGCCCGCATCCAGCGACTTCCCGCCACCGTAACCAGGTCGTCAGACCATCTGGTTGGGGGCCTGCTCACGCAGGTGCGATTTAATGGTTTTGTTTTTCCTTTTGTGGTAAATAGAAAAAAATCTAAAAACGTTGAGCGATGCCGCTGTAAGATAGATTTTAGAGATTTGAATTTTGACTCTGTTTTAGCTCATTAGCCCATTGCTTTCCAGTTTCTTCATGTGAATTTTCATTAACAGAATAAAATATTTTCATTCAATATAATTTCACCCTTTAACATTCACATTCACACTACTTATGGAACACTCTTTGTAACAGTATGTCATACTCCTCTTATCAAAATAAATGATTTGATTTGATTTGATTTTATGTAATAGAATACGATAAAAGAGATTCAGCAAAACTCTGACAACGTTCAATACCGTTGCAGCACTGAAACTAGGTTATTCAAGAGAACGCACCTCAAATGGAATCAATGTTCGATACTTACCTACTCGACTTAGATTAATCAAATCGTTATATACGTATTTTGATGACTAATCAAGCAATAATTGATCGCATCCATTGCAAGTTAGAAGTATTCAACAACAGCGCATGATTAGCATAATTTAGTATTACTGCATATACTTAGTATATAAGCGTAAACTAGAATGAAGCACAAATGATTACATACTACCATGCCACTTGCTGCGCGCGCTCTAGCTGCCCTATTCGTCCTTGGACTAGTAAAATCGCTTGAAAATGAAGAACCGAATGTGGATCCGGTTTCTCGACAACTGCTGGATTTTAGGGATAAACATCCGGTATGTAACCACTACACTTTTTTTTTAAATTAACCAAATTGCAAAAAAATTAAGGACTCCGTAAGACTTTAACATAGATCAATATTTTAATCCATTTCAGCACCCCATAGGAGTACAGACAACGGATGCTGGCAAACCGGTGGACATCAGAGAGACAAATACTATCAACACCGACCTATTGGAAAACCAGTTGTTCATAGAATCGGTGAAGCACATCGCGAGTGAAAGGATTCCAGCGCGCGAGGTACTGTCTAAGGGTACTGGAGCGTATGGATATTTTGAAGTCTTAAATGATGTCACTGAGTTCACTCAAGCTAAGTTGTTCGAAAAAATGGGCAAGAAGACACCTCTGTTCGTCAGGTTTTCCGTTTCTCAGGTCGAGAAAGGAGGAAGTGATTCAAACACTTTATCTGTCCGAGGTTTCGCTTTAAAATTTTACACTGAAGAAGGCAATTTAGATTTTTTGAATATCCAAATTCCTGTTTATATCTACAGAGACCCTATTCTCTTCTCACCTGCTGCGCACGCCCTGAGAGGTAATCCTCAAACGAATTTGAAGGATTTCATTGAACTTATCGATTTTGTGATCAATCAGCCGTATTCAATTCACGCCTTGTTATGGTTTGCCTCAGAATTTGGCCTTCCTCGGGGTTACAGGCGAATGAACGGTTTCCCCATTCATACTTATCAACTCTACAACAAGCATGGTGAGAGCTTCTTTGCGCGATTCAAGTTTTTATCTGATCTGGGCTACGAGGGATTGACGCTTCAAGAAGCTGCTGAACTGAACAGAATGGACCCAGATTTTTTCATGAGAGATTTATACAACTCTATCGAAAGGAAGAATTATCCATCTTGGAGGTTAGAAATGGACGTCATGACCCTGAAAGGTATCAAGGAGGTCGACTTTGATCCATTCGATGTCACCAGACTTTGGAAAAATGGCACTTACCGTACAGTGCCTATCGGGCGGATTGTACTTGACAGGAACGTTGACAATCAATTCACCGAAGTAGAACAATCTGCCTTCAACCCGGCCAATCTTGTGCCAGGAATCCTCGGTCCTCGTGACCAGATTTTCAGAGGAAGAGTAATCGCTTACGCGGACGCTAACCAGCATCGCGTGGGCATTAATAGCCAAAGAATTGAAGTGAATGCCCCTAAATACGCAAAGACCTACAACCGTGATGGTAGACCTCCAGTTAGAAGCAACTACCGGGATGCTCCAAACTACTTCCCCAATTCTTTCAATGGTCCTATACCCTATGTAGATCAAGCCAAGCCTGATTTCCGTGTTGTCCATCTGTTAAACAATGCAGCAGACCTAGAACCAGCTCACAGATTCTACAACGAAGTTCTGAAGACTGAAGAACAGAAAAATAGATTGACCGATCACTTGGCGTTGTTATTCTTGAGGGTCCCTAGCGAGTATGTGGAGAAATTAGTGGATACACTGCATCGAGTTGACAAGGATTTGGCAAAAAGATTCGCTAAGGCGGCCGAGCTAGCAAGGAATACCATTATCCTTCCAAACACAATTGAGGATCTAGATTTACTGAAACAGATACGAACTCCAAAACCTTAATTAATTAATTACATGTAGCTATATATTGTAATTTATGTGTGATCTGAGTTACAAAGCTATGTATATTTAAGTATATTATTTTTCTTTGGATGGTGTAGGTGCTGGGCAAGCCTACTCCGTCTAAAAAACAATGTCCCAGGTACTGCAGTATCCGAGTGGTCCCTTCACCCATCTAGTGTGAGTGAAGGTGCCACTGGACGCTCCATAAATATTACGTAGATGCAAAGGCCAATTAATTTTTCTTATTTTACAATATCTACGGAGATACCGTCGGTATAAATGAAGCCCGCCACACAATAGTACGCTCGAATATCATTGTTTTACTTCCAATAGGCACAGCCCCAATCACAGTCTATAAGAGAGTGAAGCGATCCTGCACCTTTGTTTCATTTCCTGCCTAAAACCGTTTTTTAAACTTTCAAGTTGAATTGATACATATTGTGGCGAGAACTTTTTATTCAATATCGGATTGTGCTGGCTGATTTTTTAATGATGAGATATAGAAGATTTCGTCAGTGATCCTCGTTTATTTCTCTCAGATTATGACCTTGAAAAGAAAAATTAAAAAACTTTTAAGAACATTGCTATGCCTATAATGAACATTGAACATTAACACTAACATAGAATTCTACAGATGTATTAATAAAAATAGTAACAAAATAACATATTGTCGCTCCGTGCTATAAGAATGCTGAATCGAATTCTATAATCCAACAAAAAATATTTGGTCTCCCTGAAAATATTTTTGGATAAAGTCGTTTGATTTGGCGTCTACTATGGGTCGGGCGACAGTCATTTAACACCTGTATTGGGACGGTGCACGGTGGACGAAGACAGTCACAGAGAGGTGGCAGAGAACTGGCAGTAGTTTGGTGAGTAGGCCCCCTACCAGATGGGAGGTTCAGAAGGAGGCAGGAAGACAATAGACAAGATTAGCAGAGGACCGGCGAGGTTGGCGTGATGGTGAAGGGGCCTACCTATGACCAACAGTAGGCGTCTTTCATAGGCTATATAGATACACAGATAGATATTGTATTGTATTTTATTGTATTGACTAGTATGATTTTCTATTTCCATCCATTTTCTACAAAAAGCCGTCTCCATACCCGACATTGGCAACTCGTTATCAAACGTGGCCGGCAGCGCACCGCGCGGCACCAATAGATCCCCAATAAAGATCTTTTGTTACGTGCTTCTGTGCGCTCCAATATTTGAACTCGACTTACAGTCATCGACGCGATATTAAAAAATTCATTCCTGGAACATCTTCCTCCCCTGTCTGTTCAACCTAAGCTTTGTTTTAATACATGCCTCGTGATAAAATCGACCGTAACGAGTAGTAGATTCTAACTTCGTTACCATAGAGCGCAGGCCTTAGATATAGTACAGAGTATGGACCCACGCATGCCTAGCACGTACTGGCAATTTCTGATCTAAGCTTTCTCAATAATATCCAGATTTTCTTTTTTTGAAATATGTCTTTACAGGGTGCAACAAAATCTATAGGTACCTACTCGAAAAGGGCTTCTATTACAGATTAAAAAGACAAATTCTATTCGTCAATGCAAACAACTTTTACTGTGCTGACAATTTGAAAATAGCAAAAAATCGCAGCTGTTTTACAACCTACGGCATTAAAATATATAACTGACATTTTTTTCACCAAATTTTCCCTATTGTAAATCTTGTTCCTATTCACGTATACACCATTAATTTTTAGTGGTTTGAAAGACATAACAAAATGAATGTGCATGAACGTTCCGAACCCAGGCGCGTGCCTGAATAAGCTAATTTGTTTTTTTTTAAACGATGTCTTCCTTCACCGTTAGCGAGTCGTATTGCTACTATAACTTCACAAATGTACATAACTTAGAAAACAAAGTCATAGGTACCTACATACCCGCACTGGGAATCGAACCTGGGTCTCTCACTTCCGAGTCCAATGTTCTACCCACTAGGCTACCACCGCTCTAGAGCCTAAATATAATATGCCATCTCTAATTACTAATTACATAACTGCGGCTTTCAAATCGCCCAGATTTAAGCTAGTAATTACCTCCTGTTTTCGGATAGATCCCGAAATTTTATACCCATGTATAGAGCCTGCTGGACAGAAGCCTGTCTCCTTTCATACAAACCTCCTCGATCCCCGTCAATGATTGCTTTCCGATAAGACTTGTATGACGACGCTTTCACTACCAACGTATGTGATGTCAAGTTCTAGTTAGGCCTAAGATTTCCGCACTTAGCCTCATAGTTGGGCCATTGTACGTAGCAAGCACTGAGGCATGTAAGTACCTCAGACACTAGGGACTCCTCACGATGTTTTCCTTCACAGTAAGTTAGCGAGGGGTATTGCTACTACCGTGTGGCGCCGGATTACGAATAGCGTCACTCAATTTCCTTCCGTAGATGTCGTAGAAGGCGACTAAGGAAATCAAATACCAGCAGACGGGCAGCAGCGTCTTCCTGAGAATCCAACCCTGCCTGCCGCCTGCCAAGCGAGGCGATTATGGCAAAACCCCTCATGGTTATGAAAACCACGAAGGAGTCCTGCAGTGGCAAATGGCTGATGATGATGATTGCTACTACAATTTCACAAATGTACGTAACTTAGAAAACAATGTCATTTGAACATGCCGGGATTGGAACCAACGAATACCAGAATGTGAGGCCGGCATTCTACCGCTGCGCTACCACTGCTTCGTATGTAATGACAATTTCATAAGCATAACCATGGTACAGTCTACAAAACTTTTCAATTTATATCTCGTTGTTGTTAATAAAATCTCCATCGGAGTTTTCCCGCGCAGTCCGCGGCACGCCGCACCTGGCCCCGGAAGGTCGCTACACTTCTTAATGAATACTTTATTCCATTGGAAAAGTTCCCGAGTTTCCATGATTTTTATATTGCGAAGTTTCGACGGCATTACCTATGCATTGTCTGCCGGGGACTCTCTTATAATCCGACTGCGCCGGTAAGAGGATTATGTTTTTTGAGTCAACGTATGTAAGTCTGTTTCGTAGGTACGCTGTGTAGTTTAAACGCCATTATTTTGGCGTAAGTATCATAATATGTCAAATGTAAGATATTGACGACATGAGTGTCATTGGTGAAATGACGTCACAAAAAATATTGTTGTATTGTATTTAAAGATTTTATTAAAGATAAATAACAAAATGATTGACAATTGGCATTGGTAACAATAATTTTTCAGAAACATGTTGATGGCGAATTAAATCAGTTATATGTATTACAAACATTCTTCTCCTTTATGTGCCGTCTCCTATTGGAGGTTGGCAACCAATTTGGCCAATCCATCAGCCCATATTCGTCCACTACTGAATACAGGCTTCCACCAGGGCACGCCACTTCTTTCTGTCCTCATCCTGCCTCAGATCGTCGGCCCAACAAGCTGGTGGGCGTCTTTTGCCAGTTCGTAATTTCCACTCCAAAATCTTTTTATTATTATGCTTTATTGCACACAAAACTAATAACAGGGCATTACATAAGAAATAACATGTACAAAGGCGTGCTAATCTGACCTTATTAACCTTTCTTAGCAGATGTGACTGCTAGGTACTTCAATAAATTTTAAAGGCTATATGTCAATTTCGGCCTTGTTGAAAACATTTTAGCAGTGAGGTTTTTCTTATTTTATGAAAAGTTTTTTTTAAATTAATTTTATAGAACCTTCGCAGACCCAAGGAGCAAACATCTGTTTATGAAACTCCCTCTCACTTCTACGTGAGTTTCGAGATATTGCTTCTGTAATTTTTATTCAAACGATGTGCCGGGAATATTACTGCGCTTCTTTCATTACGATCGGACTGACCTATCGTAGAAATGAGTTTTCATGGCGATTTTTTTCGGTGACCCTCCCATCGCATGAAAGTTAACGGAGTTTGTAGACCTCCAAAAATCTTCTCAAAACTGTGACAAAATATTTCGATCAATTTCGAATTCCCTCATACAAAAGGGTCACTATTGCAAATTTCAAATGATCAGCTCATTCGTTCGTCACAATATGTAGGTATGTACATAGTGTGACGAAATAATAAATATGGATAATCAAAGGACAAAGGGCCAGTTTCTGAATTGAGAATTTCGTTAAGTAGATAATTAACTGTAGTGCTGTCTCTTCAAATTTCTCAGAAAAGAGCGTGACAGAAAGTTACTATTTACTTAGTGAAATTCTCAATTCAGAAACTGGCCCAAAGTGTTGTACTGTTCTCAATATTTTGCACTTTCAAAAGCTCGAAACACCTATTTATTCACAGTCTATTCAAATACAATATGCATTTATCACTTTTGTTTCTTACAACCACTGCACTGTTTATAGTAAGTATTTAAGTAAATATTTTGTTTTTATTTTATTAACAGCATGGCAACCTTCTTTCTTTTTTTAAATCAAATGACGCGTACCGCTAACCACAGTTTGGACTGAACTGATCACTCTGTTACAACATTGTGCTGAGTTGGGCCCATTTTGGGGACTCAATACTTAAAATTTCCGACACATTTTTTTATTATTATTGTTTGCTGGTTTTCGAGTTATAATTTTGATGCTACTTCATCAAATTTCTTTTTTGCTAACTATTGCATTTTCTTGTGTGATTTTATGTTTACGTTTTGAGTATTGTGTCATCAAATAAATGTATTTTCTTCTTATTCTTCTCCGTCTTCAAATACAATAGTTCTGACTAAGTACTCAAAGTGACATTTACATTTCTCGCTGTCTGTCTGTCTGCCGACCTGTCTTGTGTATTTTTCCGTGTTTGTAATGTCATATTACAGGGTACCCTGTTTAGAACGTACAAGTTGATTGTCCAAGTTAGCGACTTCGAGGTCTTTCCATCCCAGCCCTAGTTGACGCCTCAACGTCACTAATAGGCACCAAGTGGTATTGAACCTAACTTGCTGGATAAAATTAGGCCTGCAAAAGGCACGTTCAGTGGGCATACATGATGGCGAATGAAATATTCAGCGGTTTGACGGGCAGCAGGCGAGGCAGGTGGCCGTGATGCGCCATTGCGGGGAGTTCTTTATGCATGAGTGCTCTTGTGATTCGGAACGCACGCCGCCGATATGTGCGCGCAAAGAGTCGCTCGTAGACACGACTCGCAGGATTTGCCGTCTGTTATTGGACGCCCAAGAGCTCGCTGGACCGACGATCTGAGGCAGACTGCGGAAGCGGCTGGATGATAGAATGATTGGTGAAATTCAAAATGGTATTTTTTTAAAGTAACAGAGAAACTGCGACTAGTGAATGTTATAAATTGAACTAGAACTTTCCAAAAATGAGATAAATGTGGAGAAAAAGTGGACAAAAATTCGAAACAAATGTTGGTGTAGATAAATAATTTCTTTGTCAACATAGCCGGATTCGGTATACTTGCCAATTAAATAATTTATTATATCTTACCGCAGGTCACAGGCCTTCTCTCAGAAAGAGTACAGGAAAAATGTTCACTTGATAAATATCGCCCACAGGTATTCGATATATTTTCGGTAACTGAAGATTGTAAAGCAAAATATTGTCTTTTTTTTCAGCCCTTCCGGAATACAGGCGTGAGTTTTTGCAATGCAATGTATATCAATTTATCTAAGAGAACCTTTAGGTGAATTAGGTCAAGTAACAAATGTTCCTGTACCGGCCTACCTGTCTTTCATCTGCATTGAGAACTAGTCCGAATAACCTTACCTCGTCGTCGTTTGACATATAATGCAAGACAATAAGTGACTAATGGACCTATTTCAGGTTTCATTGGTGAGGGACGCGGCATGTGACTGAAAATTCTTCGAGCTTTTAGTCTAGTCAAATCAACATATTATCATTAGTTATTTGAAACCCACTGTAGGACATAGGCCACCTTCATGGTTTTGATAACCATGAGGGGTTTTGCCATAATCGCCATGCTTGGCATGCGGGTTGGCGATCGCAGTAAACGGTTGGAATCTCAGAAAGACGCTGCTGCCCATCTCGCCCAATTTGTGCCTTAAAGCTTAATATGTCAAAAACGGAACCCTGAATCGAAAAGTGGTTTTCCTACACCCACGATATTTTTCAACGACCAATCCAACGATGCCCCACGTGATGGAGTAAACGACAAAAAAATCATCCCCACTTTTCATGTTAGGGGAGGTAAAGTAAAAAAAAAAAATTCCAACATTTTATTGTTTAACTTTGTCGGCGTGATAAATATGTATACACACACCAAATTACATCTTTCTAGTACCATCGGTCTTTGCGCTAGGCCGCGGACGGACAGACAGACGGACACGGCGAAACTATAAGGGTTCCTTGTCGGACTACGGAACCCTAAAAAAGCAAGTAAGTGTATCCGGAATTAAGTTAATTATAGTTGTAGAAGTCCAGGGAAAGTTAAAATTATGAAAACAAAAAAAATATATGGATATATGTTAGGTGATACGAGGCTCACGGGGTCATCTAGATAAATAAAAATGCTCTCACGTGTCCAATTCACATTTTTTAGTCAAGTTGTCTAACGGTCAGTGTACCAACCTGGAGGCAGGGCGTCCCGTCTGCTCCGCTATCTACTCTTTCCGCGTATCTGGGCAGCGGCGTACCTCGAGTACATTTACATTTATATTGGCGCCCGAGTCCAAGTGGCTCCCTCACCTTAGCCACGGCCACTGAACATGAAACTGCAGAAGATTGTATCTTGACAAATGCCAGAATAGAGGAGTTCTAAGTTACATACATTTGTGACTTTATGGTAGCAATTTTATTTGGTAAGGCATTGACATGTAATTTGATTATTATAAATAAAGTAATCTAGTCTAATCTATCGCTCGCTAGCCGTGAAGGAAAACATCTTGTAATTAATCCCGTACTCTTAAGGTCTATCGTTACAACGAGCCGGCGACGTGCGAGCGCACTGATATAAAGTAAAATAATCCTTAATTACTATCAGGGCTTGAGACTACAATACAAGTGCAAAAAAAAGCTCGTTGCTGTGACGACCGACGGGCCATCTCAGCTGTACAGTAAACAGCACATTCATCCCTTACACATGTAAGGGACTGTAGACCCGAGTATAGGTATGGTTTTAATTTCAACTCGATACCTCCCGCGCATTCCCTAGATAAAAGGTCTTGACAGACAGACGGACGGACGGACGGATGGGCAAAAAAGAGATCCTGTAAGTTTTCCGTTTTTTTTTCCTTTTGAGGTACGGAACCCTAAAATGGGGTCCTATTTCAATTGTAACAATATATAATATATTATGTTGTGCTGGCCAACGGCCAAGGGCCACATAATGTAGGGGGTTAGGATTACCTGGAAATATTATCTATAGTCCAATTTAATTTTTTTATTTAAGTTTCTTTGACAGCGGTTTTCCTACTTTTTCTGTTGATTGTTTCTTTATTCGTTGTTTCGATTAAGATTACTTTCTGTATTCCTATATTTTGTCGCATGTCCGTTGGTCGCTCGCCGCGCCATCTATTGAATTAGAATGCCTTTGCGACAAAGGTCCTGTGTCTTTAGTATGTAAATCGTACATGCCTTATTCCGCTCTATTGGATTGTAATTTCGTTCTTTGTGTATTATTTCTGTAGAAGCATCTCGTAGACTAACGGCCTTATTTATAATAACGCGATTTTTCTAAAACCAATCTAAAACTCTGTTTATTTAATCTGTGGCTACATCTTTTCCTTGTAAAATCTCCACCACAGACTATTTTAATCGGCGTTTTTGATGTGTTTTGAGGAATCGTTTTTTTATAAATAAGATCGATAGTTTTTCGTGTGATAAATATAATTTGGTTTACATCAGAGCTATTTAATTCTTAATTTTTATTTTATGTCAGTACTTTATTTGAACTTTTGGAAGGAGTGACTGTACTAAGCGAGGCTTACGGCGCTGACACGAGAAATCAGCATTATTATACGTCTTGCTGTCTATAGACAATCACCCAAAATACGTCCTATTACAATGCACAGGTGCGCTACAGCCTACTCCATATAAATAATCAGATAAAATATGGCCTATTACCTATTATTTTAATAAAGCTAATGTGTGAATGCATGATTACAATTTTACTCTACAATAGTACTCTATGATATTGTCTCTGTGCCAGCTGTCAATATTTTTCCTAACCTCTTCTCTGAATCCGATCGTGCAGTGCGGACGCTAATTTGTTAATTTATCTCTAAACATCTGATAATTATAAACGACAATAGTAATTGTGTAATGGTGAACATTACAACATTGCTTATTGCCACCACCGCACCGGCTGGTTTGATTTCATTCTTCTTTCAACGCAAATCTACTGCAGGCTCCTATATTATTACCTACAGCTCACAGGACTTCGAGAGAAAGAGAGAGCATAGGATTAATTACCAAGCGTGCCCACCGCGGATTAGCTATGTCAAGCGCTTAGGCTTGTGAACACCTCAGATATCAAGGTTACAGGAAGATCTGGTCCGAGTTTGCTACTACGAGTTCAGAAATTTAAAATATCGCTTCTAATGCTACAAAGTAAGGAACCAAACATTAAACCTTAAACGCCCAGAGCTTGTATAAATATCCTTTGATAACATTTGCAAATCAGACTTTGAACCTTAACTTTCAGCCCCGATAATTTAATTCGATTGTCATTTCACAATGGAAGGGTCCACGGCAACGCGACAGGTACGTTCATTAGAGGGCGCCATCTCTGCCGCCTGTCAATTTGCGACCGCGCGGATCCGCTGACACAGTCGTCTGATAATCTGTCTGCTAAACTGATTTGCTTTATTGCCCGACCGCAGCGGAGCCCAAAAGGCGGGTAATGTTGAATGATTAACCTAAACCGGTAATCGGATTTTGACAAGTAATATCTCAATTAATTTGTCGCATTTGCGCGGGTGATATGCATGGGTAGTATGACGGTACGAGTCGCACGTTTTGCGACGCTCTAAAATATCAGAATTTGACAGTTAAGGTACAGAAAAGTCGCGACTTTTGGAATTCAAAAGCGTGACTCGTATTGTCTTACTATCCATGCAGGGCTACATAAAACCAGCTTAAATCCGGCAAAAGAACGAAAACATTATAAAATTTCCGATTTATTTTGCAAGAAGACAATGCAAATCTTTACATTGTCACTAAATGGCGCTGCGATTACTAAAATAAAAAAAAAAAACACTAAATGGTCAAAAATAACAAATAACCTAAATGCTGAGCATTAACTAAGTAGGTACTAAGCAGGCGGGACCCAAATACAACATTGTGACTAATGCGAGGTACTTATATTGGTCCCGTCTGATTGGCTTAGTAGTTAAAGCTCAGTAGTCGGGTTTTTTGTTATATTATATTTAAGGTTTTCTATAATCCAAAATTATCATTTTAAAGTTGGCTTGTTATCCAGGTAGGTACGCATAAACTACATCTAAACGTTTCTTATCTGCTCAAAGAAACACCTGACATAAACAAACATAAATTCAAACGTTATGATAAATCCCTTTACTGTACATCAATCTAGCCTCATCTCTACAATTGAAAGGGCGGTTTTCGTAGCACCTTACCAACTAACTTATTCACCCTTTCCCACTCTTACGACATAGAGTTTAAGGTCTAAACTTCAACTCCAAAATGTCTATATTATTGTGGTGGATGTCCAATACAATGAAAGCAGCATGGATATAGGAAATGGAGATGACTAGAAGGTTTGATCAATAGCAGACTTACTGTCTCGCTGGTCTACCGGTAATACGCTTGACAACAAAATCGTGCCATGTCCACTAGAGACCTACAATTTATTAATTTATTTTGAAAGTCTTCCCCATAGTTGTACTCGTATGTATTTACGAGTAAAATCCCACATTCTCGGACACATGTCTATGATTTTATCACAGTCTTAACAGCGAGTAATAATAATGATAAGTTCTTCGCAACATCTTTTTTTTAGTTAGCCATGTTTGTGTCCCACTGCTGGGCAAAGGCCTCCCCCATGATCTTCCGCTCCTCCCTGTCTTAAGCTGTCATCTCCCATCCGGGCAAGAAGGTTGAGAGATCTTCCCGCCATCCCCGCCTTGGCCGACCACGTCTGCGATATCCGTCGCGTGGAACTCATTCAGTGACAATTTTCCCCCATGCGACTGACGTGGCCTGCTCAGTTCCACTTGAGTTTTGCGGTCACAGCTCCAACATCAGCGATTTAGGTTCTGGAGCAGAGCGTAGTGTTTCGGATTTGGTCCATCCGTCTGACGCCCAGGTTACGACGCTCCATCGCCCGTTGGCAAACCCTGAGCCTGGACTTCTGATGTTCGGTCAGCTTTTATGTTGTGTAGAAGTTATTATTATTATGCGACCAGAAAAGTCCCAAACTAAGATATCCTGTGCTATGGTAACCAGGCAGGTACATCACAAACACCGAAACATACCGAGACTGAGACCATGTGTAAAAATGTACAGCGCCCCCCAGTGCGAATCGAACCCACATGGTAACCAGACGTGATACCGATAGACCAACGAAGCAGTGTCCAATCACTAAAGTTTCACCACACCAAGGGTTGGCTGGAAGAGATTTCTGCTGAAATAAGCTCACCATGTACACTTTTTAATTGTTCTGTAAATGTTTTGTTTTATTCATGTGATTTTATGTGTGCAATAAAGTATAAAGTTCTAGTAACCGGAGATAGACCGAAGAAACAGTTTTTAACACGTTGTATGACGTTCTGTACCTTCAACCGCAGGTCAACGTAAATTGTTGTTGCAAAGTCGCCCATAACGTAACTTAGTAGAGTGCAGGCGTGTAAAGGATGATGTGCTGTCTACTGTACCTAACCAGACCTTTTACGCGTGAATTTCTATTATTGAAGGTGAGAGTATCAATCAATGTCAGCCTACATCAATTCAATGCTCATTCCAGCGAAATCCTCAGCATCCCGGCCCCACCTTTTGAGTAAAATCGATGGGTTATCTTCAATAATGAGAGCCTGCAAACGTCCCATTGTAGAGGCAGGTTTTATGAGAGAGAGAATTTTGGCTTAATGACAGTGCCTTGCGACAATTTCAAGCGCTGAAACCAGGAGTTTCACCAGGAAGGCTGGTAGTTCCAGTTCTAGTTTGACTGGAGATTTCTGCACTTAGCCTCATAGTTGGGCCATTGTACGTAGCAAGTTCTGAGGCATGTAAATACCTCAGACGCTAGGGTTTCCTCACGATATTTTCCTTCGCAGTTAGCGAGTGGCATTGCTACTATAACTTAACAAATGTACGTAACTTAGAAAACAAAGTCATTGGTACATGCCGGGATTCGAACCCACGACCTCCCGAATGAGAAGCTGACGTCCTACCGCTCCGCTACCACAGCTCTGCAGGTAGGCTGGTATTCAGAACACAGGTTTTCTGCCAACTGTGAAAACCATTCTACACCAATTATGGGATAATAACAACTTTGTACCGACAACTCAAGTACTCAGGTTTCCTCGCCACGTTTTCCTTCACAATTAGCGAGCGGTATTGCTACAAATTGACATAATGTACCTAACTTAGAAACCCCACTGATATCGAGTCCATGCCGAGATCCGAACCCACGACCTCTCGAATGCGAGGTATTCGTTTTACCGACCGCGACACCACCGTTTCCAGATTATTTTGATAATTTCTATGTATGCATATAGGCCTGTCGAACCTACAATAAAATATACTAATTCTAGGTTCAATGAAGAATAATGACTGAGGCCGTATTTGCAATATTATTATGTTTAGTGGACACCTTGCACCTTATCTTATAGTTTTAATAAATGATGATAGCGATGATTATTATTATTATTAAATTCTTTATTGCATAGAAAACAATTTTTATACAAAGGCGTACTTAATGCTAAATAGCATTTTCTTCCAGTCAACCTTGGGTTTGTGGATAGTGTGGCTTGGGCAATGCACGATACATACTATAAGTACATAAATTACTTAAATACAAGAAAAATAAAAAACAAAAATAGGGGCGGCGGGGGAGGGGTCATAATTATATACAATGGTCAATAAATAAATACATACATACGTATATATACCTAACAGACGTACAATAAACTTACTAAAAATAATAATGAATAGTCCATCGTCATATTATTAAGGCATTCGAGAAGCGTATTAGCATGAAAAAGTAAAAGTTTTTACTTTTACTATTTAAAGTGACTAAAGAATGTTTTGGAAGAGAAAGAGGTCAGCCAAGTCGTAGGGTTTTGTTAATTTAAATTCCATCTATTAGGTATCTCAGCGGTGGTACCCTAGTAGGTATATCATTGGACTCTGAAGCAAGAGACCTAGGTTCGATTCCCAGTGCGGACATGTACCTACAACTGTTTTCTAAGTTATGTACACTTGTGAAGTTATAGTAGCAATACCACTCGCTAACGGTGGAGGAAAACATGGTGAGGAAACCTGAGTGTCTGAGCTATTCGCATACCTCAGCGCCTGAAATCGACAATGCGCGGTGGGCACGCGTGGTGATTAAGCCCACACACTCTCTCTGAGAGAAGGCCTGTGCCCTCCAGTGGGACGTTCATAGGTTCCTTATGTATTAGGTGAATTTATTCGAGTATGTTGCGCAAATTCTGTTTAAAAAGTTTCAGTTGAGGTTTTGTGCTTATTTGTACCCAAATAGTGTAAACGCTTCGAAGTAAGCAGAATGTCAGTGAGTCAGAACACGCGAGCTAAATTAATTTCATTAACTTAATTACACGTAACAATTACGTACCGGAGATGAGAGACGCTTAGCAATTTCGCACGAAATATCGTTATCTTTGAGGGAAACAGAATGGTTCGAAATAAATTAAGGCTGTTCTTAAAGCGGTGATAGCCTAGTGGGTAGAACAATGGACTCGGAAGCGAGAGACCCAGGTTCGATTGCCAGTGCGGGCATGTACCTACCTATGATTTTGTTTTCTAATTTATGTACATTTGTGTTGATAAAGTTATAGTAACAATACCACTCGCTGATGGTGAAGGAAAACATCGTGAGGAAACCTGAGTGTCTGAGCTATCCACATGCCTACGCGCTTGAAATAGCCAATCCGCGGTGGGCTCGCGTATTAACTAAGCCCATACTCTCTCTCTGAGAGTAGGCCCGTGCCATGCAGTGGGACGCATTTAGGCGAATGCCCGTATTACAAGAATGTATGAAGAAATACATTAAAAGCCTGACATATCTAAGTATATGCCATAGTAAGAATAATACAAAATACAAAAAAAATATTACATACAGTCGAGCGCCGGCGACACAGGATTTCCTAGTGCAGGGCTCAATGCTAATTGTATCTTATTCTCCGTATTCTGGAACAGAAATAATAGTAATTTTAAATTTGTGTTACTATACAAATTGGTAACATGAAAAACTTTAGGAAATGAGACAAAAACTTAGCGCTAGGTGTTTGTGTGTTTGCGTGTGCGTGTGCGTGTGCGTGTGCGTGTGCGTGTGCGTGTGCGCGTGAGTGTGTGTGTGTGTGTGTGTGTGTGAGGGGAGAGAGTGCATCTGTACGTACGTGTGTATCCGTCAGTGATTGTGTGTCAGTTTGGGTCACTATGTGCGTGTTACCAACAAAGTTTCCGTATCACCTTAATTAAGTGTCCTTACACTTATCTTACTTACTTACTTACTTACTTACTTACTTACCTTACACTTACAGGACCCATTTCTCTACTATATGTTATTACATTGAGCCATTTCTTTACTATATAATAACTATAATAATAAATGACACATAACACAACCCCTTGTCCTTACCAAACTAGGATACCCTCGCTATAATAACCAGATAAGAGCACCACAAACATGTAAACACACCCAGGTTATACTGCATTCCACGAGTCGAACTCCTATAGAATCAAATACTCTCATCTCATTGGTCAATGCGCGTGGCAAGAGATAATCGAAACAATACGTGGAGACGAAGCGAAAACTGTACATTTGTACACGCCTACACATTTGTACAGAGCCATCCCTCACGTATCTCTATATTTTTTTACACAATAGTTAAAAATGTTAGGATGTGCGAGGGAGAGGAATGTCAGAAGTTACAACAGTTAGTAACCTGAGTGTCTGAGGTGTTCACAAACCTCAGCGCTTGAAATTGCGAACCCGCGGTGGGCACGCGTGGTGATTAAACCCATAGTCTCTCTCTGAGAGAAGGCCTGTGCCCTGCAGTGGGGCGTATATAAAAAAGTTTGCGATCACTTTGAAAAACTGAAATCTTTTTTGTTACTGTAGATTATATTATGATTTTTTGTTCTTTTTAGATTCTTTATTTAAAAATAAAGAATTAGAACACAAAACAATGACACCGTTCAGTTGTTTTTTCATATTAAAAGGCTTTCAGTCCTAGCTTACGCTCATTCAGAAATCTGATTTAGTCAATTATAACCGATTCAAGATATTTTTTGCGGAAAGCTGTGATTGAAAAAATGCCAAGAGGATTATCAGAGGTTTTTCGAGCAAGAATAGTAACTTTGAGGGAAGAAGGATACACCACGAGAGTACTAGCACGCAGACTTGCTATATCAAGATGATATCGTCAGACCATTCCGAGTAATACATGGGCACCAATTTGTACTGGTCTATGATTATTGCGCCCGCACATCGAGCTCAACGAGTCAATTTAGACTGGCCTGCCGGCTCGCCTGACTTAAACCACGCGTGGGATGCTCTTAAACGAGCTGTATGGAACCGTGAGCCACGTCCCTAGACAGTTCCAGAGCTCAGGGAAGCCGCTATTGAAGAATGGGATAGGTTACCCCAGGAAATGCTGGATAACTTGATCCTCAGCATGCCCATGTTCGAGCCAGGGGACTAGTTATTTTATATTGAATTTAACCTAAATTGTTGTTTAAGTTTAATTAAACAGTATTTTTCTTTCTATGAAATTTCTATCACAATTAAATTATGATTAATGGCTCAATTTTTTTTTAAATAAATAATAAAAAATAGTTTTATATTTTAATTTCAAACAGGGTATTCCTATTTAAAGAAAGCATACAACATAGATTTTTTCTTGATAAAGTTAAATTTAAAGAATTATAGGAGCTTATGCTATTGATCACAAACTTTTTTTGATGTGTGTGTGCTACATAAAAAAAGTAAAAATTTGTACTTTAGAACAAGTGAGTTATTGTATACGGTATATTTTTATCCAATAAATAACTTTTGTGTGGTGCCGGATTAAGAATAGCGTCACTCCATTTCCTTCCGTGGATGTCGTAGAAGGCGACTAAGGAAATCAAATACCAGGAGACGGGCAGCAGCGTCTTCCTGAGATTCCAACCGCATGCTGCGATCGCCAACCCGCCTGCCAAGCGTGGCGATTATGGCAAAAACCCTCATGGTTATGAAAACTAGGAAGGAGGCCTATGCCCTGCAGTGGGCGTCCAACGGCTGACGATGATGAAATAATGTGCATTTATTTGTATTTACAAGCAGCCTTACAGGAATCCCTGTACCCCTCCGTTGCATTAACATTCAGCAGTGGTATTAATTGACTAATTGTCAAGTCCGGGTACACGCGGCCTGCGAAAATATCGAGTTTAGTCCCGGTACAAATCCTTCTATACATTTTTATTGGCCGCAGCCACCTTCAGCCCTACTGGACGTGCCTTGAATATTTTGTTGGGCGGGCGGCTAAACTGGACGAAAAAAAACGCGGCGATTCTTCTACCGTCTGTAAAATAATTGTATTTAATCATCATAATCATAAGCAGCCTATATATACGTCCCACTGTAGGGCATAGGCCTTCTCTCAGAGAGAGAGTATGGGCTTAATCACCACGCGTGCCCACCGCGGATTGGTGATTTCAAGCGCTGAGGTATGTGAATAGCTCAGACACTCTACTGAAATATAGCGGGTATTTTTTTAACTGCTGGTTAAACAACTTTCGTTTAATTGAATAAATGTTTTTTTTTTTTCAAAAAGCCATAACTGGATACAGGTTTCCTACACAAAGGGTGCAAACAAGACTATTACTTTTTATGCTGTCTGTCCATCTGTTCGTCTTACCATGAAAGAGCTACCTCTTGTACTGAAATAGATAGCCAATTAAGTAGAGTGAGAGGTTTTAAAATGAAAATTAAGGGTGCGTCGCAAAAATGGTGCTAAGTAAGTAAAGCATGCTGCAATCATTGTAAAAACTATAAGAACAAAACAAAGAAACCTGCCGAGTGTGAATGAAAGAAAATACATTTTTGTGGCGTTATTACAGTAATAGTATAATGTTACCTGCATTAAATTTTTTTAAGTGGATTAGTCGAACCAAAAATGTTCGATAGTCTTAGAACGAAAGTTGATATGAATGACATACTCTCACACAAATGCATATTAGGCATATTTTGAGAATCGGGCATTTTCGAAAAAACTTTGTTCACGAAAATTTTTGGTGAAAATTTCAACTAGTTTCCACGTAAGCCCTTCAAGTAGGGATCCCAAAAAGGCAGCGTTTTTCTCCGATAGTTTTCAGAGCACGCGGCGCGACTCTGTGATTGATGGATCGAGGCCGCGCACGCGCACGATAATTGCACGGATTTTCGCGTCGCTGCACCGTTGATTGACGGACAGCAAAAATTATTTTTGCCACCAAAAAAGGTAAATGAGGAAATGTTTGTTGTGCTATTGTGGGAAAAACGGCTAGGTTCTTTGAACCTGAATATGTGAATACTTTTGCTGTAAAATAAAGTGTTTCTAGCGATCTACCTTCAAAATTGCTCCCGTCCCACTGCAGGGCACAGGATTTTTCTCAGAGGGAGAGTATGGGCTTAATTAGCATGCGTGCCCGCCACACCGTATATGAACACCTCAGTCACTCAAGTTTCCGCACAGTGTTTTCCTTCACCACTAGCGAGTGGTATTGCTCCCTCCAGGGTTGGACAAAGTGTCCAAACGACCAAAACGTCAAGGAAATAATATCAAAGTGGCAACATGTCTAGTGGTCAAAGTTTCCAATTGCCTTAACATCAACTGGTCAAAATGGCCAGTTGTTAAAACACCCAATGTCAAAATGTCATGTTGCTAAAACATCCAATTGCCAAAACGTCTAATATTTCACCTCAAAGGCTATAGAACCATCAGCATTTTCACGCTTAAAAACGCCAAGTTCCAACAATAAATGCGACTACAGCGACGCCGCCGCCGGCTCAGATAAGTTTGTCGCGCTGTACTTTCAGTGATAAAAGTGGTTTTTAGGGTTCCGTGATACTGTGATGTCGCTTAGTCGAACGAGATTGGGTACATGTCTTTTGTCTGGGTACTCCACCTCCACTGTAAATCGAACACATGTCATCGCCAAATTACATTTCACGATATGGATATGGATCTTTTCTACGATATGGATTGGAACAAGCCAAAAGTAAAATGGGAACCTGTCTCCAAAATCTTAGCGAAGTGTTCAGCAAAGGAATAGAGATACTGACTCGAGCCGAGGTGTCTTTACCGTCGTCCAATATTGAAGTAGCGGTCAGGCGCTCGTTCCAACATTTCCAATCAGACAAGTCAAGAGTCACGGATGGAAAAGACACAGCAGAACCACTTCTTAACACGTTTGATTACTATGTCAGAGGTGGTGGGTTAGAATCCCACTGGGGGCCGCCGTTCTTTGATTTGCACAAATGGCTTCAGTCTGGTTGTATTTCCACGTTTGTGATATCCTTGTCTGGTTACCAAAGCACAGGGCATCCCAGTTCGAGACCAGAACGAGTAATCGTGTTGTGAAATATCAGTTTGTGTTGTAAAGGCTCGAGATGAAATTTTCATTGGTGATAAAGTTCAACATTATGTTAAAAGAAAGCTAACCAACAGTACATTTCTAGTTTGTGTGAAAAGACACTTGTATTTGTTGAAAGGATTATTGAAACTGTCCACCGGTTTGCAGAGAGAAACTTCACCGGAACTTGCCTTTTTCGGATTGTTTTTGTTCCAAAGTCAGTTTTGAAATGCGGAATATTATTCATTTCATTACGGAGGATTTATTAAAAAAATCATTCAATGTCTTTCAATGTTTAACCAAAGATTAAATTTTAACACTTTTATAATATTTCTCAATTTGACACCACTGTCGGTTAGGCCCAGTTCACAATCCTAAAAAGTTAATATCTTAGTATCAGTAGAGCAATTGAATATGATAGTAGAACTGATGACTGAAACTTCAGTTTATAGCACTCTCCTAATGCGCTCGTAAGTAGTGTGAACCAGCTATTAGGAAAGTCAGAAGGGGTCTACGGCTTAATTAGGCTACCTTAGCCACAACCCAGGTTCTCAGGTAGAGGCAGACCTCCATACCTCTGTAATCTTATTTATCATTCATTCCATCATGGTACATGCTTAAAGGGCTATTTGGAGCTAACTAGCGCCACCAAAGGAAGAAATTATATCATTTTAATAATACGTTTTTGCAAAAAGTGGATACTCGTATCGTAAATCTCATCTCGTTAATCTTATTAAATTTATCGTGTTAGGTCACCTTCTTTTTAAAGAATCTTAGAGCTTTTCTAGTGTTAACCTAGACGAAGAAGAATCGAGAATAGTTTTATCGTAGATAAGTGAGAAGTCCTCAGCTGATAAAATTTTAATTAGAGCCCGCTCCTTGCCCTACCTTGTTTGCAGAATTATTGCTGCGCACTCGATTAAAACTTGCCGAGAGCTGTGTTCAGGGAACAATTTTTCCTCTCTGATCGTTACTTGAGCCAGTGCGAGAGACACTAGCCTGATGAAAACCTCATAATATCATTTTAGATTAGATAGACTCATATTCAACAAATATCAATCCTTGAAATTTAGAAAATTATTGAAAACTCTAAAGATCATAAAGAAATCCACAAGGAAACTTAGGAACTTAGCTTCCAGAAGTTTTTACTTACTACGCGCAGTGAAAAAGTAATAGTTTTGTTCCATTTAAATTGGGGACAAAGTTACGAATATTGTCATTCTTTCTAGTTGACAATGAGTTTTAAGACAGGATATTCTTATTTATTGTTTACCAGGACACATGAAAGATACGGAGTATAATTGGCGACCTTATTTCTTATAACAATTTTTAGGGGTTTTAATTTTACCTTTTACAATCATCAATATCATTAGATATTGCAAATTGTTCTACCTATCAACCTTGGTGCTGATAGCCGCCAAATGATTTTGCCATCTCAATTTGCTCCAATCAAAACCTGATTACCAAGCAGAACATTTTTATCCCGTTTTTGTATTCCATTGGCGCGTCCGCACAGTCGTTCGCTTAGCTCAGGTGAGCCAACCCCAATATTGTCCAAAAAACACAACAAATATACGAGCCCAATCAATCGAGGGAATTTAGCGACGTGCCAACTATTAAAGACGCAGTGGTGACCGCTGATGTTATACGATTCTGTTATTTTTATGGTTCACCAAAAGTGTATGTAACTGAGGGTGAATAATACCAAATTGTAACTCTCTGGTGATACGTGGTTCTCTGTTATTTGTATGAAGGGTGCGACCAGCAGTATCAGGGGTTCAGTAACAAAACGGCATTCCTATCACGCGTGGACGCCGCCTATAAACGCAGCTTCACGTGATAATATTGCGATGGGCTTTATTGTTGTGTTGTTGTGAACCAACTGGGGTCGATGAACTATTGCCAACAATCAAAGGTCTCAGGCAGAATGTGTCACCGTTTAGATATTTTTCACGCAATCGGGCAAATTTTGGCGAACAGAAAATATATATTCTTTTCACTTAAATCCGGACAGTGTAAACTGCAATATGTTATTCAAATAAGCAAAACGTAACATTTCTTCAGTAGCGGTTAGTAAAACACTTCGAAAGACTACAATAATGTGTTGTAATGTAAAGCTCCTAATGGCAAATAGTACCCACATTAAACACGTCAAGTGACCACTCATACGCTGTAGTGCCTGAAAGCTTTTTATGTGTCTGTGTAACATTAATTTCTGTCAAAATATTTGATTTAACGTGGCTTGGCAAAACAAATGTTCAATATTCTCATATTTTTTGTCATTCGATCTAGAAAAATGGCGCGGTTACTTTGTATGAAATATAAAAATATAAAATTGAGAGTTATATTTTGCCTCTTGGAAGTGGTTTAATTTATTCATACTGAAGAAATTATTATCAGATTTTACGTTATTTCAAAAACTTGTTATAAAATTACGAAAGTTCTGATATTTGGGTGTTTTTTTCGCAATTCATGCGTACATTAAATCTGATTTGGAGGAAATTTAAAGTTTGTTGCCTACAAAGGGACATACAATATCAAAAATTATTCTTTGGTTACCATTTGATCCCAGAGAATCGTAAACTTTTAAAATTTGTTACTGAGGCTCTTCCAAATTATGAAATATCCACTTAGTAATATTCCCCTAGCGTCCGCCTAAGTGTCAAGTAAATTCCTGAAACCTTAATTTCAATCTAACATGCAACTTTTAATGCCTAATTAACATGAGACTCGGGTTCTTTCTTGCGACGCTCGTGAGTAGTAAGTCAGGTGTTCGTGCCGCGAATTCCAGCTCCAAACTTGCTGAAGATAGGAAGCTATAGAACACTCACTGGAGATTTCCACTTTCTGTTATAAACCGGCTTTAATTTTGTCTTAAGGGTGTTTTAGTAAAATCAAAAATCAAACTTTTTATAAATATCTAGGCTCTTAGCGAAAATCAGTATTGCGGGCAATAAACCTACAGCAAATACTGAGCTTGAGGCTGCTTTACCGCATGGACATAGCCTGTATTCCTTTCTTATTGTTTTTAGGGTTTCGTACCCGAAGCGTGCAAAACGGGACCCTATTACTAAGAATTCACTGTCCGTCTGTCTGTCTGTCTGTCACCAGACTGTATCTCATGAACCGTGATAGCTAGGCAGTTGAAATTTTCACAGATGATGTATTTCTGTTGCCGCAATAATAAAAAATACTAAAAACAGAATAAAATAAATATTCAAGAGCTCCTATACAACAAACCTAATTTAGTTAAATAGGTTAAACGAATAATTCTGAAACTAGGTATTAACTTTTAAGTACAGTTGACAGCTCATCGACCCATAACTTTTTTATGATATACAAATAGAGTGCATGCATATAAAAATCGTTTGTGTGTTTACCTTGCTCTGAATTCTGTCTCTTTCAATTCTGTGAAAGTGTTTTCTCTATTTAGTGACTTTCCTGGTCTCCTAACAAGCCTACTAAGCTAGAGGCCACCAGATTCTGGTGCCTGGTGATTTGTTTACCATCGCAGTTAGTCTACTCCTAGCTCCCTGGGTGGCGTATATTTCGAGCAGAGACCAAAGTAAAGTAGAGTCGCCAACTTTATTGCGGATTATTAGAATGCATTTTAATTAGGTTCAGCGCGTAGTACGTGGTAATTTATATAGGTGCAGCATAATACAGGCCACCGTCTGTTTTATTCTTAGGTTAAGAAATATTTCCTTTTTTGTGTACAATTAATATCTATTTGTCTATTCTAATAATCTACAGTCACACTTCTACGCACAGGCTCTGTCCGTATGTCTGGCCGCAGCATTTAGTGTTTTCCTACTTTTTAACCAGCTTCAAAAAGGAGGTTATCAATTAAATTTTTTGGCCATGTTTTCGCATAACTCCGTCAAATCATAAAATACTTACATATATTATTACTTTTAAATTAATCTGTGTGAAATATAGAGGAACACCATAATAAACTGAATTTAATGAGTAATATAAGAGTAGTAATAAGGAGAAGAGAGATAGGAGGATACACAACAAAGTAAATACATGCCCGACATTACGCAATGGTCGCCTATGATTTAATTGATGCGATTACATAGTCGGTCATTTTACTAAAAAGTAAAAGTAGAAGTAGAAGTAAAAGTTAATCAGAGTCAGAAGCGGCGATAAATCGGGCGAGACAGTCTCTGCTGTTAAGCAAATAGCCCAGAGGTGTAGTTGTCGTCGAGCCTCCATGTTCAGGAGTTTTGCATCGTTCAAGTATGGGGTGATATGGGATCTGGGAGAGATTAGCTGGTAATATTTTTATATGGCCCGCACAGAACAGGCCTGACCTAGTATGAGGGTCACTAATAATAGAAATAGACAATGTTTATTTGTCTTCAATATAGTAAGGCACAATAATCTGTTATTGTCCATATTATCTGTAGATAATAAGTATGAAATGTATTTTTATCATGTAGTAATAAATCTATAAAGTGTTCTCTATCTCTATCTGTCTTATCTATCTATCTATTTGTATTGGTATTTTGAATAAAAAATACTAGAACTCGATCCGAAGACAGCGGATAACATTGTACATTGCCTTTCAAGAAACAGCATATAAATTCTTAACACTGTAATAAATTTTTCCCTTGAACAAGCTGTTCAACAGAAAAAATACCCTTTATATATTCAGAGTTTGCACCCTTCGAGTACAAAACTCGAAAAACAAGAAAGAATACTGAACTTAAGTAATCAGAGCCAGTTAGCATTCGCCGGCAGATCTTATCCAATCGCACTTCACCATTCACTCACCGACCAACTCTAACAGGCGCGGTTTACAACTGAATCGCAATAAAACCGTATTAACGCCCAATAACTCCATCTGATAGAACTGGAGGAGCACCTGCACCTTGTTTACGAGGTACCCTTTGCCTCAGGGGCCGTGAAGATATTGAGAAAGCCCATTTTATGCTCTGGTGGATTTGCCTCGTAAGTTTTTCAGTTAGTGCGAACTTTTGGGAGCAGCACTTATGTAAGGTAGCGGGACTAGGTAAGGAAGAAGAATCAAGAAAATAGGATTACATAAGCAGCCTATATACGTCCCACTGTAGGGCACAGGCCTTCTCTCAGGTAGAGAGTATGGGCTTAATCACCACGCGTGCCCACCGCGGATTGGCGATTTCAAGCGCTGAGGTATATGAATAGCTCAGACACTCAGGTTTCCTCACGATGTTTTCCTTCACAGTTAGCGAGTGGTATTGCTAACTACTATAACATCACAAATGTACATAACTTAGAAAACCAAGTCATAGGTACATGCCCGTACTGGGGAGGAAGGAAAACTTCACCGTTAAAATAGGATTAATCCAATAGAAATGAGGTCTTTGAGAAATATGCGTGGTGTTACATTAAATGACAGGATAGGCAATAGTGTGATTAGGGCACATGGTGGACTGAAACGGGATGTAGTGACCTGAATTTAAAAAGGAATGTTGCGGTGGTTTGATCATATGGAGAGTGATCATCATCATCATAGTTATATAAGTCGCGTATGCTGTTCATCAGCTGTTCGTTTTCCATAGATAGTATAATTAATAAAATAAAATAAGAAAGAAATAGTGACAAAGGAATATATATGTCGCAGTAAAGTAGTTAAATCAGAGAGTCAATTGAATCTCTAGACAGTCAATCAAAGATCGATATTTAATCAAGTCGCTAGCATTTTGATTTAAATAAAGAAACGTCGAAAACGTTTAACTATCTATCTGACCGAAAGCCAGCGTGTTGATTAATAATGTAAAACAAGATGGCGGTCACGACAACAGCTGATTACTTTTAGAGTCTTTCTTTTGGCAAACGTTGTGCCACGTTGGTTTGTTGAGTGAGTGGTTTTTTGTTTCAAATTGTGGTATTTGGTGAAATTGTAAACATGTTGTCGACTCCGCCATAATTATTTCATTTGTTATTGTTATTTCGGTGTGATCGTGAAGAACTGAGAGCTTGGAAATTCCGTGTTTAATAAAGGTAAAACGAACCAAACAAATGTACCAAATATCTGCAGCAGAGCAGGTTTTATTTTTTCTAATTAAAGAAACATAAAACAAAAAAATATATATATTTATTGGCTATTGATTTTCCTAAATAATGAAATATCTTGGTCCCCTTCAAAAGCTAAATTCTTACCAAGTAAGTGGGCACGACGACGCCTAAGATGGACGTGACGTTACATAGATCCGACAAAGGCCAGTTTAGCAAGGTAAGTTCTTCAATTTCGGTTGGGTGGAACATGCCGCGCAAAGGTGGCCTTTGTCAGATCGACAAACATCCACACCACCTAAGAGGGCATTACGCCTTATGAATAAATATAAGACAAGCAATGTCTTTTTACTATCCATTTTTTTCCAATCAAATATGTTGGTCACCCTACCAAAGTTGAAATGCGTCTTGTTGCCTAGGAACATTTAGGAAACTCGTTAAACGTTTCGTTCACTCACTTGTCTGACGAAACTTTAGCGACTTGATTGAATATTGTTGGGGCCATAGGGATCTGGGGTCAAGGAACTTTGAGGGTACACTTGCAAACAGCTGACAGACAGGTACACAGATGATTGTAACTACCTCCCACCTTCCCTATCCTAAAAGGAAACTGCCGGTAGATGAACAACTAGCTGGTGTCATCTGCCAACCTCAACGGCCAACCCCTCTCGGCCACTTCTACTATCGCCACGTTACGAGTCGGTCGACACACGCACTTGTCCCGCCACTCCCGCGTTTCTAGAAGCACGTTATTCGCCGCGTACTACACTGTATCGTAGTCCTACGCCGCGCAAGGATCCTCAGCAAATCAACCTGTTGGAGAACGATTGGGAAACCGAAGAGGTCAAAACACATTTGCCCAGTCGGACAGCCGTTCCTGCAAGGTCAGTTTTCCTTCCTTCCACATCTCATTCCTTTTCACAACATTTCCTGGTCCTTCGAGCCGGATTCCCTATTTCAGTCCAGCCCGGTTTATTTACAACCATCTGTCTAAACTTCACAACTGAAACTGAAGTCTTCAGTCAGCTGTTTGTGCGTGTCATCGTTACGTCACGTTAGTTTTTCTCTGGGTGTCTGTGGTCAATCGGCATAAATCGGTTAGTCGAGTTAGTTCCCATCACTAGTACCCAACTTCAACCGTATCTGAGAAATAGATTCACAGACCAATTTTAGTTTTGACACGTAACTTTTTTTAAATATCTGGGACTGTTTTAGGTTATAAATTATAAATTGACGTAAACAAATAAGTAAAATGAGCAAATCAGAAAGCAAACTTATTAGGGGTTCCTCAGCCGACCCTATTAAAGTGTGCATGGTCCAGCTGGATACTGCAGAGCAGTACCTAGGTGGGATCTACAAGCTAGCTTGTGGTTTGCAGGGAAAGTCGGACCCAGCTGGCGTTTCGATGTTCAGAGTCCGTTTTAAGGACTTAGAAAGGATGCGCAACCAGTATCAGGACGCCTACACGAACCTGAAGGGTCTGCCGGTTGAGGAGTCCGTGCTGCAACAGGCTGACCATCACTATACAAAATTTTACGACATGTTTTATTCCGTGCAAGTGATGGCGGAGGGATTTTCATCGGCTAGTAGCGGTACTCGGGTGGAACCGAGATCAACTCAGTTTCAACTGCCCAAAATAAATCTACCGAGTTTCTCGGGGGTCTACACCGAGTGGCCCAACTTCATGGGGTTATTCGATAGCCTCATCCATAACAATGAGAGTCTATCCAATGTGCAGAAAATGCATTACTTGGTCGGCGCATTGGATAAGGAACCTCTCGCCTTAGTTAAGCGCCTGCAGTTATCGGACAGAAATTATGATATTGCCTATCAGCTTCTAAAAGAGCGCTATGAAAATAAGAGACTTATAGCTGATAAGCACCTAGAAGCCATACTGTCTACATCATTGGGACAGGGTTCAGCAGTCAACCTCCGCAAATTTGTTAATGTCATTAAGGAGAACAGTATGGCTCTGGGTGCTTTAGGCTTTGATGTGGAGTCCTGGAGCTTCTTACTACTCCACATCATCCTTAGGAAACTGACCCAAGATCTTAGGAGTAGGTTTGAGCTTAGCCTCGATGGTTCTTCTAGCACCATACCCACATTCTCCTGCTTGCTTGCCTTCTTGGAGAACCAGCTGAGGGTGTTGGAGGCTGTTGGTGGCTCCAGGGGTTCAGGCAACCAGGGGACTCCGGGGATCTCCCAAAACAGGACAAGTCTTGCCGCGATGGATATTTCATGTGTGCTCTGTAGGGGTAGCCATAGCATTTATAACTGCGACACATTCAACGCCATGACACCTAGCCAACGTAAGGAGGTAGTCACACAGCAGCGCCTATGTTACAATTGTCTGCGCTCCCACTCTGCAAATAGGTGCACATCAAAAAGTAGGTGCTCAGTGTGCAATGGTCGCCACCATACCAAATTGCATCTGCAACCGTCATCCTCATCTTCACCAACGTCTCCATCACAGCCATCATCATTATCACCTCCGATGGCTCCTACATCATCATCATCTATGGTAGTGCCCTCTGAGGGTCTACCTACAGTGTCTGGGCATTCGGCTGCATCCCTCAACTCGACAGTCTCTGATGGTAGGGTGCAGAGCACCATGCTGCTGGGAACAGCGATGGTCGGAGTACATGACTGTAATGGTCATGTACATATAGTGAGAGCCTTGTTGGACAGTGGATCTCAGGTATCAATTGTTACGGAGAATTTGGCCCAGAAGTTGCGGCTTCCCCGCAGTACATCTGGACAGTTGTATGGTTTGGGAGGTGCATCAGCTCAGCGGACCAATGGCAGCATTGAGATCAGAGTGACATCCCGTCATGATCGGTCAGGTCCTGTCTTGGTAACCACAGCTGTAGTTTTAAAGCGCATTACGGGTAGTCTCCCTACTGCTTCTGTATCTCCACGTGTCATGGAGCGGTGTCAACATATTACGCTTGCAGATGACAGGCTGTCCACCCCGGGTCCCATCGATATCCTCATAGGCGTGGACCTGTATAGTCAGGTGTTCAAGGGTGGTTCTTACCAGTTGGGTGAAGGGTTTCCCACAGCGCATGAATCTGTGTTCGGGTGGATTTTGATGGGGCAAGCGCCAGTCAACTCTCAGGTGTGTAGTCTCATGTCTCTGTCTTGCACGACCGACGAGCTGAACTCTACCTTGTCCAAGTTCTGGGAGGTAGAGGAGGTTCCAGCCACCGCCGTGCAGGATCCAGAGAACATTCTTTGTGAAAGGCATTTTGTGGAGACACACACTCGGGACGAGACGGGACGTTTTATTGTGCGACTTCCTTTCAAATCCACTCACATGCCTCTGGGTGATACCCGTACGTACGCCTTGAAAAGGTTTTTTAATTTAGAGCGCAAGTTACAGAGAGACGCTAGGCTTCACCAACTCTACAGCGCATTCATGGCCGACTACCTTGAAACTGGCCATATGCGGCCTGTGTCCACGCCTAGCTGTAACGACAGGTACTACATACCTCATCACGGGGTTCTAAAGGAGAGCAGCAGCACCACCAAACTTAGGGCGGTCTTCGATGCATCTCATCCCAGCTCCACCGGTGTCTCGCTGAACCAAGTTTTGATGCCTGGTCCCAAGCTGCAACAGCACATTTCGGACATCATATTACGCTTTCGCACATACGCAGTCGTGTTCACTTGCGACATAAAGCAGATGTACCGGAATGTGCGCATGCACGACGACGATTGTCGGTACCAGACCATCTTTTGGCGCGAGTCACCGGACCAGCCCCTCCGGGAGTTTGAGCTGACAACCGTCACCTATGGCGTATCCAGCTCGGCTTATCAAGCGATCCGCGTCTTGCACGAGTTAGCCAACATCAACGAGGTCAAGTGTCCAGAGGTTGCCCGTATCCTTCGGGAAGACACCTTCGTTGATGATGTGGTCAGTGGTTGTGGATCCATTGAGGAAGCGAAGCTGTTGCAACAGCAGGTGGTCGATGTGTTGTCACAAGGGGGTTTCACTGTTCGGAAGTGGGCCAGCAACCGTGATGAGGTCCTCAACGGCTATCCTAGCGATCATTTGGAGTGTCCCTTTCGATTCGAGGAATCAGGGGACAACATCTTCAAGATTTTGGGGATCGAATGGAATTCGGACTCGGACAGCTTCGTCTACCATGTTTCACCTTTCGGGAGATGCAGAAGTAAGCGGGAGATTATGTCGAACGTTGCTCGTATCTACGATCCCTGTGGTTACCTTACTCCTGTGACCTTCAAGGCCAAGGCCTTCTTACAAGGTCTTTGGTCACAGAATTTAGGTTGGGATGAACCTCTGCCCGAAGAACTCACTACTGAGTGGGCTTCCTTCGCAGAGGGCTTCGTCAATTTACGGCTGCCCCGGATTACGAGATTTGTATCGTCTGATCAACCTCAAACCCGTGAGTTGATGGGTTTCAGCGATGCCTCGGAATCTGGGTATGCAGCCGTACTCTATTTACGCGTGCTAGACGCGTCAGGTGAGGCGACGGTGCATCTTCTCATGGGCAAGTCCCGTGTGGCACCCATCAAGCAGAAGATGACCATACCGCGCCTCGAGTTATCAGGAGCATTCCTACTGGCTCGCATGATGCATCATGTTTTAACGGTGTTGCAGAGTAAGATGACCGTCGACCACTCAATTGCGTGGTGTGACTCCAGCATCGCTTTGGCCTGGATTCATACTCCACCGCATAAGTTAGGGGTTTTTGAAGGTAATCGGGTCTCCCAGATTCAGGGTCTCGTTCCTTCAACCGAGTGGCGACACGTTCCATCAGCGCTCAACCCTGCTGATTGCGCCAGTAGGGGTCTTCGTCCCGACGAAATTGTCGGGCATGATTTATGGTGGTCCCCGTCTTGGTTACGGGACGACCCTTCCACTTGGCCGGAGAACATTGCGGTGAACTCGTCCAGTGCCCAAGTGAATACTGGTACCAATGCGAGCGAGGAGGAGACAGTAGCTGTAGACCCTTCGTTTATTGTCGGTCGCTACAGTTCCTTATCAAGAACTAAGCGAACAATGGCTTGGGTTTTGCGATTCATCCGCAATGTTCGAAGTCGCAATCATCCATCAAAACATGACCCGTTGGTCGTACCGGAACCATTGACGGTTTCGGAGCTTGATGGTGCCTTGCTGAGAATGATTGGGTTGGTGCAGATGACTTCCTTCTCCGAGGAGATCACAGCCCTGCGCGAGAAGAAACCCCTCAAACGACTGAGTCAGCTCAGTCCCTTTTTGGATTCAGAGGGTCTTCTTCGTGTAGGTGGGCGTCTTCGGCACTCCGGCTTGCCATTCTCTGCAAAGCATCCCATCCTTTTGCCGTCGAAGCACTGTCTGACCGATCTGATCGTCGACTATCACCACGTCACTCACATGCACGCCGGACCTGCATGCTTGATTTCGGTGCTGAGCCAAAGGTTCTGGATCCCTTCAGCGCGTCGTGTGGTTCGACACCGAATACATATGTGTCACCGGTGTCACCGCCTGAAGGCTAGACCTTTGCAGCCGCTCATGGGTGACTTACCTCCCAACCGTGTAGGCCAAATTCGTCCCTTCCTGAAGGTCGGCATTGATTTCGCGGGGCCTTTCCTAGTAAAGGCCTCCACCTTGCGAAATGCGAAGTCCCATAAGGCATATCTGTGTGTCTTCGTTTGCTTCGCCACTAAGGCGATGCATTTAGAGGTCACCACAGATCTCACTACCGAGGCCTTCTTGGCAGCATTCCATCGGTTTGTGTCGCGAAGGGGAATGGCGTCGGATGTCCATTCCGATTGTGGGAAGAATTTTCAGGGGGCTAGGCGCCATCTATCGGAGGTAGACACCTTCTTGCGGAGCAAGCAGAGTGACATAGACGCTGCTCTGGTTGGTCAGGGTGTCAGGTGGCACATGAATCCACCGTATAGTCCGCACATGGGGGGGTTATGGGAGTCCGCAGTGAAGTCCGCGAAGCAGCTGCTAAAACGAGCCATCGGGGAAAGGATTCTTACCTTGGAGGAGCTGATCACCGTGTTCTGTCGGATAGAGGCGGTGCTTAACTCGAGGCCGTTGTGTGCGCTGTCGAACGACCCAAATGATTTGGAGGCGCTCACCCCCGGGCACTTTTTAGTCGGTCAACCGTTGGTGGCGCCACCCGAGCCCTGCTTCGAGGATGTCCCAATGCCACGCTTGAAGCGATGGCAGCTTGTGCAACAGATTGCTCAGCACGTGTGGCGCAGGTGGCAGCTTGAGTACTTGCACACTCTGCAGCAGCGTGGCAAATGGACCAAAGATCTCCCCAACCTTCAGTTGGGAGACTTGGTTTTGATTAAGGAGGACCACTTGCCACCTCTACAATGGCGCAAGGGTCGAGTGCTCGAGCTGCATCCTGGACCCGACGGGGTCGTGCGGGTTGTCAAACTTAGGACGGGCTCTGGCACATGCCTGCGCTCGATGGCTAAGCTGTGTCGACTTCCCACTTTGCAGGATTAGGCTGGCTTGTGGGTCCCACCCCGGCTGCACTATTAGGTTTACTAGGTAGGTAATTTGGTTTTATAGAATTCAGGTATAATTTTGGGTTTTTTTAATTTTCTTATTCATGCGGAAAATCATCTTTTCTTATTTTTATTTATTTTTTACTTTTGCGTTAAAGAGCCTAGACGCTCTTTGGGGGGCGGTTTATGTTGGGGCCATAGGGATCTGGGGTCAAGGAACTTTGAGGGTACACTTGCAAACAGCTGACAGACAGGTACACAGATGATTGTAACTACCTCCCACCTTCCCTATCCTAAAAAGAAACTGCCGGTAGATGAACAACTAGCTGGTGTCATCTGCCAACCTCAACGGCCAACCCCTCTCGGCCACTTCTACTATCGCCACGTTACGAGTCGGTCGACACACGCACTTGTCCCGCCACTCCCGCGTTTCTAGAAGCACGTTATTCGCCGCGTACTACACTGTATCGTAGTCCTACGCCGCGCAAGGATCCTCAGCAAATCAACCTGTTGGAGAACGATTGGGAAACCGAAGAGGTCAAAACACATTTGCCCAGTCGGACAGCCGTTCCTGCAAGGTCAGTTTTCCTTCCTTCCACATCTCATTCCTTTTCACAACAAATATCGATCCCCAATTAACTGTCCAGAGACTCAATCAACTCTCCGATTCAGCCACCTTACTGCGACATATATAAAGTTAATGTGGGGAGAAAGGCTTGTAAGGGACGGTCCAGGCGGACAATGATATATGACGGCTGAATATGGGATGTATTAGCAAAGGGCAAGATAATAAGCACCCGTAACTGGCTTGCGTGCATGCAGCGACTAATTAATATTGATGAAGCGGAAAAGGTTCGTGGCAAGTGATAAACCCTGGCCTCTGCCTACCCGTTTGGCATAAGACGTGAGTTTCTGCATGTTTGTGTTTTAGGAGCAGAACACTGCGAACTATTCTAAATAAGGCATTCAAGAAGCGCTTTCAAGATTGTATGATTTAATAAGTATTTTTATTGACCGTTTCTTAAGTATCAATAAATGAAATCACTATTATAAGTAAAATAACTTCAACTTTTTTGATTTCGGTATTCAGCTTTTACGTTATTACGAAACGTATTATATCTATAGATTAACAGCTTCACAACAAGATTTTTGTGTCAGTAATTCCCGTTGCCAGAAACCGTTTAAGCGGTTCCCTTCAAGTTTGCAGACAGGTTTTTAATTAACAAAACCAAACACTCTTTGAGACGGAGTAAAAAATGTACAGCCTTAACGAGTTTACTCTGCGGGTGGGGTACACACTACTGGAAAACCGATGGCTGTAGGCTGGTAAAACGTTGGGGAATTTATCACGGAGTATACGAGTTCTTGCGGTAGTCCTGCATGGGCTAGTCGCGCTGCAAAAGTCACGACTTTCCAGTACATTAATTGTCAAATTCTGACATTTTAGCGCCACGAAACACGCGACTCGTGCCATCGTCCTACCCATACTTGCCCTAGATTCTGCTAAAATGCAAAAGTGTGACTAACCATTCGGAAGTTCTCAATACGGCTGTATATAATATATTATTTCATTACTCATGGTAAGTAATACTTTTCAGCCCTAGGTCGGATCTGTGAAAAAAATCATCAAACTTTCCAACTTGCAAAGGCATTTGGACTCAATCATACCGCTATAAAGTACAGCTACCGTCAGCGGAACTGTTAAAGTTAGCAAACTATTTTTTGTTTCTGTCAAGTTGTGACTGACTATACATTTGCACAAGTGGCCTCAGTCTGTCTTTGACTACACCACGGCACGCACTCCGTAGTACAATTATGGGTTACCGTAGGCACTGACTGAAAATCAGCGCTGAGGTATCACTTCCTCAGCACAACGCTGAGTCAGCTGCCTTTTGTGGCAATGTAGATACACCACAGGCTACATCTATGGTCCTGTTTTATTTATTCGTTTTGTCTGTTGTGTATTTAGTTTTCTTTCTGTTGTTGTGCATATTATGTTACTTATGTGCTTATTTTGTTTCTGTGATGTATCTTGTTGGTATAATAAATGTCTTTCTTCTTCTTCTTCTTCCATTTCATGTTTGTGATGACCTTGCATGGTTACCATAGCTCTGTTCCGTGCATTCTAGTTTGGGACCAGGACAAGTGATTGTGTTACGGTTGTTCGATTCCCACTGGGGACCGCAGTTTTTTATCTTTATTGATTTGTACAGATTATTTTCATCCGTGTTTTGTTTTTTATGTTAGTTCGTTTAGTCCGGTATTTGAAGTAGATAACAAGTTTTAGCTCCAGAGTTTCTTTATTCACTTACCAGGTTTCGAAGATAAAACACTTTGGCAGGGGTTAAAAGTTTTCTATCTCTCTGAGAACTTTTTTAAAACCCTTTCCGTAAAAAGATCATCCACGTCAAATTACGTCGGCGACTATCTCATAAGTTACCGGTATAATAGCGCAACTTTGTAAACCGCTTATCAGGAGGCGAGAAACTTGCAGCTATCTCTGTCACACATGGCTGGCTCTACCTGCGCCCCCGTGTCTCAAAGTTGGGGAAACTTGTGCCGAATTTCCGCCGCACTAATGTTTACTCAAGTAGACACTCGAGACCAAGGTGCCGGCTAAACACATGGAGCTAATATACTTAGCAACGATACAAATTTTACTGCACACTGAACCATTCCTGTTTCTGCAATATTTTTTTTCTTGGATTTCATCGAAAATATTAATTGCACATCTAATTCTGCGCACCTAAAGAAAAAATATGTAAATTTTATACGCTACTAGCCTTTTTAATATGCAACAAGTGCCTATTCTCGATCTCGAACCAGTATTTTTATGTACAACAAATATTTTTGCTGTGAAATGGCCAAATAAATAACGTCCCGTTTTACTGAGTCATTTAGCTGTACAATGTTTGATACACAATGAGCTTATTACAGGAAGAGTTCAGTACAATTGAGTTTATTTGCTGTGTGGGTCCGGCCTAGAATGAGCCACCTCATTACTTCCCGTGGGTGTCGTATGAGGCGATTAAAAAACGGAAACCAGGGAACAGGCAGCAGCGTTGACCTGTGATACCAGACCACCAAACACTGCGATCTCCAATCCACCTGCCAAGTGTGGAGATTACGGCAAAACCTCCCATACAGGGAGAGACCTATGTCCTGCAGTGGTCTGCTATGGGTTGATGATGAGTTTATTTGTATCGTAGTCGTATTCATATTCATAAATCACGCTTCAGTAGTACAAATGATACTACTTATGTGTTACTTTTTTAGGGTTTCATGCCCGAAGGGTGCCAAACGGGACCCTATTACTAAGACTTCACTGTCCGTCTGTCTGTCCGTTTGTCTGTCTGTCACCTGGCTGTATCTCATGAACTGTGATAGCTAGGCAGTTGAAATTTCCATAGATGATGTATTTTTGTTGCCGCTATAGCAATTAATAATAAAAACAGAATAAAATAAATATTTAAGGGGGCTCCCATATAACAATCGTTGTCTAAAGACAGCGCTTGCCGATTTCATGTCATTAAATGTCAATCTTAAATGCTTCTTGTTGGTTTCTACAGATGGCGCTGTTCTCAAATTCGATCTTTGTCTAATTTTGAGTAGATAGGTAATTACGGAACTCTTCGTGCGCGAGTCCGACTCGCATTTGGCTGTTTTTTTTTTCATTTCTCAAAACTCAGCTGAAAATCAGCTACCACACAACTCTTCGTATTCTGGCGCAATGTCTACAGTATCCACCTTACAACAAGCACATACTTAGCATCTTAAAGCTCTGTTTTTACTTACAATCACCCATCTCACTGATACAAAAGGCTAGAATAGGTTTAAGAGATGCTCAGCCAAAATCCTGAATTCATAGTTTCAAAAATGCTCCTCCTTATAATTTAATATTTTATTAAGATGCTCAAAATAACATTTTGCGATGTTGTGTGTGCATGCTTTAGACCACAACTTAGTGCTTATATCATATTATTACTGGTATATCGTGTGATGGTTGTTATCTGTTTTAATAAAAAATACCATCTAATCATCATTCTCATTCAGCCACAAGAAGTCCACTGCTGGACATAGGCCTCCTCCATAAGCAGCCTATATACTTCCCACTGTAGGGAACAGGCGACGATGTTTTCCTTCACAGTTAGCGATTGGTATTGCTACTATAACGTCACAAAGTCATAGGTACATGCCCGCACCGGGGATCGAACCTGCGTATCCCACTTCCGAGTCCGAGGTTCTACCCACTAGGCTACCACCGCTACCCCATAAATTTCCAAAAAGACCGATTGGAAGCGGCTTGCATCTAGCGTCTTTCTGCCACTTGGATAAGATCATCTGTCCATCTTGTGGCTGGTCGTCCTACGCTAATATGCCTATGTATCTCAATCATCATCATCATCAGCCATTTGACGCCCACTGCAGGACATAGGCCTCCCTCGTGGTTTTCATAACCATGAGGAGTTTTGCCATAATCGCCATGCTTGGCAGGCGGGTTGGCAATCGCAGGATGCGGTTGGAATCTCAGGAAGACGCTGCTGCCCGTCTCCTGGTAATTGATTTCCTTAGTCGCCTTCTACGACATCCAAGGAAGGAAATGGAGTAATGCTATTCTTAATCCGGCGCCACACGGAATCGCTCAACCTCAATCGCTCAAGACGAAATTATACAACCAGTTTGTGTTACCAGGGATGACTTATGGCTCTGAAACCTCGTCTCTCACTATGGTCCTCATAAGAAAGCTCAAGGTCACGCAACGAACCATGGAAACAAATATACCAAATAAAATAAAAATAAAATAACCTGTATTTCTCTGAAGCACACGAGACGAAAAAAAATTGCTTACTATTCGTTACTTTTTTAGTGTTCCAACCGTCTATTGTTATTCTGTCTATTTATCTCAACAGAACAAAAAATCACCAGCTACATATTTCTATCCATTCATGACAGGCAATAACATTAGAGATTCCTATTGGCGTTACAACGTCACTCTCGTTTTAAGTAGGCAATTCCCGTTATTCTCGTAAACTTTCAATTCCAAGCTCAACCTCATCTTCCCACAACACCTCATCGTCGCCAGCTGATTTACGGTGCGAACTATCCGAGTCGGCAGAGCAATGCATCTTTGGCGAATGAGCTGCGACTTGCCCAATAGTTCAGTGGTGCTGATAGTGAAGTGTTACTTCGCACTTTAGGCTAACCTGACTGAACAAGGATTTCTCCGAATGTTCAACGCCGAAGGCATAAAGAGTGAAGGATGAAACACACCAACGCGGTGGTGGTGGGAGTGGTGGTCCATACACACGGCTAGGGAATGCAATCATACCTGTATACGTCCCACTGTAGGGCACAGGCCTTCTCTCAGAGAAAGAGTTGGGATTAATCACCAGGCGTCCCCACTGCAGATTGGCGATTTAAAGCGCTGGGGTATGTGAATAGCTCAGACACTCGGTCGGTTTCCTCACGATGTTGTCGTTCACCGTTAGCGAGTGGTATTGCTACTGTTCCGTGTGGCGTCGGATTAAGAATAACGTCACTCCATTTTCTTCCGTGGATGTCGTAGAAGGCGACTAAGGAAATCAATTACCAGGAGACGGGCAGCAGCGTCTTCCTGAGATTCCAACCGCATACTGCGATCGCCAACCCGCCTGCCAAGCGTGGCGATTATGGCAAAACCCCTCATGGGTATGAACACCACGAAGGACTGTTGTCAAATGGCTGATGATGTAAATAGCTTTACAGTTATCACAATATACATAATTATCAATAATCTGAATAAATTAAAGCTGAAGCGGTGTTAGTGCAGCGGTAGAATGCCGGCCTCTCTCATTTGGGAGGTCGTGGGTTCGAATCCCCGACCAATGACTTTTTCTCTAAGTTGTCCATTTAAGTCGTACATTTGTCAAGTTGTAGTAGCAATACCACTCGCTAACCGTGAAGAATAACATCGTGAGAAAACCTGAGTGGCTGAGGTGTTCACACACCCCAGAGCTTGAAATTGCCAATCGGCGGTGGGCACGCGTTGTAATTTAGCCCATACTCTCTCTCTGAGAGAAGGCCCGTACCTTGCAGTAGGAAGCATATAGGCTACATAAATAAAACATTAAAGCTGAACCCTAGAGGTAGGCAACGACCGTATTTTGGTATTCGCTACGCACCCCATGCTAAAAAAACTGAAAAGAATAGAATGAATAAAAAAAATCTCGCACACCCGAAAAATAACCTGTCCAACCCCTTGAAAAGGAAAGAGTTAAACAAAAACACATTTGCAGCGTGTCCAACTAACAGATACCACCAAAAGAACATTCCAGTTGTGGTCTCTCAAGACTCACGTGGGCTATAGTGCTGCTTGTAGACGATTTATCATTTTTGAGTTGTACAAAGATAAAGAGGCGCGTTTTCACCAGCATTCATATAAATAAATAAAATCTTTATTCAATAAGCAGCGGTCATAATTTACATGCCGTTGGGGCTGCTCGGAATTTCTCTACGAGATCGAATCAGAAATGATGGAAACCGTAGACGAACGAATAGCCCAGCGGATTAGTAAGTTGAAGTGGCAGTGGGCGGGTCACATAGCACGCAGAACTGATGGCCGATGGGGCCGAAAAGTTCTCGAATGGAGACCACATATCGGCAAGCGCAGCGTAGGACGACCAGCCACAAGATGGACAGATGACCTCATCCAAGTGGCAGGAAGACGCTGGATACAAGCCGCTTCCCACCGGTCTTTTTCGAAATCCAAAATTCTTACATATCTTTCGAGCTATATGTTTAGGATAGGCTATATACCGATTTTCGTTATTAAAATTTTCTAATTTCTATTAATTTTTATAGTTTTTCTAAAACTACATTCTAAAACCAGAGTTGGCACTGGTTTTCTCAGTGTTTATTTGTTTTATTTATTGATTCAATGTTACTTGCGCTTGTTGGAAGGTAAGGACTTCGTTGTCATCTACAAATTTTAACAGGGGTACCTGGAGCCACAAGTTTGAGAAACCCTGATATAAGTGAACGAGGATCTCATGAAAAATGGAGAAAATTTATTGAGGGAAAACGAACCTATGCATTACTGGTTGCGCCTTCATCAATTAAAAATAAGTTGGTCCATCTGAAATGGCAATATTAGACAATGTTTTGTTTGACATTTTATTTCTTAATCGTACATTGCTGTATTCCGATGTAAAGCTTTTTTACTACTTTTTTGTACTGTCTGATTGTTGGGCATATATTGTGACTACATAGGTATACATTATTATGTTTACCTATATAAACTGGTCCGGTTGCACATGTCGCTGTAATTAGCACTCCCTATATAGCATTCTATTGCTCTTAAGATGTAAATGCAGAGTAGAGCCACCGGTCTTTCACATTCACAGAACAATATTCCACATTTCTCTCGAGCGGTCGTTCGGTCGTTCCCGCCCCAAGTCGTTCGTACCCAACGATCGGTCAAGATCCGGGGCGGGCGCGTCGACACGATCATTTGTCTTCGAGCACCTTTAAACGCGATCCGGCGCCATAGCTCTTTTAAAAACCTCCAGACAGTTCCCGTTCGTTTTTCAATCGGCAGCCTTCGCACTGGAATTGAGGTGTAGGTTCAGAAGGTCCATTAATATAATGGCACGATTTACAGCTTCCGTACAAGGCTCAGAGCTTCAGTTTGAGTTAGAGAGCGGTGCAGTGGTAGGGCAAAGGTAGAACGGCATTCAAAAGGCACGATATTTTCGAGTTGCCAGCATTCGAAAATATCGTGCCTTTTGAATGCCAATCTAAACCAATCAATACCTTCCAAACAAACCTTCAATCAATACCTTGAAATCAATCAGCCCGTCCGCGTCCACTGCTGAATATAGCTCCTCAAGGCACGCCACTTCCTTCTGCCCACCCACCGATGATCTGAGGCAGACTGCTGGCAATAACTTAGTTTTCTTAATAAGTTCCTTACACTTGTGAATTTGTAATAGCAATACCACTCGCTAACGTTAAAGGAAAATATCATGAGGAACCCTAATTGTCAGAAGTGTTCACATACCTTAGCGTTTACAATTTGCCAATCCGCGGTGGATACTCTCTTTAAGAGACGTCCTGCGCCCTACAGACGTAGCCTGATTATGCTTGTGTCAACTACGGTCAACTTTCGATTGACGTGAAAGAGAAGTGACAAAGCCAGCAGTGCCTGTTTTTTTATTTGCCGCTTGCATACTATTGTTGTTTAAGGTGCCCGTGCATTTTTCTCGTCAGAACGAGGTGAGCATTTTTATTTTACTCCTTAATAAAACCCATATAAAACAATGTCTGTGCAGAAAAAAATGTACAACAGTATAAACGCAAATAGACTTTAAATTATGCAAACACGCGTACTCCTGTCCCCCGGAGGAGTAGGCAGAGACGATCCTAACAAAACTCTTTCGCTACGTCAAAATTAAGTCAAATTCAAATTTATACTCATGTACAATAGAGTATACCGGTACGAGTTTTTCGTGCATTTTTAAATATCATAAATCTATAGAAACATTTCTTTAGGCGATATAGGATAAGATAAACTATCAAACGTTGCTGTAATGACTGTTTTAGTAGTCATGTTCTTGCAAATCAACTTTCCTTAAAGGTCTATCCACGTTACAAGTAGCCGTGGACGTGCGGGCGGCACGATTTCAATTTAAAATGATCCTTAAACTTACGGAGCTAAGAACTACAATACTTTATTGCACACATAAAAAGACATAAATAAAACAGTGCGGTGTGTGTAATATAATAGCAGATCCGAAACCTCTGAGCTTTTGCACTCTAGGGCTCCAGTCCGGGACTTATCGGGATAAATGCTTCGTGGAGCGCCGGGCCGGGGCATCACCTTAATACCCCATTTGACTAATCATCATTTCGACAGGTCTATTCTCAGCACTCGCAATGGTTCATCCGAGTTTACTTTGCCATTTTTCTTCAGCCATTTCAGGGATTTCGTTTTAAAGTACAATTCGACGCCTGCGTATAATATATTTACGAACACCCTATATAATAGTCCTACCCATCTCTCCTCTGGATACCAGAAATCAGAAATCAGAAATCAATAATTTATTTCAACGTAAAGAATTTACAGTCTGTTTGCTGAATGTCAATGTACTATGTTACTATGTTAGCCGCTGCCTTCGGGCCGTATTTGTAGTGGAGAAAAAGGCAGCGGGAAAAAAAACTCCACTCTGACCATCTTTTCTCAAATCATCTTAAACTTATACATCAAAGCCTATATGATATGATTCCGTGATAGCCACTAATAACTTTAAAAGCCAAAATAACACTTCTTACAAAAGTAGGAAAAACAGTAATGCTGCGGCCAGACACATGAACAGCACCCGTTCACGAGCATAACGCAGGGGTCAGCCATCACCAGTCTCAACCATTTTAGAGGGAGATAGGTGACCCGGCCACCACGCCACCATTCGAATGACCTTTAGCAAACCTGCAGATTGAGTTCTTGTCAGCTATAAAATGTGTGCTATAGTTATTAATGTGCAATCACGTCGTCAGTACACGTTTTTAAAATTAAATAAATTATAATATTAATAATTAAATAACAATGAAATCGCAGTGGAATTGGCTTACTACCAAGGGCTTATATCGTTCATATACTCGTCTATTCTATAATAGGCTTTTTTACATAGCGATTTTTTAATGAATGTTTTAAATTTATTTTCAGACAAGGATAGAACATGTTCTGGAATTCTGTTGTAAAAACGAACGCAATAGCCTACGAACGATGTATTTACCTTGGCTAAACGAAATTTAGAATAAGCAAGCTTATTTCTATTTCTAGTGTTTACGTTATGGACGTCCCTATTTAATTTGAACATGGTTATATTTTTACGAACATACATTATATTATCGAATATATATTGGCAAGCCAGTGTAAGAATTCCTATTTCTTTGAAACGCTCCCTTAGCGATTCCCTACTGCTTAAGTTGTAAATTGCTCTTACTGCTCTTTTTTGCAAAATAAATATTATTTCTATATCTGCTGCCCGTCCCCATAATAACAGCCCATATGACATAATACTGTGAAAATAACTAAAATAGACCAGCCTCGCAGTCGATATGTCTGTAAGTTGCCTAATTTTTCTAACTGCAAATGCAGCTGAACTCAACCTACCCGATAGTTTTTCAATATGCGGACCCCATTGCAGTTTTGAGTCTATTGTTATGCCTAAAAATAGTGTGGACTCTACCAGCTCTAATTTCTCACCAGATATTTTTAGACACGTGTCAACATTTTTAACATTGGGCAAGGAGAACTTGACGCATTTTGTCTTTTTCGCATTTAACATCAAATTGTTCACCGTGAACCAGTTTAGAACTGTAGATAGAGCATTCTTTACATCGTCAACATTACCTAAACCTCTCTTTACTTTAAAAATTAAGGAAGTATCATCAGCAAACAGTACTATCTGCGATAGTTTTTCTACTAGGTAGGTTACCCACAGCTATAGTAACCAGATAAAGATATCCCTACAGAAAAATACAACCAGATTGAGGCAATTGGTACAAATCAAAGCCCCAGCGGGTATCGAACCCAAGATTAGTCACACATGTTACCACTTTTTTTTCTATTAATGATCTGCTGACTGTCTCGTTATTCTTAACGAGGCAGTGAACAGATTATTAATAGAAAATTAACTACATGTCGAATAAAATAGGTCTGTATGCGAAGATCGAAATTGGCTCCTGATTCAACGTTGGTATAACTTCGCCTTTTCATGGTGGATCATCAACACTGTATCCTCACATTCAGCAGCCATTTTTCGGGAACTTAGTGCCAAGCTTATCGCCGTAAGTTAGGCCAGTTTCACCAGTTAAAAATGCACCAATTTCCTCTAGCTTTACTGCAGTGTTACGTTAACATTTATTACGTAATCGCTCAATTAATAAATAAGCTAAATCTAAAAGCTACCGAATAAACAACACACATATTTCACGGGCGTTTTATTGAGAACTATAGCGTGCTACTGAGGACACTTCTGTTGGACTGTCCTTCGTTATTATTAGTGCGAAAGTGCAGGTCACCAGGTAATGGATCATCAGCATTCGGAGCGTGAAGATGCGACCACTATAATAGAAGTACAGCTCCTGTTATTGAATTAAAATATTAATTTGGAATAATACATAACATAATATTGAATACACCAAAGAACTAATGTGACAAAGCCTAAGGTCACGCATGCCGAAGAACTGATGGTCGATAGGGTGCAAACGCTGCAACGGTTCTCGAGTAGGACGCCCACCAGATCGCTGGTCCGACGATCAGAGGCAGATTGCTGGCAGCGGCTGGATGAGGATGGCTGAAGACAGAAAGAAGTAGCGTGCTTTGGCTGATTGATTGATTGATACTAACTGAAATTAAAGTAAATAAATAAAACAGCCACTTATTGGTCAAAGTTAGCGAAAAAACTAATTGTACCTATTCATTTTTTATTTACATACTGGATGTTTTAGAAATGTCAGGTGAAACCTAAGAGGGTTATTCTACTCATCAACACAAATTTTATTATCAATGTACTAAAAAAATATCACTTACCTTTTTTTTTTTAATTCATAAAATTACAATATTTACTGTAGCAAATATACGAAACAAGGTGGTTCTTTGGCTTTGGTTTACTCTACGCCACCAGTCCATTGGCATTCGGCGTGGTGGATCCATCAACGCGCACAAAAGGCGCGCGCAATAAATCTAGGCTGGCTTTCAGGCCATTTTCCAGCTGTTTTCACCTACGCACGCCGCTTTTTCCCCGGCAAATAGGGGAAAAAGTGACTGATTCAATATCGTTTGGTTTTGAAGTTCGGATTTTATTTGTGTTCAACTATTGGCGGGAGCTAAATTTCCTGTGAGCAAAAACACTCTTCAAATGTGACCTAAAAATCAGCGTAAAGCCTCAGCGTAAAGAAAATATACCACGGTTTAAATTATATAATGTGTAATATATAATTATTTTTTGTAATTTGTAAGGTGAGGTATTGTTTAATATCCATTAATTTTTCAATCCTGGCACACGGATAAGTTTAATTATATTTATTTATTTATTTTATTTGGAGAAAATACAGGCACAGATAATAAATATTTAATGTTTCACATATTGGGTATGGCCTTTTCTGCCCTACGGAACATTTCTCACTTATAGTTCAAGCAGGTAGTGTAAAAGCGGCAGGCGCTTACTACTGTCTAACATGCAAAAAAAAACAACTTATTAAAGAGAACTAGGTATAAGCCGTAACCAGGACGACCTACCGTGAGGAAAAGCCCCCCACCAGATGGTCTGACGACCTGGAGCTCTATTTTTGAATCACTCGTATCGCGTCGAGCGCTCGATTTCTACTGATTTTCGTTCGACATGTTCGAGATGTCGAACGAAAATCAGTAGAAATCGAGCGCTCGACGCGATACGAGTGATTCAAAAATAGAGCTCCTGGTTACGGTGGCGGGGAGTCGCTCGATGCGAGTGGCACCGGGAAGCTTGGAAAACCATGAGGGAGGCCGATGTCCTGCAGCGGGCGTCAAATGGCCAATGATGATGATGATAGAAGGTAATTTTAATATATTAGCCATTGCCTTTGGGAATGGCGTGTCAGTAATTCATTTACCTAATACATACTTCACTTGACTAAATACATGCAACATTTTGAAAATACTATCTTTTGCGTTGGATAATTTTTTTATGGGCCATAGCAAGTCTTCTTCTTTTCCTTCTGTGTCATCCTGCCAGTGTCAGGGATTTGATTTAGCCAGCGTGCGGGCGGTGTCTTTTTAATGGGAAGTGGCATTGCTTTTATACCATAAAAAACGTAGAAAAAGTCAAGATTTTTTTAAAAAATAAAGCCATAAAAATATTTCTTTCAAGGTTTTCAGGGTAACAAAAAATGCAAAAAATCAAGTTACTCTAATAAAAAACTTTTTAATTTAATTGTAAACGTTTTCTATTAAGGGTCTAGATGCATAAAAACATTAATTTACGAGAACTCGAATATTGATAAACGCTTCATACGTTATAAGTTGTTACGAGCAAGTTGTGACGTCATAGTTTGAGTCTGATTAGTGTGGCGCGTTTTTGCACCACGTGACTAGAATGACTTTTCAACAGGTCATATTAGTCGTAAGAAAAAAAATTTACCTCGTCTACTAAATTTTTTAACACGCCACCCGATGCTTGATAACTATACATAATTTGACTACACTTGAGGTATCAAAAGATAGATATATTTGAATACTTTAAAATAGCTTTACTTTTAATTAGTAACGATAAATTCTGTTTTAACAAAAATATATTTTTGGTGTTATTAAACACATTTATAAACAATAACTAAGCTAATATAACGGCATTTTTCAGTTTTTTTCTCTGCAAGTATAAAAGGTAGGAAAAATTTGGTTGGAAGGATCGATAGAGTTTTTTTCTGATTAAGATTTCATCAAAAAGTCAAAATCGACTGAATGGTCGATAACGGCATTTTAGCTTGTGGACAGCAACATAGAGCTTCATACATTTTCTGTCACAGCGCCTCGCGTCCTGTCCACTTCCTATATTAACTCCGTAAGAGAAGAAATTTCATGAACATAATTATTACTTCGATACAAAACAAATACTTGTCATAGTCCCGAATTAGGATACCCTGTGCGTATCCGGTAACCAGGCAAGGAAATACACCAAGACTGAGGCTATTAGTACAAATCCGGTACGGTGGCCATGTCTACACGTGGATTGGGTTCGATTACCACTGTCGCTGGCATTAGTACAAATGGCCTCAGTCTGGGTGTACGTCCGTGTTTGTGATGTCCTTGCCTGGTTACCATAGCTCAAAATTTTTGTAAAACATAAACTTTAATAATTTGATTTTTTTAGGAATTGCGCGTGTTCGAGGTAACCCTATAAATTGTTTGTGTATCTGTCATAATTTTGCGAAATATATTTAATTTTATAGGTATTTAGAAGGTATTCAGAATAGGTACCATCAGAATAATAGTCGCGTCAGTCCCCATGTCATTAAAGAGTCATGGATTGTGGGCTATGTGAACATTAAGTTGACAAGCATTAAATAGTAAAAATATTGAACGGTAGTTGTAAAAGGAAACGGAAACCCAAGGGGGTTTGAAAATGGCTTCACGTCGCACGCTAGCGACGGGAGGCTATTGCATTCCCGAATATGGTGCCGATCAGATCTCCCGAGAAGACATAATATTAAATATTTTACCTAAGCATCACCTTATCTGTATCGGGATGAAAAAACTATATCTATAATAACAAATAACACATATTATATACTATTACATAAATAGTGACGCAGCTTATATACGTCCCACGGTAGGGTACAGGCCTTCAGAGAGTATGGGCTTTACGTGTGCCCGATCAGATTGGAAATTTCAAGCGCTGAGTAATGAGAACGCCTCAGGCCCTCAGGTTTCTTCACAATATTTTCATTCACCGTTACTGAAGCAAGACATCGTGAGGAAACCTGTATGTAAGATTCTTTCGCTCAAAACCACAGGTTCTACCTTTTCGCCATCACCTGGCTATTACCCTTCCACGTCCATCATTTTTCACGAGCGAGTCGTGTTTGAAGGCTAATGTAAAGCGGCTTCAACGTTTCGGCCCCGCACGATTTGTCTCCAACCCCTTTCTGGTGCCATTTTTCACCGCAACATCACCGTGTCGTCATAGATTCGGTAAAACAGAAAGCCCTCATGCCAGCCTCGGTTAAGCTGTGAATTAATATGCACCGTAAAATTCGCGTTCGTCCATCGCGAGTAATTTCTAATGATAAGAAAAAGTCAGGTTAGGTTACGTCAAGTTAGTTGTAAAACAGAATTCTATATGAAAATACTGTCTCATGTCGTCACAGTTCGAAGCACTTAAGTTTTTTTATTTAAAAATAATAAAAAATGTAAATAGAAAAAGTAATTTGACGTACAATAATATTAGTTGCCACGAACTGGCAAACGCAGCGTAGGATGCCCACCGGCTCGCTGGACCGTCGATCTGAGTTAGATTGCTGGCAGTGGCTGGACGAGGATGGCTGAGGACAGAAGTAGGTGGCGTGCCTTTGGGAGGCTTATGTCCAGCAGTGGAAGAGCACGGGCTGATTGATTGATTCAATTGAATTCAATTCAAATATTTTTATTCATTGTAAAAACAGAATGTTTACTTAATGAACGTCAAAGTTGTTAGTTTCACAATTAATGGATTATGTGGAGAAGAAGCTAACAAAGAAACTCCACATTTATTCTTTTCAAAACACGTTTTAACTTAATTAACAGAGTTTTCAACTTAAAATATTAGTCATGAATGTGTTGAACACTAGTCACAATCGTCCTTTAAATAATATTAATCTACTGTTTAATGCCAAACATCTTTGTCTTCTAAATAATCCTTGATGTTATAGTAAGCCTTTTTGCACAAAATGTGCTTAACACATTTTTTAAATCGCGTTGGAGGTAACTCTAATATATCTTGAGGAATTTTGTTGTAGAACCTTATACAGTGCCCCATAAAGGATGTGTTAACTTTTGCAAGTCTACATAGTGGAAATGACAATTTATGTTTATTTCTAGTATTAACATTATGGTAGCCACCAACATTTTCGAAGTTTTTTATATTTTTTCTAACGTACATAATATTTTCATAAATGTATTGACATGCAACTGTTAAGATGTTGGTTTCTTTGAAGAAATCTCTTAGCGAATCCCTACTACCTAACTTGTAAATAAATCGGATGGCTCTCTTCTGCAAGATGAAGATAGTCTCAATGTCTGCTGCCCGGCCCCATAGTAGTAGGACATAATACTATGGAAGTAACTAAAATAAACAAGCCTAGCAGTTGCAACGTCAGTGAGTTCCCTAATTCTTTTCACTGCATATGCTGCAGAGCTAAGTCTGTGTGCTAATTTTACAATATGTGGACCCCATTGTAGTTTTGCATCGATTGTGATGCCCAGAAATACAGTATCATCTACAAATTCTAGTTTTTCATGTCCAATTACTATGTTGTTCTCAACTAATCGTACGTTAGGTAAGGAAAACTTTATACATTTTATCTTTTTAGAATTTAGCAGCAGATTATTTGCTGTGAACCAATCTAGTACTTGCGAGAGAGCATTATTTGCATCGTCAAGATTATTTTCTTGTCTCCTTATTAAAAAAATAAGTGACGTGTAATCAGCAAATAACACTATCTCAGACGTTTTTTGTACCATAAACGGTAAATCAATTTTATAGACTAGGAAAAGGAGCGGCCCTAAGATAGATCTCTGCGGGACTCCTATTTTTACAAGTGAACCCGAGGATTTAATACGATTTACGTCTGCTTTTTGGACCCTTCCTTCTAAATACGATCTTAAAATATCTAAACCTGCACCCTTTATTCCGTAGTGTTTTAACTTTAGGAGTAGCGTTTCGTGGTCTACACAATCAAATGCTTTTGATAAATCACAAAATATGCCTACTGCATCCTTGCGATACTCCCAAGCGCTGAAAATATGTTTAAGTAACATAACTCCGGCGTCTGTTGTATTCCGCCCTTTAGTAAAACCAAATTGCTGGCTATTTGCTGTATATTGCTGATTGATTGAATAGTAAGTTTAATGAAGCATTTGATGGTGTAAATATTGCAGGGCTTAAAGTTTCACCGAACATTTGTTCTTCTGTTTTATTTGCTCCGCTGCGCGGTGTTAAAAATCGATTAGGGCTGTAAAAACTGTGTACGCGTCACCTGTCAGCTGTCAACGTGACGTCACAGGATGCCAACTGGCCGGAAAATGTCGGCGGGGCTTTAAAAGGTACTTTGTTTTTCTAATATTTAGATAGATACGTTTTTCATTGTATCGTCAGGGGTTGCTGTTTGATTGATACTTAGGTGTTTTTAGAGGTACGCGTATCCATCCCTATTTAATTTCAATAAAATAATATATTATTTTTTAGGGTCCCGTAGTCCGACAAGGGATATAAGGGTCCCAAGGGAATTGGAATGAGCATCCAAGCAATTTTCCATCAATCAAAGAAGTTTATTCATGAATTCACGCATTCACAGTCAATCTTCATCAGCAAGCATTTGTTTTTTTAAGGTTCCGTAGTCGACAAGGAACCCTTATAGTTTCGCCATGTCCGTCTGTCTGTATGTCTGTCCGTCCGCGGTCTAGCCTGGTGGTACTAGAAAGCTGTAATTCGGTATGTAAATTTTTATCATATTTATCACGCCAATAAAGTTAAAGAACAAAATGTTGAAGCAAAATTTTTTTTAGTGTACCTCCCCTAACATGAAAAATGGCGATGATTTTTTTTTTCCTCGTCTACCCTGTCATGTTGGATTGGTCGTTGAAAAATATTGTGGATGTGTGATTTAAGGTTCCGTTTGCGAAATATTAAACTTAAAAGCGCTAATTTTTGTCCGAGTAGGGCGTCCCCCCCCCTCTCCCGGCTAAACGGTTGATTCTAAAAAAATTTAAAAAATCAGGGCTGTAGCGCATATAATGAAATTAAAAGAACTTCACTAGTTAACGAGTAATGGCCTCAGTCTGGGTGTATTTCCATGTTTGTTGTGTCCTTGCCTGGTTACCATAGCACAGGGTATTCCAGTTTGGGACCAGGACAAGTGATTGTGTGGTTTATTGAGGGGCAATTAAGCCTAAGGCAAACAAATTATGGAAGTACTGACCTTAAATGATAACAATAAGCATTTTACATCTAGATAATAATAATTATGTTAGATGTCTTATGGCAGCTCCGACCTGCGCTCGATAGATAAGTGACCACCCACACGCCAAAATGGTCGGGGAAATATTTTTAGATGCAGTGAACTGACCATAGCTCAAGCCAGTACCTAAGTCTGATTAGTTTTTTACCCATAAAACACAAGCGCGTTAGGTTTTCGCTGTCCCAAAACCATTTTAAAGTTCCGTCCAATTTGGCCAAACTCACGCTCGGAAACATTTTATTGAGGAGTTATATTTAAAAAGTTTCCACCGAAGACAAACGCGGGTTGGTGTAATTGGCTCCGTCCGCGCCGTCCCGGGTTCGAGTCTGGGCCTAGAGTCTAATAAACACATAGTTGTTCAATAGAATGATAGAAGCGCGACATAAGCTGTTATTTGCCTCTATTTCGTAGTCTACTAAACAATTGCAGTTCTAAAAATTTTGTGAACACTAAACATTATTAGCTTAACCCCTGAACTGTCCTCGCGGAATGGAACGTATAGGTGGCCCGTACTAAGTTGGTCCCGGCAGACGAGTGGTTAATTCCGGATTTTACTTCATTGATTTTTAGTCGGAAGAGTCTGAAAAAAGTAAGTCAATCCGGAATTAAGCTAATAATAATAATAATAATAACTTTATTGATAGTTAACAGGGTTGATGTACATTCACTTAACCGTTTAAATATAAATAGAAAAACGTGAACGAAACTGGTTGGTAACTGCTGCTATAGCTAGGTTACAAAGTAGCCTGTATTAATTGCAGTAAAATATAATTCCATAGGCACCCCCCGCGAAGAAGATCGAATCGCTCGAGGCACCGAGTTAAGTTACACGGGTTATTGCAATTAGAATGCGATTGGTTAATAAAATACCAATAGTGTCAATGAAACAAACATTAACGTACTAATATCACTCTATTGAACAACTATGCACTTGAGAGACTCGCCCCCCTGGTCGTGCCTAGTCTTGGCTGGCGGCCATCGGGCTACGAGGTGTGTGCAAACTTGTACGGAGTTATAACATGGTTGGCAAGAGAAAGGGATTAAACAACTATTTGCCTCTCGCTCAGACACCAATGGCATCACCCGTGCAACTTAACAACTTAAATGGTGGGTTCTTCTCGTCTACTATTATAATTACTTCTAAATAAAATAAAACCGGCCAAGTGCGTATCGGGCCACGCGCAGTGTAGGATTCCATAGAAGGAGGGGTTTTCACCAGCTTTACGGAACCATCAACTTCATTGAAGTAATTTGTAACGGAATTTGTACAAAGCTTTCCTTTTATAAGTTGGTCGCCTATTACTCGTTAACTTGTTTAGCCTACTTAGCCGTGACAGATTTTCTTTTAAGTTCATTATATGTGCTACTGCCCTGATTTTTTTCATTTTTCTACAATAAACCGTTTATCCGGGAGAGGGGGGGGGGACGCCCTACTCTAACAAAAATAATTTTCAATGTATTTTCTACCAAGTGTTCTTTTTGTAAGTTGGTCGCTTATTACTCATAAGCAGCCAATATACGTCCCACTGTAGGGCACAGGCCTTCTCTCAGAGAGAGAGTATGGGCTTAATCACCACGCGTGCCCACCGTGGATTGGCGATTTCAAGCGCTGAGGTATATGAATAGCTTAGACACCCAGGTTTCCTCACGATGTTTTCCTTCACAGTTAGCGAGGGGTATTGCTACTATAACTTTACAAATATACATAACTTAGAAAGAAAGGTCATAGGTTCATGCCCGCACTGGGAATCGGACCTGGGTCTCCCGCTGTCGAGTCCAATGTTCTACCCACTAGGCTACCACCGCTCTGTTATTACTCGTTAACCTGTAAAGCCTACTTGCTCATGATAGTTTTCTTTTTATGTTCATTATGTATGCTACTGCTCTGAATTTCTTCACGTTTCTACAATTAACCGTTTAGCCAAGAGAGAAGGGGAAGCCCTACTGTGACAAAAATTTGCGCTTTAAAGCTTAATATTTCCCAAATGGATGCTTAAATCGAATAATGATCTTCTTATACTTAAAATACTGTTTGACGACGAATCCAACGATTTTGTCGGCGTGATTAATATGTCTATGCAAAATTTCAGTTTTCTAGTACTGATCGACTTTGAGCTAGGCCGCGGACACACAGACAGGCGGACATGGCGAAGCTATAAGGACTCCTTGTCGACTACGGAACCTTAAAAATATGTTTTATGCTTATCTACGAAATAAATTTACGAAATAGCTGAATATTTCTTGCTGTTCTGAAGTTTTCCCTAGGAAAATTGTTTGACTTGACGAGTAGAACCCGGGATAAATATGTTAAATATAGTATTTTCAGTTAAATTCCGGGGTTTCGTTACTATATTAGATGGCAATATTGTACGTAAAGCAAATGAGTAGTTGTTCAAACCGTTTCCTCTGTTAATACCCCAAGAAAGAAAGAAAGAAGAGATTTATTTAAATTGTCACAGAAACACAAAGTAAACACGAAGGTACACAAACAAAATACAGGAACGTCAGAAAAAAAAACAATCGTGAAGAGAACGTGTGAGGCATTTCAGTTTCGATAATAGAATATTATGAGGCGCTTACTCATAATATTTCACAGCTCTTTGTTTAATAATGAATGACATACCTTAGATTCTATAAGGATGTATTTTATTATTATTATTAATTCTTTTATTACACTTAAACTTATGTAGATACACCATAGGCTACATCTATGGTCCTGTTTTATTTATTCGTTTTGTCTGTTGTGTATTTAGTTTTCTTTCTGTTGTTGTGCATATTATGTTACTTATGTGCTTATTTTGTTTCTGTGATGTATCTTGTTGGTATAATAAATGTCTTTCTTCTTCTTCTTCTATGTGCAATACGAGGGACTTAATGCTATAAGTTCCGTGTGGCGCCGGATAAGAATAGCGTCACTCCATTTCCTTCCGTGGTTGTCGTAGAAGGCGACTAAGGAAATCAATTACCAGGAGACGGGCAGCAGCGTCTTCCTGAGATTCCAACCGCATACTGCGATCGCCAACCCGCCTGCCAAGCGTGGCGATTATGGCAAAACCCCTCATGGTTATGAAAACCACGAAGGAGGCCTATGTCCTGCAGTGGGCGTCAAATGGCTGATGATGAGGAATGCTATAAGCATTTTCGTACTTTGTAAGTTTTTTATTTTAGAGAATAATTTATTTTCAATTTAAGATTAGTTTCGATTTGTTCCTGAATCGTCATATTCCTGATTGGTCATATTCCTCAAGTTTCCTTTAGTTAACGACTGCCTGTAGTGTAAAAACAATGTCTCAGGCACTGCAGCGTCCGAGTGGTCTCTTCACCCATCTACTGTGCGTGAAGGTGCGACTGGACGCTGCATAAATCATCTCATTACGTAGATGTAAAGGATAAAGTTTTTTTTGTTCTTTTTACTTTGACTACTTAATGACTACGATTATTATATTTATATGCAATAAGAAAGCACAATAAATGTTATCTTAACTACAAGCTAGTCATTCAGCAGTATTACTCGATCTGATAGCGAAGATCGACGCTGTATTGAAGTTTAAGACGTTGCCTAACGGGAACTAATAACGAACAATGACACCGTTTCGAAAGTAAACCTTCACAACAAAAATAGACGTCGTAAAACCTATCGAACACAATAAAAATAAACCCGCATCGCCTTTCCTGTAATACCCAATTTTCCTCACCTCGCCGAGCGATAAATTCGGCCGTCAACTGTAAAAGCTTACAATGATTCAGTGCCGATTAAGTGGACCGTGTGAGAAGCAACTAAACCGATTTGCGGCCCCGCGCTCACGTAGCGCGTGGCTTTTAGCCGGAGCATTTTTCATGTGTGCGCGAAGTGTATTTCCTACCTGTCTGAAAGGGTGGACGCAAGGGAGCTGGGACTTTATTACGGAAACCGGCAGATGGGCTTGCGTATCATACAAGACTTTGGCCACCGAAGAAGTGTGATGTATCGCACACAAGACTAGCCGCCAAAGAAGTGTGAGGTATCGCATAAGACTGGCTGGCAAAGAAGTGTGATGTATCGCATAAGACTGGCTGGCAAAGAAGTGTGAGGTATCGCATAAGACTGGTTGGCAAAGAAGTGTGAGGTATCGCATAAGACTGGCTGGCAAAGAAGTGTGATGTATCGCATAAGACTGGCTGGCAAAGAAGTGTGATGTATCGCATAAGACTGGCTGGCAAAGAAGTGTGATGTATCGCATAAGACTGGCTGGCAAAGAAGTGTGATGTATCGCATAAGACTGGCTGGCAGAGAAGTGTGATGTATTGCATAAGACTGGCTTTCAAAGAAATGTTATGTCTCGCATAAGACTGGCCGGTAAAGAAGTGTGATGTATCGCATAATACTTTACTGGCCGCCAAAGAAGGCCAGTTAAGTATACCAGATTCACAAAAAACCCACAAATTCATCTCCTGCTTTGTGTAACAAAGTCCCAACTGCAAACTTAGTCAAATGTATAAACTGGATCTGTCAAACTAGAAACTCAAAGGACTCTGGAGAACTTCGTTCGAAGCAGACAAGGAAAATATCAGTTTATCCGGGGAACTAGAATAAACATCAACGTTCTAGCTCGGAACATGCAGAAAAAACTTTTTCTCAAACATGCTTAGAAATTTGAGCATTATTTTACAACCTTCTTCGTGATAAATCAAAATTGCTGTACTGGCCAAAATAGATTTTCATACAACTTTTGCCGGCCGCTGCTCGTATGGATTTAATACATACGAACAGCGGCTGGCAAAAGTTGTATGAAAATCTATATCTGTCGTGTTTTAGCGGCCAAATAATAGGTACATAGGAAACTCATATCTGTCCTGTAATTAAAAAATGGAACGATATTTTTACTCCGAAACATGACAACCGAGGAGGTAACTTATCAAAGGTTTTATTTAAATTTCGAACTGGCTTGCATGTAGAAAGCTGTTTATGGTCAAAAAAACAAATGAACACTTTAACGCGGGAAAAATGATTGTTGCTCGTTGTTCGTCATTGATTTTGAAAAGTAAAAAGTTCTACTTTTTTTTTTTTTTACGTAGCCTCGTTTGTGTCCCACTGCTGGGCAAAGGCCTCTATTTAGTTTTAATTTCCGCGCATTATTTGATAAAGGTACTCGCCTCAGCCCACATTTACACGTTCGTCCATCAATGCCTCTTTTGCTGGCCGCTGCAGTAATGTACTATTTAGCCCCACGCTCGTCTGATTAGTAATAGAATTAAATATAAGAAGAAATCTGAGGTACGCAGAGAGACCATTTGACAAAAAAGCATAGAGTTACGTCTTAAGTAAAGGTGTTTCACGAAAAACATTTGATTTCATGAAACAGCTACCAATATTCGATTTCACCGTCGAAACTCCCACCAAAATAGTCAATAAACTTATCCTTTCCATTTAGCGAACAGGTGTACTTGCTTAGAAATACATGTTTTAAGTAAACTGCGTCCACTTAACTTTCGGCAAATAAAGTTTGTTTCCCTTTCGGACAGCAGCATTGTTCGAAGCAAATTGCTGCTACCAATGCGTCTCTTGGTTTGATTACATTACGATAATGTTTGGTAACCATTTAATCTCAAAACATTCTACATTCCACCACACCTACCACAACTAATTTCCGATAAAGTAAAATAATTAACATCTTGAATAGAAACTACTATCAATTATTCGGTCGAAGGTTCTAAAGTGACTTGAATTTAGCATCAACTAGTAGCGTATTTGGTATTTGGTTAACCAACGATTTTTAAAATCTGTCGTAAAGCAAACTTTTCATTAGCGAAAATTATACAAACTTATAGTCTTCGCCATCCAATGCTGGGCGCACGTCTCTTCTAATGCATGCATAGTATTCTTATGTAAACAGACTAGCATGAATAAACGCCGAAACAGGAATCGAATCTACACTTTCAGCTTCAGTACCAGCACTCAAAGGTACTCTAACTCTCACTCTTTCCTTATTTGTAACTATGAGTGGTATGCCTTTTCTTTCTTGTGATATGTTAAATTGTTACAGTAAATGTATATCTTTCTTTCTTTTTTTTTTTTTAATGCAGCCTATATACCTCCCACTGTAGAATCACCACGCGTGCCTACCACGGATTGGGGATTTCAAGCGCTGAGGTATTTTGAACACCTCTGGCACACAAGTAGCGACTTGTATGTCTACTACTAATTAACTTAGAATACAAAGTAATTAGTACATGTGCTGGAGTTCGAACCCACGACCTCTTGAATGTGAGACGAGCATTCCACCGACTGTACTAACACCGTTACAAAAATACTCGCCTCTTCTTAATATCATATTCGGTTCAATAAGTCGGACCCAACTGCAAAAAACCGAAACCCGCTGTTTGCACGCTAAAACTAACCGTTGCTCGGACTTCGCTGCACCTACAACAAAACGAAGGGGAATATTGTTAAAACGTGAAACAAAATCTATTGTATCAGGTTAAACCGAACGCGCGGAGCTAACTTTTCAGTTGAACAATGGGCCAGCGGCTTTTAGTTTTGTTGCCTTTCTGCTGCCACAAAAACTACCCTAAATCTCTTCCACATGTTTCTATGTGTTTTCCAGCGTGAATATAATCCAGCGGATATTTGTTTCACAGCAAAGTTGCAATTTGGTTTCTTGTATATTTCAATTCATTCTCGTATTCACTGGACTTTTCCTTACCTGCTGATCACTGATTGCTCCAGTCAGTGATCAGCACGTAAGGTTTACAAGTGATTTTGCTCTTTATTATTGCACCATACTTTCTAGAGGTGGTAGCCTAGTGGATAGAACATCGACAATAGAATGAATGAATGAATGAAAATATTTATTTCAGACGTGGGTCCATATTTGACCATAATAACAGGTTCGATTCCCAGTGCGGGAATCTACCTATAACTTTGTTTTCTCAGTTACGTACCTACATTTGTGAAGTTATAGCAGCAATACCACTCGCTAACGGTGAAGGAAAACATCGTGAGGAAACCTGAGTGTCTGAGCTACCTATTCACATACCTCAGCGCTTGAAATCGCTAATCCGCGGTGGGCACGCGTGGTGATTAAGCCCATATTCTCTCCATGAGAGAGAAGGCCTGTGCCCTACATTGGGACGTATATAGGCTGCTTATGAATACTTTCCTGAAATGAAATCATAAGCATTCTCTAAAGGGTGTAACAAAATACCCATACATGTACGAAAAGTGTTTTTCTCATCATTTACTACTAAAACTTCGAAATCGTAAAACAAATAATCAGCTGTTCAGTACAAAAACATCTGCGGCATTATAATATTTGCGAGGAATGTATGTACGAGAACGGCGGTTACTCTTAAATATAATGATGATTAAATGTATGGAATAGCTGTCTTTTTTCCCGCTTTCAAAGTTTTCCCTGTAGTAGAAGTTATACATATTGACGAGTAGACACGCCCATTTCTTTATATGTAGGTATAGGGATTTCGTTACACTCATTTCCGATTCCACATACATTATCGAACTAAATAACAGCTGTCAGTGGGTTAAAGTGTATACAAAAAAACAACTGACAGATGTTAAAGCAGATTAAAAGATTGCTAGTGTACCAGAAAGCGAGGCTTAGTATACGTCACATTGAAGGGCCCAGGCCCAGCTCCACAGTCATCATCATCATCAGCCACTTGACGCTTAGCAGTTGGAATCTCAGGAAGACGCTGCTGTTAATCTCCTGGTAATTTATTCCCTTAATTAATTTAGCTTCAAAGTACATCGGACACATTCAGTTCAATCCAGCCTTCAGCCATTGGCTTGCAGTAACTTCGTCGCATAACCGGCTCATCTGACCACATGTCGCTTAGTTGAGCGCAACTAAAATAGAGCGCGCGATGAGCAAAGTTCCCTCAGTCAATAACCGCATCTATAAAACTTTTTCCATTAGCACCTGACTACAAATTGCGGGCCAACCCTTCCGAGAGGTCGGTGAAGGGTGGCGTTGTCTGCAGAGTCGCGGAATAGCCGGCAAATAAGTAACGTTGAGAGTTAAACCATTGTTCGATTGGGACTAAAGTGGCTTTAGTATCTTGGCTATTGTTCCTCATGAAATAGTATATTTTCAATTAAAATTGAAAGAGGAGGTTTTGTATCAAACAGCGTCTTAACTTCAACACAACACAATCACTTGTCCTGGCGCCAAACTAGGACGCACTGTGCTCTGGTGAAGCTCTTGAAATTGGCACCTAAGACCGATTGCACAGGTGAGTACTTTCTTAACCGGCGGAGACCCTCTAGTTTAAGCCTTTATGTTGATGTTGTTAATCGTCATCATCATCATCAGCCATTTGACGCCCACTGCAGGCAACAGGCCTCCCTCATGGTTTTCTAATCATGGTTTTTTAACCGTTGTTAATCCAGCATTGATATTACGAAATGATGATGATGATGATGTCCTCCTCATCGTGATCCGACGAGGGCGACCTCATAGGTTGTGGGACTTCTGCGACGATGGGCGCGGATGTGGCTCGCGAAACCCAGCTGTTTTTGAAAGTACGATTATAACGACCGCAGTATAGTTCGCCACGATTGTTGTACATCAACTAAAGCTGCAACTAACCTCTTGAACATAAACTGTGATTAATATAATATAATTTATGGCCCATTTTTACCATATTTTCCAACCATTTAAAAACTCTGTCTCAGTAAGGTTACTATAGCATGTAGTTACTCAGGCCTTTGACGCGACTGATTAGAAAACGTGAAAGTATTTTAGTCGATTTAACCATACTTCGCTCAATAAATCTTCGAGCGTGGTAAAGATTTACCGGCGACCTTAAATTCAAAGTCCACTTAAGCCCAACCCAAAAAGAAAGCTTAAGTTTTCCGCCCGCTAAGTGGCCCTCTCGGGACCCTCGCTCCCTGTAGTCAGTGACACGCATCATCAGATCGCTAGCTCCATAACTCACGCACCTGAACGCGGGACACTTGTCCCGGGCATAAATCCTCCGGCTGACCCCCGCCTCATAAATATTGAACTATTGACTCCCGGCCTATCGGCTCTGGCACTGTAGGCGCGAGATAGTCGCGGAAGGACGACTGCTGCCTCGCTGTCACCTGAAATTGTTGTGTAATTTTCCCCGATTGTAAAACAATAATTTCGAATTATAGGAGTTTCTATCATCCTCGAACTTTCCTTAACAGAATCGACGAATTAGAAAAAGTAAAAATTTCTTTATTAATAAAAATGGTTGCACACACAAACAGTTTACTTTGGTCGCCACGCTAGGTCTAGCCTGTGTTGTGGAAACCTTCGTTTTAGAAAAGACATTTATTCTGACAACAAGACTCATCACAGAAACCAAATAAACAGATGAGTAACATAATATGAACAACAACAGAAAGAAAACTAATAAATACACAACAGACAAAAGACATTTAAAAAAAACATGCATGTAGCCTGTGGTGTGTCTAAGTTTGGAGGGATAGGTGTACTTCAGATAGACAGGTAGATAGAGAACACTTTATTGCACATAAAAACGGAAATCACACAGATATTTCTTAACCTAAGAGTACAGATGGCGGCCTTACTAAAAGTGATCTCCTCCAGACAACCTTTGGCTGGACTGGACTTAATATATTGGAGAAGGGAGTAGATTTACAAACAAAGAAAATTTCAGGGGCATATGAATTATACATGCCTAAACCTAACCTAACCTTATAATAATAAACTTACTTACTTTAGCACAAATCATCTGCAATGAAATAAAATGTGCTTTCAAAGTAGCGAAAAAAACCATCACAAATCACAAACCTGTGAGGAAAACTGATTCTTCAATGAGCACACACTTATATTATACACTTGCTTGTGTAGAATTTTGTTTGTCTGCCATTATACTGTAATATTAGGGGTTAAAGTATGAAATTGCCGTTTTATTGCAATAGGTTCTTTGAATTGACATAGAATCTTCATGGTTTGAGGTTTTCGAAAGAAACTTTTTTCAAATGGTTTCTATGATGTTCTTTTTTTAAAATATGTGAAACATTTGAATATCGAATACTGAATATTAACAAGGCAACACAAGTTTCAACACGCGTTTCTTTCTGCAGATCAGTCAAATCATGAGGCACCCATTTTTCGTATTTTTTTATTTTATTGATTTGACGCAAGTGAGTCAATATTGTGGGTAAGGTAACGTTAAACCATGCCGCTAATTCCTGGGTAGTTTGACTAGGGTCGGCTTCCACTATCTCTCTTAATTCATCGTTATTCACCTGTGTGGGCGGTCTTCCTCGTGGCTCGTTCTTTAAGTCGAAATTTCCATCACGAAAGCGTTTAAACCAAAATCGCACGGTGCGTTCATTAGTAGACCCCTCTCCAAACGCAGCATTGATATTGCGGGCTGTTTCTGCCACTTTAGTTCCGCGTCGGAACTCGTATTCAAAAATCACTCGAACTTTCGCAGTATCCATCTTTCTTGTCTAAATTGAATAACAAAAACATTTGAAAGTCGATATTCAAATGTTTCACATTTTTTAAAAAAAGAACATCATAGAAACCATTTCAAAAAAGTTTCATTCGAAAACCTCAAACCATGAAGATTCTATGTCAATTCAAAGAACCTATTGCAATAAAACGGCAATTTCATACTTTAACCCCTATTATAAATAAGCGGTGCTAGCGGAGCGGTAGAACGCCGGCTTCTCATTCGGGAGGTCGTGGGTTCCAATCCCGGCATTTACCAATGACTTAGTTTTCTAAGTTACGTACATTTGTGAAGTTATTATAGTAGCAATAGGAATCGGTAACGTTGAAAGAAAACATCGTGAGGAAACCCGAGTGTTTGACGCGTTTCTACCTCAGTACTTGGGTGGTGGGCACGCGTGGTAATTAAGCCCTTACTCTCTCTCTGAGAAAAGGCCTAGGCCTTGTAGTGGGGCGTATACAGGCTAAATAAAATATTGTAATGAACGAATACATATTGTATTTCAGATCGAAGCAATATTTTTTTAGTAGATGCAAGCGTATGTATAAACATGTCGCAAATTTTTATGAGCAAATTTGCTCTCGTCAAATTTCATGGCAGATGACTCCCTGAACTGACAAGTTCTGTAGGTATTTTATTGAACACAAAAGAAAGACGACCATCTGTATGTTTTGTTCTAAATAGCTGCGACTCGTGGACGACTGGGGGTTAATCGATCAGGGATTTGTTAATGAAGGCTAAGCCACTGATAGGTGGAGGTATTTGCTTAGCGGTTTCAGCTGATTTAATGAACTAGCCGCTAGTTTGCGTGCCGTGTCTAGTCTGTTCAGTTAATTATTAGTTAGAACTGAGATTTCGGGGCCCTTATTATGAAGCAGCGATGTGTTCGGAAGGGTCGTCAACGTCGCCCGACAATTCAGTCGAATCTAGGGACAAATGCGGTTCTTTTTTTTAATAGTTTCGGAGTTTTCTGCCACTGAGTAATGAACGCTAGAAATGCATAGCGACAATACCGATTTTCACGGATTGAGATACGGATTTTGACACTGACAAGTGACCATCTCGCTACTTCCGATAATGTAACATTTTTCATAATGAGGGCCCTGCACTTAGCCTTATACGAGTAGGTTAGCCATTGTATGCAGCAAGCAAGCACTGAGGTATGTGAACACCTCAGTCACTTGGGTTTCCTCACGACGTTTACCTTCATACTACCTACTACAAATTCACAAACGTACATCACTTAAAAAACAAAGTCAAGTGCTAAAACAAAGTTCAACCCAAGGACCTCTCGAATGTGAGGCCAGTCTGCTCTAAGCCATGTTTATCCATTTATCTTAACCTTAAATTGGTCCAGTAACAATTTTTTAAACTTAAGCTGATCATTTTAATAACCATTCTAAATTCAGTTTCGACGGCAATAAAATGTATTCTGTAAGCAGTAAAAGCGTTTTAAACAGCAACTGGTCGACTGAAAACACATATGTCATCAGCAGAAATCTACATTGATCAGCATAAAAATCCAAGTTTATCATCTTGCAAGTTGTTGTATAAAATTAAGTAATCTATTTGCTGCCTATTTTTTACTTATTTGCTGAACGTGTATAGCTGTTCAATTAATTATTTATTGCTAACTACAAAATTATTTTTGAAGCTGTTAATTTGTATTTTTCTGATCATTTAATTAGTTTAACAAAATTGCAGAATTGCAGTAACAAAAGAAAATGGCGGGGTAACAAAATTGCAGTCACACAGGCGTGACTGCTCGAAGTCACGAGTAACATATTTCCAAAATAAATACCAAAACTATTTTAAAAGTGTTTTCCGCTACCTTAAAACAGTCACAGGCAGGTTACACTTCCACTGCAGCTCACAAAAGTAGCAGAGAACTTATTCCATTCCCAGAAAGGAAATGAACACAATCTGTAATCTTTTCGGCGAGACTTGCTAGACTTTTAATCCCGTCTTGGCATGGCCTGGGCGCTGAATCATACCTGGCTGGCAGGTAGCTGCAGAGAAGCAGCGGGCCGTGAATTCGATAGTCGTAAATTTATCCCTTCTGCCCGGTGCCTTATAGAGGTGGCGTCGTAAAAATCAGTAGCATCGCCACACCTTCTGGTGATCTGTAGTGTCTTACAGCCAGGCCTAAGAGCTAGGTGACTAGAAACCTGATCGAACGGATGGTGAGTCCAATGAAGTGTGACGTCGCGTGGAAAAAGGTGACTTTTATCGTCTCCACCGTCGGCAATTGGTTTCAGGGGAGCTCGGACGAAGCTGCTGAGAATTGCGCGTGAAATAGTAACTTGGTACTCTCTGCTGATCGGTTAAGCGGTGGTATCTATTGCCATCACAGTTTCATAAAAAGTAACACCTAACCAATCACGACCAGTCGATTTTGTACCACGAATCCATAATAATTGATTTCAAGATCATTGCTCTAAGAGCTGGAATAAAAAAGGCCGCTTGTAAAATCGCATCTAAAGTGTGGACAGTGTTTCATTGTTACCATAACTCAATGAAGATGGGATCAATTTTATTATAAAGAATATTAAGCTACTAGACTATTCTAATCCTGCATAAATTTTTCATAACCTTACATATTTCTGCCATGTATGAGCATCTCAACAATTTTTCATGTTTCAAAATGCTCGAAACGTATCAAAAAATAGCATGGATCAAATCTAACAGCCGGAACAACAAACTAAAGCTAACTAACAAAAAAAATTACAGCTAATATTTTTAGATTTTTTAGGGTCGTCTATTAAAGTTGTTTGTAATGATGAGTTGAATAACCCTCTTAAGTTTCATTGGACCTTGCTGCAACACACTGTATCATTTTAAAGTTTTATTTCATAAAATCGCGATTTCTTAAAACACTTCTGAAATGCAGTTTAAATAGTATGTGGTAGAGGAAAAGACTACCACAGATTATTACAAGTGAGCAGACCGGCTGCACCGCACGCGCCAATGGATTTTGTACGAAGTTTTCCTTTTGTAAGTTGGTCGCATATTACTCGTTAACTTGTAAGGCCTACTTGGCCATGATAGTTTTCCTTTTAGCTTCATTATATGTTTTATTGCCTTGAATTTTTTCACGTTTCTACAATTAACCGTTTAGCCAGGAGAGGGGGGAGGACGCCCTACTCTGACAAAAATGTTTCCTTTAAAGCTTAATATTTCGTAAACGAAACGTTAACTCAAAAAATGGTACCAATCCAACGATAACCCACACCATAGTGTGAAGGATGTAAATATTTATATCTATGCCAAATTTCAGCTCTCTAGTACTTATCGTCTCTGTGCTAAGCCGCGGACAGACAGAATGACGAGCTTATCTCTTATAGAGACAAGCTTGCCTTTGTACATGCTATATCTTATGTAAAGTCCTCTTCAATGTTTCGTGTGCAATAAAGTATATTATTATTAACAGACAGACAAACATACAGACGGAGATGGCAAAACTATAAGGGTTCCTTATTGACTACGGAACCCTAAAAAGGAGCACTTGCTTAATTTTATTACACATTGAACAAGGTAGAATTCTCTATCTCTATATCAAGCCCTCGCCAACTAAATCTGAACCCGACGCGATGTCCGTAGAGTGAAGCTCACCGCATCTCAATGAGGGTCGACTGAAAAATTCAAACTTCACAAAAGTGACAGCCCTATCCCTCACCCGCTGCCGCGAGTTAGGGTCATCACTTTATCCAGGCGTCCCACGTGAGTTCAACATATTGCTTCGCAGACAAGGTGTTTTGCCGCTCCTCCGGAGCAAAACACACTCTGTTGCCTTCGAAATAAAGGTCGTAGAATGTGTGTGAGTATATTGGTGGTTTGAAAGCATTCTTACCGCGGCAGATGGGCTCATTTACATGGGGACACTTGCAATAGTCTCAGACCGACGTATGCTGGCCAAGATAAAGGTATTAGATGTTAATTTTGGAGTGAATTATCTCTTGAGTACCGCCTTGGGAAAACACTTGCGAGACGTTTGGAGTAATTATTATGGCCGCTAGCTCTTAGCCGGGCCTACATTTTATGGATCTAGATCTGAGCAACTAGGTCTGAGGACCTTTTGGGAAACGTGTCCTACTTAGATATTACCAGTACAGTAACATAAGATAATTAATTAAGTTGATGCACAAATTGGTTTTAATTTAGATTGCACCAACACTGCAAAATTTCTTGCAAATAAATTGTTCTTATAAAAACAAATAACTTACCCTTACTTAAACCATTCGTCCAAATAGGATTATTAATCCAGCTCGTGTAAATAGGTTTTCTGATTATCATTAAATGATATTGAATAAATTTTATTGATTTCCCAACATCAACAAGTAAAAAGTCATAAAAGCTGGATGTTTTACTGAAAAGTTTTACATGTATCTTATGTGAATTATGTTAGTAAAAACATCCAGTTTTGATTCTAGCATATTTCAAATACTTTTCGACTTCCACTCTTAAATTAAAACGCCTTTGGTATCTTCTTCTTTTACTTATCATTCTTAAACACAAACCAGTGTTAACTAAATTTAAACATTGAGTTCCTCAAGCAACATAATACTAACGGCGCATGTTGTGGCTGCCTGTAAGTGAGATAACACTTAGCTTATTTTTAGTTTTATTGTCTGTTGTGAATGTGTTGGTGTATATCTTGTTGGTAGTTCTAAAAAATAAATAAGTAAAATTATACCAATGATTTTTGTAATCAACTTCATGCCTTTAACGTCTATTACCGCTTAATAGCCCATTCGCAAATTCACAAATTCACATTCGCTCGGTAGGCCCTAAGACGGCAAGCTGAACAAAGAAGGAGTTTCAATCTGACTGTTGTGGTTTTCGGCGTAGCATAGACATCAGTCTTATAAAAACACGATTCTCTAAAATACTCCTGAAATGCAGTTTAAATTGTTTGTGGTAAAGGGAAAGACTTCAGAGCCAACGGATTCGGCGGAAGTTCATTTCTGATGATGTTGGGTTCGGTAAAGTCTTCAATTTCCTGGTTAACTTTAACTCAATTTTTAGGGTTCTGTACCCAAAGGGGTAAGGAGCCCTATTACTAAGACTCCAATGTTCGTCTGTCTGTGGTTATATCTGGCTGTCTGTCATCAGGCTGTGTCTCATGAACCGTGATAGCTAGACGGTTGACATTTTCACAGATATCGATTTTTGTTGCCGCTATAACAACAAAATAAATACTAAAAACAGAATAAAATAAATATTTAATAAAATAAATATCCCATACAACCAACGTTGTATAAAGATAGCGCTCGCCATGTAGCTTCCTTCACAGCGCCGATGTCAAGTCGTTAAATGTCAATGTTAAACGCTTCTTGTTAGTTTCTATAGATGACGCTGTTCTCAATGTACCTAATCTAAGATAGGGTAAGGAGCCCTATTACTGAGACTCGAATGTTCGTCTGTCTGTGGTTATATCTGGCTGTCTGTCATCAGGCTCTGTCTCATGAACCGTGATAGCTAGACGGTTGACATTTTCACAGATGTCGATTTTTGTTGCCGCTATAACAACAAATACTAAAAACAGAATAAAATAAATATTTAATAAAATAAATATCTCATACAACCAACGTTGTATAAAGATAGCGCTCACCATGTAGCTTCCTTCACAGCGCCGATGTCAAGTCGTTAAATGTCAATGTTAAACGCTTCTTGTTTCTATAGATGACGCTGTTCTCAATGTACCTAATCTATCTTGACTCGATCTTTGTCTAATTTAAAGATGACGGAACCCTTCGTGCGCGAGTCCGACTCGCACTTGGCTGGTTTTTATGTTCTTAGTACCAGATAGAAAAAGAAATCACTTTTTGACAGTGCAGTGTCTGAGTGGTCAGGTAAGTGCCTTTTACCTTGTGTAGCTAGCAGTGTCGCAGTGAAACTCTTTTTGCACCTTGAGGGTATCCATGCCCCCCTCCTCCTCCCGCTCCAGACCCCCGGGGCTAATGAGCGTCATCTAATTATCGCCGCGGCTGGGACGTGCGCCTGCTGCTAACACCTGCATTATACCAACGACGGAGGGCTCCTACTCGAAATCTTAACTTATACTCACAACACCACACACCTTATTATACAGGGCGTCCCAAAGTTATGGGACATGAAGGGAAAGTACCTTAAATATCGTAGATAGGGTATTTTGTTGAAAGAAGACTTTATGTTATTTTTAAAAGTTAGTATATCTGCATTCACAGATTTTCTAAAAACTACTTGCTTCGTCTGGGAATCGAACCGACTTAAATGTAAAAAAAAAACACCCCTACTTTTATGATTCCAATCGAAAGAATGGCCAAAAATTAATAATGCTTCTCAAGATTTTCTAAATGAATGTTTTCCTACTTGGGTTGGTACGAATGGACCGATTAGATGGCCGGCCAGATCCCCGGACCTTACACCATTAGATTTCTTCTTTTGGGGATACGTAAAAGATATGCTATACAAAAAGCGATACGAGAACGTAGGCGAGTTACAAATAGAATTATGCCATATCATAGAATACTCACCATAAAAAGATAAGAAAATCAACAGGCAGCTCATTAAAAGATTGGCAATTTGCGTAAGACAAGAGGGATCACATTTTGAGCATTTAATTAATTAATTTAAAAAAAAAATACCCACTACGGCAGTTTCATGTATGTTTTTAATTTGATTAAAATGATTAATTTCACACTGTTTCTTTCTTTTAAAATACTATGTTACTTAAGAAGAGTTATTAGTTTTTGGCCATTCTTTCGATTGGCATCATAAAGGTAGGGGTGTTTTTTTTTTTTAATTCGGTTCGATTCCCAGACGAGGCAAGTAATTTTTAGAAAATCTTTGAATGCAGAATTACTATCTTTTAACAATAACATAAAGTCTTCTTTCAGCAAAATACCCTATCTACGATATTTAAGGTACTTTCCTTTAATGGCCCATAATTTTGGGACGCCCTGTATACCACATGTCCAGGAAGTTTGTTAACATAAAAGCGTGCAAAATCAGATACCATGGTATCTTGAACTTGTCATTTAGCATAATCTATATTAAGTCAGGCTAAGATAACAGGTTTTTGTCTTGTGTCGCATTCTAATCTACTAAACATTAGAAATTACATGCAGCAAGTTTTGGAGCTATGCAGTTTTGTTGTAGAAAGCCGACCGACTGCTGGAAGATTATTGTTCACGTGGGATTTCGAAATTTGGGATACGAGTAAGTACAAGTAAAAAAATGTTAATTAAAAACCATATACAAATAAAAATGTTGTATTTACAAGGTGCAAACATACGATGAGGGTCACTTATGTTGTAAAGACATGGATAGAATTTATAGCGGATTCTACGCTAGACAATAGGTGTCCTTTTCAATTTTTTACATTTGATCCGAATTCGACGTCAATGAAGTCGCGGACACAGCTAATATTTGCTAGAAAACATCTACTCTTATGTCACACAGTCACAAACCCCAAGTAGACGCCCCGAGCACTTTGCATTGCAATCGCCACTTTCTGACGGAGACATTTCTTCGCCCGCACGAGTATTGGCAAATTAAGTAACAGGGACGTGTTACTTCGCCGAAGTATGTACGTATGTGTGCTCGGGAGATGGAGGTAACCATTATCAAGTTACGAGATAGGAGGGTGTCTTTAAACGTGTGTCGTTTGTGCTCTTGCATTGAGCTGAACTTTGTAAGGGGGATGGGGCGGTTTATCTAGGTATTTCAAAATGATTATGCAGGGACCTTTACACCTTTGATTCTTCTTCTTTAGCATTTGTTTGTCCACTGTTGAACGTATGCCTCTTCATTAGTCCTCCGCCGCGATTGCTCTGCGGCTATTGTAGTCTAGGTCGACCCTGTAGTAGCCCTGATGTCATCAGACTATCATGCAGGTGGTACGCTTAGCTAGACCATCGTGCGGGTGGTCTGCCTACATTTCGTGCAATTGTGCGCGGTCTCCATAACAGAACTTTACGGCTCCATGTTCAACCTTTGATTAAAAACTCCTGAAACATGTCGTTGCCAACAAATGTTGTTCTACGACGTTCGAAAAAATGTTTGTCGATTTTTTAAACATATTTCTCAAATTATATTCTCTTTGTTGCACTAACCCGTGCTTAGGACAAATAGGTTTTTAATATTTCTCAAATGTTCGTGCTATTTCTACTTTTTAGTGGTGATGTTTGATAGATAAAGCTTAAAAATGTAAGTGTTACATAGAATGTAAACCTTTTTTGAAGGACAATTATGTACTGGGGGCTGCGACATTGGTAGAACGCGAAAAGTGCGAACAAAAACTGTAAACTGAAATATTTTGAAAAAATATAAATTCGCATATGTACGTAACTTCATCTAAAAAATAATGACCCAGGCACTGCAGCGCCCGAGTGGTCCCTTCACCCATCTAGTATGAGTGAAGGTGCCACTGGACGCTGCATAAATCATCTCATTCATCATCATCAGCCATTTGAAGCCCACTGCAGGACAGGCCTCCTTCGTGGTTTTCATAACCATGAGGGGTTTTGCCATAATCGCCACGCTTGGCAGGCGGGTTGGCGATCGCAGTATGCGGTTGGAATCTCAGGAAGACGCTGCTGCCCGTCTCCTGGTAATTGATTTCCTTAGTCGCCTTCGACGACATCCACGGAAGGAAATGGAGTGACGTTATTCTTGATCCGGCGCCACACGGAGCCCTCATCATCTCATTACCTAGTTGCAAAGGCCAAAGTATAAATTCGACAAAATCTCGTAGTTCCACGGATCTTTTTGGATAAATTTGAGGTTTTCCCCATAATAAATGTTGTTCGGGGATTTTGTTACGTTACAGCTTTGTTGAGTCCAGCCGACCTTTGTCTTTCTAGGAAGCTAACAGCGCTATGATGTCTGCGATATGTATATGTAAGTATATTATCTTATTATTACTTATTTGTGAAAAAGCGGTGGTAGCCTAGTGGATAGAACATCGGACTCGGAAGCGAGAGACCCAGGTTCGATCCCCAGTGCGGGCAGATACCTATGACTTGGTTTTCTAAGTTATGTACATTTGTGAAGTTATAGTAACAATACCACTCGCTAACGGTGAAGGAAAACATCGTGAGGAAACCTGAGTGTCTGAGGTATTTATATACCTCAGCGCTTGAAATCGTCAATCCGCGGTGGGCACGCGTGGTGATTAAGCCCACACTCTTCCCCTGAGAGAAGGCCTGTGCCCTATAGTGGGACGTATATAGGCTGCTTACGTATTACTTATTTACGTAGTTATAAATATTTTTCCCATCTTCTCGTTATCTCAGTTTAAACACCCTATGCTAAGGTTAGCTGGAAGAGATCTCTCTTAAAGATAAGTTCGCCTTTATAACAATGCTATGTAATTAATTTTCTAATTTATAATTTGCAATAAAGAATATAATAAATGTCGCCGCTGGCCTCCTGAAGAGACCCCGGATTTTCAATGTTGGCTGTCTATTATTCCTCCACGCCTTCACAGTAAATGGTCACGTGGACAGGTGTTTCCTCTTCCGTTATCCTCTGAATAACGAGTTGTCGGTAAGACCCAAACAAAGTCGGTGAAAGTGTTTATTAATTGAGAAAACCGCCACAGCTTTACACAGATAACCTCTCCGGTCCAGTCGTATTAGTCCAGACCATCCAAAGGTTGTCTGGAAGATATCACTTTTAGTGATAAGGCCGCCATCTGTCTGTAGGTACTCAGAGGTCAAGAAATAACTGTATAATTTCCATATTTATGTACAATAAAATGTTCTATATCTATCTATCTCTCCGGCGCAATGGATAGAGCTTCTTTCGCTCCAAACGACTACGTTAAATAACAAGTAGGATATTCATCAGAAAAAAGGTTAAAAGTATGTTCAATTTGTATTATAAACTAAGTACCGCTCCTTCCCATTTTTTCAATTCCTGAAGGAGCAATTGGAGACACCAACTCTCAAGTTTCAAATCTGTCGCAAGAGTCACTTTCCATCCCAATATCCATTATTCACAACAAAGAGCGTCTTTAAAAATTAATTTCCTGCAAACATTTACTTACGAGGCGTGAACATTATTCACGCCCGAACACTAAGGGGGTGCCAGGGCGGATAAAAATTATAAATGTTTTTAAACCGTCACCTGTCACGACTGGAACACAAAACAACAGTCGCAGAAAATTCATTTTTACTTAAAACGGGGCCTGGTAGAATTTTTCGATATCGGCAGGTGGCCATCATAACAGAAAATTTTACAGAATGCTTAAAATGGGATACTAAAATGACTGATTTCGATGAAAAGTTACAAGTCAAAAATCTTATTTGTAAAAACAGGTTTCCTTGGAACATTCCTCAAATGCAGTTTGAATAGATTGTGGTTAAAGGAAAGGCTATTTAAACTTTTTTTGTGGAGTGTTTTAGAGGAATCGTGTTTGTATAGGTAACACGACTGAAAACTCGATCTGAGAAAGGGGAGGCTCGGTAAAAGGCCAGCAGTAGGACAGGCTACATAAAAACCGGCCAAGTGCAAGTCGAACTCGTGCACGAAGAATTCCGTACCATTATTTATACCAAATTAGACACAAAGTTGGGGAAAAACGGCAAAAAATCACGTTTGTTGTATGGGAGCCCCCCTTAAATATTTATTTTATTCGGTTTTTAGTATTTGTTGTATAGCGGCAACAGAAATACATCATCTGTGAAAATTTCAACTGTCTAGCTATCACGGTTCATGAGATACAGCCTAGTGACAGAGAGACAGACGGACCGACGGACCGACAGACAGACAGACAGACGGACAGACAGACGGACAGTTAAGTTTTAGTAATAGGGTCCCGTTTGGCACCCTTAAAAGAGGGTGTGTGCTTATGACCTTACGATAAAAGTAGACGCCGAGATGATTTTCTAAATTTAGCCTACTACTACTAAGCATGACGGCTTAATGTCATTTATTGGTCAGAATAACTACTTTTAAACATCAAAAAACCCACTTCAAGAAAAACACCCCTTAAAAACATAAGTTCAATCAATGACTTTTTCATCAACAAATCTTGACCAAATTTATATGAAAACACCGTGGAGGTATCTTTTTTCAAACAATATAAGGATAAATTAAATCAGACAACACGGTAAAAAATTATCCTACATAAAAAAATTATAGAAATATTTATATTTAAAAAAAAAAGTCTTTTTAATGCGCCTAAAGCAGTTTTGACTTCAGAAAGCTTTGTGTAACCGGAGTTCATTATTCGTGCATGCAACGACTAATGAATATTGATGAAGCGAAGGAGACCTGTCAAGATCGTGGGAAGTCGTCTGGTCGGAATCTGGTCTCTGCCTACCCCTCCGGAATACAGGCGTGATTTTATGTTATGTTTATGTTTAAGCCTTTGTGAGCGAAAGTCCTTCTGTGCATACTCTGTGCCCGTCCGTCACCTGTCATGGCGCGACGCGGGGGCGGAGGGGTGGGGGAGCAAGACGTGATGAATTGTGCAAAATAAAAATTACGACGTAACTGGAGGAGGAGGAAGAAAGGGAAGGCTTCCGGGCGTTTTGTTCTAAAGTGGAGGTGACGAAATGGACTGTTTCACTTTAAAGTTCTCCTAACTTTTCTTTTAATGGTAGGTTGTGTGAATTTTAATGTCGGTTGTTGGATGCACGCGTAGACTCAAAGCGGCAATAAAATGACTATGACTAAAATGAATAAATTCGACGCGTTCATTCAGCTGTCATTGAACGACAATTTATTATTTGTTTACACTTATTCAATTAACAATATTGTTTCTTTATGGGCATGCTATTTATGGATATACAGTTTTATATTATTTTATATTTTATTTTTTTTAACTTATTTACAATATTTATTTACAATCATAAATTAATAGTATGTTGGATTTTGCATTCGTTTTCACAAAATCCAACTGCGGTGGGATTCGAACCCACGCCACTATCGTTAAAGCTTAGCTAGAAAGGTTATAATTTGGATAGACTATTTCAATAAAAATAAACCAACAGAATAAATTACTCACTTGATTATATTTCAGATCAACTCCGAATTATGTACACACTCCAAAAGATACACACTGCAACTTTCTTAGTAAAATATATATTCACAGCAACAATGTTCACAGCTCGACAGTTGGACATCGACTCGCTCCAAAATGGCGCCGCACTTCCTTTTATATTACGAAGTGACAGCTGACACGTGTTTTGCCGGAAGTTGTAAAAGTATTTGTAAAAAAGGAAGTGTGGCGGCATGTTCGTAATTCTTAAAATATTTTAGGGAATAAATGTAGTAAGTATAATCTAGATTTAATATAATTATTTGAATATTGCTGACAGTTCGGCCATCTGAATATTAGTACGTCCTCGTACGTAGTGCATAAGTTTTATTACAAATTTAACTATATCAAAGGAAATCATTAGAAAATTTTGATTTTATATTTACAGTGTCTTACTCGAGACGTATTCACAAAATGGCAAGTTGATGCAAAACTTTTCGTAACATATATCTTTATCATGACAAATAGATTGTTCGACATAAATTTTAAGCACAGGCCGTTCCTCGACCTGTCCTTATCACATTTACGAAGGTAAACAGGACGTTACTCGTCCCGAGTACCATTGACGCAAGATACTGATCGTTTCTCGATCAGATCCTGACTCATCAAAGCGAAATACAGGCCGTTCCTCGACCACAGGTAAACAGGTCGTCACTCGACCTGAGTACCTAATCAACGCAAGATGCAGATCGTTTCTCGATCAGATCTGACGCATCAATGCTAGAAGGTACAGGTCGTTTCTCGACCAGACCTTGATACAGGTAAACCGGCCGTTACTCGACCTGAGTACCCTTAAACATAAACATAAACCGTTCCTCGGTTTGTACATGTATAGTAACACTAATAATTATTTACCTCATCTGTCTTCATGAAATCATTACTTTTTACATTCAAAATTTAGGTACTTACATATTATAGATATAGAAATCAACTAAACACTCATCTTTCATAAGTCCACTCTGTAGTGGCCATAATCAATACCAGTTACTCAATACTTATTATTAGTAATACAAACAGATATCTCTATCACCCTCCTATTCTTCGTTGGATTCACTATCGTTGGAACTGCTGGAAGATGTACTTTGGGGTCTACTAAAATTCATCCACGGTTTTATTTTATCTATTGCGACAATAGTTGAGTATAACCTATTTCCCTTTTGAGTCAATGGAGTGTCTTCAATTTTTAACCTATCGTAATCTAAAACCGCTGTAATTCTGTAGGGTCCCTGATACTTTGGAACGAGTTTTTTACTTTGCCCAGACGCTGGGACTTGTCGTTCTACTCGTACTAAATCCCCTACTTTATACTGAATTGGACGGCACCGATGTTTATCAAACGCGGCTTTTTGAGCTTCCTGACATGACTGAATATGGGAATTAATCTCCTCCCTTACTTCAGTCAACGTGCGCTCTGGTGCACTATTTGTTATGTCCTGGTCAAGCTCAGATCTAATTGTGCCCTCGCTAGATCCTGCTGGCCTTGTACCAAATAGAGCCTCAGATGGTGTCCTATTAATACCCTTATTAAAAGTATTATTGAGGCCCCATTGCACGTCAGGCAGGTGGATGTCCCATTTATTATCGGCAGATCCAACCGATTTTGCGGTTAGGGCATCGACTATGGTCTTATTATATCTTTCTACCTGCCCGTTGGCACGCGGTGACGCGACAGCATTTAACACATGCTTGATGCCCTTATCCTTTACGAATTTCTTAAAAGAGGTGCTCGTAAAAGATGTTCCCCGATCAGAGATAACTCTCCTAGGAACGCCAAAAATACCGAAGTACTCTTTAAAGACCTTCATCGTCGTACTGGACTTGGTGTTACGTACTGGTTTCAAATAGATGTAACGCGTATACGCATCTATTATGACCAGTATGTACATGTTACCTCGGCTGCTGCGGATAAATGGACCTACGTGATCTACATGCACTGTATCGAAAGGCGTGTCAACTTTTTCGATCGGGTGCAAGTAACCTGGCTTTTTCCCTCCCGACGATTTGGCATAGGCGCACTCGAGGCAAGACCTTACATACTTCTTCACGAATGTTGACATCTTCGGGAACCAGTATGTAGCCTTGACTTTCTCTAAAGTCTTGTCCAGTGAGAAATGCCCTATGTCGTCATGATTTTGCTTAACCACTTGCCAACGCACACCCTTCGGTACGACCCATCGATCACCTTGTGGTGTGATTCTAAACAATTTGTCACCTTTGATCTTATAATTGTCTTTAATATCGACAAGATCATTAAGGTTCGGATCCTTGAGTACGCCAATGATTCGCTGAATCTCTGAATCTGCGTTTTGAACGGTAGTTAACCAGCTAGTCTCATTAATCGTAAGAACATCGTGTGGCGCGCTGGTGATGGGATTTCGGCTAAGTGCATCTACATGAGCCATAAATTGGCCCGGTCTATATTCAATATCAAAGTTGTATTCTTGCATCTGACCCCACCATCGTGCCACACGAGGTATCATGTCCCGTTTCTGAAAAGTGGCCCGAAGCGAATTGCAGTCAGTAATTATTTTGAATTGAATGCCGACAAGGTACACCCGAAATTTTTGAAGTGACGCCACTACTGCCAGAGTTTCTAAATCGTAAGCGGAGTAGTTCTGCTCTTCTGGCGTAGTCTGCCTACTAAAATAGGCCACTGGTCTAAGGAGTTTATTCTCACCTCTTTGCAATAGAATACCCGCAACGCCAAACTTACAGGCATCTGTATGCAGTTCCGTTTCCGCTTGTGAATCATACAGAGCCAGTATAGGTTTCTCAACTAATTTCTGTTGCAAGGTCCTAAAGGCAGTTTCTTGGTCCTGACCCCATGACCAAGTAGTGTCCTTTTTTAACAAGTGCGTTAGTGGCCTGGCAATCATTGAAAATTTTGGGACAAATCTTCGAAAGAAACTAGCCAACCCTAGAAATTGGCGGACATTATGTACATTTTCGGGAATTGGAAACTGGGCAACAGCATCTATCTTCCTAGACCCTGGACGAATACCATTGCTGGATACCTCAAACCCTAGATACTCGACAGTCCTACCAAAGAACAAACATTTCGAAAGTTTTAAGGTGAGACCAGCATCCGCGAACAGACCCAACACAGTTTCTAGCCTTTGCAAACCCTCGCCAAAACTTTTCGATGGGATGATAACATCATCAAGGTAAGCTAGAGCTTCCTTGTGCCGATTTGTGCCCAAGACTTCGTTCATTGTCCTCTGAAAAGTGGCAGGAGCATTTGCGAGGCCAAAAGGCATCCGATTAAATTCGAAATGCCCGTCCGGAGTCACGAATGCGGTTTTAAACTTATCGGACTCTTTAATGGGTATTTGATAGTACCCGGACGCAAGGTCTAAAGTAGTGTAATAGAGATGACCTGCCAGAATATCCAGTTGATCATCTATCAAGGGCATAGGATAAGTTTCCTTGACAGTCCGTTTGTTTAGTGCCCGATAGTCGATGCACAAGCGGAACTCACCAGTCTTTTTCCTTACTAACACTATTGGGCTAGCGTATGCAGAGGTGGACGGTCGAATTATACCATTTTGCATTAACTCTGCCACCATTTCTCTCACTACTTCCTTTTCTTTAACTGCAAGTCTATATGGGCGATAAATTACAGGTTCGTCATTATTAAGCTTTATTGACATTTCACCTGCAGTCGTTTGACCTAATTCCGATAAACCAAATGCGAAGCAATTCCTATACCGATTCAATAAAGCCAACAGCTGGTTTTTCTCGTCGCACGACAGTTCGCCAACTTTTACGTCATCTGTGACAATATTCGACAACCGACCAGCCCTAGTGGAAACACGCATTACGTTCAAACTGCAATCTTCTTTCGTGACCTGCCCGCGAGCGACGAGATGTCCCGCTGGCAACACCACTTTACAATCGGTCGGGACATTAACAACGATTTCGCCTGTACCTCCAGCCCTGATATAGAATAAACCTGAGGGAATTGAGAACCTAACGTCGGAATGCAAACGTTCTCCTCCTTCTATGTATAATTCTCCTTCATACACCGGGTCACTACTCACTTCAAGTATTGTCAATCCAGAAACAACCGTTTCAGTTTTACAGAGCAACTTCACTTTAGATACCTCTATGTCATCGCAATTACCAATATATTGAAAAATTTCTAATTTGTCCCATGTTTTATGTATGACAATATGAGGTTGTTCCGTAAAACTTTGACCTATCATAAGAGGTACATGCATCGCACTGTCGGGCACAATTAGCAGCTCTGTATTTGCTTGAACACCATCAACAGTGATTGAAACTCGACGTTTACCTAATACTTGGACTAATGAATTACCAAAGCCTCTTAAGGTGGGCAACTCCTCAGTATCGAATTGTGTGTTGATTTTTCCAAATTCTGAGGACCTTATCATAGAGCACTCACTCCCGAAATCGATAAAAGCCTCAAAAGGGGCCCCGTTTACAAAAGCGGTCTTATAATATTTCTGGTTCGTACCCTCTCGGGACACCTGCATGACATTTTTACCACTCGATGCAAGTTTAACTTCTGTACACTGCTCTGCAAAGTGGCCTAACTTTGAGCAGTTTGTGCATTTTCGTTTAGGTTGCGTACAATGTGACGAATAATGACCTTCTTGTCCGCAATTGAAACAGAGCGTAGTCCGTCTTGTTTGTTTTGGTTGGCCAACTAAACCTGACTTTGGATTAATTACTCGGACTGGTTTGCGGTCGGTCTGTGGTCTGCTGTTTCTGATATTCCTCAAATAAGCTAATAACTTGTCCGGGTTGTCGTGTTGTACTGCTTCGGCACCCAACCTAACGCTGCGATCGTCAATTCCGTGCAGCACGCACTCTACAGCACGTTTCCCCACAATGCCACATCTATTTATCAAGCCTATCTTGTCATAATAGTAATCTTCCAGCGATTCCCCAAAGCGAGCTCTTTTAGACAACATGTCAGTGAGCATCTGCCCATAATTTTCCTCAGATGGAAAAGCCGCTAGAAGTTTTTCTTGCCACTCAGTCCACGAGTAGAGAACAGACGGCAGACTTTGATACCATCGTTGGGCTACGCCGCGTAACTTGGGTAATGAGAAATGGACTACTTGTTTGTCATTCCAACCATATATAGAGGCACACTCATTGACTTTGTGTAGCCACATCGTCATAGTTTGTTCTCTTCTCGCGGGATCAAATTCAGGAACAGTATTATTCATACTGCCTAACGAATCAGGGCGCCCTAGCGACTTTAAAGTATCTAAAAGTTTGGTAAGGCCATCTTTATAAGAGTCGTTAGATGATTTACGACTCACCCGGCCCCGACGACTCTCGCGGCTGCTGTCACGCCGGTCTGCATAGCTGGGGCTGGCTCGCTGGCGGTGGCTGGCTCGGTGGCTGCGGGAACGGCGGCTCGCTCGGTGGCTCCGGGGTCGGCGGCTCCCACGACCACCAGACCGATGACTGCGGCTTCGGCGGGCGCCATCCACCCCGCTGCGTGGCTGGCTTGGAGACCGAAGGCTCGTCCGGCTGGCGACCCGGCGATCCAGCCTGCTTCGAGACCGATCACCAGGTTGGCGGCGCGACCCTCTGGTCACGCTGCGAGATTGCCGACTTATGGGTCTCTGTGAGCGGCGACCGACATGGCTGCGCGATCGGCGGTGCTCGTTGCCGTTACGGCGCCTCCCCATGCTCCGTGGCTGCCTCTCCGCACGGCCAAGGATGGGTGAAGGCGTGCGCAGGTTGCGAAGCTGGGAGCGGCTGCGTGTATGACTGCGCCGCTGACTCGACACATGGCGCAAAAAGCGTCGTTCCCGACTGCGCGATTGGCGTTCAATGCCAGTATCGCGGCCACGGTCTTCAGAATTCACTGCGGGAAAAAATAGGAGCAAAAACAACCATTCATGACAAATTTAAGTGTATCACTACCATAACGAACTCCTAGACTTTATCGTTCGACAGCATTTCATCATTACTAGTTGAAAATATCAGAAAATTATACAGAATAATGCATGCTTGAAAATTTAATTTCAAGAGAAAGGAAAAAAAGAGAAAAAAAAACCGAACCAAATAGCCTTGAAAATTTGTGTTTTTACCAAACTTTAATATTTTATCGAAGTCTGATATTTTAGTAAGGTAAGATCACACTTCTGAAACTGTTGGATTTTGCATTCGTTTTCACAAAATCCAACTGCGGTGGGATTCGAACCCACGCCACTATCGTTAAAGCTTAGCTAGAAAGGTTATAATTTGGATAGACTATTTCAATAAAAATAAACCAACAGAATAAATTACTCACTTGATTATATTTCAGATCAACTCCGAATTATGTACACACTCCAAAAGATACACACTGCAACTTTCTTAGTAAAATATATATTCACAGCAACAATGTTCACAGCTCGACAGTTGGACATCGACTCGCTCCAAAATGGCGCCGCACTTCCTTTTATATTACGAAGTGACAGCTGACACGTGTTTTGCCGGAAGTTGTAAAAGTATTTGTAAAAAAGGAAGTGTGGCGGCATGTTCGTAATTCTTAAAATATTTTAGGGAATAAATGTAGTAAGTATAATCTAGATTTAATATAATTATTTGAATATTGCTGACAAGTATTCACTGTTTATAATTTAAAATAACTAAAGAAACTGGACTTAATTAATATATAAATGATAAAAATATACAAATAACATAAATTCTATATTTACAAATAAAACACCTGCCCCAGGTCACTGTCCCGTGGTAATGAGCCCAGGACGCTGGCGACGTTACCTCTTTGGATGGCCATGCTTATCCTCTGGCCGAGGTACGCGCCGGCCCTCTGGTCTCCTGATGCGTCGATTAGGCGCGCCGCTAAGTCTTTTATATTATTATTATTTTATTTTAGTTTCTTGGTCTTTTATTTGTTAGGTACCAGCAGAATACCAGCGTTACAGAATGTTCTCTTTCTGCAACACATGTTGAGCTGGGTCCTCTTCACAAACGCAGTACATTGGCACGGCATGCTATTTGAATTGTGTAAAATGTTCGAGATTACCATTGTATTCTCTAGCTTTAAGTGTTGGTACATGTTAAATTTATTTGTGAACAAAACTATTCTATTCTATTCATTAGCTAAAGCTAGGCCCAGGTTTTATCCCGGTCCGTAGAGACTAACTGATTGGCTGCCTCGTTGTTGTAGCGGTATCAAGCCTGATTACCATGCCGGAAGTCGTGGGTTTGATTGCCCCACTGGGAGGCGCCGTACATTGGTATAAATGGCTCAGTGTGGCTGTTTCTCCATGTTTACGAAGTCCTTGCCTGGTGACCATAGCACAGGATATTCTAGTTTGGGACCAGGACAAGTGATTGAGTTGTGCGGATGAAAACAAAACGTAGTACAGCAAACAATTTACACAAAGCGTCCAACCAAAAAAGCAGTTTTCATTTTGTTTCACGCGCAAACGGACGCCACGTTTTGTCACGTGACGTGACGTCATGCACGTGCGGCGGACGTGCGGGCGACAGGTAACAGCGTTTCGCGGCATTTCGGCTGCAGAATTAATGCTGGACTTGTACAGAAGTTCCAGTTTGGATTATCAGGATGGCCCGTTTGCACCAACTCTATCTGACAGCACTAACTATTATTCAATATTTATCTATGAGTAAGCTGTACTCAGGGAGTGAGTACAAAAACTACTTGGACCACATCATTTGCAGATAACAGTGCATGGATAAGTGTACTGATAACCGTGTAAATTTAAATTAAATTATTTCTATCTGCATAGTACAATTGTGAGTTGCCGTAGGCACTGACTGTAAATCAGCGCTGAGGGATCACTTCCTCAGCACAAAGCTGAGTCAGCTGCCTTTTGTGGTAAGTTAGACACACCACAGGCTAAATGTACGGTCCTGTTTTATTTATTTGATCTGTCTGTTGTGTATTTAGTTTTATTTCTGTTGTTGCGTATATAATGTTACTTATGTGTTTATTTTGTTTCTGTGATGTGTCTTGTTGGTATAATAAATGTCTTTCTTTCTTTCAATTACTTGTTTATTAATTTATCTCTTGATACGTAGCGCAAGCCCTGCTTTGATACTGCCTATTAATATACAATATTGAAATTCATATTGTTATTTTACTTTATTGTACACACGAAAACACAATACAGGAATGGTATCTAACGAAAGAAAATTTCTGTACAAAGGCGAGCTTATCTCTGTGAGCTATTTCTTCCAGCAAACCTTTCTTCTTTAATTCTTTCTAGTGAACATAAAATATATCACTACAACAAAGAGATTGACTGCGAAACAACAAGATGATGGTAAGTATCATCGACTTCATATGAACCTTGCTATTTGAATGCCATCTACTGATACTAACAGATTTTGGAATCATGTATCGACAGGGCTTCTATTTATCTCTACTCCGCCGACGATGTATAAATTAAATTCTTTTGTGTGAAACGCCTGCGCATTTGCAATGCAACGTGTGCCACCCTGCGCCCTGTTTAGGCAATTTAGATAATGTTATTTATTACGTGCGACGTTTACTGCGACATGCCTAGCTGAGAAGGAATAAACTCCAACGTCTGTGTTCCTGTAAATTTAACTGGAAATTCATTCATAAATACCTAAATAAATAAAGAAAGTAAATTCAAGCAATTGAATTGACCTTTAGCAGAATATACAGGGTTATTTCTAGAATGTGCAATTCCTGAAACACGTTGGTTAAAGTTTGTTATATACATCTTTGATAGCCGGTATGGTACCGGTATGGTACCAGTTGGTAGCGGTGGTAGTGGTGGTAGTGGTGGTGGGTGGAGCATTGGGCTCGGAGGCGAGAGACCCAGGTTCGATTCCCAGTGCGGGCATGCACCTATAATTTTGTTTTGTAAGTTATGTACATTTGTGAAATTATAGTAGCAATACCACTCGCTAACGGTGAAGGAAAACATCGTGAGGATACCTGAGTGTCTGAGCTATTCCTCAGCGCTTGAAATCGTCAATCCGCGCTGGGCACGCATGGTGATTAAGCTCATACTCTCTCTCTGAGAGCAGGCCTTTGCCCCACAGTGGGACGTATTTAGGCTACTCATGTATATACAGCTTTTATAAAAAATATTAGTTTCACGATTTTTCGGCTTTGCGTCATTTCACATAAGTTAAATTAATATACGTTACACGTAAATAGAATGATTCGGTATTCATCCATCTAGGACAGTGGTTTACTAAAGGCCGTGACATTAATTGGCAGTGCGCGTACAGCGTTTTTCCGATTTTTCAACGAATATTTAATAAATAAGAATAAACTTTTTTCAATTCAATTCAAATCAAAAAAATCCGTAAATGAACTCGCATGACAAAAGTTGTTGCAAAACACATTCATTCTATATTGAAAAAGATCTAGATTGTTTCTGAGAAAATACGGATAATAGTACATGGCAGCGAAATACTTCAATGATACGAGACAGGCAATTGCCATTTCGGCCGAGGCATATATACTCGTAGTGCTTTTCTAAAATAGTTATTTGTTATGCAAGGCTGCAAAGTTAATTTTTGGCGCGAGTACCTTGTATTGAAACCTGAGCAAGCGAAGGTACGACGCTACATAACTTTGCTGCCGAGCGCAACACACAACTTTTCACCTCACTAAAGCGAGGAAAATGTTAGGTGCAAGAAAAACAGTTTTAATAAATATTAAATTACTGTTTATTTATTTCAAAAATTAAAAGTAAAATTACTACAATTGGTAATATTGAAAGTAAATTTTTTTTTTTAAATCAAATTTTCTTGCCGGCCAGTGCGATTCTTTAAATGAGGCTGGCGCATGACATGAAGTAAGTATTTGCATTTCAATCATCAATGGACTGGCTGCAGAGAATATAAACTATTACGAAACCAATGAGGTTCTATATATATGTAATTTATTGTACGAAACCTTTATTGAATAAAAATATTCGAATTTTAAAAACACTTTCCACGCTAGCGGATAAAGTGCGATTTTCCACGCAGATTTCGAATGATAAACAGAGCTTTTACGAGCTAGTGAGGTGAAAAATATTTTTTTCTTTTGATTTTGCTGGAAGCAGTTTTCCCATCGCTAATTTAGCTTCCGATCTTAAATCTGGTGGAGTGCAGTCAATGTTCATTTAATTTTCACTTTCAGAATCATCGGAACTCATTTTAATTATTTTATGAACAAAATAACAACGAACTCCGCTTTACCGCCAATTTTTATTTTTATTTTACAGTTTGTGCCTAAAGGTAAACGCATCTGTGGCTATACAGCCACGAGATCGCAATGTGTACGATAGATGAAAGAGTTCTAAATTCAAACAACACACCGTTTCATACAACATTGCCGGCGCGCTCTTCGTTCCAAATTCAAAGAACGCGCCGGGAAGTGATTTTGGTTTTTCAGTCTACGTAAATATGATACTTCGCGTGTTCTTTATTCAAAAGTAATGACAATATTTCCGCGCATGTTTAAGAAAAAGAACTTATAACTTTGTCTTTTCACATTTGGTGCTTTATTTACAGTTTAAATTCTTATTTTAAAACTTGAACTCAGAGATGTTTGTCATCTAATTTTTTTATTGGTATAGTATAGCCCACTTTGAACAAAGTATGCAGAACAAAAATTTTTTAATGGCTCTTTTTGAGTCAAAAGTCTTTACACATTTTTGAACAGCGTTTCTGGTAAGCTTAATCTAGAGAAATCTTTTTGTAGAATCGTATACAAGGATATTTTAATGTGTAGATTCGAAGTTACTAATGTTTTACTGATATTCATAATACTCAATCCGTGAAATGCTAGGCGTTGTCAGTAAAGTTGTTGTTATTATCAGTGACATGCAAAACAGAAACGTAATCTTTTTAATGCTCCCATAAATATGACAAAACTTTGGAGTGAATTAGCTTTGTTTGTTTATACTTTTGCAAACTTTTCCGATGATGATGCTGCTTTATAGTTTTTCTTTCTGCAAGAAAGGTAGGAGGTGAAGAAACGTGGGTAAAAGTTGTTGATTTATTTGTTTTTTTATCAGATTCGGAAAACTACTAATTTTCATAATTTCGTATGGCTGATTTTTAACCGTATGTAATTTAGATTTTTGGCAAGCGGATGCTGAATTTTGTACTGAATGAATACTGTACGTTATTTTGTCATGTTCCTCCGTACCCACTGGGTACAGGTATTTTCCTCCATATTATATGCCACATGCACCTTCATTCTTCGGCATTCGCTCTTATGCCACGGGCAACAAAATTCCTGAGCTTTGTACAAGTATTACCGTCAGTGAATAATTAGGTCCTTCGAACCATTATTTACCGATCCGAAGCGACTTTTTGCGTGTAATATAAAAGCGAGTGTAGCTTGAGAGCCAATATGAAACTGACTTTCTGAATTTCGGATACGTGTGTGCCAGCCTTAAGGTGGAAAGCTAGTAAAAACTAAATTGGCTCTTCAGACCTCAGTTTAACCAACTTCGCCATTTTCATTTTTAAAGATTTATAAGGGTAATCAGTTTCTTAGATATTTTTCTTTTATACAATATTGCGGATTGTTCAAAACCTATTTGAATCTTTGCTCTAGTTTCTAATCTAAATCTCTAAGACCTGTAAGTTGGAAGAAAACACTTAGTGCATTCATAAATATAACTCCCTAAACGGATGGCAGTGTGCAATTCTCTCGAACGTTCCTTTTTGCTCCGTTTTTTTTTCGGAGACAATAGAACCTCCAACTTAAATCTTACAGAAGTATCACTCTTTCAGGCTTAAATTCAATGGACAGCACATCAAACTTAACATACATAACTAGTAACCGTGCCAAAAAAAAAATATTAGCAGTGTTATCTTCTAAATTATAATTTCTTCCTCATCATCATCAGATACCTGCTAGACCTTTTATTATTATTATTAAAATTCTTTATTGCACCAGGTAAATATTGTACAATCATCATCATCATCAGCCATTTGACGCCCACTGCAGGACATAGGCCTCCTTCGTGGTTTACATAACCATGAGGGGTTTTGCCACAATCACCACGCTTGGCAGGCGGGTTGGCGATCGCAGAATGTGGTTGGAATCTCAGGAAGACGCTGCTGCCCGTCTCCTGGTAATTAGTTTCCTTAGTCGCCTTCTACGACATCCACGGAAGAAACTGGAGTGACGCTATTCTTAATCCGGCGCCACACGGAATATAGAATATTTTACTCTATTCACTCTAAACCAATATTTATCATCTCGTGTACCAAACTGACAGCTGCCAGCGCTCTTTTTTTTTAATGTTGCCAGCTCAAGGAGTCTCGGCCGAGTTCTCGGTCTCGTTCTCGGCATTCTCGGCTAACTCTACTTTTTATTTGCCTAATAATGAGTAATTATATTTGCTGCGTTGCAAACTTGTCGTGACGTAAAAATAGTGTTAGTGATCTAGTCGTTTCTATTAGAAATTTAATAAATTAAAATAATTCCATAATCTGAATTTACGTTAATCAGTAATAAAAATTGCGTGGATTTGTAACTATAGTGAAATTTTCAAAATGGTTAAATTCGTTTAATGAAAAAAATTCCTGATGTTGTAGGGTATATTGAAAAGTAAAAGGACCCACCAACAATATAAGTCGGTCGACCTGGAGATAAAATTATGGTATTTTCGCGTAGTATAGTGGCCTTACGATACTACATACTACGCATTATGAAATAATGGTACTACGATAAGTTTGCAACGTAGCAAATATCATAGGCAAATAAAAAGTAGAGTTTTAGGCGAGAATGTCGAGAACGAGACCAAGAACTCCTTGAGCTGGCAACATTAAAAAAGGAAAAAAAAAGAGCACTTGCAGACGGACGGAACGTGCCGTATGAGCGTAAACATCACTGTATCCACTCACGAGTTGTTATTATATTAATTATTTCCGAAGAAGTACGAGTCTATTTACCTTCATGTTTGTTTTATTACGTTGAGTGAAGTGCGAATCATAAGTGCAACCCAAATTTTGCCGGGAAAGGTAGAGGACTGTGAGTAAAATTGCAATATTTCCAACTCGCTTACTCACATTCTCCGAGGGCATAACCATCAACCGCCTTTGTTAGAAAGAGAGGATAGGTTTGAAACGTCAATTTATGTGACATTGACAAGTAGCTGCCACCCGAACAACCAATCACAACTATTGATTAGTTGTCAAAGCCCACTACGTTCCTTTTCACGCAGAACTTTTGGAATCGACAATTAATATTATACGATGGCATCAATAGATACAGACTGCAATGCGTGTAAAAAGAAAATTACGAGCCTAAATTACATGGAATGCTCAAAATGCAAACACATCTACGATCTCGATTGTGTCAACATCACAATGCAGGCCTTTGACAAGTTGTCGGAAAACAATAAAAGCACTTGGACATGTCCAGAATGCAAAATTGTCGTCCTCAGGACCGATCAAACTCCGGTGCGGCAGGCACTGAATGATACCTACATATCAAGCTGCAACGTTAACCTGATACGTGGTAGCTCACGCACAATAACTTCAACACCTCAAACTGATTCTGTGGAAAGCTCGCTCTTTGAGGAGCTGCAGAAGATTCGACGTGAATTACGAGACCTCAAATACTCTAATGAAGAAATAAAGTTGCTTCGAAATGACATTCTCGACTTGAAGCTACAACTGTCTTCATCTCTGGAGGAGCAACGCACCAGGTATGAGCAAGTGCTGAAAGAAAGGTATATTCAGATCGTCAATCTCCAGCAGGAAGTAGAAGAGATGAAGAATTCATTTACGTCACAGGAGCAAGATCTTCTCAGGAATGACATTGAGATTCTGGGCGTCCCTGAGGAATCTAATGAGAACCTGCACCACATCTTGATGGTAACGGCTCAGAAGTTGGGCGTTCAACTAGGCGATTTCGAAATAAATGACGTCACTCAAGTTGGCTCAAAACGTCAGGTTACCGGCCTGGATCCATCAGGGAATAAGGTAACTTCAGCCAACCTCTCACGCCCGATAGTTGCAAAACTTGTAAGAAAGACAAAGCGCGATGAAATTATAAGGGCCGCCAAATCCAGGAGAAACTTGGACTCCGAAAACTTAGCCACAGGACCAGCCAAGCCTATATACGTAAACGAGCGCCTATCTCATTCTCTCTTCTTGGAATGTGAAGTGCTGACAGTTCGTCAGTTGTTCATCATGAAGTCTGTTCTCGCAGCGTATAAATCCTTCCTGTCATCACCTAAATCACTACTCACTCACACAAAACGAGTCACTCGGTTGCCTGTCCCTGCCACGAGAACCAGGTTTGCCCAACGTTTTTCTTCCTTTTTACAGCCCTTCTTACTCAATAAACTTATTAAAATGTGTCCCATTATTAACCTCACGGTCAGAGAGGCCAAGCTAAACATAAGAGAGTTTCTACTGAATTTAAACTATAACTCTACAGAATCGCTCCTTGAAATTATTTCTTGACTCACACTTTACTCACGCACTTACACACACCATCTCACAAACCAAACCTACACCACACTGAATCACATTACACCACACATACATCACTCACTCAACCAATCCCTCAGAAATGCTAATTACTACCTAATTCTGATCTGAATCAAATTCACATTTATTAAAATTCTGATTTGAAATAAATCGAATGATAATTAAATTGAAATTAAATTAATATATAATTTAATATAATTGAATAGAATTAAATTAAATGGTAGAATAAGTAATTTTTCATAAATTCATATCTTTTAAATTAAAAATGTTTATGTAAATGTTATGCCAATGTTATTATTAAGTTGATTGATGCAACTGCAATCAATATTATTGTAATAGTGTTTTTCATACGCCATGTCAAAATGTTATGATATTTTCTTTCCTTCGGTCACCACTATACAGGTTTTAAGCCTAGTGTGGAGACCACCGTAATGCTTGTATGTGCTCTCATGTTTTGAATAAACAATTTCATTTCATTTCATTTCATTTCATTTCATTTCATTTCATTTCATTTCATTTCATTTCATTTCATTTCATTTCATTTCATTTCATTTCATTTCATTTCATTTCATTTCATTTCATTTCATTTCATTTCATTTCATTTCATTTCATTTCATTTCATTTCATTTCATTTCATTTCATTTCATTTCATTTCATTTCATTTCATTTCATTTCATTTCATTTCATTTCATTTCATTTCATTTCATTTCATTTCATTTCATTTCATTTCATTTCATTTCATTTCATTTCATTTCATTTCATTTCATTTCATTTCATTTCATTTCATTTCATTTCATTTCATTTCATTTCATTTCATTTCATTTCATTTCATTTCATTTCATTTCATTTCATTTCATTTCATTTCATTTCATTTCATTTCATTTCATTTCATTTCATTTCATTTCATTTCATTTCATTTCATTTCATTTCATTTCATTTCATTTCATTTCATTTCATTTCATTTCATTTCATTTCATTTCATTTCATTTCATTTCATTTCATTTCATTTCATTTCATTTCATTTCATTTCATTTCATTTCATTTCATTTCATTTCATTTCATTTCATTTCATTTCATTTCATTTCATTTCATTTCATTTCATTTCATTTCATTTCATTTCATTTCATTTCATTTCATTTCATTTCATTTCATTTCATTTCATTTCATTTCATTTCATTTCATTTCATTTCATTTCATTTCATTTCATTTCATTTCATTTCATTTCATTTAATTTAATTTAATTTAATTTAATTTAATTTAATTTAATTTCATTTCATTTCATTTCATTTCATTTCATTTCATTTCATTTCATTTCATTTCATTTCATTTCATTTCATTTCATTTCATTTCATTTCATTTCATTTCATTTCATTTCATTTCATTTCATTTCATTTCATTTCATTTCATTTCATTTCATTTCATTTCATTTCATTTCATTTCATTTCATTTCATTTCATTTCATTTCATTTCATTTCATTTCATTTCATTTCATTTCATTTCATTTCATTTCATTTCATTTCATTTCATTTCATTTCATTTCATTTCATTTCATTTCATTTCATTTCATTTCATTTCATTTCATTTCATTTCATTTCATTTCATTTCATTTCATTTCATTTCATTTCATTTCATTTCATTTCATTTCATTTCATTTCATTTCATTTCATTTCATTTCATTTCATTTCATTTCATTTCATTTCATTTCATTTCATTTCATTTCATTTCATTTCATTTCATTTCATTTCATTTCATTTCATTTCATTTCATTTCATTTCATTTCATTTCATTTCATTTCATTTCATTTCATTTCATTTCATTTCATTTCATTTCATTTCATTTCATTTCATTTCATTTCATTTCATTTCATTTCATTTCATTTCATTTCATTTCATTTCATTTCATTTCATTTCATTTCATTTCATTTCATTTCATTTCATTTCATTTCATTTCATTTCATTTCATTTCATTTCATTTCATTTCATTTCATTTCATTTCATTTCATTTCATTTCATTTCATTTCATTTCATTTCATTTCATTTCATTTCATTTCATTTCATTTCATTTCATTTCATTTCATTTCATTTCATTTCATTTCATTTCATTTCATTTCATTTCATTTCATTTCATTTCATTTCATTTCATTTCATTTCATTTCATTTCATTTCATTTCATTTCATTTCATTTCATTTCATTTCATTTCATTTCATTTCATTTCATTTCATTTCATTTCATTTCATTTCATTTCATTTCATTTCATTTCATTTCATTTCATTTCATTTCATTTCATTTCATTTCATTTCATTTCATTTCATTTCATTTCATTTCATTTCATTTCATTTCATTTCATTTCATTTCATTTCATTTCATTTCATTTCATTTCATTTCATTTCATTTCATTTCATTTCATTTCATTTCATTTCATTTCATTTCATTTCATTTCATTTCATTTCATTTCATTTCATTTCATTTCATTTCATTTCATTTCATTTCATTTCATTTCATTTCATTTCATTTCATTTCATTTCATTTCATTTCATTTCATTTCATAGCTGTCAGATTGGTACACGAGATGATAAATCATACTATAGCACTTGCACAGTCGACAGGATATTAACCTTTATTGTGCAATAGGCGGACTTAATAATAATTAGTATTTTATTCTAGCCAACCAATGGGCGACGAGAGAAGGTTTTCCTCCACATTATTTTTATTATTACCACTAAGAGTGTTAAATCCTTAAAATTCACTCACCTTCGTGTTATGTCGACTGACAGAGCGATGCGAACGAACGAATCATTGAGCCAATCAACATGGGGACCAAGACGTCGCGATTCGCGCGCTCAAATATTGTTGTCAAATTCTGACATTTTAGGATCTGAATCTGCAGGATTTTTCGATGGCCCTGATTGGCCGAACCGCTCGTTAGCACTCGTTCGGCAGGTCCGTAATCGGCGTTATACAATTTGTGCTCAATTTGTCTTAGACAATTTGCATTGATTGAATTTCGAATGGTTTTATCACAGCTTTCTATTTCGTAATTAATAATCTGTTAAAGAAAGGATTTTCTGAATAATAATTCTTTTACACTTGTGGCTCCAAAAGTGGTATTGGCTGGAGATCATAATGATTTGTTTTTATTTTTGTTTTGTTTACGTTCGTGTATTTTGTTTGTGTACCTTCGTGTTTTCTGTGACAATTTAAATAAATGTCTTCTTTCTTTCAAAATAATACTAATATATAACACAGGATGCGGGTCCAAGTTCACAACCTGTTAGACCATATTTGTCCTTACGATACGTAGCTTACGATAGACGTTTTTTTCGGGGTGATTTGTAAGCCGCAGTTGTGTAATAAGTAATTAAAAAAATTTGGTGTCGAGATATTTGTTGTAGCGTATTCGTTAGCTATTGTCAGGCACGTTCATTTTTCTATGTCTTTCAAACCACCCAAAATTAATGCAGTATTTAAATGGCGTTGTATAAGATCGGGCTTATTACGTAATGTAAATACTTTGGTTGGTCATAGCATTGAATTTTAATAAGAATTTTATGATCGGGTAAGGTCTTCAGTTCGGGATTTATTGTATTAAATAGCTGTAATCAGTTATTGATAGATCAACGTCTGAACACAACCCATGTCGAAAGCTACAAGTTTTACCCAAGATAAAACTTGTAAAACTAGCTGTTCGTTTTCCCTAGAAGTAGATTTTTCCTGAGCAGACCATCTGAAACTCTTTCCGCGCGACGGAATCCTCGCTACGTACATAAGTGTGTCGTGGCAGGTTACTTTGGCGCGCTGCCACTGCGTGTGATAGGTGCGCACTTTACTTTGTTTTACTTTAGAACGTACGACTTGTCTTCTCCTACGAAAATAAAGAAATTTCATTCAAACGAGCGCGAGAGAGGATGTACGCGAGGAACGCAGAAAGGGAAGCTTATAGAAAGTCCAAGAAATTAAAAGGTGCTAATACTTTATTAACTTGAAAAACCAAGTTAAAGTGGAGATGGTGGGGCGTGTGATGTGTGAAGTGGCAGGACGGGCTAAGGCGTTCATAAAGTAGTGATCGATGAGCTTCTCGAAGTGGTCAGTCAGATCCACTCCTCGCTATGGCGTGGCGCACATAGCAAGGACGTGAGACGCGACGCGTTGTATAGAGTTCGCGTCCTCGCCACATCTTGTCTGTGTAAGCCATGTCCCATCGCTTCAGTACACTTTAAATCAAGCATAATAATACAGTCAACAAGACTACTCTACACCTGTAGACTTGTAGAGTGCTTGACCAGGGACCTAAGCAATGTCTTTAGAAACTTGTTCAAGGTGTTTAGGGAGTGAACATACTAAATGGCTTGACATCTGTGGTGTCACACACACACACACACACACACACACACACACACACACATACACACACACACACACACACACACACACACACACACACATACACACACATACACACACATACACACACACACACACACACACACATACACATACACACACACACACACACACACGGACGCATGCACACGGACGCATGCACGCACGCACGCACGCACGGATGCATGCACGCACACATCACGCCTATATCCCGGAGCGTAAGCAGTCTTTCGTTTCAGCAACAACATCTGTAACTTAAAACCAGACAAACCTTTTATATCTTACTATTTGCCCGAAACGTCTCATGTAATGTAAGTTTATTTCGAAAATGCTATTTTACTCAGTGCACCGTGTCTGAAGGAATCTTCGGCTAGAATGGCGTCTTTCGTTTCTGTAACAAAATGTTTCAGGTCGTGGCATTTGCGTCATCAAGTCGACCTATTTTTATCCGCTTTAAGAACACTTCGCTGGTGATGGGGTAAAATAAATAGTTTGTAAAGTGTGATCCAAGTAGTCAATTATTAAGTTCATACGTTCCTACACTAAATGCTTATTTACCCCCGTGTATGAATTGCCAATAGACGTCTAATATAATAATTTAGTAGAAAGCAAAAGGCAACACCAAATCAGAACATTCACAAAAAGCTTCGTCATAAAAAGGTTCACAACAAACATAAAAAGTTAGAAAAACAGAACATAAAACTAAAACCAAACAATATTTATATTCACTAACACGTGCTGAGGACAATTTTAAAAACCTATTTAGAAGCTAAAAAATCCACCCATGCCGTATGTACAATACAGAGAAGTTTGTAAAGAGGCAAAATTTCAGTGATGCCTGCACTTGCCCATTAGCTCAGTTGGGAGAGCGCTGGCACGGTTAGCCAGAGGGCGCGGGTTCAAGTCCCGGCATGGGTGGAATTTTTAGCTTCTAAATAGGTTTTTAAAACAATATTTTCCAAAAATCCCGCCCGGAGACACACCCGACCCAAAGAATCCCATGACGCTAGCAGCGTTCCCTGATGCACCGCCAGGGAAATCCTTTGAATCAAGTATGCCGTATAACTATGATTAGGTATATCCACGACTCCTCAAGCTCCGACCGATTTCACGAAAGAAGAAACAAAGAAAGAAGAAAGAAAGACATTTATTGGGTCAAATTAACACATCACAAGAAAGAAAAGGCTAACATGTTAGTAACATAAATAAATACAAAGGAAAAACAAGTCACATAAATACAAGTTAGGAGAAGGCAAAGTCAGGGCGTCAGAGTGGCGTCTGAGTCCTTTGGTGTGTCGAAGTTGCCACAAAGGGCATCTGACTCAGCATTCATCCCCCCCATGCCCCTCTGGTGTCCACACGGTATACACGTATTACATGAAAAGCCTCTAACTTTTGTGGATAACGTTGCATCAACTCGTCCCCTCCCTACTCCGTCGACTTGGCGTCGCCGCGCCTAGTACCTGTTGTTAAGCACACGGCGCACATTGAATGTTATACCGCGGCCGGTCTGCCAAACGGCCTCCCGATGCCAAATTAGATCATAAAGGTTAATATGCGACGCACTCGCCGTAGATACGGTTTGGCGGCGGTTCCGCTGGGCTGCTGCTATGCTACTGAAAGGCTTTTTAGTTTTATAAGTAGCAATAAATATGATAGGTACTTGTGTGAGCCTGCCAGCTAACTGCACCGATGATCTAGAGTGGATTGTTTGAGGAATTTGGCATACGGTCCGGAGGGTTATTCCACTTTTGGAAATTGGAAACAAATTATGCTTTTCAGCAGTCAGTGGATTTTGGCTGTCGGATGAGTATGGTGTATAGCATACGATATTAGATTAATTGTTTAATTACATAATGTACATAATAATGATATTATGTAGTTTACATAATTAAATTAAAATTAATATACAGTTTATTTCAAACAAATCCCTGGCTCAAGCCCATGCAATAAATGTATCTACCTAATAATCATAAATACCTACAAATTCATCAAAGCCTAGTCCTGCTTTGGGAGTTTCGTTGAATTAGTCGCCTCCCTGACGGAGCTCTATCCCCTCAAGTCAGCGGTAAGCTGTCGACATTCGACGTTATTGCGTTTCAAATTGCGCCACAATTAAATTCAACATGTCCGAATTGACGACTTAGTAGATGTTTTAGTCAGAAGAAATAGATTATACTTATTGAAACTCTAGAGCGCATCTAAATTAGCACAGAGCGTATGGGGTGGACTCAGAAAGATTAAGACCAGCCCTAATGAGGATGTAAATGGACGGCGTTTTTACATTGACGAGTAGATTTTGGAATGCTAGCAGTCCATTTGGAGTGTTGGACGCATCGTCAATGGGGGCCTTAAGGCTCGCAGCTATCGCCACAGTGACTTAGTTGATTCACTCTACTACACTAGCTTAGTTTATCAAGAAAACTCGTGGATTTTTTTCTCTGGTAATCTCAATATATCTTCAGGGATCTTATTGTAAAATTGTATACAGTGCCCCATAAAGGACGATTGACCTTTGCCAGCCTAAATCGTGGAAACGTAAGTTTATGTTCATGTTTTCTAGCAATCACCTTTAGTTTCACAGTTACTGACTATCTTTATTTAACAAAGCTACACTACGTAATGAAACCGTTCCCAATAGCCTCACTTAAGAGTCCCAATCTTATCCCCGCATTTTTGCAACACTTTACCAGCGCTAATCCCTGAGCCCCCATGAGCAATCCTCACGGCAACGCGCCAAGTGCATAGATAACGCACCACCTACGGTTACCCACCCAACTTTACACTTTGGTGGTCTTTGGTTCCGAAACACTTCCTTGAACAGCAGGGCTACCAGAGAGTTCGTTCAGTGAAATCAGGTTTGCGTACTGGTGAGTTGGAGTTTGGTACGTTTAGTTCGGAGGTTGGAGGACCAGTATATGGGAAGCTCGTGTGGGTAAGTGAGCGCTAAGTGGCCCACTCTACGCGCTTCAGAGGCAGTATTTCATTCGAAGCTAAGTATAGCCTCGCCTGACAGGCTGAAGGCTTTGGTTCTCCCGATAGTCTGACAAAAATACTCTTACTTTGGCTGCCGACTTTTTTGTTTATCTTGCATTTCTGGGCGAAGCTTAACTGGGTGATTTCTTAAAAAAAATCTAAGACTTTGTTATATAATTTATGGTTAGAGAACGACTATACAGAGTGTTATAGAAACGTTTGGCGGAACTTAAGGCAGATTCAATTCACCAATACAAACTAAATTCGCTATGGAACCAACACTAAAATCGGCACAAAAATACCAGCTATTTCTTAAATTTTCTAGAGCAAGTACAAAAAGTACTATAATAATACTAAACTCTAATCCTAGTTTAGGATAGTATTGTGAGCCAAGGTAGGACATGAGATAGAGCTGGTCCCAAAATAAAAGTTGTTTGAATTGTTGAGTAGAACTCTACTAGTCTTTTCTGAAACTTAATATTTGCGGTTATGTCATATTTCCAATTGCATAGCAACACAATCCGGAAATCGTAAAGGAAAGAAAAATCTAGGGTGAATAATGCTTTTGACTGACACCTCAGTGGTAACATTAAATAACTTGGCTGACGACGAGAATGAACAGTTTCTGATTGGACGATAACCGTAACATACAACGGTACCACAACGGTCTTAGTACATAAATGTACATAAATTACCCGTCCGATGATTTAACGTCATAATCACCCAATGGAAAAACCGTCCGATCTGCCAATCGATAAACGATATAAAACCGATTTCACTCGTCGCCGAGAAAAAGGCCGAGTTTGTTGTACAAACAATAAATATCTAGAACGGACCCCCACGAAACGGCCCACTATTTCACATTAACATCAGGTGCGAGCATACGATCCTGCGCCATTGGGAATTCTTTAATACAGTACAATCGCTCCCCTCACGATTTCAGGGTCTGGGACCAGATTTTTTGGGACCGCGCTATGATAATGTATTCTTATCTTATGTCGCGCTCCTTTTGGTCCAAATATTTCACAAGCAAACAGTCAAGTGTCAATTTGTTGAACACTTGTAATATTTCCTTTTCGACACCACCGTGGAAATTCTTACACAGTAACATTTTAAGAACTAACGCAGCCGCAGAGTAGTGGCCATGAGTGGATGGATAATTGGTAAGCAAATCAGCGATCTTTGGTCAATGATGTTGCTAAAGTCAACAATGGCAATGGGCAATAGGTGAAATTGGCTGGAGAGGACTTGGCGTGATGTGGAAATAGGAAGTGAAATGTGCCCATGAGTTGGAGAGTGAGATAATTCTGCATCACTTTTCAGTGACCTACAATTTTATATTGATAGGACGTCAAAGCCAATTGCTGTCAAGCGTTATCGGATCTGATTCCTTTGGGGTGTTTGTATAAGGTTTGTAACATATCTTTAATATTAACGTATGATTGGTTAGGTTCAACTTTGCTCTTTAAATAGTTAGATTAGATACTCTTTAAATAGTTAGATTAGATAGAACACAGATAGAGAACAGTTTATTGTAACCAAAATGGAGATAACACAGATATTTCTTAAGCAAGGCGGCCTTATCAATTAAAATTATTTCTTCCAGACGAAATTTTGGAATTATACGTCGCATAGGATTTATGTTGTACGGAATAGGCAAATTAATTTAATAATAAAAAAAATCTAACTACTACTATCTCAATCATCATACATAACTCATACGGAGCACGGCCTCAAAACGCGCGGTCCCAAACACCCCACAACAGCGTTCGCGATCATTTTAGTTTTATTTTCATGCGGCGGTCCCTCGGGTCCACCTTCTGCCCTGATTTGGCATTCAGAGAGCGGCAACGTGACGGGGCATCAGGTATCCGGATCGCGCCGCAAGGGTTAACATAATGATGTTGACAGATAGTTTTCCTGCAGAGTTCGATTTGGGAAATCAATCGGGACAGGCCCTTTCTTTTGGTTGCCTTTTTCGGGGTTTCGAGGCTTGACTGGAAAAGGTTTAGTTGTCCATACCAATGTAGGAATGTCTTTTTTATGCACCCAGCACTCTTAGCAAAAAGCGATTTCCTGTAAAAGAGGTAAGTCTGAAAAAAATGCTTGAAAATGTGGCAGTCAACTTTGTCTCCAATCATAAGAAGAAACATAATGTCAAGAAATAAAATAAAAAGCCATAAAAGCCTCTCATAGGAATTATGTGATTCAAGTTTCAATAAAAAGAATAATTTTATTATTTTAATTATTTATTTACTTTATTTTATTAAGCAGTTTGTAAACCCATCTTATGCTTCAGACTCGGAAACTACTATTCATTAACATCATTATGTTGGTCGTGTAGATGGTTTAAGTGTATATTCTCTTATGAATAAATAAATAATAATTTTTATTTTGTCGAAATTAACGGGGTCATTTTATTCGTCAACGCAAAAAAGTTTTATTATTGGATATTCTCCGAAATCGCAAAAAATATCAGATGTTCGAAACTACACTTTTATATTTGTTTAGCGGATTTTAATTAATCCTATGACCTCTCCGGCAGATGTTGGTCGAGATCATCCTCCTGTGTAGAGTCTGTCTGTCTGTCTGTCTGTCTGTCTAATATTAGTTATATTAGTATCTGGTCTTACTTGATACTTTCCAACAAACATGTTAGGAGATTTAGTCAGATCCAATTTAGTATGAAACTTTTAAAATAAATTTCATACGTTACGAAACAAAACTTACATCCCTCAAACTTCTACCAAAGCCTCATGAAAGAGAGCAAACAAACAATCATAGATCGTCAACCTTTCCCCCTTACATTTCCATTTCGCTCCACACGTGTCGTATAAACATGGTCCCGTCAGAAGGTGTGCTTTATAAAAATAAAGTGTGATTTACGTCCCGTCCGCTTTGCCCACCCCGGTCACGTATCGGCCAGATTTGAGGCCCCTAGGTGGGACCCACGGGCTAGTTTCTTGCCTTTGATATAAATAAAGCCTTTTTTCTTGTTTGAAATTGTTTTTAGAGAGACTTCAGATATGAGTTCGTGGTCTGTTTTACAAGTAAATTTTCAAAATGACTTCTGTTTGACTAGTCAGTCAATTTACAACGTGTTTCAAAACGCTCCTGAAATATTATGAAGGTTATTGTATTCATCTATGTAAACAACTTTATTATGGGACCAACTCTAGATTAGCGAAAAATATACGAGTATGAGCTGTTCCATTCCAAGATTCATACCTACTTTTTTTCCAATTTGAAATTCAGCTATTGTGTACATTCGCTTGACCAGGTAGGTATGAAGTTTGTAGTTTCTGTTCATGGGAAGAATAGAATAATGCTTTCAAATTATACAGGACCTATTTGAAACAATTTGTATCTCTCCCACAAAATACTTATATTTTAGGCTGACGTCCCGGTAGCATGAGCTCTTACCCTTCACGCGAGAATATACAAAGATTCACACCAACTCGCTTTCATACATTACGTGAGCACACAAACACATAATATGCAACATTCTTTGATATAGGTCTCATAAAATTTATACTTGTACCAAGAAAGGTGTGCTCAAAATAAATAAAATTAAAATCAGACGCCAATGCATTCAAATTGGTCCCACGTCTTATATAGACTTTAAATATATCAATTAGAATATTTTTAGTACTAATCAAACTCAAAGCTAAGCAGAAACCGGTGCCGACTCGGAACCGTGAAGATATGACAACCTCATAAATATATTCCGCGGGCAGTAAAGCTATAAACACAATAGTTTCCCCCGAAATCCAATCTCGGACCGTCTAGTATGAATGGTCTCCTCTATAACACACAGTGGAGCAACACCACAGGTGGACTAAAGCGCTCGCTGGCCTTTTTAGTGCTAGAAGATAGGAATCACCGATAGGAATCAATAACGATACGACTATCAAAAACCGATGGCATGCTCAAGTAACTCACAGCGCGTGTTTTAGCACTGACGTTGTTGACGATTGTCAGAAACCCTCGCACATGTCAAATACCACCTTTTTACTACTAGAAGTTGATAAGTATGAGGGTTCCAATCTACAGCCTAGTCCTTATTTTCGGCACTTCTTGCAGAAGACACAAATAAATACGTCCGTTAACGAGAAAGCGTTTATTAGAAGAGAAAGATTGAACTACCTACAAATAATAATAAGTGTCGAGAAACACTGTCTACCGACATACATCACAGAAGTCACGTAACGGTCATCATCATCATCAGCCACTTGACGCCCATTGCAGGACACAGGCCTCCCTCGTGGTTTTTCTAACCATAAAGGGTTTTGCCATAATCGTAACGTAACGATGCAGCTAGCCAAAGCGATTGCGTATTTATGTAATTTTGATACGAAATTTTGTTTATTGTCAAAAACCCCAACGCGTGATAAACACCACATTTTTAGCGCTGGAACTCGAATAACGGCGCGACTAGCCAAAGCGATGGTGTACTCATGTATCCCGGTGCGTGTTACGCTATAAAATGCGTCTAGACGCTTGATTTACGCGCACCTGCCGACCCCTGGATGAGGGAAAAAATATTGTTCTCCTTGCGTATACTTAGTACAAGATTTACTTTCCATACGTGTCAACAAACCATTTAGTTTCTCTAAATACGTCAAGAAATATAATGAATTTCTTTTATCAGTGGGACGAATTAACGTTATAAGTTTTACTTTATGAAGTTGTAGTAGCAATGTCACTAGCTAACGTTGTAGAAAAACGTCGTCAGGAAACACGAGTGTCTGAGGTGTTCCCATACCTCAAAGCTTGAAATTGCCGATCCGCGATGGGTTAAATTACAATTAATAAAACTGAATTTTCACGGTTATTTACTCGTTTATTTTTTCATTTCACAATTTTCCGACGTTTCGGTACATTTGCAAGTGCCGTGGTCTCGGTAGACTGAGGTGACAGGCGTCTTTTTGAAAGCATTAACTGTTAGTTTACTGCCCTCGGCAAAAATTATTAAGGTACGTTCCAAAAATATTTTAAATTACAATTGTTGACAATACAACCGGCGTGCGTGCATGCAACTACTAATGAATGTTGAGGAAGCGAAAGTGATCTGTCAGGATCGGTGGCAAGTGGGAGTCCCTGGTCTCTGCCTACCCCTCTAGAATAAAGGCGTGAGTTTATGTATGTATGTACGTTGACAATATATTAACAGGTTGGTAACCTACAAGATTCCTTGGGTCAGTGGAATACATTTTCGGTATTGTAACGGTTATTGTCAACGCTTTGTATATATCCATGGAAACCCTCTTGTACGGAGTATCTAATAGACATTATACGCCCCTATATAGCCATTACGGCGCTGTAGAAAATTGCAGTCAATGATGTACTAGCAAAATATTGTAATGTTTTATTGGCATGACTTTGAAGGTAAATCGAAAGGAAAATGGCATGATGAGCCCCTGCTCATCATCCGTATCCCGCTGCCATCCCTATGACAGGGGTTATTTCAGCTGCTGTTCATTTTCAAAGTAAGCATTTAAAGGTTAAAGGTATAATTTTTTGTATAAGATTATTACTGTCCTCGGTAAAATATTTCTCGTGAGTACTTGAAATTTCACGTAAGTACTAAAAAATATATAATTAATTAAGAAAAAGCACGCGGTGATTAAGTCCATAGTCTCTCCCTGAGAGAAGGCCTGTGCCCTACAGTGGGAAGTATATAGGCTGCTTATGCTTCGGGATATAGGCTTGTAATAAGACACGATACGTGATAGTGATTATGATATGTAATTAGTAATGGTTGGCTAAGAATAAATTACTTTCAGTCGGCAGTAAGGCCACCCACCTTAACACCATACAAAAAAAAACAGACAGGTATAATGTGTGCTATGGTTACCAGGCAAGGACGTCACAAACATGAAAATACACGCAGACTGAGACCATTTGTACAAATTTACGGTGGCCCCCAGTGGGAATCGAACCCACGACCTCTGTTTCGGTAGCTAAGCGCCTTAACGGCTAGACCAACGAGGCAGTCGTAAAGAATCTTTTACTCTATTCACTCTAGCAGTTGCACAGTCGACAGGATATTAACCTTTACGTTTGTTGTATGAAGGAGGTTTGTTACTGTTCCATAACTTTAAAAGTTTAGGAACCGCTGTGCTAGGATTATGGTGACATGCTTTGGTTAAGTAATGGTAATATGGAAATAAAGTACAGCGCAATAAACTAAACTACACACACGCCACAGTGCAATAAACGAAACGCAACTTATGCCCCAATGAAGATGAAGTTCAAAAGTCAAAGTGTACAAATGCCCTGAAATCAACTCCGCCGGGCAGCCATGAGGGGCATTGTGCTAAAGTCCACAAATCTTACAGCCGATAGATAGCGCCCTCTTAACGGGAATCTCTTAAGACGACCCCTAGCAGTTAATGGGCGGACATGGGGCCATGAAATGAGTGAGGGGAGGGACCAAGTGGTTTATGCTACACAGCACTAAAACGCAAACTTTTTTTAAGTAGCCAGCATCCGTCCCACTGCAGAGCACAGGCCTTCTCTCAAAGAAAGAGTATGGGCTTAACTACCACGCGTGCCACCGCGGATTGGCAATTTCCAGCGTGGATGCAAAATCTATCTACTATACTTAAACACATAAACTAAAACCTGTATCCCGGCGGGGCAGGCAGAAGCCAGGATTTTCCATTTATTACGATCCTGACAAATTTCTTTTCTTCATCAACATTAATTAGTCGCTGCATGTACGCACCAAGAGCCAATACTCAATCAAGACTGACTATATTGTCGAAAAAGTGTTACGATGTATAAGTATCTCAAGCTAGTTTACAACTCTACACCACAGAGTAGATTGCTGGTAACTCTGGGGGCCTCAGAGGACCTCTAGCGGTGAAAAAATAGAGGCAAAACAAGAGATCCAGGGAATACATCTGTCTATCTAATCAGCCCATAATCAGAGCCAACTTTTAAGCAAAAACCTCTTCTCTTCACGCCAAGTCATCCCATCCGGTCCTTTCAGTACGGCACGGGGAATAATAATAATAACTTCCACACAAAGCAATCAATCGTACTGGGCCCAAACTAGGATACTCTGTGCTATGGTAACCAGGCAAGGACATCTCAAACACTAAGGCCATTTGTACAAATGTCCGGCGGACCCCAGTGGGAATCGAACCCTGACCTCCAACACAATAGCAACGACATTAACAACAACACCAACAACAACTAACACATAGTAACAATATCAACATTTTAATCGTTTACGCTATTTTCGTGGCCACACTCAGAGGTGAAGCGTCCAAGATTTAAACGCGCGCCTCGGAGGAGCTCACCTTAATCGGACAAGGCTATTAGAGCTGAAGGGAGATAGTTAACTCTGATCTAGCTTCTGTCGGGGTCGAACCTAATAGAAAGCCGACAGGAACTATTGGAAAAGCTTCTGTCTTCCAACAAATCAAGCGACTTGAAGTACCTATTTTCTCAAAGAAATAGTAACGGCTAAATAGGGGCTGTACTAGCAAAGGGATAAAAAGTACCCGAAACAGCTGTGCGTTCATGCGGTTGCATGTTGAATGTTGAATGCTGATATAGCGAAAGAGATCTGTCTGGATCGTGGCAAGTGGCAGACCCTGGTCTCTGCCTACCTCTCCAGAACACAGTTTAGTTATGTTATGTTTTAAATAGTCACGTATATTTTTGTTTTAGTTTTACGTATGCTGTTTGCCGCACAGAAGAAACTGAATGAAATGTTATTTACTTTCACAGATGAATGTGTGGTTTGCGTCATGCATTACATTTGTATCCCAACAAAACATAAATGTAAAAGACGGGCCCAATTTTCGTTCCTAAAGAATACATCCCTATGTAAGAACTCCCCAAAGTTTCTGTATAATCCCATTCTTTCACGGTGTGACCATTGTCTTTATAAGAAAAATATTACGAGATTTTTAAAGTTACAGATATACTAGGCGGTTCTGTAACGTGACTGGCTTCAAAGACGTGAAAGGTCTTTCAGTTCAGTAGTAGGGTGTCACCTGCTAAAACCGCATGCAACGAAAACATGTCGCCTCGGTGAGGGCTGCAACTCTGTAACTACGTTTCGTACGCACTTCATTTATATATCGCTGAGTAGAACAAAGTAGCCATTACTCAGATCCTTTGACTCGCGCCGCTAGATGGTGCCAGTACGGCGTAACACATTGCACTGTTTGAGCTAAAAATTTACGCTTACTTGTACACGTTACACGTTAAACCAGCAGCCGTGTTACCCGACAAAGCCCCACCCGCTTTTGTTTTTCTTGTTACCATGCAAATGTTTTTCTTATATTTTTGTGTGCTGTGGCTATTTAATAAATAATTAATCCATCTATTTTGTCTGTACCTCTGGTTCAAACTGCAGATTCGCCCCTCATTCCCTTATCGTCGTGCCACAAGCGGTAAAGAGGCTCTGTAGAAGGAACGGCCAAGGTAAGGGCTATTTAACGTCTCACAGCATGATATAGGGAAGGCAAGGAGCCATTTAGCGCGGTGTGTAGTGTTGCCAACAGTCGGGAAATTGGGAATCCTGTTTGCGGGGAATTTAAGGTTAGGTTAGGTTATTTGGAAGGTGGTTTCGAGTAATAGGGACAAATTATGACTTTACAAGGAACCTCTATTACATAACACGGTAGATGTTTCATTGCTAGACGCACGTATCTTCGTATTATTGGGCGATTTTTAGGGTCCGTAGTCTGAAAATGTTATAGTTGTTATAGAACCCTTATAGTTTCGCCATGTCCGTCTGTCTGTCTGTCCGTCCGCGGCTTAGCGCAAAGACCGGTGGTACTAGAAAGCTGTTATTTGGTGTGTGTATACATATTTATCACGCCGATAAAGTTAAACATTAAAATGTTGGAAATTATTTTTTTACTGTAAAAACATAAGAAAATAAAAACATAACATAACATGAAAAGTGGGGATATTTTTTTTCTCGTCTACCCCATCATGTGGAGTGTCATTGTATTAGTCGTTGAAAAATATTGTGGGTGTAGAAAGACCATTTTTCGATTTAGGGTTCCGTTTGCGAAATATTAATCATTAAAGCTCAAATTTTTGTCCGAGTAGGGTGTCCCTCTCCCCCTCTCCTGGCAAAACGGTTGATTGTAGAAACGTGAAAAAATTCAGGGTAGTAGCGCATAATAATGAAGTTAACGAGTAATAAGCATCCAACTTATAAACGTAAAATTTCGTACAGAATCCATTGAAAATGACTTCGATGAATTTGTTAGTTCTGTAAAGCAGAAAAAAACCCTCTTTCTACGGAAACCTACAGTGCGCGTGGCCCAACACGCACTTGGCCGGTTTTTTATTATCAATCAATCAGCCCGTACTCGTCAACTGCTGGACACTGGCTTCCTCCAAGGTTTCTATCTGTCCTCGGCCATTCTCATCCAGCCGCTACCAGCAATCTACCTCAGATCGGTGATCTAGCGAAGTGAAGAAAAGTAAATGCATTCTCGACACTGTAATTAGAATTGCGAGGATTTTAAGAGAAGTGCTAATTCTTTTACGGTGAGAGAACCTTTTGGGGAGGGCATTTCGAAACGCTACGTTGGCAACACTGGTAGTGGGCCATAAACCCGCGTCCGGTGAGACGGAACTCTTAGATACCGACGCTGCCGGACATCGGATTATATTGAGACTAAGGATCGAGGCACGCTGAGCGCATGTGCTTTATTTTCTTTTTTCTTGTGCTTTGTACTACTGGAGGTTGGATTGACTCTCCATTTTATTTTTTTATTAGCCATAAGTATGTAAATAGTTTAATTTCAGATGTTAAATTACGTTTTCGGACTTACGTTGCAAAGATTTCGATATGTTGATAATTATTACCCTAAATTTAGGAAGTTTCCTCTAACTCTAACAATAATATAGGCCTTGTATATGCATGTTAGATCATTTCTACAGCACCTAGTTTTACTAGTAACTCCTGTCTACACTAGATATGTGAAATGACCACTCAGATTTTTCACGTAATTATATTTGCGAAGGGGGATACGAACTAGATAATGTAAGTTACATAATGTATTGAAAAAGTCTTTTTTTTTTCGCCCAAGGTACACTAGCCTGAGAGTTTTCATTCCTTTTGTTTGTATTTCAGGGGTATAATTCCACTAAGATATCTTAGAATATCTGAAGAGCTGACTAAAATTCCGAGTAAATTCCATCTTTGGGAACGTTGCCAGCAACCCTGGCAGCAATATTGGCAGCAGTATTTGCACTAGCCCGTCACCTAGTATTTTCAAATAAAAAACTGAAATAAAAAGCCGGCCAAGTGCAAGTCGGACTCGCGCACGAAGGGTTCCGACACCATCACGGTTCATGAGCTTCAGCCTGGTGACAGACGGAAGGACGGACAGCATTAATTTTGTTGATTCCATTCAAAATATTGTAGTACTTTTAAGTTTACACTTATGTAACTAATTTCTGTGTGCAATATTTAAGTAACATTAAGAGCGTTTTGGTTTTAACTGTAGGTTCTTATTGTATATATAAAATAAATAATTAACTGCTAAGCATGCATGACCCAAATTCAACAATGTTACTCCTTACGAGGTATCTAGCCTGTAGTTAAGGCTCAGCAGTCGGTTGTTGGTCAGTTTTAGGGTTTCGTACCCAAAGGGTAAGAGACCCTATTGCTAAGACGCCGCTGTCCGTCCGCCCGCCCGTCCGTGGTTGCCTGCCCACACTTCTGCGCCCAGCTCTAGGTCTCCAGACTAGCACTTTTGCATCCCATCTTTTGTCTTGTCTTGTAAATTCTTTACGTTGGAATGTTTTTTTTTTTTTCGAAAGAGATTTTCTCTTGGTGTATCTTCAGTTTTCCACCACCTTATTTTATGGGGATTATACGATCAGCCCTACCTTGTCAATGCCCGTGAAGATACACGCCTGGACATTGTCCCCTCGCACTTGTATCCTATCCACACCTGCCTGGACCTTACCTGCACGACTTTAGGTACTATTTTTCTTTAACATAAGTGTCGGACTAGAATGGTTCAGTTAGGGGGCAGAAGTAAATTGACGTACCTCTGATAAGGACCAGTGATAATAAAGGTTTTTTTTTCCTTCTGTCGGCAATTGGGTTTCCTCACGAAGTTTTCCCTGTATACCTTATTAGGTAATGTTTCGCCGACTGTTTTGTTGGTACCTTGGTGCACTGGGGGCTTATCTGATTAGCCGAATAGGCTTACTACCGTTGTATCGTTTTGGGTATCTTTGTTTACTTTCTGCATTGTGTTCTCAGCTAGTTGGGGGCAAAAGTACCACCTTATAGATTTCCTCGTACTGCCCCATCTGCTTAGTAGGTACTATTGAATATACAGAGTGACATATACAGGGTGTAAAATGCTTGTATCATAAGGTCCGCCCCATTTACGTTATAAAGTTTAAGATTCCTCGTTCGCATCCAAAAGTAGGGTGATCTACACGTCAATACAAACTACTTGTACTGTGAAGAATAGATTGAAATCTCGGCAAAAAATATCAGCTACTATACTAAGTTAACTTTATCAGTATTAAAATGTACCTATGTAATAATTTTTTTTTCCTATTTTTGGTATGCATGGGATTTTGTGGCTAAGGGGCTTCATGCAGTAAGTAATACTGGAGGAAAAATCATGACTATTTTTGCAACAATACAATATCAACATAATTTCCAAATTGAATTTTATCATAATACTTGCCTGTATAATTTTAATATTGATTGTCATTTTGATGTCCTTAATAAAAGTATTAGTGTTAGGAAATGTAGATGATCCCTTTTGAGTTTTATATGATTTTTAAATATTGAAATAAGTTTGGAAATAAATGCTTTATTATCAAAATGCAAAAGGTATCAGATCATGCTAATAGCGATTTTTGGGACAGCTTAGCCTAGGCAGAAACAGAAACAAGTGAGAAGAGACAAAGATGGCCGCAGGTTCGTTTCGTTGCTTTGCCATTTAAGCCTTTAAACATTTTTTCCCCTTTTCGTCGACATTTTACATCATGGTTAGGGTACCCGACGCCGACTATTTGAAGTGGTACTTGTACCTTGTGACCACAAACTCTTCATTTCAGAGGCCGTCGCGACATTTTCCCATTCGTGGGGAGTTAATTTCAATGTCTTTATTAAGAGCAAAGATAGCGTCCCCCTCGGCCTTAGCCCAGACAGAACTCGGCACCATTCCCGTCTCATCCGAAATTTATTCGCGTAACATCTCGTCGGAGATTAAAAATGTTAATCCGGGAATTATTTCGAGTAATTTATTCCGGTGCCCCGGGAGAGTCGTACCTTGCGACGAGGTGCACGGACGGGTACAGGGTGCGTGCTATGACATAGGTCATAGACTTATAATTTATGGATTACTATGACAATTCGATGTACATTGCAAAGTCGATTAACCCGCAAATTGACAAGTAGGTAGACTCAGCTACGCAATGTACATCGGATTGTCGTAATTTAGCTATGTATGCTATTTTTACGAAAAATGAAAAAGGCTTCTGAGTAGGTGCATCCGACAGCTAGACAACCTGTGCAATTTCGTGCTTCTTGCATAGTTTTGATAAAGATCACTGTTGTCGTGTGTACTTCGTGATTATACCCCCGATTGCCGATTTGTGACTGCGTTTAGTATTCCTAGTTATTAAATCTTAGGTTTAACCATTGTCTACGCTGGTTAGACCTTGATAGCAAGGCTGTTAAACTGAATCGCAGAGAACTGCGCCAAAAGAAGGTTCCACTTCAATAATAAAATAAATTGTCGTTATTTGTAAAATAATTTTACAAATGGAACATAATTAAGTTTACCTAATAGGTAAATAGTCGCGATTAGACCCGTTAAACGTACAGTCGACAGAACATAAACCTGTGCACGCGTGCACTCTACGCAGTTGCGTTACGGGTGACTTTACAACTAAAATGTAACGGTTGATGTGCTGTTGACTGTACAACTATGTCACTTAGTTTAAGGAAAGGCCTTGCCTGAAAATCGGCAACTAATTGCACACTGGTGCACATTAGTTACTATCCGAGGTACAGACCTTTTTGTCTTCATACCTAATTAAAATGCTTTTAAATAAATTACTCACTGAACTGTCATCATTGCTTTATAGTATAAGTGATTATTGTGCCTTACTATATTGAAGACAAATAAACATTTTCTATTTCTATTTCTATTTTGTAAAACCAATTCTTGGCGCCTGAGAAAAACCTTAATAATCCTCAGTTCAACTATTGTTGCTAAGAAAGTTTTCCCAGGCTTTTAAAAAGTTTACAGGTCTGTAACAACTCTAGTCAACGGCGACATAGCCAATCTCGCGTCACCCTGTAGATAGCAATATTAGTCTGGAGCGATATCTTCATTAATCTGGTGGAGATACGTTTCTTAATTCATGCTAACTAATGCGCCGCAGCGCTAACCCTTCGCAGGCAGGTGGACTTGATCTCCTGCTGCTCACTCTTTGCTTTTAGTAACTAACTTTTCTTTTCATTATACTTGTAAAATGAAAGTGACTTTCGATAATATGAACAGGAAAGCTGATATTTTTCTATGGATCAGAACAAAGAAAATGGAAATTATTATTTTTTTAAATAATATCATCACCATATATATTTTTTATTTTTGTGTTTCTATGTATGCTTTTAATGTGTGCAAAAAAGTATCTCATGGGTGCAGTATATTGAGCAGAGCAGTTCTGCCGTGAGTCCGGGTTGAGACGTTGGGACCTCAGTTGTGTAGACGGAAATCAAAATTACCCGCCAGAAACAGTAAAGTTGAGCAGAGTAGTTGTGCCGTGGGTTCGGAAGAGTACTTTACAACAGTTCATTCATAGATTTATACGTCCCAGAACTGCCCTGAAAATCTATAGATCGCCAAAGGAACACTTAAAAAACACCCTCATAAGCAGCCTATAATATACTGTAGGGCACAGGCCTTCTCTCAGAGAGAGAGAGAGTATGGGCTTAATCACCACGCGTGCCCACCGCGGATTAGCGATTTCAAGCGCCGAGGTATGTGAATAGCTCCGACAATCAGGTTTCCTCACGATGTTTTCCTTCACAGTTAGCGAGTGGTATTGCTACTATAACTTCACAAATGTACATAATTTAGAAAACAAAGTCATAGGTACATGCCCGCACTAGGAATCAAACCCGGGTCTCTCGCTTCCGAGTCCAAAAAAAACACCTAAACATACCAAATTAGCTTCCATAACTACCCTTTGACAACAATGAACTACCAAAAACGTCGGCTAGTGCAATAAAGGCACTCGTACTTTACCCGGGCGTCACGCACCAACGGGGCAGTTACCCGGGCAGGTGAGTGATTCACGCGACACAAGCCCCGTGACGTATGGTAATGGCGCTAAATGGGCCCGCTGGCCTACCTCTCTATACGGCCCGTTACGGCTGACGGGTGGCCCGCCGGCGGTCAGCGGTCGGTGGGATATGGCCTTAATTATTGGTTGGCTTTTTGTTGGAGAGTCGTTGACGGCTGAGTGTTTGCCGCGTAATAAAGAGATAGTCTGCAAAAGCTCGACCTGTACATTTTTGTTGGAAAGTCGCCCGTAACGAAACTCAGTAGAGTGCACTCATGTAAAGGCTTACGTGTTGTCAACTCTGAATACTTCTGTCGTTATGATTGTTATGATAACTTAGATACTCTAGGAACTGACAAACGCAGCGTAGGACGTCCGTCAGTTCGCTACACGGACGATCTGAGGCAGATAGCTGGCAGTTGCTGGATGAGGATTCATCATCATCAACCCATTATGTCCCCACCGAGGGGCACGGGTCTCTTCCCTGAGGAAGGTATAGGCCATACTCCACCACGGGGGCCAAGTCCGGATTGGTGGAGGCTTGTAGACTAGTGGCTCGTCTACTGTCAGAAGTTGTCAAGCCGCCCTAAGGCCTCTGACTTGGCTAAACGACTGCCATCTATCGACGGCAGCCGGCACCAACAGCTTAACGTGCCTAGCGAAGCACGAAGAGGATTACCAAGAACTAACCGAAGCAGGGTGTCTTATTGGCGTATGTGTCCAGCAGTGAACGACAGAGGGCTGATTGATGCACAGTTTTATTATGTCAGCACAACAAGCATATTTTTAAAAAGGGTGCCTGCAAATATTAGCCGACTTCAAAAAAGGAGGAGGTTATCAGTTCGACGCTTATATATTTTTTGCTATGTTCACGCATAACTCCGTCCAATCTTAACCGACTTCGACAATTATTTAATAGATATAATGTCCCATTGGCCCCATTTCAATTTGGTGAAGATCTGATTAAGACTTTCAGAGATGAAGATAGGAACTCTTCAATGGAAATCAGTAAATAAGGCCTAATGGGGCCTACACTTTAGTAATATTCGTATGTTTCATAAAATAGCGTACAAGTAGTCCCAGGCTAATTTGGTCATGTTCTGGTGAACACTTTCGGAAATGGAAATAGAGAACTGTAAATTTAAAAGGAAATAATTAAGTAGGGTAAATTATGGTTATGGAGGACTTGTTTATTTTTCTGTCGCTCCTCAACTAAAAATTGAAAAATAAAAAAAATAAATAAAAAATAAAAACCGGCTTTAAAACACTACAGCACTAGCAAGTTAGAAATAATTTAAAAGAATACATTTAAATTAGACGTATGTATACATGTAGGTATTTTAGAAGTATAATTTGTAGTCGGTGCCCAGTTTCATGACCAGCACATACATTTTGGGCACCCACTTCCAATTATACTTCTACAATACCTACATGTATACATCCGTCTAATTTAAAGGTATTCTTTTAAATTATTTTTTACTTTTTAGTGCTGTAGTGTTTTAAAGTCGGTTTTTATTTTTTATTTAAAAAAAATGCAACAACTTAAACATTAGAATAAACGAGCGAGAAGGTGACTATTTTTCTTTCGATCACACAATATAAACGGCAAAATATGAGCGAGAGGCATATAGTCGTCCAGTCCTCTTCTTTAATTAACAGTGTAGAAGCACCTATTCTTTTGCAACGGTATCATTGCGACGCTAACAAGCCATTTCTTCAGGTTAACCTTTTGAATCTCACTGGCATTTTCAATACTGTCAGTATCTTATATGCAAAATTCGGCCTCGAGTAAAGAACCTACTTACACCAATGGTCGTCTTCATTTCTAACGAGCAACACAGAAACATGTATTTGGCAAGACGAGACTTTGAATCTGTTAAGTCATTGACAACCGCCGTTAATTCGGTGCTCAGGTGGGCAAGCCTAAGGGTACAGATACGTGGAAACTCATGTTTTGTTCATACCCAAAATGCCTTTAACCGAGCCTTAAGTGTTTCCTCGATTGCAAGATACTTTTAAAAAGTTAACCGAAAAAAAAAATTTTTTTTTTTAAATTTTTTTGAGCTAAAACTTTAGTAAGCACTACACAAGAGCGGAACCTGGTAGCACTCTTCCGACAAAAAAACAATTGATTTCGGAATTAAGTTATTTAAGTAACTATAAGAAAAATTAAAATTAAAAATCAAAATTTATAAAACTGGATAAATGATATGAAGCTTATCAAAGTGGATAAATGTTTTGCGAACTAAATAAATGTTTACTAAAATATTTCAATACAATTTCCAACTCTACTCTACTTTCTTGCATAAAGCTAGATAGGATTCAAGTGAAATTCAGACAAATGTTTTCTACGTTCGTGTCAAGTAAAGGGTAAGTTAAAAAGAGTGCAAGCGCTGAACATAAGTCTAATTTGGCGGGGCACATCAGCCGTATGGGCCCCGACAGTTGGGCGAAAACAGTGATTGTTACAACATCTGATTGTTACAACTGGCGCTAAAAACTGACCCCACGTTCACTTGTGGCAAGGCGGGCGGTGCTTGCCAATTGCGTTACCAATCAGAGCGAGTTCAGTATTACCCGACAAAATATCTGTGCACCTGCCACCGTCAGATCATCTTGCAAGTTACCTAGATATTTCGACGGGCTATACATAAATGAAGTCAATGGTTTGACGTTTTTGTATAAAACTAATCATCAGTTACGCTGTCGCTTACTATCGCGCAATCAACGTTCACGTCGTCAGGCATAGCGCACAGAATGCACAGAATCATCTAAAGCCGTGCAGCAATTTAAGCGTTGGCCAAAGCACAGGCTCTTTTGCTTCGACTGTATATGCTGCTACATTGTCACTCTACGATCTCTCCTATATCTTAACAATGTCACCTAAGCTAAGCCTAGCTCTTCAGCGTAAAGGGCAACGCGCGGTAACAGAAACTGAATTAAATTAAAGGTGCAAAAAGAAAAACAGCAATTCAATCGAATTGCGCTGTTCTGTCCAGCAGTGGGACAATTTAATAATGGAACCTACAGAATGTCCATTTATTAAGTCAATGAAGAATGGAAGCCTTTTGGATTCCTTACAACTTAAGCTTTACAATAAAACGACTTGATTATCTTTTTAGTTGGAATTCATACTTTTATTCATACATTGCAATGGCAAAGTTAGTTTGTAATCGTTTGTTTGGAACCCTCAATCCTCAGGCTAGTCCAGACGTGTCGAACCTTTGGAAATTAATAACGGATTACCGTTCACAAACACGGAATGTAAGCGACGGGAGTCCTCCAGAGTAGTATGACTGCACAAGTCTCGCGTTTTGTGACGCTAAAACGTCAGAATTTAATTGTAAGACATTAATTAAGCAAGATGGACACATGACCTCATCCAAGTGGCAGGAAGACGCTGGATGCAAGCCGCTTCCAACCGGTCTTTTTGGAAATCCATGGAGGAGGCCTATGTCCAGCAGTGGACTTCTTGTGGCTGAATGATGATGATGAATGAAGCAAAAACGGTCTGTTAGAATCGTGGCAAGGTGCAAACCCTGGTTTCTGCCTATCTTTCTGGTATACAAGCGTGTTTGAAGCAACTTTTGGCATTTAAAACGCACTACTCTCGTCGCCATACTACCAATGTTGGACGAGCTTCCTTCTGAACGGTCCCTCTGAATTCTCCTCTGACTTTCTTTCGCAAAGTTGCGGCAGTTCGGAAAGCAATCGAAGGCACGGCCAGGGGGGCAAGTGAATTCCTTTCACCTGATAGCCGGTTATTAGCCAATTCGGAGCCCATTCCGCGCCTAATAGAGGTATAATAAAAGGGTCCGCTCTATTTTTTCTCTTCTCGCTGATTCTACTGAACAGGTACGGCAGAAGCTGCTGTATTTATTATTGAACTACCATACATACTGGGCTGCGTTTCATAAAACTACGGTCAATAGTTTATTATGGCATTACATTGCGTAGCTGAATAACATTAGTCTTCCTACTTGTTAATGTGTGGGTTAATCGACTATGCAATGTACATCGAATTTTTATCGTAAACCATGAATTGTAGTTCTATGAAATGGGGCTCTGGTAGGCGAAAATCTATGTTCAGTCACGGTTTAAATAAGAATCAGTTACCAATCTTCCTACTAACGTCCGAAACGCGCCTATACAATATACATAACAACGAAACGCGAGATCTCGGTGAGCTTCAGGCACACCGCAAACCGGTGTTCACCGCGCGTGAGTGCAGACGGGCGACGCCTCGGATCGGCTAGTTAGACGAAAATCTCGAAATCACGTCGAATATATTGCTCGGGTGTACGAATGTCTAAACTCGACAGTTTCAAGACGATACTTAACTTTTTTTAATTTACTGCTCTTTTTTCTATGAGAATGTCTTACAAACTTCGTCTTTCTGTTACATTGTGAGTAGAAACTAGACATATTATTTCGTTTCAACTTATTAGACTTCCTACTAAACAAGCACATAATATAGATAACTACCTACAACTGTCAAAAGACCTGGTAAATGAGACGACAATATTTAAATGTGGCAGTATCGAATTCGAAACACAAGAGCGTTGAGATTCCGCGTTTACTTTTTCACGCTCACAAACTCTTGATAAGTTTCTCGTAATGGTCAGACACTTCATTTTATTATCTCTAGGAGCACCAACTCTATCGCAACAAAACCAGCATTCGTTTTTGATTGAGAAACTACAAAATTTAACAATTACGGAAGCAACTTTTTTATCACACACTTAGAATAGGAAAACAAAATGTATTAAAAATATCCGTGATTTTATTATCTAGCGAAGTTTCGAACCTCGTACCAAATTTCGTTTTCGATCAAATCGTTGAAAATGTTACAAGGTGTGAGCGAGACGAATTCCAGAAGGGCTCCAGGGAGTACCACTATCGCCACCGACGAAAAAAATCGTACCTTTTTTTACGTCTCCCAATCGTGTTAATAGTGATTTTTAGGATCCGTGACCGTGAACCTAAGGCAAAAAAGCATTATCATTAGATAGCATTATCGCCAAAAAACGGCCGATTTTGACATAAATTCTATCTCGTCACAGGTTCGTGATCCTAGGTTCTTTGTCGTGGGTCCTAAAAATCACGGTTCAATCAATCACTGATTGAGAGATACAGACACTTTTTGCAGATACGATGTGTAAAAGAACATTTTTTTGTTCATTAGTGGCGCTAGTTAGCCCACTGGGCGGTTTAGGTTACAGACGGGATCGTGAGGCAGCCTTCTGACACAACTTGGTTTGTCCTCATTCGTTCAGAGGTAAAAATAAAATTTTCTTATTCAATTCGCTCGGTGGGATGTTTTCTTTTTCTATTTTCTCTCTTTTTTATTCGATTCCGTCGATAGTAATAAGCGCGATGCGTTTTATTCCATTCGCTAGTGAACTCACGTGGGTTTGTCTTCGAGCAGATTTTTTCTAAATTAAGTTTTACCGTCTATATTTATAAAATAGTAAGGTGATTGTCTGACTGACAGAATACGCCCAAACCAAACCAACCTTTATATAAATATCCTATACTAGATGACCCCGTGAACTTCGTATCACCGACGTCAACCATTTTTTTTCTTCTCACCGTTTAAACCTTCCCTGGACTACCAGAAATATATAAAAACAACAATTAGCCAAATCGGCCCAGCCGTTCTCGAGTTTTAGTGAGACTAACGAACAGCAATTCATTTTTATATATAAGATTTATATAAAGTATATTTCTTGACTTTTTTTCTAGCCTAGGTGTATGAAATGAGGGGGTTAAGTTCTAATAAGTAAATCGAAAAGGGACAAAACAGAACAGTAAATATTCTTATTTATAAGTCAAATATTGCATGTTTTTGCAAAACTAGTTGCTACCCAGTTGCATATTCATATTCAGTAGCGAAGATGCTAACAAGTTTTATTTTTCAAGCTAAGATATTTGTGCATTTATGTAGATATGATGATGATAAGGAAGCTTATTAAAAAAACTTTACTTGGCATCCATTGCCATCATATTCTTTTCTGAGCGAAGCTGGCTTTCCTGCATCGATCCTGGCCCCTTTTTCATATTTATATTTTGGTGACATTCCTTTAAGGGGCTCCAGAGAGTAACACTAGCGTCACCGAGGAAAAAGAATCGCAGCTTTTTTTACAGATCGAATATGCAAAAAGTGTCTGTACAATCTCTCAATCATTTTATAGTGATTTTTAGGACCCATGGTGAACCTTAGGCAAAAAACCTGGGAATAGATGGCATTAACGCCAAAAACGGCCATTTTTGGCATAAATGCTACCTGGTCCCGGGTTCGTGATCCTAGGTCCTTCATCATCCTAAAAATTACTGTTAGCATGATTGAGAGATTATCCTCCTCAGTCCTGACCTTGAAAATAACAATTAAGAACCATTGTTATTTTCAAGGTCAGGACTGAGGAGGTTATACAGACACCTTTTGCAAACACCTATTGTAAAAGAAGATATGATTTTTATTTTCATTGGTGGCACTAGTTAGCCGACTGGATCCCCTTAACATAACTTTTTTGACTTTCTTCATCATAGCACGGAACTTCTACTTCCTTACCGAGGTAAAAAACAACCATTAGGCCCCGAAATGCTCACTTAACGTAATCGTAACGATGAATTTCTTCGCCCGATGAAACTAAACGCGTTTTGATTGCTCCCGCCCTCGTCGAAGACTCTTTACTACACGCACCGATAAACGTGAATAAATCGCTGCAATACAGTAATATTTACGTGATTAATTTTATTATCGAGCTGCGACATCGCGGTTCGTAGAAAACTGGCTTCACTGGGCAAACTTGGAAAGTAAACGTTTCAAAAACAAAAACGGCTGCAAGAAAAATGATCTGCGAATAATTCTACAACTTAAAGTAATTATTAATTACAAGCAGTGCCGCGAGTATGTTCGCGTGGTTAACGGATTAGACTATCAGGTGATCGTGGATTCGAACCCCGGGCATGACCAATAACTTGTTTTTCTAAGTCGCGTCCATTTGTAAATTTATTGTCATTGCTACTATTTGCTGACTGTAAAGGAAAACATCGTGTTTGAGATGTTCACATATCTCAGTGCTTGAAATTGAAAATCCACGGCAGGCACGCATGGTGATTAAGGCTATACTCTCTCTGATAGAAGACCTGTGCCCTACAGTAGAAAGTACGAGTACATGGGCTAAATTATTATTATGTTTTCTTACCTGTTGAAAGAAAACTAATTTTTAAATTTATAGGATAAATTTACAATGAGGAAAATAATCTATGTTTAATATTTACATGTTTTGTCTTTGTGTTAATCTGTAAATAACAAACATAACATAAACTCACGCCTGTATCCCAGAGGGGTAGACAAGGGTCTGCCACATGCCAAGATCCTGACAGATCTCTTTCGCTTCATCAACTTTCATCAGTCGTTGACTCGTTGCATGCCCGCACGCCGGTTTCGGGTACTTTTAACATATTTAAATTGTTGTGGCTCTTAGTAATTCGCAGCTGAAGTTGGAAGCAAGCAATTGAGTGTTATCATAAAATGAATCCTTTCCACACTAAACTTGGAGTTACTTTTCAAAATGTTTAAGGAAACTTTTGTGCCGTTAAGGGCGCGTAGAAGCCCCTGTTTTTGGCAATTTTTTCTCACTCCTCGTCGAGTCCGCGGTAAAAGCTCTTTAATGACAGGAAAATTGAAACTTGGCTCGTGAAAAAACTCTCAAACTCGCACCTCGCCAAAGGAAAGTGATAAGAAAGGCATTTTCGCCCCGGAAGGTGGAGTTTTTGCGAGCACGACGGGGCGATTCATTCTACTAAATTTTTACATGACTACCCAAAAAAAAAAAAGAAAAAGGTTGTGGTATATCTTCAGGGTACATGTTTGTATGTTTGTCTGCTTCTGTATTCCTACATAACTTCTAAATGACTGAGACTATAAAGGAAATGCGTGGAATTGGTAGAATATGTCACTCATGGTAGTAATTGACACTTTAGATTTTTTTTTAGGATTTTTTTATGTGTTTGTTTTTTATGTTGGTACGACCGATTTTAATATAGGAGACGTCGAATGGAAAATATTAAACGTTAATAATGGCTATTTGTAACGTCACAAAAAAAATTATGTTTTATCTTATTATTGTTATATGGAATATATTTATGTTATAATATATGTTAATTTTATGTTTATTGTCATCCAAATAATATTTAATGTTGTAGTACCCCTTTTGGCACAAAGTGTGCTTTTCACATTTAATTATACAGAGAGTCTCTAAAATATTGACAATTACAAGAACACAACCACAACCGCGAATGTAGGTACCCTATGTCACCGGGATGGCATAGGAATTCTAACAACACCACACTGTATTAGCGAAGGGCAAGATAAGCAGTACCCAAAACAGGTGTGCGTGCATGCAGCGACTAATGAAGCGAAAGAGGTTTGTCAGGATCGTGGCAAGTGACAAACCCTGGTCTCTGACTATACCTCCGGGATACAGGCGTGAGTTTATTATATGTACAGTCGACAGCACATCTACCTTGACACACGTGCACTCTACTCCGGTGTCAGCGGTGGTAGCCTAGTGGATAGAACATTCGAATTGGAAGCAGGAGACCCAGGCTCGATTCCCAGTGCGGGCATGTACCTATGACTTTGTTCTCTATGTTATGTACATGTGTGAAGTTATAGTAGCAATACCACTCGCTAACCGTGAAGAAAAACATCGTGAGGAAACCTGAGTGTCTGAGGTATTCACTTGAAATGACCAATCCGCGGTGGGCACGCCTGATGACTAAGCAGATACTCTCTCCCTGAGAGAAGGCCTGTACTCTACAGTGGGGCTTAAATAGGCTTATGATATGACTACTCCGTTACGTTACGGGTAAATTTGCAGCTAAAATGTGAAGGTTCATCAGCCGTCGACTGTGCCAGACTAGAAATAATGCATGTTTGGCGCGCAATTTCATATTGAAATGCATAAATCACGTGTCCTCTCACGGCGGCCAATATGGCACAACCGTGCACACGTCCCGCGGAACTTGTTTAACAAATCTTTCCCTGTTTCTAGCGCGCTTGCTTGCTTTCGCGCGTGGTGCAAGCGAAGGCGGGGCGATTAGCGGTCGCGGCAAGAAGTATGGCTTTTACAACTTTAGTTACATTAAAAACAAACAATGTGTCAACAGTGAGTTCTGAAATAAAAACATTATTACTAAAATCCTCCTTGAATTAAGGTTACCCGTTATGGGTTGTTCATATATCACGTAAGACGATTAAACAAACGCAACAAACAGGTCTTAATTTTTCATAATATTTGTGCTTCAAAAGTTGTTTTTTTTTCTTACAGATAGGAGGCACAGAGCAAATGGGAAGGGGGTGAGAGGGGTAGAGTCCATATCGAGAATTAGGCTGTCAGTGCTTGGAGAGCGCTTAACACCATACGACTAAACTTGCCCCTAGCCACTAATCCATCGGCACGTTTTCAGGTTGGCATCAGGAAGAGAAGCAGGAAATAAGGAAGGAACAGGTGTACGTGTTGAGGAGCAGTATTAGATAGGAATAAGATACTAGAAAGGACAACTAGGATAAATGTGGGTGTAGCAATAGTGGCTCAATGAAACCGGGCCGCATACCCAAATAGTTATGACGCAATGACCGGACAAATAACTGTCACGACCACCCTCTGACCTTAAATAGGATTAATCCTGAAAAAATAGTAGACAGCAATCACCGTTACATCGATCTTTAAATTACGAACTCCACCGAGTTACGTTACGGGCCACTTTACAACAAAAATTTAAAGGTTGAGCTACTATCGAATGTAGGTAAGTAGACGCCTGAAATCAAACCAAAGCTTATTGCATGCGGAGCACACACACGATATCACCATATAAGTTTCTGGCTGCTTCTTAGTTCATCTCATACCAACTCTACAAACAAGATGGAAAATCCCACCTGTAGACAGAAATCGCTATCAGCTCATGTCTTACACCACGCTCCCACGTACCGGCGATAGATCAAGGGCACCTGTAATATTAACGCCGACCATCGCGCGCAGCTGGCGCCGTGTGCGCGCGCCCTTAACACGCTACAGTATGTGACTACCTTTATGTAGGGCTGTCTTTTAGGTATGACTTGTATTGCTTTGTATTTGTCAATTTTTTGTTGAACCGCAGGGCAGATATATATCGAATCAGTAGAAGCATTAATTAGGCCTTTTGCATGTGTTTTACACTGCATAAACCCACGCCTATGTCTCGGAGGGTAGAGACCAGGGTTTGCCACATAAATTCGCATATATTCTAGACGATTTATACTGTATCTAGTGGCAACTTCTAGGTACACTATTAACCTCCTATGTCCTGACCTTGAAAATAGCAATCGAATACCGTTTTCAAGGTCAGGACCTAGCAAGTTATTGTCCACTGCAGGGCACAGGCATTCTCTCAGTAAGAGACAATTCTTGAAATGGTGCATCAACTAAGGCGTGTTCCGTACCTCTAAAAGAAAAAACGAGCCCTTATAGCATCACTTTGTTGTCGGTCCGTCCGTCCGTCTGTCTGTCAAGACCTTTTGTCTAGGCAACGCGTGAAGGTATCGAATAAAAATAAAAATCATATACTCAGATCTACAGTCCCTTCATCATCATCATCATTCAGCCACAAGAAGTCCACTGCTGGACATAGGCCTCCTCCATGGATTTCCAAAAAGACCGGTTGGAAGCGGCTTGCATCCAGCGTCTTCCTGCCACTTGGATGAGGTCATCTGTCCATCTTGTGGCTGGTCGTCCTACGCTGCGCTTGCCGATATGTGATCTCCATTCGAGAACTTTTCGGCCCCATCGGCCATCAGTTCTGCGTGCTATGTGCCCGCCCACTGCCACTTCAACGTACTAATCCGCTAGGCTATGTCGACGACTTTCGTTCGTCTACGGATCTTATCATTTCTGATTCGATCTCGTAGAGAAATTCCGAGCATAGCCCTTTCCATAGCTCTGCTCGTTGCGTGAGCTTTCTTATTAGGCCCATAGTGAGAGACCACGTTTCATTGCCATAAGTCATCACTGGTAACACACACTGGTTGTATAATTTTGTCTACAGTTCCTTGAAGCTGTGAAAAAAATCAAACTTCTAAGCTGTTTATACTGAAAAACACGTACATTTAGACACTCAATTTCCGTCGACTTAGAACTATGAAATTTGGCAAGTTATATCGTCTTAAAATACAAATACAAGCCTATGTTCGCCTATTGAACAATATTTACTTGGTGCAGTAAAGAATTTTATAATAATAATAAATACAGGGAAAAATCTGAAACTATATATTTGTAAGTAAATCATAAAAAAATAGTCTTTGAAGTTCTGGAAAAGCTGGGAAAAACTAGGAGACTCGATTCTGAACTATAACATGTAAGTACCTACAAATTTGTACGACAACTTCGGTGGGCAAGTCCAACTCGCACTGGTCCGGGTTTTTTATTGCGACACTGGCAATACTTCTTTATTTATTTTTATATTTCTAGAGTTTTTGTTTGGCAAAGAGATAACAGTATTGAGACCCGCTACGAAGACTGCCACACATATTGAGGTGTCTGTGCGCCTCCTGTAACGCGATGTTGAAATCAAAGAGTCTTTGTGTTACCGTCGCAGATGTAATCTCCACCCACTGTGAACGTATCTGCTGAAGCCACACCGAATGGGAATATGCTCTGCTCTTGGGCGACTGACCTCACAGTTTGGGGATCCGTACCTGAAGGGTGCCAACGGAGCCGTATCACGAAACCTACATTGTTTATCTGCCTGTCTTGCCTTTAAAAAGCTTTATCTCTTGAACCGTGATATTATAATTTGTGTGTGACTGTTGTTGCAGATAAGTTTATTTCTTTCGTTGCATGCCCGTACGCTGCAGGTGTCGGTTACTTTTTATAAAATACAACAAAAATTATACAATTACAGATTTAAATTCTAGTAGCTTTTAGTAATTTCTTAAAGGTAAGATAAGATTAGATAAGAATATTTTTTATTGTACCAGGTAAAACACAAACATGAAATATTAACAAAAATGCAGTACAATTTGCGGCCGGCAATTTGCTTATAGCAATTTCTTCCAGGCAACGACGATGGAGAATGCTGAAGAAAAAGTGAGACGGGTAGTAGGTGCATATTAATATGAATATTCATTTACATACTTGTACTTAATAATTACTTAAACCTTTACATACTATAAGTATAACAAATATAAACATACATAAAGTTACATAAGTTACAATGAAGTTCTACTAGAGGACAAAAGAAAAGACATACCTACATTCAGGAAAGAAATAATAATTGAACTATTTAATAAATTAGTGATAGATATAGATCGTGAACCCTGCTTTTAAAGATAGCTGGAGAAGAAGAGCGCCTCATTGAAACCAGCAGATCGTTCCGTAGCCGGGCGGCCCTAACAACAAATGAGTTGCTTAAGAACCTCGAACAATTTAAAATAAATAAATAAATTGTTTATTGTCATTACAAGAATCAAATCAAATGAACTCAATTTATTTGCTCAAACATGTGACAGTCATAATACATATCATGCATTTATGGGTGTAAAATAACATACTGGTTGGGGCAACATGCTTTACCGACATTACCGGTGTGCAAATGGTTGTGTGTGGCACATTGTCGTTAAAATTAGACTAAATTGGAGATAATTAAATTCATGTCACAGAGGAAATAATATTAATAAAAATATTGAAATGTCATTATAATTCAATAATAGCAAATTAGTTAAGTTTATCATTCAAGAATTCATTTACATTGTAGTAGCATTTTTCAATTAACAGTTTCTTAAATTTCGTTTTGAACATAAATTATATTAAGAACTTAATATAATTTACGATTGCCAATTTTACGAATGTTGATGAAGTGAAAGAAATAATTCAACAGTTGCTTAATAATGTCGATATATTTGAAAAGCGACTAGAATGCAACAGTCTCGATAACTGTCGTTATGAAAAAATAACGAAGCAGAGCATCTTGCCACACCGTGCCACTGCACAGAACTATTTACCACAATGGAAGTGCTTTTTCGGTCCTTTGTGGGCTTCCCTTTGATTAACTTTGATCTAGGTGAGTGCACGTTGGCGCGGCTGTTGCACGCCTCTTAGATGACAACAGCAATCGTACTAGATAGGCCTTAGTATAAGAATAGTTTAGAAAATCAGGTTACATGCACAAAATAAGGTGTACAGATATAGTTTACATAATTAAAGAGGTACATGATTGCCACATTTTGGCTGTTTACAATTTTCTTTAAATAACGGTAGTCTAGCCTGTATTGTGGGGGCCGAGAAACGATTACCAGAATAACGTTTTTAAAGTCTTCTTTCTTAGTCTTTTCTGTCTGTCTTATTCACATTCTAGCGATCATCCTAATCCTGTCGACCCATCAAATATATTGCGAAAGGAACTCCAAAATAATTCATTGCATTTGAGAGTACCTATGTTGGCAATCGAATCGAGTAGGCGTCAACTGACGATAAAATAAATTGATTCGTCAATCACTAACAATAAAACAAATTGCAATGGATCATCGTGGCACTAATGTCTTTATACGCCTATCATATATACATTATGGGTTTTACAGGATTTAACTTGATACATCCGTAATGGATCTTATGCAGGTTGTAAAAAAATCCCCATATGCATACAAAAATCGGAGGTTACTCGTAAATACGAACAACTATTACTAAGCAGACAACTAAAGATTGAAAAAAAGTTACCGCCTACTTCAAACGTACGAAATAGACCAGTTTTTTTTCATATTTTTTTTCGGGTAAAATATATAGAAAACTCTTTACTGTTCTTAAAAAACGATATAAAAAAACCGGCCAAGTGCGAGTCGGACTCGCGCACGAAGGGTTTCGTACCATTATCTATACAACATTAGACACAAAGATAAAAAACAGCAAAAAAAATCACGTTTGTTGTATGGGAGCCCCCCTTAAATAATTATTTTATTTTGTTTTTAGTACTTTTTAATATAGCAGCAACTAAAATACATAGATAATCTGTGAAAGTTTCAGCTCTCTAGCTATCACGGCTCTTGAGATACAGCCTGGTGATAGACAGACGGATAGACGGACGGACAGACGGATGGACGGAAGGACAGACAGACAGCGAAGTCTTAGTAATAGGATCCCGTTTTTACCCTTTGGGTACGGAACCCTAAAAAGGAAAAAATATGTTAAAGATGTGGTTTTTTTCTGTCTTAGTGGGAGTCTCGGAGTACATAAGCTGTACTTTCACAAACTAGTAATGGATTGTTACCTTCAACCACACACGACTAAAAGAAAGCCTTTTACCTGTCCCTTTGAGAAGCGAGCCTTCTTGCAAACGTATTAACTCTTTTGTCTTAACTCCCAGAGATGAGATTTTTTCGTCTAGGACATGTTGAGTGTTGTTTTTTAGGGTTCCGTACCCGAAGGGTGCCAAACGGGTGACGTCACTGTCCATCTGTCTGTCTATCTATCCGTCTGTCTGTCACCAGACTGTATCTCATGAACTGTGATAGCTAGCCATTTGAAATTTTCATAAATTACGTGTTTCTGTTGCCACTATGACAGCAAATACTAAAAACAGAATAAAATAAATATTTAAGGGGGGCTCCCATACAACAAACGTTGTCTAAAGACAGCGCTCGCCATCTAGCGGCCATCTACGTAACCTTCACAGCGTCGATGTTATGTCGTTAAATGTCAATTTAAAGCGCTTCTTGTTGGTTTCTATAGATGGCGCTGTTCTCAAATTCGATTTTTGTCGAATGTTGTATAAATAATGGTACGGAACCTATCGGGCGAGAGGTCACCTCGCACTTGGCCAGTTTTTTATTAACTACCCACGTATTCTCTGCATTTACACGAACATTTTATCCAACGAAACCATGCCTGGGAAATCAACTCCTTAGTAAATATTGAGGTGCAAAGTCACACTCAGGAATGAGGAGACCAGCAGAAGAAGACGAGTTACTGATGAAGCTCGAAGAATTGCTCAGTTGAAGTGGCAGTGGGCGGGGCACATAGCTCGGAGAACTGATGGCCGTTGGGGCAAAAAAGGTCTGACCTGGCGACCGCGGACCGGGCGAAGCAGCGTGGGAAAGCCCCCCACCAGATGATCTGACGACCTGGAGGCTTACCACAAGCACTATTAGAAGTTATTTTCAAGCCCTATAAAAAACTGCCCTGCTTAATGGTACCATGAGCCATACAATCGCAGCGCTGTTAACTATAAGACGTTCACCGTCTAATCAACGCTGCTACCGTACTATAAAGTCGGTTTCGCGCGCTCGCAGCGCTGCTGAACTGTCATTTTTAGCAGTTATTTATACGTTACTCTTGAGCAGCTTTTAAAACCCTGCTAAGCGAATTATTGTTTAATTTACTTATTAAAATGAGTGATGAAGAAATTTTATGGTTTTGGAGGATGATACGTTTTTCGCAATAGGGAGGAAAAAGCGTGGCGTAAAATGATACGACTGCAGATTAATCCATTCGAAGTTTACTTTCTAAGGTTTTAGTGGAAAATCTGTCCGTAGACATTAGAGCTTTGTTACCGGTGCCAACGAAATCCACAGATTTATCCGTGGAGACGAAGATGAGCTCTATTCCTCTATGTATTTTGTGGACAGAAAATAAACAAATATGTTATCTTATCTTATTTATAATAAAAAATAAGTTATATTTCATCTTAGTTCAGTCAGTCCAACTCTGCACATTGCTGGGTATATGATCCTATATCAAGTCATAGATACTTCTTTTTGGCTCGAACTTTAGTCGTATTTCAAATATTTGTTTTAGGTATTAAAACTCTTTCATCATAATCATCATCATCAGCCTTTTGGCGCCCACTGCAAGACATAGGCCTTCCTCATGGTTATGAAAACCATGAGGGGTTTTGCCATAATCGCCACGCTTAGCAGGCGGGTTGGCGATCGCAGTATGCGGTTGGAATCGCAGGAAGACGCTGCTGCCCGTCTCCTAGTAATTTATAACCTCGTAGGTAACTCTTTAGGATTGCTGAAAGTAGTCTGAACCGACACACCGCGACACCGCTTCATTTCCTTCAAAATCGTAGTTTAGCAAAAACCTTTTTTATCAATTCAAAAACTTCTTCAAACATATTTTGACGTAAACAAAAGTTACTTTCAAGACACGTTAAAAAACGTAATTTTTAAGTAATGTAGAACTTAAGACAAAATTTTTATTCCGCAGCAGTTTATTTTATTTTTCCATAACATGTTTTCAACTTTTATCCGCACAGTGAGCAGTGCTGCTACAAATGTTTTTTTATTACATTTTTCACAATCGAAATGTTTTATTTTTGTTTCGTAATAAAAACGGTATTTACCGGCAAATTATCATATTCGGTTTTCGAACGCACGCAACATTTAAGGCAAACAGGCCAGAGACAACCTTTTTTTTAGCAGGTTTATTGCAGGCCTACTTACTTCGGCTCATGGTACACTATAGCAGCAGTTTATTTTGAACATTGAAAATATACTGCCCTGCTTTTGTCCTGCTAACTTCGAGATTGTAGTAAGCCTCCTGGTTACGGTAGCGGGGAATTGCTGGATGCCGGCGGCACAACACCGGGAAGCTTGAATAACCATGAAGGAGGCCTATGCTCTGCAGTGGGCGTCAAATGGCTGATAATTATGTACATTGAGTAGCCGAGTTTTCCTCCTTGTTAATCAGTGGGTTAATCGACTTTGCAATTCACATCGAATTGTCATATTGAACTATGAATTGTAGTTCTGTGAAACAGGCCCCAGGTGGCGCGACGACATTGTCAAGGCATCAGGAAAGATCTGGAAGAGTACAGCGCAAAGCAGAAGCGACTGGCGCCCAAGAGGCCCTGAAGATGATGGCTGTGAATACATTGCAAGACATATGAATCATTTTTGATTAGAGAACATAGTGGACTGAAAGAGGATGTAGTGCCTAGAATTGAGACAGGAATATTGCGTTGGTTTGGATATATGGAGACGACGAAGGAAGAAAGAGTGACAGAAGAAATATATCGAGCGAAAGTGGGGGGACGTCACAGGCGGACACACTTCGACCAAATAGGAGCAAAAGGGCAAGAAAAAAATTACACGACTAATGAATTTTGATGAAGCAAAAGAGGTCTGTCAGGGATACAGGCGTGAGTTTATGTATGTATGAAACATCCAGGTGTCAAACGAGCGCACCGATGGTTTATAATACTTACTGACTGACTGTTTTGACTGCCTCGGTGCAAAAAACAGAGGTCCTGGGTTGATTCCCACTGGAGGCTGCCATGCTTGATCTATACAAATAGCCTCAGTATATTTCAGTATAGCACAGGGTATTTTACTTTTACTTAAGCTCCCTACCATAACACGCTGAAAGTTACGCGTCCATTACGTGCTAACATCTTTGACATTTTAATAACCCAAAAAAATTATTGATTTTCCAGGAAGATTTTGTGGTTAAATTAGTTTGTTTTGGTGTTCAAAAAGCATAGCTTTTGGGTCAAGCGTCAGTATTTTTACGTATATCATAGGTATTTATTTCATCAGATAAGATAATTTATTTGCTTTAACCATGTGAGAACATTATAATTATATTCTTTGCTACACTAATCCGTGCTAAGGACAATTTTAAAAACCTATTTAAAGACTAAAAGTTACACCCATGCCGGGACTTGAACCCGCAACCGTGCCAGCAGACTCCCAACTGAGCTACTGAGCAAATATAAGCATCGGCGAAATTACTTCATGTAAATCACTTCAGAAGTTTGTAAAGAGGTTCGAAATTTCGCCGATGCCTGCACTTGCCCATTAGCTAATTTGGGAGAGCATTGGCACGGTTAGCCAGAGGTCGCGGGTTCAAGTCCCGGCATGGATGGAATTTTTTGTCTCTAAATAGAAATTAAAAACATATAATGTTTTATTTTCTATTTTCATATTACTTATACAGTTCACTTCCTTTATTTAAAAATGTTTGATTGGAACCAAAGCATTATTTGTTATTGCCGGATGGTGACGAGATTTAACTTCACTGGGAAACTTCTGCCTTTTCTTCTTCAACATTACCTAACTCAAAATTGTGGAAATTTTGACACTTAAAAACACGTGCACGAGCAAATACTAAGTGTGCCACAAAATATATGGTCGATACAAACATGAAGGCCCTATTATAGGATGCGGACGGCAACAGATAAAAGGCAGATAATACAGTCTCGCCGTTTTCGGGTACAATCAAACGCAGTCAAAAATTCAATACAATTTATTCTCCTAGCCTTTGGACATCCGAGACGTGTGCTGGTCAGTTTTCTAGGTCTGTTCTGTGAAGTTGTGCGTCTTTTAGACTTGTGCCTTGGGTAGGTCATTCCAATATAATATGAGAAAAAAGGTGACACTTATTGGAATTGATATGTAATTTCCAATTTATTTGTTAGAAAATATTATAAAATCAAAGATTTAACAGCGCTTAATATTGTCATAATAATTTTAATGACTTAAAACTACTTATTTTATCCGAAAAATCCCAAAGAATCCTAATTTCGTCATGTCCTGTGTACGTCACCCACTACATTACTAAACTTTACCTAGAAAATAAAAATATAAAGAGTCCGTTTTGATAGAAACTTTCGCTTGATTTACTTTCAGTGAAACTTGAAAAATATGTTAATGAAACAAAAAAAAAAATACTGGGTACAAAATTTTAAATTTTCACGAAAAAATGCAAGCGTCACAATATTGCCATCATTTCTGTGTACTTCGTGAATTTGTAAAAAAAAAGTGGTATCCCCGATTCTTAGGGCCATTTGTATTTCTACGCTCGCAACACTGATTCTTTCCCCAGCTGACTTCGTTTTGTTTATATTGTTTTGTTGCCGCCAGCTCAAGAAAATTTAAAATTTATGTGTAAATCTGCAGTTTGAAAAGTTCACGCGTCATTTCTGTTACGATAACACTTCGGTGAGTATATTCTATAAAAATCACCAACCATTTTGTGTTTGTACTACATTTTTGACGAAACCATTCTACCCTCTTCATTGGAAACATAACCTCAAAACACCTCTTTTGTCACGCCGTACACTTTCGTTCGTCATTTCTGTGTATATCATTTCTGTGTACTAGATCATACACAGAAATGATGTCTTACACAGAAATGACCATTGTTTTTAGTTGTGACTAGAGGTATGTTTAGAAATCATTGTTTGACTTTATTATTATTGCCTTTACATAAACTAGGTTAAAGTTCTCCCTCTGGGTCACTAGTTCTACCAAGGAGTACACCTGGTAGTACTAATCACCCGATTGTGTAGTTATCTGCTTACAAATATGTTTTCTTTTTTGAAATTTTAACTTTTTAATGTCATATTATTTTATAGTAGGTACTTTAAATAATTCCGGTTCAATGTTCCACTGTCTTTTTGTTTTGTATTTTAGTTGCGGTGAAAATGGTAAAGTCATCGAAGAGCTGTCTGGCAGACAGCAAAAAACGTCAAAAGCACCGTGTTGTCAACAAACTAAGCATGCGTCGAGCCAGACAGAAGATGACAGAAGAAGAGTTGGAAGAACGAAGACGAAAAGACAGGGAAAGATGCAGACGCAAGAAAGAAAAGTAGTAAAAGTATCGCAGAAGTCACTCCAAGAGAAAGAAGACGGATTCAAAAACAGTGGAAAGCAGCCTCATAAAGATACCGCAAAAAAGAACGATGCTACTGCCATTGAATTTCAAACTGAAAACTTGATCTCAGAGATTCCTCCATCTAGTCCAAGCATCTTAGTTCCATCCTCCAGAGCTAGTTCCGGCCAGCAAAGAGCAATGAGGCGCTTCCTTAAACAAGAAAACCTGTTTCTAAAAGTTAAACTAAAACTTATGGAATCTAGGGTTTCTAAATACAAATCTCGACTACGAAGAAGCAAGCAAAAACTAGAAGCTATGGGTGCTAAAACCAAAATCTCAAAATTTCATAGCGTTGCTGCTGCCAAAAGAAGACTCGTAGAAATATTCTTTGACAGGGATGATATAAGCAAAATGACCGCGGGGAAAAAAGAGACTATATATAACCAGGAAAGGTCGAAAAAAGCAAATAAGATTTCTCCTTGATCACATTCACACACATGTCCGCCATTTCTTTGAGGACACCTCGGATGAAGAGATTTAAAAATGATTAGTGCTCTTTAAATCTTGATTTTTTCTTTAATTATGCATTTTAATTGTAATTTTAATTAGTCACCAAAACGTTCCTACTAAAACGTAAGACTGAACAACAAGTCTCTTTATGTTATATTAATCGTAATAACCAATAAGTAAGAGTATTTAGATTGAGAGTATAACACACAGATATGAAAGTCATATCTGTGTACAATGTTTCTGAATTTTTAAAGGTTTGTTATGAAAGAAAATATGAAGATAACTTGTTATGTTTGTGAAAGGACATCTAGGTGTTGTTTTTAGTTTAGCTTACAGAAAAAAAAACTCTTATCAAATAAGCTTTTTTTATATTTTCGTCATTCCTGTGGAAAATATGGTCATGTCTGTGTAGGGGATTTTTGAGTTTTTTGCCTTTTTTCAATAAATCATTTATTTTTATGTTTTGTTTTAATACGTAAAGTATGTGTATCAGGGAAATACACAACTTAGCCGAAAATGCTTGATTTTATTGCGATTGAAGCATCTTCTTCTTGTTGCTTGATGCCGTTTGAGGTCTCCACTCTGTCAAAACGCAAACATGAGGCCTTAGACATATAAGAGAATAAACCACCATCAGGCACAATTCTTGCAAATGACGAGTGCAGGTGGACTAGCGAACAAAGCCCTCATGCACGCACAATTAACTACTTAAGTAGAGAACGAAGTTTCTAATTTCCTAGCGAGTTTTAAAAGAACTGTTTTCTAAAAATAAACCTTAAGTATCATGAAACTATAATTTTTACGAAACGGAAAGGACGCAGGTGGATCAGGGTACTAACGGAGTAGAGCGGCCAAGAATCGGACGTGTGTCAGTAAGTAAATCAAGAGTCTAATAGCCGGACGACGTAATTAATTCGGCAGATGCTCGAATATGAAATACTAATATCATAAGTATAGAATTGTTATAACGAACTACGATAAATAAATACACAATAAGTACTGGAGTAGGGACGGGCTTTCTGAATTTCCAGCAAATAGCTAAATTGTGCAAAAATACTCACGCGTATTTGAATCCATCGGTACCGATGTTGTCATTGTCATAGCGGAGGACTTGCGCCTCCTTGTCCTGTCCCTGGCACTGCACGAGGCCGGCCAGCGCCACCGCCACCAACACGGAGAGAATTATCAGCTGTAAGAGAAATATGCTATCAACACTGCCTTGTTGGTCTAGCCGCGAGACTCTAGCGGTATTAGGGTATTATACTAACACAGGCTTTTGCCTTGGATTTGTACAAGTTGCTTCTGAGTTATAGACACCAGGATAATGGAGAACTTGTGCAGAAATTGTGTTTTGTTTTAATATAATCGAAGAGGCCATGTTGAAAGACAAATAGAGGTGGTAATTATTTTCTCTATGTCTAATACTTTTTGGGATATAACCCTTCGAAAACACATTCTAGTACAAACACACGCCACATAAAACGGGCTCAAACTATGACGTCACGTTGCACGTGACGCCTTAGAATATATGTAGTGTTTATCAATACTTGAGTTATCTCGTAAAACAATGTTTTTATGCTTCTACAACCTTACGGAAAAACGTTTAGAATTTAATGAAAAAACCAAATCTAATATATATTTTTTTATTATTAGAGTAACCTGTTTGTTATTTTCTTTTAATAAAATCTTTAAATACAAAAAATACAATACTTGATTTTTGCATTTTTTTGGTAACCAGAAAACCCCGAAAAAAAAATGTTTTTTACTTATTTTTTTTACTTTTCCTGAGGTTTTCTAAGTCTTCCATGGTATAAAAGCAATGGCAATCTAGTTGAACTTCGACGCAAGTTTCCCATTGACTTTATTCTGTGAGTGTCGCTCGAGGCTAAACCTTGGTCTAAACATCTTGATCTAACAAATATATTTGTAATCACTGCAAAACGTCCTAGGTAGTTCCTTCAAATAGCAATCCAAGTGCACTTTATAAGTCTGCCTATGGTTTTAGAATGTCACTAGAGCGAGAGAAAGAAATGTAATAGCCGAGTCTTACGAAGATATTATCCAAACTCATCAATGCGCGTTGTCATCGACGCGTCAATATCAGAAGAAAAAAAATACTTAACCATGGCTAAAGAATAGACGGTTTAGTGTTTTTTAAAGTAAGTTAGATTAATTGTTCGTAATGGAAAGTAAATAGAATAATAGATGCGGTGTCTGAGGTGTCAGCCTCGGCGCTTGAAATTTCCAATCCGTGATGGACACGCGTGATAATTAAGCCCATACTCTCTCCCTCGCTCTCCGAGAGAAGGCCTGTGCCCTACAGGCCCTGCATATAGGCCACATAAAAAAGAGACTTGACGTTAGACGTTGCGATTCATTTGCAATAAACTGCCTATGCTTGTCCACTGCTGGACATAGGCCTCTCCCATTGTACGCCACTGAACACGGTCCTCGGCTACTCTCATCCAGCCCTTGCCATCCACCCTGCGAAGATCGCTCCACCGAGTCTGAGGACGTCCTACACTACGTTTACCGATCCGCGGTCTCCACTCAAGAACTTGTCTACCCCATCGGGTATCAGTTCTTCGGGTGATATGGCTGGCCCATGCCACTTCAGCATGCTAATTCGATGGGCTATGTCGGTGACTTGAGTTCTCTGTCGGATCACTTCGTTTCGAATTCGATCTTTCAGAGAAACCCCGAGCATAGCCCTTTCCATAGCACGCTGAGCGACTTTAAATTTGTGGACCAGCCCCACCGTGAGTGTACACGTTTCGACGCCGTATATCATGACAGGTAGGACGCACTGATTGAAGACTTTTGTCTTTAGACTCTGTGGAATTGGCGATGTGAAAACTAAACTGGGGTTATTATTCATGTATATGTCATAAATTGTCTTCTCCTATCTACTCATATAACAAATTACCCGTTGATGATCTATTTCGCAGAGCACACATTGCAAAAGCACAGTAGGCCAATGTAATTGGGGTTAAGTGCTGTTTAAGTTAAATATGCGCATTTCTCAATACTCAGTTTGCTTGAATGATGAAGTCTCTATGATGACAATGCGCAGTAAAGGTTATCACAAACTCTATTGTCCGGTCACCCTAAGAATGCCGAGACGTCGTTTCATGTGACAATTACCGGCTCAATCACTATTTTAGGGGTCGCCCATGAAACTCGTGTTGGTTTTACTAAATGTTATAAATCTTGCTGAATTTTTTATGCCTAAGCAGTGAAACCTTAAAGAACCAAAAAGATAATTTTACTCGAAGGAATTTCGTCTGGGTTCTCATCGTGGCTTTATATTTTACACATCCTCTAAGGACTGACTCTAGTGGACTGAGCATCGCTAGAATGCAGGCTAGTTTCGAGATCGATAATATAGCTGTCTCTCTCTGGTTAAACCATTGTCTCACTCTTTATTAAGATTGAGACAGAGTGCGAGCAATCGAGCCTTCGAGGTGAATACACAGATTCGTGTCAAAGTGCCAGTAGAAACAAATTTAAATAATTATCCAATTTGCTATCCCGTCAAATAATTCAACTTCACCACCTCACAGAAAACACACATAATTCCCATAATTTACAGCACATTTAAATGGACACTTCATTTGGTTAGAGGATAATTTGTTGCTTTAAAGTTGCGTCACCAGAGCGTCGACTTAACAGAGTTGTTGACCTTACGACTTAAATTTTGTTTTAATAATTTTAGTATTTTTGTAAGCGCTGTAATTAAATTTAGCCAGGACAGATGTAAATGTACCTAAATGCTGACCTGGAACTGGAACTGGTAGCACGACGACGCTGGTCGCGCGTTTTGATGTCAAAAGTCACGACTTTCCAATACATTAATGGTCAAAATCTGACATTTTAGTGCCACAAAACGCATAACTCTTGCCTCGCTACTACCTATGCTGGAGTCGCTCAGTCCAGCAGGAAGCCAAGAGTATCGGGACAAACATGGATGAGCTTGAACTGAACGCCCAAAATCCCAAAAAGGAATTGTGTTTTCAGAGCCCTATGTCCCAAATAAGGGACAACAGGAACTGATGATGATGATGAAGACAGATGTGAATTAATAAAATAAATTACTTACAGAGTTCATTTTGGATAGCTAATTGGTAGGTGGACGTGAGATGACAAAAGGTCTGAAGAGACTGCGAAGGAATTAGTAGCCCCGTCAACTTTTATATGTACCAGTGGCCTATTTTACATAAAAATATTTATTTATACAAATTTTCGCGTAGGTTAAGTATTTTAGGTAGATCAGGTTTTGTCCGAAGACGTCCTGTCAAGTGATTTTGTTGGCATTTTATTGTTCGAAACGAGTTTTGAGGCCAAAATGCCAAAGCCGCACGTCACAGTTTCATTTTTACTGACAACGTAATGAGTTACATGCATTCGAATATTGATAATTTTTTTAGTTGTGGAAAATGTCAAACCATGTTCTCTGCCTACCCCTTCGGGATACAGGAGTGAGTTTATGTTATGCTATGTTTTTGTTGGCTTAAGAACGTATTCCTACGTAAAAGTGTTACTTTTCACAAACATGATGATCCTTTCCTTCTTTCCCCACTTAATCATGAAATATGAGTGCCGTGTACATTTTCGAAAGTACAGTGATCCGTGCGCTTGTAACTAAAATGGTTCACTAATGTTTGACAAAAAACTTATGACAAATGATCATTTTCACAAATATCGTTTTAAAAAATTGTCACTCGGCAAATATCTAATTACCCAAACGTATCATTTTATAAATGATTATTTGACAAATACACATTTCGCAAATGTTCTACTCTGCAAATGAGAAAACTATAATTTGTAAATTTTTATTTGACCACATATTTCGTTTCTCAAATTCGCGATTTTACAAATTGTTAAGATAGTGGATGTTTCAACTATGTTTTACATAATGATGAACCTAGTTTGTGTACATTTGTGTAGTTTAACATTCCGGGACTCTTTGGGTCTTTTATCATCGTGGAACCACACTCCTTCTCGCTGCGCTCGTCGTCACACCTAGGTATATTTCTCTATTCTCCTTGGAGATCTTCAACTGTGTTTCCGCAAAATGCATGTCAAAAGTTGTTTATACCTTGCGTTGTTTTACCAATTCACGTGTATAATAAATTATTTGTATGTCAAATTGTTCAACGCCAATAGCAACCGTGTAAACATTATGTTTACACATAACATAAATACTACAGTATTTTAGTTTGTGAGTTTACCACTAGATGTCGCTTAATGTACCGTGAATCGCGGCATGGTTGTCTTCCTTTTGTATGTATATAACCTTTGTAAATCTATTAAAACATCTCTTCGTTCGGAACCTATTGTTTGGATTCATCGACCCCCGGGGTAAAAAAGGGATGTATTGTACCAGTATTGTACAAGGTCCTTCGTTCCGGAACGACTTTTGAAAAACACGCGAACAGTCGGATTGACTGGCGGAGGCGAGCAAGCGGTGTGAAGCTGAGCGAAGCGGTCTGAAGCAAGCGGCTGTGGAGCTGAGCCAAGCGGTCTGAAGCAAGCGGCTGTGGAGCTGAGCCAAGCGGTCTGAAGCAAGCGGCTGTGGAGCTGAGCCAAGCGGTTTGAAGCTGAGCGGTGTGGAACTGGCTGAGTCAAGCAGCGCAACGGAAAGGTGCTGTGGCCTATGACCAGGCTGAGGACAGCCGGTTACCTGGTGGAGCTGCAAGTGATCAGTGGTAAAGTTAAAATAAAAAAAACAGTGAGTACATTTTCAAAGTGTTCAAGTAAGGTTGATGCATGGACTTGTAAAAATTTTCAATTGTGGCATACTAACACTTAGAATAATTCCCCTGAAAGTGACCAGACGGGGAACCTATGCCCAATTTTGTCAAATTTTTAAAACACTTAGAAAATTTGGTGCAATTGCGGACTCTTGGCTGGACTTGTAAAATTTCTGTCTGTGTTCATCTGAAGAAGAAAACTGTCTTGAACGGTTGTAGTGACTTTATTTAATTTAAAAACTAGTTATTACTTTGTACAAATGGAGTCTAAAATTAAGGTTCTGACTCATCTCAAGTCAAGTTTGGAAAAGGCAAAAACTAATTTTAAGAAAAGTCCAAAGGAAAGGCTTGCTGTAGTAAGTTATATAGAAACTAGATTGGAATCTTTGGAAACAAGTTATGCCTCATTTGTTACAAAACATGAAGAGCTACTATTAGATCATCAGGGTAAAGAGTTGGACGCGTCACCATATATTCAAAATGATGTATACCAAGATGTCACAGAGATATACCTAGATTACAAGGCTGAGTTAAAAGATATTTTGGCAAAATTGCAAAGTGTACACAAACGGCCACAAGCGACGACTTCTTCTGGTAATGTGTTTGAAAAGGAGTCTAACATAAAATTACCGAAGATTACCATTCCAACGTTTAGTGGTAAATACACTGAGTGGTCCACATTTCGCGATCTCTTTATATCACTGGTTCACAAAAATAACAGCTTGGACGATGTGCAAAAATTACATTATTTAAAAACACAATTGTCAGGAGAAGCGGAGCAGCTTGTAAAGCATGTAACTATTACTCAGGCAAATTATATGCAGTGCTGGAATTTATTAGATAAAAGATATAATAACAAAAGGTTTTTAGCGAACTGTATTCTAAAGCGACTATTCAGTCAACGTCAAATGACAAATGAGTCATCCAATGCACTCAAAGATTTATTAGATACGACATCAGATTGTTTGCACGAAATATCTAATTTGGGTATCGATGTTAAATCGTGGGACATCATTGTCATTTATGTAGTTAGTTTGAAATTGGACGCAGAGTCTCGGAAGCAGTGGGAACTGCAGGTAGCTGAATCATCCGATGACTTACCCAAACTCGTTGACTTTAAAAAGTTCTTAGAAACTAGGTTCCGCGCTTTGGAATCTCTTGAACCCAGAAACCGACTCACTCACTCACACTACAAACCTAGCGCTGGTATCAATGCTCCTAAGGTACTGCACGCGACTGCGACTGTATCTTGTCCTGTTTGCTCACAAAATCACAAGCTTTGTAACTGTAAAAGCTTTACAAAGGAAGATACGGATCAACGTCGCAATTTAGTGCAGTCCATGGGATTATGTTACAATTGCCTGGGTGGGAATCATTCAGTGAAAAATTGCCGCGTGTCTACCAAATGTCGTATATGTCATAAGAAACACCACTCTTTATTGCATCCCAAAGTCAATGCTGATGGACAAGTTGCGGATAGTATTGAAAACAACAGGGTAGCGATTGCATCAACATCAGCAGAGATACAAAACGAGAGCAAACCATCAAACATTTCATCCCATTTTTCGTCAGGAAATGCCAATCAAGTGTTATTGGCCACGGCTGTGGTTAAAGTCGAGTCGAAAAATGGGCTACCGATGTTAGTAAGAGCGCTGTTAGATCAGGGATCTCAGGCGTCTTTTATATCGGAGGCAGCAGTTCAATTACTGCAACTGAAAAGGGAAAGAAGCAAAAGCATTATTTCAGGATTGGGAGGAAATTCAGGCGGCTTGACCTCAAAGGCTGTGGTCATGGTGAATATTCAGTCCCTGCATGATCCTACATTCACCCTTCAGGTAAAAGCACATGTGCTGGGAACTTTAACGTCAATTTTACCTGAAAGAAAATTCACCTTTTCAGAATGGTCATACTTACAAGAAATAAGGTTGGCTGATCCATCATTCAATACACCAAATAAAATAGATATTTTATTGGGGGCCGAAGTATATGGTCATATTTTGAAAGAAGGCTTGATGAAAGGTCCGCAGGGTTCTCCAATAGCGCAGGATACTTACCTGGGCTGGGTTCTGTCAGGACAAGTAGGTGGAAAAGATAAAAATTCCCGCAACTCCATTGTCAGCATGCACACAAAGGTCGAAGAGGACATCCAACTTAGAAAGTTCTGGGAGATGGAATCTGAGACTAATGTTAAAAGGATCTTGACACCAGAAGAACAAGCCTGCGAGGAACACTTCATCAAGAATACAACACGGGATCCTCAGGGGCGTTATGTCGTCCATCTTCCATTCAAACATGCTGACCCACTTTGCAAATATGGTAATTCAAAAGCCATAGCTGTAAAAAGACTAATGGCTCTGGAACGCAAATTTTCAAAAGATTCACAATTAAAACAGCGCTATACGGACGTACTACACGAATATTTGCAAATGGGTCACATGGAAAGGATTCCGGAAGAAGAAATAGACAAATCTGATTCTGTTTACTTACCACACCACGCAGTAATCAGGGAAGACAAAAGTACAACAAAGACTAGAGTGGTGTTCGATGCGTCTTGTAAGGGAACCAATGGAGTTTCTCTTAACGACACGTTGATGGTTGGTCCTGCCTTGCAGGCAGACTTAAGACATATCGTGTTGAGGTGGCGAAAACACCCGATATGCATAGCAGGTGACATAACAAAAATGTACCGTATGGTCAAAGTCACGGAAGATCACACCGATTTCCAAAGAATTGTCTGGAGGGAAGATATTAATTCTGAAATAAAGGATTACAGACTTCTTAGGGTGACATTCGGTACATCAAGCGCCCCTTACCTGGCAGTCAAGGCGTTGCAGCAAACAGCTCATGACGAAGGTTATTTGTTTCCATTGGCTGCTGAAAGAGTGCTTAATGACTTTTATATGGATGACGTATTGACGGGCTGCCAAACTGAAAAAGAAGCCGTAAACGTCTGTAGTCAACTAAAGGAGCTATTAAGGAAAGGGGGATTTGAGTTGCAAAAATGGACAAGCAATAAAGAGGAGTTGTTGGAAGGTTTGAGGGAAGGTACAGGAAGGGATCTGGAAATAAAAACAGAAGACAGGATAACGAAAGTTTTAGGACTTATCTGGAACCGAAGTACTGATGAGTTCTTCTACACTGTGCAGCTTACTCCAACGCTCGAACCTGAAACAAAAAGAAAAATTATTTCGGAAATCTCCCGTCTATACGATCCATTAGGCTGGATCGCTCCGTGCATTATCACAGCAAAAGTATTCATACAAAAACTGTGGATTGCCGGCTTAGAATGGGATGAAGAATTAACACAACAACTTCTTAATGAATGGAAAACTTACCGCGAAGAATTGTTCAAGCTGGTTAATTTTCAAATTCCCAGGTGGCTTCAGACAACTGATGATGATGTACGGGTGGAACTTCACGGCTTCTGCGACGCGTCTAATGTCGCGTATGCTGCAGCTGTTTACATCAGAGTGGTTGATTCGAATGGTCAAATTCATTCTTCACTGGTTACTGCCAAAACGAAAGTAGCTCCAATCAAACAATTATCGATTCCACGCTTGGAATTGTGTGGCGCCGTGCTACTGACCAAATTGTTGGTTGAAGTGGCTGATGTTTTGGCGATTGACAAGTCCAAACTGCATGCGTGGACAGACTCTACAGTGGTGTTGGCATGGTTACGAGATCACCCGAGTCGATGGAAGACGTTTGTCGCCAATCGCACTTCGGAAATATTGGAGAGTATAGAGTTCTCACAATGGTCACACGTGCAGTCAAAAAACAACCCAGCCGATTGTGCATCTAGAGGGTTGCTACCAAATGAGCTTCTCGATAACCGGCTGTGGAAGGAAGGACCATTGTGGTTACAAGAGGAACCTATACCATATTCAAATCCAAAACCTGAAACCACAGATGTTGAAAGGAGAGTAGTAAAGTCACATCACACTGTTGCTCTCGATGATTGCGAAGATTTCGTGAAGAAATTTTCTACTTTAAGGAAGCTTTTACGAGTGATGGCCTTTTGCAGACGCTTTCTGCCTTCAAAACATAGAGGTGTGATTGAAAAACCTGCTTACCTGTTAGCGTCGGAAATAAAACAAACCTTGGATTCTTGCATCCGTCAAAGCCAGTTTCGATGGTACGGTAACGAAGTGAAAGAGCTGTCGGAAAGTCGTGCAGTGAGTAAAAAGAGTACAATCTCATCACTAAATCCTTTTCGTGACGAGAAAGGGATCTTGAGAGTTGGCGGTCGACTGCAAAAAGCAAAGGACTTAGCAGAGCATAATAAGCATCCTGTTATAATTCATCAAGGCAGCTATTTAGCTACATTGATTATAGCTGATTCCCACGAGAAGACGCTACATGGGGGTCCTCAATTGATGCTTCATTACGTGCGCTCAACATATTGGATTCCGCGGGTTAAGAACTATATAAGAAGTTATGTGCATAATTGCGTTACCTGTATCAGACACGCAGCCCTACCGCAACATCAACTGATGGGCGAGTTGCCGTCTTGTAGAGTGACACCGAGTAAGCCATTTCTCAAAAGCGGTGTTGACTTCGCAGGCCCGATCAACATAAGAGTTTCAAAGGGTCGCGGAAATCACTCATACAAAGGCTATATATGTTTGTTTGTGTGTATGGCAACACGTGCCGTACACATCGAGGCTGTTTCAGATTACACCTCTCAGGGTTTTCTGGCAGCTTTTAAACGTTTCGTGGCTCGGCGTGGCCATTGTAGCGACATGTGGAGCGACAATGGCACGAATTTCGTTGGTGCCTCTCGGGAATTAAAGATTTTACTAGCAAATGAAAAATCGCTGGTTGCACAAGAGATTGCAGCTTGTTTGGCGAATAGTGGAACTGAATGGCATTTTATTCCTCCCCATGCTCCAAACTTTGGTGCGCTTTGGGAGGCGGGTATAAAAAGCACCAAACACCACCTGAAACGAGTAATTGGAGACTCAACGCTGACATTTGAAGAGATAACAACCGTCTTATCACAAATAGAAGCATGCCTGAACTCAAGGCCTCTGTCACGAGCAAGTTTTGATCCCGACGAGCCAACACCTTTGACTCCAGGACATTTTCTGGTGGGGCAACCACTCGTTATTGCCCCTGACCACAACTATGAGGACTGCAATATCACTAGTTTACGGCGATGGCAATTGACGCAACGTATGGTGCAAAACTTTTGGCGTAGGTGGTCTATGGAATACTTGGCCCAGTTTTTTCACAGGTACAAATGGGCAAGCACAACAACTCAACCTAAAGTAGGCGACGTGGTTGTTGTTAGAGATGACAATTTGCCTCCAGCCAAATTGCTGCTGGGAAAAATCACGCAATTGCATCCTGGTAAAGATGATATCACCAGAGTAGTTACCCTACGTTGTAAGGGTTCCGAGATTAGGCGTCCAATTTCAAAATTGTGTCCCTTACCAACTACTTAATTTGTATAATTTTAAATATAGTTAGCAGTTAAGCATATTCAACTCCTAAGGTATAACATGGTTATTTTCATAGGTTATTCCACTTAATGTAAGTACTATCATATTGTTTGTACTTGTCATTAAATGTATGGTTCTGATTCCTTCATGGTGAGCGGTAAAGGAACAGGTCCTTGGTGGGCGGAATCATCATCATCAACCCATTATGTCCCCACCGAGGGGCACGGGTCTCTTCCCTGAGGAAGGTATAGGCCATACTCCACCACGGGGGCCAAGTCCGGATTGGTGGAGGCTTGTAGACTAGTGGCTCGTCTACTGTCAGAAGTTGTCAAGCCGCCCTAAGGCCTCTGACTTGGCTTAACGACTGCCATCTATCGACGGCAGCTGGCACCAACAGCTTAACGTGCCTTGCGAAGCACGGAACCGCTCGGAAAAATGCCACTAGCATTAGGCATAGACGGCGACCCATCCATGCACTGAACGCGCCCAGTGTTGCTTAACCTTCGTGATCGTTTAAGATCACTCAGGCAGCCGGGGCTACGAGCGATTCGGAGCCCGAGCGGTGGGCGGAATGTTCAACGCCAATAGCAACCGTGTAAACATTATGTTTACACATAACATAAATACTACAGTATTTTAGTTTGTGAGTTTACCACTAGATGTCGCTTAATGTACCGTGAATCGCGGCATGGTTGTCTTCCTTTTGTATGTATATAACCTTTGTAAATCTATTAAAACCTCTCTTCGTTCGGAACCTATTGTTTGGATTCATCGACCCCCGGGGTAAAAAAGGGATGTATTGTACCAGTATTGTACACAAATGATGTTTTATAAAATAATAATTGGTTTAATAATTATTTGTCAAATTTGTTATTTACAGAAACAATACTTTGTATAAAGATCAATTTGAGAAGCATAATTTTGTAAATCGTTATTTGTCAGATGAAAATTCGTAACTTGTTTTTTGGCAAATGACAGGACACCAACTAAAATGTATGGAGTAAATTATCTTAATTTATGTATCATGATCATCATGATCAGTCATTTGAAGCCCACTGCAAGACATAGGCCTCGCTCATGGTTTTAGAAGCTTCCCGGTGTTGTGCATCCAGCGACTCCGTCACCGTAACCATCTAGTGGTGGGCCTTCCCACACTGCGTCGTCCGGTCCGCGGTCGCCAGGTCCGAACTTTTTCGGCTATCCATAAGTCATCACTAATTTATGGATAAATCATTATTATTACTATACTTTATTGTACACAAAACGTACAATACAATATAAGAGGACACTTTTTAGTTCATTAGTTCCACTTTAACCACATTTGATTAAGTACTTTATCTGTTTAATTGTATTTGCCTGAGTGGTTGTACCTCTGTACATAAGCTAACGCCTGTATCTCGGAGCGGTATCAGATACCAGGACTTGCCCAAACAAAACGGTAATTTTCAGACCAAAATGTAAATATTGCTAGTGATTATTTGAAGGAAGGGTCTTAAAAAATTCCAGGGCCGTGCTTCATAGATACATACATACATAAACTCAAGCCTGTATCCCAGAGGGGTAGGCAGAGACCAGGGACTGCCATTTGCCACGACCCTGACAGATCACTTTTGCTTCCTCAACATTCATAGCTGAAGAAGAAGAGCTGGAGATAGCTGGAGAAGAAGAGCGCCTTATTGAAACCAGCAGATCGCTCCGTAGCCGGGCGGCCCTAACAACAAATGAGTTGCTTAAGAACCTCGAACAATTTAAAATAAATAAATAAATTGTTTACTGTCATTACAAGAATCAAATCAAATGAAATCAATTTATTTGCTCAAACATGTGACAGTCATAATACATATCATGCATTTATGGGTGTAAAATAACATACTGGTTGGGGCAACATGCTTTACCGACATTACCGGTGTGCAAATGGTTGTGTGTGGTACATTGTCGTTAAAATTAGACTAAATTGGAGATAATTAAATTCATGTCACAGAGGAAATAATATTAATAAAAATATTGAAATGTCATTATAATTCAATAATAGCAAATTAGTTAAGTTTATCATTCAAGAATTCATTTACATTGTAGTAGCATTTTTCAATTAACAGTTTCTTAAATTTGGTTTTGAACATAAATTATATTAAGAACTTAATATAATTTACGATTGCCAATTTTACGAATGTTGATGAAGTGAAAGAAATAATTCAACAGTTGCTTAATAATGTCGATATATTTGAAAAGCGACTAGAATGCAACAGCGAGACTGTTGTTATGAAAAAATAAAGAAGCAGAGCATCTTGCCACACCGTGCCACTGCACAGAACTATTTACCACAATGGAAGTGCTTTTTCGGTCCTTTGTGGGCTTCCCTTTGATTAACTTTGATCTAGGTGAGTGCACGTTGGCGCGGCTGTTGCACGCCTCTTAGATGACAACAGCAATCGTACTAGATAGGCCTTAGTATAAGAATAGTTTAGAAAATCAGGTTACATGCACAAAATAAGGTGTACAGATATAGTTTACATAATTAAAGAGGTATATGATTGAATCGCTCGTAGCCCCGGCTGCCTGAGTGATCTTAAACGATCACGAAGGTTAAGCAACACAGGGCGCGTTCAGCGCATGGATGGGTCGCCGTCTATGCCTAACGCTAGTGGCATTTTTCCGAGCGGTTCCGTGCTTCGCAAGGCACGTTAAGCTGTTGGTGCCGGCTGCCTTCGATAGATGGCAGTCGTTAAGCCAAGTCAGAGGCCTTAGGGCGGCTTGACAACTTCTGACAGTAGACGAGCCACTAGTCTACAAGCCTCCACCAATCCGGACTTGGCCCCCGTGGTGGAGTATGGCCTATACCTTCCTCAGGGAAGAGACCCGTGCCCCTTGGTGGGGACATAATGGGTTGATGATGATGATTGCCACATTTTGGCTGTTTACAATTTTCTTTAAATAACGGTAGTCTAGCCTGTATTGTGGGGGCCGAGAAACGATTACCAGAATAACGTTTTTAAAGTCTTCTTTCTTAGTCTTTTCTGTCTGTCTCATTCACATTCTAGCGATCATCCTAATCCTGTCGACCCATCAAATATATTGCGAAAGGAACTCCGAAATAATTCATTGCATTTGAGAGTACCTATGTTGGCAATCGAATCGAGTAGGCGTCAACTGACGATAAAATAAATTGATTCGTCAATCACTAACAATAAAACAAATTGCAATCGATCATCGTGGCACTAATGTCTTTATACGCCTATCATATATACTTTATGGGTTTTACAGGATTTAACTTGATACATCCGTAATGGATCTTATGCAGGTTATAAAAAAATCCCCATATGCACACAAAAATCGGAGGTTACTCGTAAATACGAACAACTATTACTAAGCAGACAACTAAAGATTGAAAAAAAGTTACCGCCTACTTCAAACGTACGAAATAGACCAGTTTTTTTTCATATTTTTTTCGGGTAAAATATATAGAAAACTCTTTACTGTTCTTAAAAAACGATATAAAAAAACCGGCCAAGTGCGAGTCGGACTCGCGCACGAAGGGTTTCGTACCATTATCTATACAACATTAGACACAAAGATACAAAACAGCAAAAAAAAATCACGTTTCTTGTATGGGAGCCCCCCTTAAATAATTATTTTATTTTGTTTTAGTACTTTTTAATATAGCAGCAACTAAAATACATAGATAATCTGTGAAAGTTTCAGCTCTCTAGCTATCACGGTTCTTGAGATACAGCCTGGTGATAGACAGACGGATGGACGGACGGACAGACAGACAGCGAAGTCTTAGTAATAGGATCCCGTTTTTACCCTTTGGGTACGGAACCCTAAAAAGGAAAAAATATGTTAAAGATATGGTTTTTTTCTGTCTTAGTCGGAGTCTCGGAGTACATAAGCTGTACTTTCACAAACTAGTAATGGATTGTTACCTTCAACCACACACGACTAAAAGAAAGCCTTTTACCTGTCCCTTTGAGAAGCGAGCCTTCTTGCAAACGTATTAACTCTTTTGTCTTAACTCCCAGAGATGAGATTTTTTCGTCTAGGACATGTTGAGTGTTGTTTTTTAGGGTTCCGTACCCGAAGGGTGCCAAACGGGTGACGTCACTGGCCATCTGTCTGTCTATCTATCCGTCTGTCTGTCACCAGACTGTATCTCATGAACTGTGATAGCTAGCCATTTGAAATTTTCATAAATGACGTGTTTCTGTTGCCACTATGACAGCAAATACTAAAAACAGAATAAAATAAATATTTAAGGGGGGCTCCCATACAACAAACGTTGTCTAAAGACAGCGTTCGCCATCTAGCGGCCATCTACGTAACCTTCACAGCGTCGATGTCGTGTCGTTAAATGTCAATTTAAAGCGCTTCTTGTTGGTTTCTATAGATGGCGCTGTTCTCAAATTCGATTTTTGTCGAATGTTGTATAAATAATGGTACGGAACCTATCGGGCGAGAGGTCGCCTCGCACTTGGCCAGTTTTTTTATTAACTACCCACGTATTCTCTGCATTTACACGAACATTTTATCCAACGAAACCATGCCTGGGAAATCAACTCCTTAGTAAATATTGAGGTGCAAAGTCACACTCAGGAATGAGGAGACCAGCAGAAGAAGTCGAGTTACTGATGAAGCTCGAAGAATTGCTCAGTTGAAGTGGCAGTGGGCGGGGCACATAGCTCGGAGAACTGATGGCCGTTGGGGCGAAAAAGGTCTGACCTGGCGACCGCGGACCGGGCGAAGCAGCTTGGGAAAGCCCCCCACCAGATGATCTGACGACCTGGAGGCTTACCACAAGCACTATTAGAAGTTATTTTTAAGCCTTATAAAAAACTGTCCTGCTTAATGGTACCATGAGCCATACAATCGCAGCGCTGCTAACTATAAGACGTTCACCGTCTAATCAACGCTGCTACCGTACTATAAAGTCAGTTTCGCGCGCTCGCAACGCTGCTGAACTGTCATTCTTAGCAGTTATTTATACGTTACTCTTGAGCAGCTTTTAAAACCCTGCTAAGCGAATTATTGTTTAATTTACTTATTAAAATGAGTGATGAAGAAATTTTATGGTTTTGGAGGATGATACGTTTTTCGCAATAGGGAGGAAAAAGCGTGGCGTAAAATTATACGACTGCAGATTAATCCATTCGAAGTTTACTTTCTAAGGTTTTAGTGGAAAATCTGTGCGTAGACATTAGAGCTTTGTTACCGGTGCCAACGAAATCCACAGATTTATCCGTGGAGACGAAGATGAGCTCTATTCCTCTATGTATTTTGTGGACAGAAAATAAACAAATATGTTATCTTATCTTATTTATAATAAAAAATAAGTTATATTTCATCTTAGTTCAGTCAGTCCAACTCTGCACATTGCTGGGTATATGATCCTATATCAAGTCATAGATACTTCTTTTTGGCTCGAACTTTAGTCGCATTTCAAATATTTGTTTTAGGTATTAAAACTCTTTCATCATCATCATCAGCCTTTTGACGCCCACTGCAGAGCATAGGCCTCCTTCATGGTTATTCAAGCTTCCCGGTGTTGTGCCGCCGGCATCCAGCAACTCCCCGCTACCGTAACCAGGAGGCTTACTACAATCTCGAAGTTAGCAGGACAAAAGTAGGGCAGTATATTTTCAATGTTCAAAATAAACTGCTGCTATAGTCCCTGAAGATGATGGCTGTGAATACATTGCAAGAAATATGAATCATTTTTGATTAGAGAACATAGTGGACTGAAAGAGGATGTAGTGCCTAGAATTGAGACAGGAATGTTGCGTTGGTTTGGACATATGGAGACGACGAAGGAAGAAAGAGTGACAGAAGAAATATATCGAGCGAAAGTGGGGGGACGTCACAGGCGGACACACTTCGACCAAATAGGAGCAAAAGGGCAAGAAAAAATTACACGACTAATGAATTTTGATAAAGCGAAAGAGGTCTGTCAGGGATACAGGCGTGAGTTTATGTATGTATGAAACATCCAGGTGTCAAATGGATGATTTATAATACCGATGGTTTATAATACTTACTGACTGACTGTTTTGACTGCCTCGGTGCAAAAAACAGAGGTCCTGGGTTGATTCCCACTGGAGGCTGCCATGCTTGATCTATACAAATACAAATACAAATACAAAATCATTTATTTGTGGAATGTAGGTGGATATATAAGTTGGTAAATACATTTATGTACTCTACATTCTGCTAAAAAAGCATACAAATATTTTCATTACTTATAGTCTAACATGCAATTCTAATAGTTGATCAAATTAATGTCTTTAACAAATTCAAAAGTCTCAATTGAAGTTTATCATACATGTTATAGAAAGTGGCTCAGTGGATCTGTAAAGTTATTTGCAGAATTCCTTGTCATTTAAATATTCAACAATAGAGTAATAACACTTCTCAATCAATATGGATTTAAGTTTTAATTTAAAAGTATTAACATTAAGGCTCTTAATATTATTAGGAATTTTATTGTAAATTTTTGGAGCTAGTCCAATTACGCTTTTACTAAGTAGAGCCGTTTTTGAGGTTACATTTTGAAGCCTATGAGGATTTCTTAATCTATTAGTTTTCGTAAATAATATTGGGTTCGTTTTTACAAATAAAGCTACTTCAAAAATGTACATAGAGGGAAACGTTAGTAACTTCAGTTCTTTAAAATATGGTTTACAGGTGTCTGTTGATTTTAATTTACACATTGCTCTAAGACATCTCTTTTGAGATTTAAATATAATTTCTCTATTTGAACAGTTCCCCCAGAATATGATACCATAACGAAGCGTGGAAGCTACATAGCCGTGATAGGCACATAGCACTGCGTCACGGTTCACAACTTTAGCGAGCTTATATAACGCGTATGAGAATTTATAGAGTTTTTTGCAGATTTCTTCTGATTGTGGCTTCCAAGTCAAGTTTTTATCTATAACTAACCCTAAGAATTTGGTTTGGTTCACTTCTTCAATTGTTTCACCCTTGTAGTTTACATTTGGGTTCAAATATTCTACCTTTTGACTAAAATGCATCACCTTGGTTTTGTCAATATTTATAAGCAGGTTATTATTAGTAAGCCAATCTATGATGTTGCTGAGAGTACTATTAATATCTTTCTCGTAGTCTACATCATTATTCCTTTTTATTAGAACTGTGCTATCATCGGCAAACAGTACCATGGGGTGGTGTACATTATTCGGCATGTCGTTAATGTACAGTAAAAACAAAAGCGGCCCCAATACGCTGCCTTGTGGTACTCCAAAGCAAGTCTTTCTAGGCTCCGATCTAAAACTTATTTCCCGAGCCTTATGCTGACATATTTGGGTTATTTCTGTGTATTGATATCTGTCACTGAGATATGACTTTATAAGATCATGTACGTTACCACGCAAGCCGTATGTGTAGAGCTTATCCATTAATATACAATGATCAACACAGTCGAAAGCCTTTGACATGTCCATATAAATGGCACAAATAGGCTTCCTTATGTCCATATTTAACACCGCACATTTTATTAAGTCATAAATTGCCATATTTATAGTCATATTTTTTCTGAATCCTTTTTGTTGATCAGTCAATATTTTATGCTTGTTAATAAAGTTTGTAATGGCATTATATATATATTTTTCAAAGACTTTTGATAGAATAGGTATCAATGCTACAGGTCTATAATTGGATAGCTTAACTTTATCGCCTTTTTTGTGCAATGGTCTAACAATTGTTGGTTTTAGTTTGTCTGGAAATATGCCTTTGGTGATACATTGATTGAATACATGGCTCAGAGGAGATGCTATTTCATTTGATACAAACTTTAAGACTTCTGTGGAAATTTCATCAAAACCAACACTTTTTTTGTTCTTTAGTCCTTTAACAATCTTATTAACTTCATCTGGTGAGATCGGTCTCATAAATATAGAATGAGGGATATTTGCGGAACTGTCAATACGGTTTTTAGTTTTAGGTATATCTCTAACCTGGTCAATAAAAAAATCATTAAAAGCATTAGCTATAGCTATTGGTTCTGTAATATCCGTGTTTAGATTATTAATCTTGGTTATTGATTCCTTAGGATGATTGTCTTTTGTTTTGTTTATAATTTGCCAGGTGGCTTTACATTTGTTGTTTGCTAGTTGTATGTAGTTATTATTTTGAGAGAACTGCGTCTGTTTGAGAACTTTTCTGTATCTTTTTTTGTACGAATTCAGCAATAGTTTGGTTTCACTGCAAGGCTTCAGTCTGTATTGCCAGAGAAGTTCCCTATTTCGCTTGCTACATTTTTTTATTCCCTTGGATATCCATCGTTGCTTTCTTCTTGTACGTATCCTAACATTTTTAATGGGAAAGAATAGGTCATAAAATAGTTTAAATGTTTCGAAAAATAAATTATATGCTTTATTTGGATCAACTGAGTCAAGTACGTCACTAAATTTATAACTTGTTAAACATTCTTTAAATTTATGTAGGTTTTCTGTGGAGAAGTCCCGTCTTGTAATTTGCCATGATTTAAGTGTGCAGGTTTTTTTCACAGGACATTTTAAAATTTGCGCTGTATGGTCTGATAAGCCTAATTCCGCGATTTCCCCAGTACATCCTCTAATGCCATGAGCAAAATTATCTATACAGGTTTTACTTGCATATCTCGTTGGCTCTCTGAATTGTAATGTCAGATTATGACTCAACAAAAGATGTTCGAATTCAGTTGATTTACAATTTGTTTTCAATACATCAATGTTAAAATCACCGCATATTATTAGTTGACTTTTTGAGTCATCACATATTTTCCGTAAAATTAGGTCTAGGGTGTCAAAAAATAAATTCATGTCTGATCCTGGTACCCGATAAACACATAATATGTTAATACGATGTTTACTTAACTCTATTGCACAGCATTCTATTACGTTAGGTATAGAGTACTTGGCTATATCACTGAGTGTTCTGAAGTCGTGGTCCATTCTGGTTAGTATACAAGAGCCTCCTCTTTTTTTGTTTCTACATAAACTGGCAGCAATTCTATAATTAGGTAAAAATAGTTGTTCTTCATTAGCGTCAGTCATATTGTGCTCTGTAATACATAACACGTCTATGGTTTTTCTGTTTTTTATCTTCATTTCTTCAAGGCAAACTGTTAGTTCATCAGCTTTGCTTATTAGTCCAGCTATATTCTGATGCATGACATTTATGTGGTTATATACGAATAGTGGCACTTTGGGATCATTAGTTACGAAAAAGCTGAGTCGGTGTGTCAATAGTCCCGTCATTGGTGTTTTTCTGTTTATTTATTTGGACGGACCCTTTTTTTTTAATTGAGTTTATTAGTTTTGCCAAATCATCAAATACTACTTTCGTTCCATAATTGTTTATCTGGCCACTATATCTATGAAACATATTGTAGTCGTATGTTAAATTCAAATTTGTGTCTAATGCATGCGCATGCTTGTGTTCTTGTAAATCCATATATAAAGCACTGTTGAAAGTTTCAATCCTCCAGTTGAATAAGTCTGAATGTTCGTTGCATTTAAACGTTGGCACGCACAGTATTACATTCGTATGTTTTATTTTCTGTAGTTCCTCTCTGATGAGGTATACAAGATCAATATAGTTATTGGTGGTCAAGAAATCTTCTTCTCCAATCATGATGATGCAGTAATCGTCCATCGTAAAATCTTTAACATTTTTTTGAGTCTTTTCTAATAGGTAACTAATTCCAGCTCCAGGTGATGAGTAATGTAATATACTGCTATTTGGCAGGGTATCTTCAGCTGTCCGGAGTATTTTGTTCGTATTGTTGCTACTAATTATACATATTTTACTTTTTTGTTTTGTACTTTTGCTGACGTTATTACTAAGCTTCCCTCGCGCTTTAGGTGATTTTTTCACTTTGTTAGAAGAGTTGAATTTTGGTGTGGTTTGTGTGCTGACTGAAATTAATTTGCCTGGGTTCGACACATCACCGTTTTTAGCACTCGTGGTTGGTTTTGTGGTCGCCAGGGTTTTGGACAGTGTTGTGGATTTGTCTTTTTTTCTTTTAGGAGTAACACAGTCGTATTTTAAACTCTTTGTTACTTTATGGCAGATCTCTTGTTTTTTTTGTAGCTCAAGAATATCTGTTTTCAGTTGACTGTTTTCTAGATTTAAGTTTATTATTTCTTCGTGTGCTGTTTGAAGCTGTTGTTTTAGAAGTTTTATTTCGCTTTCTAGTTGTTTTCTACTTTCCTCTTCATCATCTGATATTTCGGGCATACTACTGGTGGAAGCATTTACTGTTGTTTCGGATGCATTTATTTCCTCTGCAGTCACCTCTGACTCAGAGTGTGGACGATTCTTTCGAAATGTAATATTTCCAAAGAAACTCATTTTGTATTTGGAGTCTCTTTACAAAAATAAAAGACGTAACGAAACTAAATGTTGACAAGTCTTGAGTTGGGATCGACCCCGGAACCCACGGTAAGACGGCCAGACGTACTACGGCTCCGCTATAGGGACGTTGTTAGTCAAGGCGAAATTAGTAGTCACATTCAGTGAAATTGGACTCGTGCAATCAGTGCGTCCGTTAAGAATGAGTCATGGTTTGTTTACAAAAGATTGTCACTAACCTTTTTCGCTGTTTTTCTTCGATTGTCCCTTTAAGTCACTATTTTGTTTCGGCGGCGATGCATATATCTCATTCCTCGTGTCACAGGACTCAGCTAAGCAATAATTTATCTGTATTTTTTTGTTACTGGAACGGTTTCACGATATCACAATATAACACTGTTGTAGTAGTTGTTTTTTGTAGATAACACTAATACTATTTTGATTCGACTTTATTTAACGGTTGGACAAATAACTTTCACTATTTAACGCTGTTTATTATTTAATTACAATAATTTATTACGGAGCTCACTTTAACTTGACAGCTGACATCTGTCATCATCTGACATACAAATAGCCTCAGTATATTTCAGTATAGCACAGGGTATTTTACTTTTACTTAAGCTCCCTACCATAACACGCTGAAAGTTACGCGTCCATTACGTGCTAACATCTTTGACATTTTAATAACCCAAAAAAATTATTGATTTTCCAGAAAGATTTTGTGGTTAAATTAGTTTGTTTTGGTGTTCAAAAAGCGTAGCTTTTGGGTCAAGCGTCAGTATTTTTTACCTATATCTTAGATATTTATTTCATCAGATAAGATAATTTATTTGCTTTAACCATGTGAGAACATTATAATTATATTCTTTGCTGCACTAATCCGTGCTAAGGACAATTTTAAAAACCTATTTAAAGACTAAAAATTACACCCATGCCGGGACTTGAACCCGCAACCGAGCCAGCAGACTCCCAACTGAGCTACTGGGCAAATATAGGCATCGGCGAAATTACTTCATGTAAATCACTTCAGAAGTTTGTAAAGAGGTTCGAAATTTCGCCGATGCCTGCACTTGCCCATTAGCTAATTTGGGAGAGCATTGGCACGGTTAGCCAGAGGTCGCGGGTTCAAGTCCCGGCATGGATGGAATTTTTTGTCTCTAAATAGATTTTAAAAACATATAATGTTTTATTTTCTATTTTCATATTACTTATACAGTTCACTTCCTTTATTTCAAAATGTTTGATTGAAACCAAAGCATTATTTGTTATTGCCGGATGGTGACGAGATTTAACTTCACAGGGAAACTTCTGCCTTTTCTTCTTCAACATTACCTAACTTAAAATTGTGGAAATTTTGACACTTAAAAACACGTGCACGAGCAAATACTAAGTGTGCCACAAAATATATGGTCGATACAAACATGAAGGCCCTATTATAGGATGCGGACGGCAACAGATAAAAGGCAGATAACACAGTCTCGCCGTTTTCGGGTACAATCAAACGCAGTCAACAATTCAATACAATTTATTCTCCTAGCCTTTGGACATCCGAGACGTGTGCTGGTCAGTTTTCTAGGTCTGTTCTGTGAAGTTGTGCGTCTTCTAGACTTGTGCCTTGGGTAAATGGTCGCCCACGGGATGGAAGCCTTCGGCGTCGGCGACGTAGTCGACCTGGTAAACCACGCCGTCAACACCAACGTAAGAATAGGAGCCGCGGACGACCAGAGCTTCGTTATCTTGACCGACGTTCTGGAGAACACCTTCTTCTTTTTGCTTGATGCCGTTTGTGGTCTCCACTCTGTCAAAACGCAAACATGAGGCCTTAGACATATAAGAGAATAAACCACCATCAGGCACAATTCTTGCAAATGACGAGTGCAGGTGGACTAGCGAACAAAGCCCTCATGCACGCACAATTAACTACTTAAGTAGAGAACGAAGTTTCTAATTTCCTCGCGAGTTTTAAAAGAACTGTTTTCTAAAAATAAACCTTAAGTATCATGAAACTATAATTTTTACGAAACGGAAAGGACGCAGGTGGATCAGGGTACTAACGGAGTAGAGCGGCCAAGAATCGGACGTGTGTCAGTAAGTAAATCAAGAGTCTAATAGCCGGACGACGTAATTAATTCGGCAGATGGTCGAATATGAAATACTAATATCATAAGTATAGAATTGTTATAACGAACTACGATAAATAAATACACAATAAGTACTGGAGTAGGGACGGGCTTTCTGAATTTCCAGCAAATAGCTAAATTGTGCAAAAATACTCACTCGTAACTGAATCCATCGGTACCGATGTTGTCATTTTTAAAGCTGAGGACTTGCGCCTCCTTGTCCTGTCCCTGGTACTGCACGGGGCCGGCCAGCGCCACCGCCACCAACACGGAGAGAATTATCAGCTGTAAGCGAAATATGCTATCAACACTGCCTTGTTGGTCTAGCCGCGAGACTCTAGCGGTATTAGGGTATTATACTAACACAGGCTTTTGCCTTGGATTTGTACAAGTTGCTTCTGAGTTATAGACACCAGGATAATGGAGAACTTGTGCAGAAATTGTCTTTTGTTTTAATATAATCGAAGAGGCCATGTTGAAAGACAAATAGAGGTGGTAATTATTTTCTCTATGTCTAATACTTTTTGTGATATAACCCTTCGAAAACACATTCTAGTACAAATACACGCCACACAAAACGGGCTCAAATTATGATGTCACCTTGCACGTGACACCTTATATATGTAGCGTTTATAAATATTTGAGTTATCTCGTAAAATATTTTTTTTATGCTTCTACAACCTCACGGAAAAACGTTTAGAATTTAATGAAAAAACCGAATCTAATATTTAGAGTAACTGGCAAATTTTTCAACCTATTTCTTATTTTCTTTTAATAAAATCTTTAAATACAAAAAAATACCATACTTTATTTTTTGCATTTTTTTTTTGGTAACCAGAAAACCCCGAAAAAAATGCTTTTCTACAATTTTTTTTTATTTCGCAATGGCAATCCAGTTGATCTACGACGCATGTTTCCCATTGATTCTATTCTGTGAGTGTCGCTCGAGGCTAAACCTTGGTCTAAACATCTTGATCTAACAAATATATTTGTAATCACAGCAAAACGTCTTAGGTAGTTCCTTCAAATAGCAATCCAAGCGCGCTTAATAAGTCTGCCTGTGGTTTTAGAATGTCACTAGAGCGAGAGAAAGAAATGTAATAGCCGAGTCTTACGAAGATATTATCCAAACTCATCAATGCGCGTTGTCATCGACGCGTCAATATCAGAAGAAAAAAAATTACTTAACTATGGCTAAAGAATAGACGGTTTAGTGTTTTTTAAAGTAAGTTAGATTAATTGTTCGTAATGGAAAGTAAATAGAATAATAGATGCGGTGGTAGCGGAGCAGTAGACCGCCGGCTTCTTGTTCGGGAGGTCGTGGGTTCGAATCCCGGTATGTACCAATGACTTTGTTTTTTATAAGTTACGTGCATTGGTGAAGTCATAATAGCACTCGCTAACTGTGAAGGAAAACATCGTAAGGAAATCTGAATGTCTGAGGTGTCAGCCTCGGCGCTTGAAATTGCCAATCCGTGATGGACACGTGATAATTAAGCCCATACTCTCTCCCTCGCTCTCCGAGAGAAGGCCTGTGCCCTGCAGGCCCTGCATATAGGCCACATAAAAAAGAGACTTGACGTTAGACGTTGCGATTCATTCGCAATAAACTGCCTATGCTTGTCCACTGCTGGACATAGGCCTCTCCCATTGTACGCCACTGAACACGGTCCTCGGCTACTCTCATCCAGCCCTTGCCATCCACCCTGCGAAGATCGCTCCACCGAGTCTGAGGACGTCCTACACTACGTTTACCGATCCGCGGTCTCCACTCAAGAACTTGTCTACCCCATCGGGTATCAGTTCTTCGGGTGATATGGCTGGCCCATGCCACTTCAGCATGCTAATTCGATGGGCTATGTCGGTGACTTGAGTTCTCTGTCGGATCACTTCGTTTCGAATTCGATCTTTCAGAGAAACCCCGAGCATAGCCCTTTCCATAGCACGCTGAGCGACTTTAAATTTGTGGACCAGCCCCACCGTGAGTGTACACGTTTCGAAGCCGTATATCATGACAGGTAGGACGCACTCATTGAAGACTTTTGTCTTTAGACTCTGTGGAATTGGCGATGTGAAAACTAAACTGGGGTTATTATTCATGTATACGTCATAAATTGTCTTCTCCTATCTACTCATATAACAAATTACCCGTTGCTGATCTATTTCGCAGAGCACACATTGCAAAAGTACAGTAGGCCAATGTAATTGGGGTTAAGTGCTGTTTAAGTTAAATATGCGCATTTCTCAATACTCAGTTTGCTTGAATGATGAAGTCTCTATGATGACAATGCGCAGTAAAGGTTATCACAAACTCTATTGTCCGGTCACCCTAAGAATGCCGAGACGTCGTTTCATGTGACTATTACCGGCTCAATCACTATTTTAGGGGTCGTCCATGAAACTCGTGTTGGTTTTACTAAATTTTATAAATCTTGCTGAATTTTTTATGCCTAAGCAGTGAAACCTTAAAGAACCAAAAAGATAATTTTACTCGAAGGTATTTCGTCTGGGTTCTCATCGTGGCTTTATATTTTACACATCCTCTAAGGACTGACTCTAGTGGACTGAGCATCGCTAGAATGCAGGCTAGTTTCGAGATCGATAATATAGCTGTCTCTCTCTGGTTAAACTATTGTCTCACTCTTTATTAAGATTGAGACAGAGTGCGAGCAATCGAGCCTTCGAGGTGAATACACAGATTCGTGTCAAAGTGCCAGTAGAAACAAATTTAAATAATTATCCAATTTGCTATCCCGTCAAATAATTCAACTTCACCACCTCACAGAAAACACACATAATTCCCATAATTTACAGCACATTTAAATGGACACTTCATTTGGTTAGAGGATAATTTGTTGCTTTAAAGTTGCGTCACCAGAGCGTCGACTTAACAGAGTTGTTGACCTTACGACTTAAATTTTGTTTTAATAATTTTAGTATTTTTGTAAGCGCTGTAATTAAATTTAGCCAGGACAGATGTAAATGTACCTAAATGCTGACCTGGAACTGGAACTGGTAGCACGACGACGCTGGTCGCGCGTTTTGATGTCAAAAGTCACGACTTTCCAATACATTAATGGTCAAAATCTGACATTTTAGTGCCACAAAACGCATAACTCTTGCCTCGCTACTACCTATGCTGGAGTCGCTCAGTCCAGCAGGAAGCCAAGAGTATCGGGACAAACATGGATGAGCTTGAACTGAACGCCCAAAATCCCAAAAAGGAATTGTGTTTTCAGAGCCCTATGTCCCAAATAAGGGACAACAGGAACTGATGATGATGATGAAGACAGATGTGAATTAATAAAATAAATTACTTACAGAGTTCATTTTGGATAGCTAATTGGTAGGTGGACGTGAGATGACAAAAGGTCTGAAGAGACTGCGAAGGAATTAGTAGCCCCGTCAACTTTTATATGTACCAGTGGCCTATTTTACATAAAAATATTTATTTATACAAATTTTCGCGTAGGTTAAGTATTCTAGGTAGATCAGGTTTGTCCGAAGACGTCCTGTCAAGTGATTTTGTTGGCATTTTATTGTTCGAAACGAGTTTTGAGGCCAAAATGCCAAAGTCGCACGTCACAGTTTCATTTTTACTGACAACGTAATGAGTTACATGCATTCGAATATTGATAATTTTTTTAGTTGTGGAAAATGTCAAACCATGTTCTCTGCCTACCCCTTCGGGATACAGGAGTGAGTTTATGTTATGCTATGTTTTTGTTGGCTTAAGAACGTATTCCTACGTAAAAGTGTTACTTTTCACAAACATGATGATCCTTTCTTTCTTTCCCCACTTAATCATGAAATATGAGTGCCGTGTACATTTTCGAAAGTACAGTGATCCGTGCGCTTGTAACTAAAATGGTTCACTAATGTTTGACAAAAAACTTATGACAAATGATCATTTTTACAAATATCGTTTTAAAAAATTGTCACTCGGCAAATATCTAATTACCCAAACGTATCATTTTATAAATGATCATTTGACAAATACACATTTCGCAAATGTTCTACTCTGCAAATGAGAAAACTATAATTTGTAAATTTTTATTTGACCACATATTTCGTTTCTCAAATTCGCGATTTTACAAATTGTTAAGATAGTGGATGTTTCAACTATGTTTTACATAATGATGAACCTAGTTTGTGTACATTTGTGTAATTTAACATTCCGGGACTCTTTGGATCTTTTATCATCGTGGAACCTAACACTCCTTCTCGCTGCGCTCGTCGTCACACCTAGGTATATTTCTCTATTCTCCTTGGAGATCTTCAACTGTGTAGCAAGGATTTCCGCAAAATGCATGTCAAAAGTTGTTTATACCTTGCGTTGTTTTACCAATTCACGTGTATAATAAATGATTTGTATGTCAAATGATGTTTTATAAAATAATAATTGGTTTAATAATTATTTGTCAAATGAGTTATTTACAGAAACAATACTTTGTATAAAGATCAATTTGAGAAGCATAATTTTGTAAATCGTTATTTGTCAGATGAAAATTTGTAACTTGTTTTTTGGCAAATGACAGGACACCAACTAAAATGTATGGAGTAAATTATCTTAATTTATGTATCATGATCATCATGATCATGACATTTGTTTTAGAAGCTTCCCGGTGTTGTGCATCCAGCGACTCCGTCACCGTAACCATCTAGTGGTGGGCCTTCCCACACTGCGTCGTCCGGTCCGCGGTCGCTAGGTCCGAACTTTTTCGGCTATCCATAAGTCATCACTAATTTATGGATAAATCATTATTATTACTATACTTTATTGTACACAAAACGTACAATACAATATAAGAGGACACTTTTTAGTTCATTAGTTCCACTTTAACCACATTTGATTAAGTACTTTATCTGTTTAATTGTATTTGCCTGAGTGGTTGTACCTCTGTACATAAGCTAACGCCTGTATCTCGGAGCGGTATCAGATACCAGGACTTGCCCAAACAAAACGGTAATTTTCAGACCAAAATGTAAATATTGCTAGTGATTATTTGAAGGAAGGGTCTTAAAAAATTCCAGGGCCGTGCTTCATACATACATACATACATAAACTCAAGCCTGTATCCTAGAGGGGTAGGCAGAGACCAGGGACTGCCATTTGCCACGACCCTGACAGATCACTTTTGCTTCCTCAACATTCATAAAACGCGTTTCATAAAACTACAATTCATAGTTTATTGGGACAGTTCGACGTTATCAGATGATGTAGTAGAATTAGTCTTTCCTACTTGTTAATCTGTAGGTTAATCGTCCATGCAATGTACATTGGATGTTCATAGTAAACCTTGAATTGTAGTTATATGATATAGGGCCCTGGAGTATCTTTGCTTCATTTTCATACCCTTTCATACCAGTGTCCTTGTACTCTTACTAAGTTTCAGCAATGCCTTTGTACTGAGTTGCCTGCCTGTCCGACCGATAGTCAGAGTCCACCGACCCGAACGCCCGATTTTTTTTTATCAATCAGTCACGTAATGGATGTGGATGAACAAGTGTATACGTAACCCTCGGTGCGCGAGTCTGACTTGCACTTGGCCGGTTCTTTTTGCCGATTCTGATGAAACCTTGCAAACATATGTGGCTCGAATGACACTACAACGTAATGGAGACATGGAGCTGATCTGATGATGAAGATGAAGTGCTTCCTCGTGTTTTGGAGTTTTTTTAAGGTAGCGAATGTTCTAAATGTGTGTGATCTCATGATCTTTAACTGTCTCCTTGGTCCAGCGGTTAACACCATTGACTATCAAAACAGAGGTCGTGGCTTCTATTCCCACCGGGCGCCGCCGAACTTGATCTTTACACATGGCCTCAGTTTGGCTTTACTTGCTTGCCTGCTTACCATTCCATAGGGTATCCTAGTTTGGAAGTTATTTATTAATTATTTATTTATAGACTGGACAGACCGTCGAAGTAACTTCGCAACGGTTTTTAGTTGGCAATTCGTGTTTGAGCTTTCTTCGTACTGCAACTAAGTTTCGCGATCGCGTGTCAATAGTCAACCGGGAGGCTTCGCAATACTGTCAATGAGCTCGAAATATTGGGAGTGGAAATTTTCCGACAGTTTATATACTTGGGGGGTTCAATAAGTAGCGAGAATGAATAAGATGCAATTAACATTTATCAAATATTATTTTATTTCTCAACAAAGTCATCTTTTAGTTATATGCACTTACGAGATATCTTTTTTCTAAACCTAAAACTCCTTTCTTAAAATAATCTTAATCTTGATTCTCTAAAAAGCCTCGTACTGCGGCGATCACTGCGTCATCATCGTCGAATCTCTGGCCTCTTTCAATCTCGGAAATATGTAAAAGTCCCAGGAGCGAGGTTTGGAGAATATGGAGGATGTTCCACCAATTTGAAGCCAGCACCATTGATGGTAGCCATCTTCACTTGTGCGCTGGGGCGTCATCTTGAGTTGGTCACGCCGTTTTTCGCGTATTTCGTCACGCGACTTTTCGATTTGTTCTGCGTACATATTCTCCGCAATAGTGGCTCCATAACTGACGTATTCAATCATCACCACCTCTTGGCCGTCCCAAAAAAGAGAACCCATGATCTTGCCGGCGGATGGAACGGCCTTGAATTTCGATGATGATGGTCTCTTCCAAGTCATGGATTGTTTTTTTTGTTTCAGGGTGAAGCCATGTTTCAGCCATAGTTAGAAATCAAGCCAAAAACCGGTAAGGATCTTGTTGTAACAGTTCCAAACAGCTTTGTGAAATTCTCAGCGTGGTTCGGTTTTGTTCGGCCGTTAGCATTCGAGGCACCAAACGCGCTGAGACTTTTTTCATTCCCAAATGGTCATGTATTATATTATTATGAACACTCCCTATTGAAATCTTTAATTCTTCAGCTATAAACGATCAGTAGTACGAAGATCCGCCAAAGCAATTTTTTCAACATTTTTTATCATTTCTTCAGTTACTGCAGTCGTAGGGCGCCCTGAGCGCGAGTCGTCATTAGTGGATGTTCTTCCCCTCTTAAACTCAGCACACCAACGCGCAACCGTAGTATAAGGAGGAGCATGAACCCCTAACGTATCTTGCAAGTCTTGATTTACTTGTCATCATCAACATCATCATCAGCCCAACTCTGCCCACTGCTGGGTATAGGCCTTTTCCCCATCACGCCATCTTTCGCGGTCTCTCGCCATTCGCATCCGTGGACTTTCTTGTTCCGTAGTAAAATTTTTCAAACATAGATATTTAATTACCGCGCAAACTTTAATTATCTCTATTTTCGATTACTCGTTGCGAAATAACACAAGTAAGAACCTTCTAGGATTGATAAAACAAAAGAGCATCAACCTTTTTTTATTTTATTGTGTCCAGAAATAAGTAGGCTATGCCTGCCAGTATTTTCTTTTTATCTATCCAAGGAGTTTATACCTCATTTTCACTACTTATTGAACACCCTTGTCGGCTTCTACGACATGCACGGAAGGAAATGGAGTGACGCTATTCTTAATCCGGCGCCACACGGATTATTATTGTTATTACTCGCTATTAGTACTGTGGTAAAATCATAGGCATGTGTCCGAATTCTTCATTATCTATACAAACTTGTATATTTCAAGCGTCTACCTGTTGCAGTTATTAATATCGAGCAAAAAACGGAAAAAAGTGGCATTCGTTGTATGCGAGCCCCCCTTAAATATTTAAGTTATTCTTTTTTTGGTATTTAGCGGCAACAGAAATTCATCATCTGTGAAAATTTCAACTGTGTAACTCTCACGGTTCATGAGATACAGCCTGGTGACAGACGGACGGACGGACAGTCAGCAGAGTCTTAGTAATAGAAGAAGAAGAAGAAGAAGAAAGACATTTATTATACCAACAAGATACATCACAGAAACAAAACAAAATAAGACCCTTTGGGTACGGAACCCTAAAAAAAAAGTTTATACCGTTACAATATCCCATTACCACCTGTCGCGTCCCACCGCTTTGTGCAGAACAGCGTTTTCAGAAGCGCACTCTAGATACATTTTATCTGCGGGAGCGCTTAATACATTAAACCTAAAGCGTACATAATTTTAAGGATTTCGTAATTTTATGACATTTTTCCGTCAAAACATTACCCTGTGGTGGGCATGCGGGGTAATTAAGATTATACTCTCTCTTTCTGAGAGAAGGCATGTACCCTGCAGTGGAACATATATTGGCTACGTTAAAAAACCGGATTTGATATTGTTATCAATATTAACATACTAAACCTTATATTTATAAACATTTTTTAAAGGAATGACACCTGTTTAGAACTAAACGAAAATCCTATTTAGCCAATTAAAAAATCATCCTGCGTCTAGATACATAAATCGAGACAATACTCTCCCCAGTTGACAGCATTCGGATTGAAGTATTGCTGTATTTATTAACCCTGGCGTCCCCAAACGTCACCTATAATGTTTTTATTCACACCAAATGTTTTTAAAGTATAAAATCTGAAACCAAACAGTTTATTAAATTATTATTTTTTGGACAACATATTTTTTTTAATATCTAACTACGTAGTTCAAGGTTTACGTAGTCTTTTAATATCTACCTCCAGGGTCTAAGAGGTTAATAGTTCTAGTTAAGCCTGGGATTTCCGCACTAGTCTCATGTACAATGGCCCAACTGTGAGAGCCCAGCGCCTTGAGTTTCCTCACGATGTTTTCCTTCACAGTTAGCGAGTGATATTGCTACTACAACTTCACAAATGTACGTAACTTAGAAAACGTCACAATATTTACTTAGGTCCATATCTATACAATAAATTAAACAAAAAAATCACACTCTTTCACCTGTCCTCCTATGAATGCAAAAAGAAAGTTGTGTCAATCCTAAAAACTCTCTCCTATGACGAAACGGAAAACTTAATCGTATCTTACTCCTAGACACCCACACACACACACACACACACACACACACACACACACACGCGCGCGCGCGCGCGCTCACACACACACACACTCACACACTCACACACACACACACACACACACACACACACACACACACACACACACACACACACACACATACACATACACATACACATACACACACACACACAATGTATGTTAGTTTTATAATATTAAGCAAACTTTATTTCACTTCTTGTAACAAATCTCCAATAATGCCACCACTGTTTAATTAATTACTAACTAGAATTTGTCGTAAGAGGCACGGGCCTGCTGCTATTAATACAGGCTACTTTGTAACCTAGCTATAGCAGCAGATACCAACCAGTTTCGTTCACGTTTTTCTATTTATATTTAAACGGTTAAGTGAATGTACATCAACCCTGTTAACTATCAATAAAGTTATTATTTAAAAAAAAAACAAAGTCATTGGTACATGCCAGGATTCGAACCCGCGACCTCCCGAATGAGAAGCCGGCGTTCTACCGCTCCGCGACCACCGCTCCTTTAGGTTAAAAGAACATTTTACACACTTGACAGTCTCATGTCTTGCATCGGTCAGGAAAGCTCCGTCGCAGCCTTGACATTCGCTTTCATTGGAATTGTTACGCGAACCGATGAGCGACCGGTTCCAATGCCTACGGCTCTATTTTGTTAGCTCATCGACACTGGAATCCGAGAGAAATCTATAGGCGTTTGCATTTTATTACTCTAAAATTGGATAAAGTATAATAACGTATGGTGCCCAATAAAGATTATTAATCTAATCTAATCTAAAGCTGTCGTATAATTATGATAAAACTTCACTTACAGGTATGTTTGTTTAATCATCAATTATACGTATAGAACAAAATAATTTCATATAGTTTTTCAGTAAATCCTGCTGCAATATTTTTTTCAATAAAAAACATGTAAGGTTATTAAAATTGACTCATTCCTTTGTATTCTTTACTATTATAAAGTGACAGGTCTTGATGTTGAAACGAAAATATGTAGGAATAGAACTAGTAAAATAAAGAGTTAAGGTGTATGGTTGTTACTCGTTTTATAGAATCGGGTTGCTTGGCATCAACGACTTTGTATATTTCAGTGATTTTCTCTATTCAGAATAAAAAATGGAGCATTCAATATTCATCATCATTTGCCATTTGACACCCACTGCAGGACACAGGCCTCCTTCGTGGTTTTCATAACCATGAGGGGTTTTGTCATAATGGCCACGCTTGGCAGACGCATTCAATATTACGGTCAAACATTTATTTAGTCATAATAAGGTTACGTGGGTGCTTCTCAGTTTAATTTTGTGGAATTATGCACGGAGGAGTTAGGCTCTACACCTACATATTTTATTCTCTTGAAATGTGTATGAATATTAGGTAAAAAACCTTCAATCTTATGTCATATTAAGGTATTTCTTGTTTTCTGCGCGCATACCACTGCTAGTTTTGTATTTAACTTTACTAGCTTTTCATCATACATTGATTTCTTTCATGCTAAGATAATCGGCAAAACTTAGATATGTAAGCCTTTTAATGTATTTTGTTGTCTAGTGTGTACAATCATCATCAGCGATTTGACGCCCACTGCAGGACATAGGCCTCCCTCATGTTTTTCCAAGCTTCCTGGTCTTGTGCCGCCCGCATCCAGCGACCCCCGCCACCGTAACCAGGTCGTCAGACCATCTGATGGAGGGCCTGCCCACGCTGCGTCGTCCGGTCCGCGGTCGCCAGGTCAGGATTTTTTCGCGCCCCAACGGCCATAAGTTCTCCGAGCTATGGGCTACGAGCCCCGCCCACTGCCGCTTTTACTGAGCAATTCTTCGAGCTATATTAGTTACTCGGGTTATTCTGCGGATCTCCTCATTCCTGATTAGATCACGCAGTGAAACTTCTAACATTGCTCGTTGGGCGACCTTGAGCCTTCTTATGTTTGTTGCCACTTTTTATGACGAAACTTTCTGTGAATTTTTGGATTTGTAATGCCTTTTTCTTTGCTCTAAATAAATTACTAAAACGTGTAATTTTTTATTTAAAAAAATGTAAAAGTTAACATAGCCAAGATAAAAATACTAATAAATTGATGCATCACATAATAAGTATTACACAGGGTTCATAGACTAGGTACTAACAAAATTTTCAAAATTTTATACTTAATCTGAATACTTTGATGTCTTGTCTGCTTCGGAAAAGTTATTATTAAAGAATGCCGCATGCCGAGGCAATATTATAATGTGGAGATGGCCTTTACATCGGTCTAAGAATTACGTAAATCTTTGACTTTTAAGGTCACACTTCCAAATGTTAAAATTGTCATAAACATCGAAGCAGCTACAGGTTTTCAAATAAATGTCGCTTCATTAAAATATTAAATAGATTACTTTTGGTTATTGTAATGCGATTCCAAGCATTGAATGCTTGCAGATTATGTAACAACATGTTGTATCGTTGACTTCTTATGTCAAGTAAGTGAATACTCATCTGTGAATTATCTCTACCAAGGGCGGGTTTCCCAATCAAATTCTAAACATTTTCATAACGAGGCCTCATCTTTTTCATTTGACGCATCAATCTATCAGCTTCATAAGCTACAGTTTGCACACGTCCAATGACCACTGATTTCACACACGCCGCTTACGAAAGAACTGGGTAGGCATATGCTACAGGTTAAAGTGTACGCAGAAAATGCCAGGCTAGTGCTAGGCTCCGTCTAGCCTTTGATTCACGACCCGCCGTGTCGCAAAGAGGAGAAGAAACGAAACAATAAAGTTACAATAAAACAAAATCGTTTATTAACAACGTGGGGAGGCCGGGATTATCACAGTAGCGCTTGGAATGTACAAAACCAAGAAAGGATAGGAGAGTGGAAGGATCGGGGCGGGGGTGAGTATTATTGGACTAGATTTTTGGGTGTTCTAACTTAATTTAGGCGGCTTGTGGCAGGTGAGCGCCTTTGGGCTGGAAGCCGTTCTTGTCGGCGAGGTATTCGACGGTGTAGACGACGCCATCGGGACCGGTGTAGGAGAAGGAGCCGCGGACACTGATGGCTTCGTCCTCCGTTCCGGGATTCTCCAGCTGGCCCAGCTCTTGTTGGGAGATGCCGTTGGAGGTTTCCACGCTGTTTGAAAATAGTAAAATCTCACGTTATTCAAGTGTTGATCAATATTTGGAGGGTGATAAAACCAGCAAAAAGAAACGAATCAGGCTAGTGCAACTCAAAGACTCGACAAGCGTAAAAAACGAAATCTCCAACAGGATAACTTCCAGAGAAGGCTTAAGTAAAAACGATAGCATTGTGGCGGGAAATTAAAATGTTACATGGTTTGATCAATTTTATAGTCAAACAGGCGCAAAATCATTATTTAACTTTAAGCGACGATAAAACAGTATTTTCACTGTTATTCTTCACAAATAAACAACAATAATGCAGCTGATGCCCCAAAAATATTGGCATGGCCCAGTAGCTACTTTCCCGGTCACGTCACCAAATCATCTGAATGATTCTTATTTACCGAGCAACAACCATAAAGCGAAGAACTTACCCGTACTAAAACTTTCGTGAGCACTACACATCAGAGCGAAATCTGGTCGGACTCCTGCGACAAACTCGCAAGTAAGTGAATCCGGACTGAAATCAACGACTTACACGTAGTTGTATTGCCCGGTTCCGATGTTGTCGGCGTCGAATTTCAGGATTTGCGCATCAGCATCAGGGCCCCGCTGAGGGGCGGCGAGGGCGACTGCGACGCACAGAGCGAGAACGACAAACTGTGGAGGCAAGACAATACTTAGAACAAACTGCCGTGCACATATATCCTCGGAGACTATTGTACGGAAGCAGTTATGTACGCAGGGTATTTCACTGCTCAGGTGGACGCGCAACCACAGGTGCAGGTTCTAGCTTTCTACGGAGACCACTAGATTTGTGATGGATTTAAAGAATTTAGATGCAGTGTCTGGTCTATGCCGCTGTGGGCCGTAGACAAACGGCCGTATTAATAAAGCGATCTTGCCTCTGAGATCGCTCTCGAGTGCGCTGTCAAGTTGCTGTCTTGTTTCGAACAGGATCTTAAAATGAGCGGTCTCAAACGTTTTTATCATCTGACATCGATGACGATCATCGAGCAACTCCTACCTTCAGATAAGTCAAGTTACTCTAATAATTAAGACAACAAAAGGGTTGACTGCTTAGTCGTACAAAGATAAGAACATTTTAACAAAATTACAGTAACACGTGGCAGTTAGGACGAATGAGGATTAATTTGTATAGAATATTAAATTATGTAATCATGTTAAGGTTAAAGACGTGGACATTTGGAATTTCAACAAAAAAAATTATGGAAAAATTTCATTTTTTTTACTGTTGCAAGGATTGTTGTTAAACACTTAGTAGGAAATCTCCTACTAGTTTTTAGGGACAGTGACAGCGACATTGTAAGCCAGCACGCTGCACGCGGGCGACTGTCGAGGCGTCACTTTTACACAAAATGTACTAAAGCAATGGGACGTAACACACAGGTAAGACGAAGCAAGCGAGGGTGCAAACTCTATACAACGCGTCGCGTCTCCGCCGCGTCTTTGCCGCACGACCCATCTGTGTGGTCCGCGCGTCACTTCCTCGCCTTAGTAAAATCGAGAATGTCCACGTAAAATGACAAATCCAAAACAGACTTTCCTTTAGACATTTTGGGAAATTGATTTTCCCAAAATGTCTCGCCCTACGACATACCGATTTCATTGTGGTTGTGTAGTGTGGTGGTCCCGGTCTGAGAGGAGGTGTGCAGTGAAGCGACTGATGACCTGAAGGCGCGGGAGCGGGTATTTATAGCGTATGCGCGCGCGCGGCAAGGACGCACGGTGACATTTGAACTTAGAGTTTAGAACACAGGTCCCCGTAACCGCGATGCTCTTTGCGGCGAACTTGAAGACGCTTCTTGCTTTCTAACTGTAGCACTAATGGTTTGAAACTGCAGGTCACCACTCAGGTAGTTACAGTAAGACTGTAGGCTTTGACGCGTCCGTGTATTGGAAGTGTGCAGTACGTGTCATCGGTATATTTAATAGTTTTTTACGCAGTAGTAATTAGATCAGTGAGAACTCATTATATTTTTTAAATTAACTTATTTCGTTATATTGCGCCTCCTTCAAGTACAAATAGGTTGGTCCAACTATAAATGTATTTTTTTACAATATGTGTATGCGTTTTTCATAATTTTTCCACATTGCCATATCCCGAAGAACTTAATTTTTTTTTAATATCGTGAGTTCTCTGCTCTCCTAGACTGATGTAAATTCACCAACTGCGTACAAAACAAAACCTTAGAATATTTGAAATAGTTGGTTGCAGGTTAGAAGGAATGAATGAATGAGCTTGCCTGTGAAAACATAACATTAAATAACGGGGTTACCGTTAATTAATATTGTCTTTCCTTTGCTTAAGGCGACCAAGCTAAGAAGATGGTACAAGATGAGACAAATAATCGTTTATTGATGCCAAAAATTATCTGTGTGATCATTCATACAAAGCAGACATACTTGATATAGAAAAAAATCTAATTGCATACCAAGGCTACTCAGCCTCAAAATATGTCCCAGGCACTAGAGTGTCTAAATGGCCACTTACCTGCGTAGTTAAGTAGGAGTTGCCCCTGGATTTAAAAGACTGTAAAGTTAATGACCATTTTGTGTACTTTATAAGCTTTATTGCGATACAAACCTGAGCGGTTTATATCTCAAGTAGTCGTTAAACCTCTTTATCGACATTCCTAAACCTGAAGTTCTAAACCAGCTATCACCTCTGCCTAAATAATGGTTACTACGTAATATAGCCTTCCGTGTGGCGCCGGATTAAGGTTCCGTGTGGCACCGGATACTCCATTTTCTTCCGTGGATGTTGTAGAAGGCGACTATGGAAATCAATTACCAGGAGACGGGCAGCAGCGTCTTCCTGAGATTCCAACCGCATACTGCGATCGCCAACCCGCCTGCCAAGCGTGGCGATTATGGCAAAACCCCTCATGGTTATGAAAACCATGTGAATTGGGCGTCAAATGGCTGATGATGATGATGATAGCCTTCAATGACCCACCCAACACAATTCGAAGCATATGCGCATATTTCATATAGCTTATTTTGCCGTAATGTTGAGGTAACTTAACTCGGTACAAAATAGTTGTCTTGGGATTGGATATTGTTCTGTAAATCTTGAAAAAAAACTTTCAGAAACCATTTCGTGCATGCCAGATGGAAATTCCTTGAAATGAAAATAAACTTTTGATAAAACATACATGTCTTAATAAATAAATACTTATATAAAATTCACGCCTGCATCCCGGAGGGGTAGACAGAGACTGGGATTTGCTACAAGCCACGATCCTGATAAATCACTTGTCCTGGTCCTAAACTGGGATACCCTGTTTTATGGTAAATAAGCAAGGACATCACAAACATAAAAATATATAGTATAATATATATTTTAGAAAAATTGTTTTTTTTATTTTAGAAGAAATTGGTGCGTATATTTGTGTATCTTTAAATTAGCAAAAGTGTTGAACGCAACGAGGGTGGCATAGTCACAATTTGAACTAAATCCTCTATAAATAAAAAAGATTTTAAAAAAGTATTTCCTTTTTATGACATTAGGTCATAATCCTATTACGTCATCTTTCTCCGATTCAGTCCGGGTATTTTTTTGCCCTGACTCATTTTTGTCGCCACAACCTGTGCCGTCTTAGTCATATTAACTTCTCAGATCTCCAACATTTTGTAATACCTACATTATATTTTGTTGCGAAAGCAATCGACAAGCCCAAAAAACTGCAATCAATCATCGCGCCAATGAGACTCTCATATGTCGCCTTATGCTCGTAGATTTAATTCTTTTCTTTCTAAGAAATGGTCGTATTGCATCCAGTTTTTTTACGTCCAACTTTTGAATTTTATTTTTTATTTTCTAGATAATACTTAAAACGGTGTCCGCTGTCACTATTATGTTCCTCGTTGGTCTGCCTCCTCTATTTGACTACCTCGTTGGTCTAACGGTATCACTTCTGATTACCTTGCTGGAGTGTAGGTATATATGCCAAATTTCAGCGTTCTAGTACTTGTCGTCTCCTTGCTAAGCCGCGGACAGACAGACGGACAGACAGACAGAAAGGGTTCCTTGTTTGCCTACGGAACCCTAAAAATGCAATGGTGAAAAAGAGGTTTCGACAGGTTACGTCGATTAGTAAGGTATTTTTATGTAGCCTATATAGGTATCACTGCAGGGCACAGGCCCTCTCTCAGAGAGAAGGTATGTGATTAATTACCATGCGTGCCCATCGCGGATTTTCAATTCAAGTGCTGAGGTTTGTGAACACCTCAAACACTACACTTAGTGAAAAATTAGTTTCAGCAAAAAAAAATCATCAGGATTGTTAATCTTTTGACATGGCCTCTCGAGTGAAGATATGTTTTGCTTTTGTCAATAAGCCTATTTTATTTCCACAAACAATAGACTTAAAAAGAAATGCTCCACCTTATCAATTCAATTCAATTCAATTCAAATATTTTTATTAATTATAAAAACAGAATGTTTTAAGTAAACATCAAAGTTGTTAGTTTCACAATTAATGGATTATGTGGAGAAGAAGCTAACAAAGAAACTCCACATTTATTCTTTTCAAAACACGTTTCAACTTAATTAACAGAGTTTTCAACTTAAAATATTAGTCATGAACTAGTCACAATCGTCCTGTAATTAATATGAATCTACTGTTTAATGCCAAACATCTTTGTCTTCTAAATAATCCTTCATGTTATAGTAAGCCTTTTTGCACAGAATGTGCTTAACACATCTTTAAACCGCGTTGGAAGTAACTATAATTCGTGTAACTCGTCCAAATGAATCCATCTAGTTAAATATCCTGACAATTACAAAGTTAGAGCACATGATGATTCACTCACTTTCGCAATAGAGATATTCATAATATACTACTATGTGTATGCGCATAATCTGGTCGCTGTGTCGTGTTATTTTATTTATTTAATATTTTATCTCTTACGCAATTGTCGTCACCTGTTACCACTTCTGCTTCAAGTTCGAGGGCAACTTTCTTGTAGTGTTACGGTTCAAGTATTAATTCATGGGATCGTTCTTGTAACGAAATATGAACACATTTATTTCCGGAACTCTTAAACAACATTAAATTTGTTTATGGTTTCTGTGTCAAAAACAAGATGGCCAAGAATTGTCAAGCGTCAAGATAGTATTTTTGGGTAGCCCAAGCGCATATGCGCATCGCGTTCCTACTCTAAATCTTTTGCCGCAACGTGAACTTTCCATCTGTGAAAGAGTAGTTTTGTGACTGAGAAGGTTTTGAGTAAGTCTGTGTTGATGAATTTGCTTACTCCACTGGCTCAGCGACCCGAAGTAGGTGTTGGTGCCGACACTAGACCTTTGGCCGCAGTCACCACTTCAGAAACAGAGATCTGCGCGTTCCCCTGCCAGTCGTCAGCCTATCAGCCCGTCTACCGGCCTATGCGCCAGAGCTCGCGCAGATTCTTGACTACATCGTCCTTCCAGCGATACCTGAATGGCAAGCCGATCTCGTCCAATTGATTGCCTCAGGTATACCCTTGTCGCTGCCCGGTCCTCCACTACTCTTTCTAAGTGCTCGAACTATCGATGTCGATGTAGTTTTTTACATTTACAGTGATGTGAGAAAAGGTACATCACCCGACGTTCTAGTAAAAACTGTAATAGGGCATGGTAAAAATATTACATAAGAAGAGTTGATGTATCGGCAATAGAGGTACACAGAGGTACGAATAATATGCGGGATGACACACTTCGAAGTAAGTAATGTGACAGGCTTGCATGAGTGTTATGAAAGTCTCATCATGGCTTGCTGTGACAGGAACAATTTATTGTTCTTAATTTTGGTTTGTCTTTACATTTTGCAACTATCTTTCTCCGTTGTCCTTGGAAGCTGTTGCGGTGAAACTCTTTTGTTTTACTGGTGATTCCACAGTTATTAAACACTATTAAAGTATTCTTTTGGGGGTCTGAAACTACTCGATTGAAGGTAATCTACCTTTTTTTGGAACTAAACCTACCCGTGGGTACACCCTTGGTACAAATTACCACCACCTCAGGGAAAATCTGCCGGTCGAGCGATTCGTCATGCGCCGGCGCGATGTCTGGTAACGCCACACCTAACAGGCAAGCAAATAACATTAGGCCCCATCTTTGCTTGCCATATGGTGAGGTGGGGGCCAAGTGCAAGTCCGTCTTAAGAGAATAGTCCAAAAGTTGCTCTACTAAGTTGGTAATAAAGTACACTAGCGGCACTATTGGAAAAAATCTTTTGCAGATCGTTTTTGCAAAATGTGTGTTACTAAACTGTAAATTATTATTCTTCATTACTCATACTCGGAAAGTAGCTCTGAAGTTGCCTGAGGAGCGGGTTGAAAGTAATACTTTGCAGCCCTAGGGAGAATCGTTTTCAACCGGCAGCTGTCAAATTGTTATAACTAGTTCTATTTTAACATTTCTGTTGAACTTTCTATCATCATCATCATCATCATCAGCCATTTGACGCCCTCTGTAGTGCCTCTGGAGGCCTATGCCTCCTTCGTGGTTTTCATAACCATGAGGGGTTGTGCCATAATCGCCACGCCTGGCAGGCGGGTTGGCGATCGCAGTATGCGGTTGGAGTAAGAGTATTTTATTCTGTAAAGCATGGTAATTACAAATTATGTAGGTGGTAATTTAAAATTATGGCACAAGCATGCTCTACCCGTCAGGGTAGAATCTAAGGAAGACGCTGCTAATTACGCTGCCCTGGTAATTTATTTCCTTAGTCGCCAACTACCTATGCAGGCCTTCAATTACAGCCTGATGTAAAATTTTAATAACATAAAGTTAAGTATTAATTAAAGAATATATTTTTAAAGAAGAAAAATTTACTTTCGACATATTCTGCGTTGGGAATAATAGAGATAATATATTCCTAATATCAGAAAGTATTAGGAATAAAGAGGTTTAAATTAATATCGTGTGAATTCGTCGTAAACGTAGCATCTAAGCTCATATGTCTCATTCTGTGGTCTCAGCCTTGCGCACCGATAATGTTATGCAACGGACGACAGTAAACTTCACGTTTTAGGCATAATTTTGAAGGCAGGTTTTATTATATTTCTGTTTTTTAAATTAAATAATATTACCTTACTTACGTTGCGCCGTGGCCTATTGAATACATTAGGAAATGACAGAAGATCGACTCTGATGTAGCATTATTAAAGGCACTCACTTCTTGGGCTCAACTTCCATGAGCCTTTGACCATCACTGGTGGTCGTCAAGCTCTGTTAAGTGCAATCAGAAATAAATTAACAGATTTGTACAGAAACAGTTTTGTACAGTCAAAATCACATCAACCTTTACAAGCGTGCACTCTACTCAGTTATGTTACGAACGACTTTGCAACAAAAATGTAAATGTTGACCTGTTGTCGACTGTACCTATATCCATTATATAAGCAGCCTATTTACTCGTATGCCCCACTAAAATTCGCAGGCCTACTCTTAGAAAGAGTAAAGGCTTGAGGGCTAAGAAGACTTTATTGCACACAAAAATGGAAATGGGAAACTTGCACTAAAAATTTTTTAATATGGTGGGAGAGACCATCTTAAAAGATAAGTAAACGTGGTAATTTTTTTCTCTGCGACTAATGCTTTTCATATTATATCCTGTCGAAAAGTCGGTATAGTCACGTGCACGTACAAAAAAGGGCCGTACAAATCGGGCTCAAACTTGCACGTATCGCCTTCGTATGTATGAAGCGCTTATCAGTATTTGAGTTATCTCGTAAAATAATGTTTTTATGTAGCAGAATTCAATGAAAAACTAAATCTAATAAGATTTTTGTTATTAGGTTAACTCTATTTTTCGCATTTTTGTGATCCCGAAAAACCAGAAAAAACATTTTTATTGTATAATTTTGTATTTTTTTAAGTTTTTATATTATCTTCTATGGTGTAAAATATCACTCCAATCTAAGTTAGACGCAAGTTCCCCATTGCATAAATATTTATTAACCTAAGAGTACAGACGGGAGCCTTATCATTAAAATCATTAAGATCTCTTCCAGATAACCTTGGGATGGACTGGATTACGCTGAGATCTATACGGTGTTCCCATTACTAATTACAATTCAATCTATACATCTGGGTGTAGGGCACGGACCTTCTCTCAGAAATAGTATGAGCTTAATCACCGCACGTGCCCACCGCGGATTGTCAATTTCTATCGTTGTGAACACCTCTGATACTCAAGTTTCTTCATGAGGTTTTTCTTCGCGTAACTTAGAAAACAAAGTCATTGGCACATGCCTGGGGTTACAACCCACGACCTCTTGTATGCGGGTTAAGTGTTCTACCAACCGCGCTACCACCGTTATATCTTTGGGCAACTCTTTTTTATTTCAGAATAATTATTTCTTCATTTCACGACAGAGCAACGATTTTGATGACCGTAAAAAACCTTTCAAATGTTTCGTAACCGTCCATTGCGACCGTACTTAATAAATGTCGATATCTGATTTAATATCTGAAGATGATCATGTAACATGAAATAGTGGGGAAATCAATCAAATCAAATATTTTTTTTTAATTCATAGTAACACAGAAACTGCGACTTAACGAACGTTACAAGTTAAACTAGGTGTCCGTTTCAAAATCTAGACTCTCTATTAACAATGTGTTGCTTATACACATTATACTAAAATGCATGATTGAAGTTATTTAATGATAATTATAGTTATAATAATAGTTGTATAATTTTAAGTGTACTTTCTCATTAATTAAGTGAACTGCAAGCTTTATGAGAAATAAATATCTTTGAACCCAAGTTCCCAGCTTATTCCATTACAAGGAATGTATGTAGCTGGTAATGGCTGGAATAACATTCATAATGTGTAGTGCTTAGGAAATTTTTTGTTTGAGTTTTTTTTTTAGTTTTAGGGATGTGACAGCCGGAAACCATTATTCATCCACTGGTAGAGACAAGTCTCCGAGCGATACTCTACTTCTTTTTGTCGTTGGCCATCCTCAGTGAGGCAGATTGCTGGCAGCTGCTGAGGATTCCTCATCCGACGTTGCCAGCAATCTACCCCAGATCTTCTTTACAGCGAGATGTCTCTCTCTGAGAAGGTATGTGCCCTGCAGTGGGACGTAAATGCTGCATACAATATTATAGTACCTGCTTTTTGACACTATTTTATACGCTACAAAACAATCGCATTGGATTATCATTCGAATATCTGAGCCCGTGCTAATTTGATGCCGGGTTAATTTGCACCGGTTATGTAATTGCGATTGGTCAGTAAAGTACAGTGCCAATAAAGCAGTCATTGCCATAAAGTCGTTCTCCTAGACGTACGTAAGATTCACCTGCACCGACGAGACGCTCGACAAACACATCGGTTACCCAAAACCTGACCCGTCAACTCGTACTTAGGAGTGTCATTAGCATAAATAAATAATTACTATACTTAGTTATTAATACCAAAGTACGTTTGTTGGTTTATCCTCCTTTAATGCGGCAACGGAGATAAAGGTGAAATCAGACGGTTCACTTTTCTTTCATTTCAAAATTTAATCCGTATATTTTATTTGTTACTAGATGACCCGGGAACTTCGTAACATTTACATCTATTTATCTTTTTTATGTTCTTACCATTTAAACTTTTCGTGGACTTCCACAAAAATATATGAAAGAAAAACAGCCAAATCTCCAGCCGTTCCCGAGTTTCAGCGGGACTAACGAACAGCAATTCATTTTTATATATTAAAAACGAAATGTTTCCTTAATGAACGTTAAAGTTAATACTTTAATCTAATTTAGCAAAGAAATTCCACTCTATCCGTCTTTCATTCTGAATCTTCCACTAGGACAAATAATTTAAACACAATACTTCAACAATATACTTCGAATATCGAATGAATTCATTCGTGAATGGATCCAGGAGTGTTTCGCCCGTAAATTAGTCATGTTTGTTTATTTATTTATTTCTTTGTACTTTTTTACAGAGTTTTGAGTTATCACTAAAAGTGATCTCTACCAGACAAGCTTAGTAGCGATAGTTTAAGGGCCGGGGAGCGACAGACTACTTGTTTACCGAATCCTGCGTGACTGGAGTCGCGTGCCAAGCTAGAAAACCAATACCTATATGCATGGTTAATTTTAGCTGCCTCTCTCATTAAAATTATACCCTTTAATTACTCAGGTGAGATGCACAGAATGCTATGCAACACCATCTCGTGTTAGCTGGAATTTTAATGTTTCTAAGCAACACTATAGCTTTTAGGTTCCAAAAGAATAATTAGTTATTCAGCAGCATTACTCTGGCAACCGAATTTTATTTTAAATGTTTGGGATGAATTAATCTTACTTTTATGTACTAACTTAATTTTTATTTTGTTCTACGCTCTTTGCTTTATTTCATGAAATTTTATCGTAATCTTACAATCTCTTATGATCCAACACTTTCATGTGAACTAGTAAATAGTTTTGTAATTTAGACTGCAATGCACTAAAATTTAAGCCGGATCTTGTGCAGTGGCCACTTTATTGTTTGGATATTGTACTCCTCGACGTCCCTCGCCTCAGTACAAATTAATTAAATAATAACATGTTGACATTAAAAGAAATGATCACAGCAGCTGCATGTCCTCCCACTTAAAGTGCACCCCACCAATATTCGAGGTCTACACTCTTATCTCTCTGCAGTCCACCACCACCTTGAGACTGAGTGGCCGCAGCTGCTCTTTTTAACGGAGATGCAAATCCGGATACTGGCTATGAACAGAAACTCTTCGCCATTGTCTACCGGACGCACAGTAGTGACCAGGAGACGACTGACCTGTTCAATTACTCAAGTCTAACTTCGGATGTTGCTCAACATCGGTATCCCTCCGCCCTAGTTGTATTATTGGGAGATTGTAACGCCTACTACTCTGAATGGATAGTCCCTTACCAATACACGGAGCATGCTGGGAGGGGGAATATCAATTAGCTTTAATCTTAACTTAACCCAGCTGATAGACCAACCAACGCGAATACCTGATTTTGAGAGCCACACGCCAAACTTTCTCGACCTTCTACTGACAATTAATCCCGACAGATACTTGGTGTCGGTATCTGACTAGGGACCTCAAATCACTGTCTGGTTAAATCGGTATCCGTCTACACTCCACCTGACGTCGGTCCTAGAGTCAGCAGACTGGGACTTTTTTGGCCTGGCCGAAGGTTTGTTTTTCCTCGATGATCCATTGAACTGTGCGGATGTCATTGGTGAAGTTATCGGGCAATGAAATATTTTATTCCGTTCTCAGATGTATCACTTGGCCTTTAAGTCCATTCCTTGGTTTAATGCCGACTACAAACGAGCTGAAGCTCGTAAACAGTCTGTATACCTGAAATAAGAGCGCAAACCAGAAATTGTCCGGACTTACACTACAGGAAGAGAGCCTTTAAGCGTGCAGCCAGAAACTGCATAAAAGTTTTGCGTAAGGCTCGTTTCATTGGGCGAATAGGGACCAAACTACCCTCTTACCCTTCAGGGAGCAAGGCATTCTGTTCTGTTGCCAAGTCGGTCGAGACAAATTTTTGCCGTCCGACACTCCCCCCCTGCTGCGTGTGGATGGGACACTGGCACATTCCGCTACAGAGAAAACGAACCTATTTGCATCTCTTTTTACCGGTAATTCGCATCTAAATGCTGGAACTAAGACTCCACCATCTTTATCTCGCTGTGACACCACCATGTTCGAAGTCCAAGTACATCAGAGAGAGGTACTCAAGGTACTACTCAGCCTGGACGCGATTCCAGCTAGGGTCTGAAGAATTGCGCAGCTGAATTGTCTCCTCTACTAACACGCCTGTTCCGACTCTCTTATAAAACGGGTATTGTTCCAAAATCATGGAAGCTTATCAATGTATAGCCCGTGCCCAAAAAAGGCAGTCGAACTGACCCTGCCAACCATAGGCCCATCGCCATAACCTCAATATTTTGCAAGGGTAATGAAGAGGTCCTGAACAACCGGCTCCGGCAATACCTTGAAAACAACGCTACTGCGCTACACTACACACATGCTACACACTACTGAGGTGAAGCCATTGAGAGGCACGGTGAAGCCCTTACCAATTCTCTCGATATTTCAAAGGCATTTCTCCAACAACAATCCTCACAGACACTTTTTCTCTAACAGAGTAGTAAATGGATGGAACAAATTACCACAAGAAGTGGTTTCAGCACCAAACGTCAACAAATTCAAGAACTTACTGGACAAACACATCACTGACCAAAAGAAAAAAATAACCTAGTGAAACTGGATGCGGGCAATTATCAGTTGTTCCAACTGCTTCCCGTCTACAAATAATAATAATAATAATTTGACAGGGTCTGGCATGCAAGTCTCCTAAGCAAGCTTTCATCTTACGTGATTCCCGACGGCCTGTGCAGGTGGATCACTGATTTTTTAAAAGAGCATTCAATCCGAGTAATCATCGATGGTTGCAAGTCGAAACTAATGACTCTTTTTTTCCAGTTAAAGTCAATTCAAATCCAGTACTATAAATGCCGGATTCCCCCAGATCGATACTCTCCACGACCTTATTTTTGCTGCATATCAATGACCTGCTGCAGCCAAACACAATTGGATATGCTGATGACAGCACCGTCATGGAGAGGTATATGTCCAATGCACAAGCCGATGGAGAGTGTACCCATGCTATGAGAGACGCCATGGTGGAGTGCATAATCTGGAGTCTAGAGGCTGTAATCACTTGGGGTAGCGATAACCTAGTCAAGTTCAATTCTACTTAAATACAGACGTGTCTTTTACCGCTAAACGGAGTCCTTTCAACATGACTCCGACTCTCGAGAATAATTCTATAGAGATCTCTGACCATTTAGATTTCTTGGCTGTGAACCTTACCTCCTATCTTAACTACGGCAGTTTCATCGAGTCCAAAGCCAAAATTGTTGCCAAAAACTAGGGGTGCTCACAAATGTAAGATAGTACTTCACGCCAAGACAGCTTTTGGACCTATACCAAACACAAGTCCGATCATGCATGGAGTACTGCAGGCACCTCTAGGATGGTTAAGCCAAGTACCAGCTTGCGGCTTTGGACGCAATTGAGCGCCGAGCTAATTCAAAATCAAAATCAAAATTTTTTATTCAAAGTAGCACAGAAACTGCGACTTAATGAACGTAACAAGTTAAACTAGGTGTCCATTTCAAAATCTAGACCATTTTGGAGAAAAAATGGACAAGAAACTCCAAACTTAGTCTTTTCAAGTCCTTAATTTACAGATTTTATATAAATATTCTAAAACCTGGAACTCATGCATTGAACTGGCTTTAATTCCAGACATCATTGTCATCTAAATAATCTTTAATGTATAGTAGCTTTTTTGGCACAAAGTGTGCTTCACACATTTTTTGAACCGCGTTTCTGGCAAGCTTATTATATCCTCAGGGATCTTATTGTAGAAACGTATACAATGCACCATAAAGGATGTATTAACCTTTGCCAGCCTAAATTTTGGGAACGAAAGTTTATGTATTTTATGTAGTTGTTGGCTACCTACAGTTTTGAATTCACTGATATTTTTCCTAACGTACACAATATTTTCATAGATATACTGACCAGCAACTGTTAGGATGTTAGTTTCTTTAAAGAAATCTCTTAACGAATCTCTATTGCCTAGCTTATATATGAATCTGATCGCTCTCTTCTGAAGGACGAAAATGATCTCAATGTCTGCTGCCCAACCCCACAGTAGTATACCATAGGACATAATACTATGGAAGTAACTAAAATAAACAAGCCTAGCAATTGCGACATCAGTTAGTTCCCGGATTCTTTTATTTGCCAATTTTCCTATATGAGGACCTCATTGAAGCTTTGCATCAATTGTGATACCCAGAAATACAGTTTCTTCTACAAGGTCTAGTTTATCATTCCCTAATATAACATTGCTGTCAACCATTTTGACATTTGGTAGTGTGAATTTTATACATTTAATCTTTTTTTAATTTAATAATAAGTTATTAGAAGTACACCAATATAGTACCTTAGAGAAAGCATTATTTGTATCCGCAAGGTCATTTTCTTGTCTCTTAATTTTAAAAATAAGTGACGTGTCATCTGCAAACAATACTATCTCTGACATGTTTTGAACCATGAACGGCAAATCATTTACATATACGAGGAAAAGGAACGGCCCCAAAATAGATCGCTGTGGCACTCCCATCTTAACCTCCGACCCTGATGATTGGAATTGGAGATGAGGAATTGACAAAAGCAATATTACGGCCTCTGGAGCACTGTCGTAAGATCGCTTGCCTTTCTGTCTTCTGCAAGATGTTTTTTGGAGAGTGTGCACAAGGACTGCATGAACTTATACCTTCATCCCCTTTTTTCCATCGGACAACCAGACGGCTGGCTCATATGCACGCATTTGCAAGAGCGCATTTGTCGTGGAAATCCGCGATTCGCCAATTCTTTTATATTAACATCGGCAAAGATGTGGAACAGTGTAATGCTTTATCTACCTATGTGTGTCTTATGTAAATAAATGTTTTATCTGTATATCTAAACAAGTTAATCTTCTTATTTATAAATTTATTTGAGGTAGGCATTCGTACCAAAGCCCTTAACCACAAGAAGATGCCCTAGCATCACTCGTGCCCTCCGCGGATCTTCAAGCACAGACTTAAAATAATAGTACCGTAGACACTCGGGTTTTCTCACAATGTTTATTTACATTGGCAACTGCTATTGGTTCAACCAATTAACAAATGCACGTAACTTACAAATAAAGTAATTGGTTCAGTACGTCGGCCTTCTCGGAATCGAGGCAACAGTTTTACTACGAGACTCCTTGCTTGAGTAGATGTTGGTCCGACTAACCTAGCGTAATTACCAAGCCTCTACAGACCTTTGAATCGAAACTAAAACATACAATTGGATCGTTTTGTGAGTTCACATTCCAATCCAAATCTAACGAAATCATTTACCGAATGTTTGAATCGAATCAAGCCATTATAGACGTTTATAGTCGGTCGCCCTTCGCATTTCGGAGAAATAAACTAACAAAATTATGTGGAGGAATAAACCAGAGGATTCACTCAGCCCACTTCACTAGCTTGCACTCGCACGGCCGAAAAGATAGTTTTGCCAATAAGATGTGGTTTTTCCGCCGTTAAGTAAAATGTTTTTACTCAATGTAAAATACAATCAATCAATCAAACAAAGACATAAGATACATTCTTCCTGGAATCCACTCTATCCAAAGGCTATCTGGAAGAGATTTCTCTGAGCGATAAGACCGCCAATTGTATAACATTTACAAAGATATAAGAAATCATATTTTGCTATTTTTTTCTGGTTGTTTCTGGTTTGATCAAGACAAGTGGCAAACCCAGATCTTTGCCTACTCCTCCATTTTTTAGTTGTGCAGTAAAGTATTCTCAATCTATCTATTAACAATTTTGGAGTCAAAATTGTGTTACCATTCACCAACATTTTGTCAGCTTCAACAACGGATAATTTATTTCCGGAGAAGAAAATCCGGAAACTATTTATCGTGCATTGAACTGGCTAGTGGCCACAATATCCGTGATAGTGCCGAACTCCTTTGAAGGTTTACATCTGTCCAGATGGAAATGAATAAGATTATATTTTTTGTTTTTATTGCCAATCTCTATTTTCTACTCATGATGAGGGAATCACTAAGTCATATTGTAACTTTGCAGTGAGTAATATTACAGGTGATCAAAATCATATATAAGTTCTAATAAAATATGTAAGTGGGGTCAAATAGTAAGTGATAAAGATCGGATTTTATTAAGAGATTATTATTATTAGAGAAAATGCTAAAAATCATCGAGCCTTCTGTGGATTCCAAATCTATCCTAGAGACGCCTCTTCTTTGGAATATTTTAATGAATCGAATTCGAGTTTCCATGTAGGTACCAAAACGGTCAATAACTTCTCAATATTAATATTGTGTCAGTATATAATAACAATACATAAACTCACGCCTGTATCCCGTGCCCAGTTTCATGACCAGCACACCAACTCCAAATTATACTTCTACAATACCTACATGTATACATACTTCTAATTATTTAAATTATTTGTAACTTTTTAGTGTTTCGAAGTCGGTTTCTATTTTTTATTTAATTTTTTTTATTATTGCACTAACCTGTGCTAAGGACAATTTTTAAAAAACCTGGTTAAAAGCTAAAAATTCCACCCATGCCGCGACTTGAACCCGCGGCCTCTGGCTAACCGTGCCAGCGCTCTCCCAACTGATCTAATGGGCAAGTGCAGGCATCAGTGAAATTTCGAGACTCTTTACAAACTTCTCTGTATTACGTACAGGCAGCGACATCTGGCCGAAGCAATTTACATCACTTGCAGCCCCGAGTAACCCACTTTCCACTTATGTAGATTTTTACATCGGAATGATGTCGTTGTACCTACATGATTATATTGTTTTTGTTGCACTAACCCGTGCTTTTTGATATTACAATAATAATATCAAGAGCATGCTGCAGGAATGAAAACAATGTATCTTTACTCTTTTGACTGCCTCGTTGGTCTAGCCGTTAAGGCGCTTAGCTACCAAAACCGAGGTCGTGGGTTCGATTCCCGCTGGGGGCTGCCTTACATTTGTACAAATAGCCTCAGTCTGGGTGTGACGTCTTTGCCTGGTTACCATAGCACCCATCCCATATCCTAGTTTGGGACCTGGACAAGTGATTGTATTATGTGGAGGCTATTATTATTATTAAGTGCTTTTCGGCAAAGTATACAATATCGCAATTGGTTTTGTGGGACCTTATTATAACAAAGTACCTGGATGACCGCGCTTTGCTCGGTTTTTTTTGTTAATCGTGTCTTTTGGAAATTATGTTTAGATACGATGAAAAAAAGTGGAAAAAGGAAACCAATAATCGGACTGGAGACAGGCTCGAACTGGCGTCGTCTGGTTTCGCACGCATCGCACGAGGTGGAGAGTAATGATGCAAGGATTACACCATTAGGATGTGGTTGGTTAATATAGGTACTAAAAGTGGCAATAAAACAAGTGACACAACTCCGGTTCGTGGTAAGTGGCAAACTCTCTGCATATCCTTCGAGGATACCGGCATGAGTTTATGAATAGTACAGACTACATACATACGTCCCACTGATGGGAACAAGCCTTCTCTCTGACAATGAGAGTATGGGCTTCATCACCACGTACGCCCAGCGCGGGTTGCTATGTGAACACGTGAGGCACTCAGATTTCCTCACAGTGTTTTCCTTCACAGTTAGCGAGTGCTATTGCCACTTACTACAAATTCACATATATACGTGACTTAGAAAATTTACTGGTACATGCCGAGGTTCAAACCCACGACCTCTTGAATGTGAGGCAAACATTCGATGGTCGGAGTGTAGTTTCTTTTCGCTGCCTTTTTCTCCAATACATCTCGACCCTAAAGCCCAGCGTCCACTAGGCGGATCGCGCCGGGGCGCATCGCAGCGCAAAAATCCGCCTACCTGTATTTATTCACTATTGTGCTGCGGCCCGCCCCGCTGCTAATAGACGCTATTTCATCTAAATACAGGCAGGCGGATTTTTACGTTTCGATGCGCCTCGGCCCGATCCGCCTAGTGGACGCCGGGCTTTTGGCAGCGGCTAACATTTTGTAAAGTGTAAATTAAGATATTTTTTTGTTTTAGATTGATCCTAAAATCACTCTCCTCGTGGATGTTACTTTATAGCCAACAGCTGATCTACAAGTTTGTTGCCAAATCCCTGTAACTACTAGACGGATAGTAACGCCTCGCATCCACCTCTGTTGACCTCAGAGGTATACTGCCGATGCACCTCATTGCATCATAGCATAGGCACGCATAGGCTCGGGCATACGTGGGACTTTCTCACTCGATGCTGGTGACCTGTGGGCATGTTAGACACACAAAATTCAAACGAACTCTGTTCCTATGCGCCGCACTGTCTCATTGGTAGTATTTTTAGCGGTGGTAGCCTAGTGGGTAGAACATTGGACTCGGTAGCGGGAAACCCAGGTTCGATTCCCAGTGCGGGCATGTACCTATGACTTTTCTTTCTAAGCTATGTACATTTGTGAAGTTATAGTAGCAATACCACTCGCTAACTGTGAAGGAAAACATCGTGAGGAAACCTGGGTGTCTGAGCTATTCACATACCTCAGCGCTTGAAATCGCCAATCCGCGGTGGGCACGCGTGGTGATTAAGCGGCAAAGGCCGCCAAGCCTAAGCAGCTTCCTGAAATGCGTCAACCCATTAACCACTAGGCCAGTCCAAGCAAGGAGCAACCTCTGGGCCCAGGCTGTTTCTTTGTTAACCCCGTTTGAGCCTCACACCTGGACATAAATTGCCCTGGGCAATATGGAAATCCCTGAACCGGCTGCGGACCCGCATCGGCCGAAGTAGGGATAACATGCCCAGGTGGGGGTTCGCGGATCCCGTTTGTGCGGTACCTCCCAGGCGATGGACCATCTTGCCCTGCATGCCCTAACTCCTGTACTCAGGAGGACCTAATGATTGCAAGTGATAACGCAGTGAGCGTCGCAAAGTTCTGGGCCGCAACTGTTTAATAAATACTTTAAAGAAAATTGTTTTGCCATCGTCACGATAAGAAGAAGAAGATGAATTCGCGAAGCGCTTATTCAAATCCCATGTGGACAAGATCGTGGTCAGAGCTAGTTAAAACGAATCACATGATGGCATTTATGCTTTGGGCATAAATGCGTTTTTTTTGCACTTTTATATATTTTACCGATAAACCAAACCCTATCTAGGTTTTATAGTATCCGGTAGATCAACGATTGGTGCAGACAGTTTCTTTTTGCCAATCTAGTCCTTCGAAACTGATGACTCATTTTTTGCGGACACAGTCAAGCCACTCTAATTATAAATGTTGTAGAGGAAATAAAGTAGACTAGTCTGCCAATAAAAAAGGCATACTAAGAATCACCTAATTAAATTCAGACGTCGATTATTTATTGAAAAACGCATTTAACAGATTTTATTATCTACTTCTGCTAAAATCGAATTAATTCAGCCTGTTTAGGTTTTGATCTTTCAAACCGACACTGATCAAGCAGGTAATTTAGCGAACTGTAAGCTCGCTCCCGCAACTTCATTCGCGTTGATTTCTAAAACAATCATTAGTTTTATATACTTATATACCGCAATCTAAATTAAATTCATCATCATCAGCCATTCGACGCCCACTGCAGGACATAGGCCTCCATTATGGTTTTTAACCATGAAGGGTTTTGGCCATAATCGCCACGCTTGGCAGGCGTGTTGGTGATCGCAGTAAGCGGCTGGAATCTCAGGAAGACGCTGCTGCCCGTCTCCTGGTAATTTATTTCCTTAGTCGCCTTCTACGACATCCACGGAAGGAAATGGAGTGACGCTATTCTTAATCCGGCGCCACACGGAATTAAATTCATTTTAAATTGTAATTAGATTGTACATATAGAGCCGTGTGGCGCCGGATTAAGAATAGCGTCACTCCATTTCCACCCGTGGATGTCGTAGAAGGCGACTAAGGAAAAAAATTACCAGGAGACGGGCAGCAGCGTCTACCTGACATTCCAACCGCATACTGCGATCGCCAACCCGCCTGCCAAGCGTGGCGATTATGGCAAAACCCCTCATGGTATGAGGGAGGCCTATGTCCTGCAGTGGGCATCAAGGGGCTGATGATGATGATGATATAGAGCAATATATATTGTAGTTCATCATCATCAGCCATTTGACGCCCACTGCAGGACATAGGCCTACCTCATGGTTTTCTAACCATTCTGACCTCAAATGCAAATTAAATAGTCTGTGGGAACTCTTTCCCTTTACCACAGACTATTTATATTGCATCTGAGGCGCGATTTAAGATATTGTGTTTGTACAAATGAGGCTGAAAGTTTATAAATAAACATACATACATACATAAACTCATGCCTGTATCCCAGAGGGATAGGCTGAGACCGGGGACTGCCACTTGCCACGATCCTCACAGATCACTTTCGCTTCCGCAACATTGATTAGACGTTGCATGCACGCATGCCGGTTTAGGGTACTTTTTATCTTACCTATGGATAATATATTTAATTTATTGATCGCCATAATATGGAATAAATGAAAATCAACTCATAGCATAAACTGCCCATTTCCATTGTAGTGCACAGACCATGTCTCAGAGAGAGAGAGAGAATATATAGGCTAAGTCACCACGTGTGACCAACTTTGAAACACAATTTGTCTCAGTTTTATACACACATAATATTTTTCATGTCAAGTTAACCTGTTATGGTTAATTTGACATTCACCACCCTACCGATAAACGCCAATTTATTGGCAGTTTTATTTCTGTAATTCAAAGTATTTTCTGCGCGAGACAGACAAGTAGGTACCCTTGAACTCTTCGAATTTCTTCAGCAGGCGTGCCGAAAGAAAATCCGAATGGATTAGTGATGTCATCGAATAGAGATAACGAATGATTATATATTTGTAATGGTGATAATTTATTGGAATTTAAAGAATGACGTAACAGCAGGATTAGAGTCGCAATGAAATTTCATTAAATGAAATAAGTATGGGTGTATTACCATGTTTGTGATGTCCTTGCCTGGTTACCATAGCACAGCATAGTTTGGGACAATGATAAGTGATTGTGTGTGGAAGTTATTTATCAGTTCGTTTCTGTAAGAGCCTCCATGAGGCTTCTTTTACTGACCGTGTTTGTAAAAGTTTGTAAAAAGTGGTTACAAATCTCTCAATCATGTAAATTGTTATTTTAAGACCCTTTTTACCCATCAACCCTCCTGGGTTGATGACATTAAGAAGGCGACAGGAGGATAATGGATAAAATTAGGTAGCAGGGGACCGGCGAGGTTGGCGGGACGGTGAAAAGGCCTCTGCCCAACAGTGGGCGTCTTTCATGGGCTGTATAGACAGATAGTAGAACTTTTTTGCAAAAACGATCTCATCAGATAAAATTTCTTTTCATTGGTTCCCCCGCAAGTTTTCTCTGGACCTTTCAGTAACACAGATACAAATAAAAATAAGACCAATTTGGTACCCTGATAACACTTGGAGGGGAATTTACGGGGGTGCCCTAATAACTAACTCATTGGTAACTAGATTGATAAATTCCACCCATGCCGGGACTTGAACCCGCGACCTCTGTTGGAATTTTTAGCCTCTAAATAGGTTTTTAGATTGATAATGTTAGGAACCCCTTCGTTTGATTGTCTCTACGTTCTTTATGACTGCTGTCTGGTTAACTTGTAAAAGTTTATTAGGTAATATGTGAAAGTGAAAGTGAAAGTGAAAATATTTTATTTATATATGTACATTTTATTATATTCTTTTTGTTGCACTAACTAAAAATTTTAAAACCTATTTAGAGGCTAAAAATTCCACCAGAGGTCGCGGGTTCAAGTCCCGGCATGGGTGGAATTTTTAGCTCCTAAATAGGTTTTTAAAAATCTACATTTTATTTAAATTCTTTTCACCGACATTGAAGCTTTTTTGCATTAAAGTACAATAATACAAAGTTGGACGGCTAATAAATCTTTACCTACGGTGCTCAGACCTGGTCTTTGACTGAACATCAGAAGACCAGACTCAATGTTTGCCAACGGGCGATGGAGCGCAGCGTCCTGGGTGTAACAAGGATTAACCGAATCCAGAACACCACGCTCCGCTCCAGAGCGAAAATCGCTGATGTTGGAGCTAGGACCGCAAAGCTGGAGTGGAACTGGGCAGGACACGGCAGTCGTGTGGGCCCAGACAGATGGGCGAAAATTGTCACCGAGTGGGTTCCACGCTACGTGGTCGGCCAAGGCGGAGATGGCGGGACGATCTCTCAACCTTTTTGCACATCCTCTTTTGCTTTTTGGCAGAGAATGAATCGAGACAGAGAGGAGTGGAGGATCATGGTGACCTTTGCCCAGCAGTAGGGTACAATCTAGGCTAACTCAAAAAGATAAGTACACTGCTTTTGCAACGGAACACGGAATTGATAACTTCATCCTTGGTTTTTCAGAGGTGTTCCACCTAGCTGACCTCGAACTTAAAACTTGAACTTCTATTATATAAACTGGAAATAATTATGCTAAATTCTCGGAATGGAATGACATACTTCGCTAATCTTCTAATAGAATTATACCTTTATTTTAAGGTTAAATACTTACATTTATATGCACAGCTAGACGGATGGATCGTGAATCGTCAACCTTTGGATTTTTTTTTATCTAGCCGTCCCACTGTAGGGCACAGGCCTTCTCTCAAAGAGAGAGTATGGGCTTAATTACTCAGGTTTCCTCACGATGTTTTCCTTCGCTGTTAGTGAGTGGTATACCTACCTACTACAAAATCACAAACAACAAAACTTCACGTAGCCTCTTCGCCGTCAAGCCAACCTTGCCTGTCCCCTGCTGATCTCGTCCATACCCATTGTTATTTTGTCATTATATTTCTCCTACGAATTCACGATACTTAGAAAACGATATAAAGTAATTGATATAAAGAAATTGAGTCATGAGATAAAGTCATGCATGCCATACATGGATGGTACACCATGGTGATGGATTCGAACCCAAGGCCCGCGCATGTGAAGCGGTCTTGTCCCGCGACCAATGTCACCGACAGCGCATATTTAGGTAATAAAATAAAAATATTAATTATTGATGCCTTAGCTAGCTATCCACGGAGCGGCCGCCGGACATTCACTTGGCGCGTGATGGTGCGCGGGCGCATTGCTCGGGACGAGACGACGAGGGTGGGGCAGATGGTGTCAACTTAGTGTGGAGTAACTAAAATAAGAAATGGCCAGTGTCAAAATTAACTATGTCGAAAATATTTCCAAAAAAAAATTATGCCAATTCATCGTAGGTACCTATATATTTTTAATAGTACCGCTGTCCTTGAAAACCGTTTCGAATCAATACGGCGATATTACATTATATCGTCTGCGCATACTATTTATAACGTGTTACTGAAATAAACAACGCAATACCGTCTCTTCAGTATGAATAATTAAACCACTTCAACCAATTTACATTTCAGATTTTCAAGATTCAAGATGAATATAAAAAATTGAGAATTTACAAATTATCGATACAAAATCGTCGTTACAAAACCGGCCCACGGCCTATAACCTATAACCTCCACGCCATTCTCGTGTGACAGCGGACCCCCGACCTACCTTTGATTGACATTAGCATCGTCGGTCGCCCATTTGCATAATGGGCGAGGATGACCTGAGTAGGCATAGTAGGCGGTTTACGACACTCTGGCGGTCAACCGAAAGTTCACTCACCGTCGGTTTCTGAATTGAGCATTTCACTTAGTAAATACTTTAAGTCTGTATATTCAGATTTCTGGAAAACGAGATTTGATGATACTTGAGTATAATTGCCTGGTGGTATCATCAATTCGGAATTCGGAGCAGTTTTTGCACTTAAGGTGTTAGAGTTAGGCAGACATTTTTTGCCGATTTCAGAGTAAGTCTCAAATAAAAGTTTCGCTCATGTATTTATGAGTAAAATACATGAGGATTTGCGCCCTGTGCTTGACTTGAAATAATTTTGATCCAAAAACAAAACAAATCTTCTTCAAGTTCTGAACATGTTTATCGCTTAAGATAAAGATAAGATAAGATAAAGATATTTATTTGTGATACATGAGTATGAATAGATGGTACAATAATAAATATTTGTTCTGCATGTTTTGTCATTGTCGACATACAAATTTTTGGTAGGAGAGAGCGCCGTTACTTAATTATTATGACAAGGTTAATAGTCACAATAAAATCGACAAAATTGGAATGTCAGATGTCAAATTTATGAAAATCGTTAATTGTTAATTAATTAATTATTAACAATTAACGATTTGCTTCTTCAGAAAAAACATTTGCTGCCAAGAATGTTGGTTGAAGTAGTGATAAAGTGAAATAAAAGGCCCTATTTTGGGATTAGTTTCTATTGAGAGAATATTATCTAAGTGTGTTTCTCTTTATTTACAGGGTATCGGTAATATAATCAATATTGAGATACTGAAGCCTTATATTTCGCAACTCAGTATTAAAGGAACGAGGACTGATTGAAACTGCAAGAAAAGCGCATACCACACGCTAACTGTGAAGGAAAACATCGTGATTGTTTGAGGTGTTCACATGCCTCAACGATTGGATTTTCGACTTTTTTGTCTATTTTTTGTTTTGGAGTTTTTTTTTGTCCATTTTTTCTCCAAAATGATCTAGATTTTGAAATGGACACCTAGTTTAACTCGTAGCGTTCATTGAGTCGCAGTTGCTGTGCTAATTTGAATAAACCATTTTTGAATTTGAATTGAATTTGCCAATCCACGGTGGACAAACGTGGTGATTAAGGTAGGTATGCTCTTTCTCTGAGAGACGTCCTGTGCCCTGCAGTAGGACATATACGGGGTGCATTATAAGTTTCACCGGACCTCCCTGTAAAATGCTGTGTAGAGACATCCTTATTTATAAAAACGCTCCGACTCCTTAAAACACTCCTCAAATGTAGTTTAAATAGTCTGTGGTAGAGGAAAAGATTTTGGAAAGACAAGGGAAATGTCTTTGTTGAAAACTACTGTATAGAGACAGACGTACCCGAATACTAGCTGTCCCGGCGAACTTCGTACCGCCACAGAATTTGTTTATACGATTCTTGCACAACGCCATCTATTTTAAACTTAAAATAAATATTATCCCGCGGGAACGCATTACCGGGATATCAACTATGCTATGCTATGTCTCAATTCGATTTTTGTCTATCGGTACGCCAAGTTTCATCCAAATCCGTTCAGCCGTTATTGCGTGATTGAATAACAAACATCCAAAGATCTTCATAAACTTTCACATTTTTTGTATTCAGTAGTGGAATAATTTCTTCCTACACAAAAAATAACTGCTAGACTAACAGGTACTAGTAGTATCTCCAAATTCAAAGTCAAAGTCAAAGTGTTTTTATCCAAAGAACGCAAAAAGTGCGACCTAATGTGCGTTTGACCGTTTTGTCTTTTACATTTGGCTTTTTAATTAATAGAGTTTAAATTATTATTCTTAAGGCCAGAACTCATCCATGGAACTTGTATTCATTCCAGACATCTTCCACTCTACCTTCTTAGGTAACCTAATCTGATACTCTTTTTTTTCTTGTGGTGCCATCTTGAGTCGGAGGTCGGCCATCATTGTGGCCACTGTGACCCGCGATTTGGCAGCTCGGAACAAATCGATGATGCCTATCTGAAACCGTTCAGCCAGTTTTTGTAGCCAGTGAGTTATTCGACGGCCAGGTCTTCGGCGGCCTGCCCGATAAGTTGCAAAAGATCGTATTTGTTACTTCGCATTATGCGAAGAAAAGACGACACAACACAACGGGCCATTGCAGTTTTCTTCTCTTTACGGGCTTTAATAGCTCTAACTTATTATGCATTCTCTGTAGAACCGTTTCGTTTCTGATTCTATCCGTTAACGATATTATCAACATTCTCCTGACACTCGTACATTTGTGCAAACCTTCCATTACCCAATCTCGCCCCTATTATGTAACACTTACTATGTAACCAAAGCCTGTCTATTGTACAAACGGCAGCACACATTATCCGCAATCTAGCCTGTCAGTGAGCTTTGTTATCAGTTGTGATGACTCTTGTGATCTAGGCGCCAAAGGTCAAACTGCTATTACAACATACAGCAACTTTAGATCGCTTTGTATCGAAACTAGTCTAAATTAATCGAAGATCACCATTTACTAATACAGCTGGGTAACTTTTTAACCAAAGTGGAAGACGAGGGCACACGAATCACGAAACTTATGCGGAGATAGGCGGAACATCTGGTTACGGGAAGATGGACGGTGGACGAAGGCAGTCACAGAGTGGTGACTGAGAACTGTCCCTCGCGCACAGGCGGCGTAGTCGATAACATAAAGAAAGCGGCGGGAGGACAATTGGGCCGGATTAGTAGGTCCAGCGGTTGGCGTGGTGGTGGAAAGGCTTATGCCCAACAATGGGCGTCTTTCTTGGGCTGTATAAATACAGTCGACAGCACATCAACCTTTACACGAGCACTCTACTCAGTCACGTTACAGGCGAATCTTTTTACCGGCGATGATAGACGCTGAGATTAATAATCATCTAACATTGGTGTAAAATGTAAAGGTTGTCGTGTATCGACTTTATACGTGTCGAATTACCCCATATTTTCCATAAGAGAAAATAAATAACTTCCACACAACACACAATCACTTGTCCTGGTGTCAAACTGGAATAGCCTAGGCCTTGGCTATGGTATCGGGCAAAAAAATGATAATAAAAAGTATCTCCTGGGCAGTGGACATGGTCTATTTCCGCGTTTAGTCGTGAACGCGCATTATGATGTTAAATTCAAACTCAAATTAAAAACGAAATATTTCAGTTATATTGTCAATTGTTATATTGTCAACAATGTTAATTTCAGAAACAATTGACTAGTTTTCTAGATAACAAAGAAACACCGCAATAATTATTTTCAAAAAACATTTACCTTTACCGATTTTCGATAAATTAACCTTTTAGGGTTCCGTACCAGAAGGGTGCCAAACGGGACCCTATTACTAAGACTTTACTGTCCGTTTGTCTGTCTGTCTGTCCGTCTGTCTGTCCATCTGTCTGTCTATCACGAGGCTGTATCTCATGAACCATGATAGCTAGATAGTTGAAATTTGATGTATTTCTGTGGCTGCTATAACAACAAATACTAAAAACAGAATAACATAAATACTTAATAGGGGCTCCCACACAATTAACGCTCTCTAAAGACAGCGCTTGCCATCTAGCGGCCATCTATGTAACCTTCACAGCGCCGATTTTAATGTCAATGTTAAACTCTTTCTATTTACACACACACACACACACACGCACACACACACGCACGCACGCACGCACGCACGCACGCACGCACGCACGCACGCACGCACGCACGCACGCACTCACGCACGCACGCACGCACGCACGCACGCACGCACTCACGTATTCTAAGACTATTTTTCCTAAGAACTTTTATTTTTATAGCGTTTACTTGTAGCGTTACCGAACCTGTTGACAAATACTTTAGTAAGTTTAACAAGGTCTCTGCGATACAGACTTAGTCTAGTGCGGATACCGCGAGTATTGTAACTATGCAAATTTTTCTTTGGTAATTAAAAAAATCTTTATCTTTATTTATTCATTTTTCGATTTGCCGACGTTTCGGTACTTTTGCTGCCAAAATATTTGTGGAACACAAGTTTTTTTTTTGTAATTTTTGCCGATGGTAGCAAACTAACAATCTATGCTTTAAAAAAGACGCCTTTCACTTCAGTGTACCGAGACCACTGGACACGGGGAAAAAATAAACAGGTAAATATCCGTGCTAATTCAGTTTTTATTATGTCTAGTGCTCGTGTTAACCTTATAAAATACTAAACGCTTCTTGATGGTTTCTATAGATGGCGTTGTTCTCAAATTCGATCTTTGTCAAATGTTGTATAGAAATGTTGGTCCGGAACCCTTCGTGCGCGAGTCCGACTCGCACGTGGACGGTTTTTATGTTTTTTACTTTGCCAATACAAGGCCACGATGCAGTGCAAAGCTGATGAATATATTCGATGAATAAGCCTGCAAATTGCCGCCACATAATTTATTGCCTAATATTTAACCGCGGCTCTTTTATTAAACGTCTTTGGAATTACAAAACATTACACATATTTGGATTACCATTTAGCTAATGTTGGTATTGATGATAATCTGTGTGTAACGTCATTTACTTTGCAATATAAGTAAATACTAAACTTGTGTTTTATTATTATGTTCGAGTAAACATTTGGCTAGTGTCTTAATTCAAAATCTTAATTCAAAATTTATTGTATGCACTTAAAATCTTTAATACTTATTCAGTAGGTAATCTTTGTGCATAATAAAGTTGTAACAAGTCCATAGGAAGTTGTCACATGAAAAAAATTTTTGAAAAAATATTTCGTAATGTTTTTATGTAGTGGAGGAAGGTTTTACATGAAAATTTTATATTCTTTTTGTTGCACTAATCCGTGCTGAGGACAATTTTAAAAACTTATTTAGTCCTGGCACTGATTGAATTTTTAAACTCTAAATAGGTTTCTAAAACTAATCTTTTTTTTGGAAAAAATATTTCGTATTTTTTATGAAGGTTATATAATACACTACCTATCCGTGTGGCGCCAGATTAAGAATAGCGTCACTCCGTTTCCTTCCGTGGATGTCGTAGAAGGCGACTAAGGAAATCAATTACCAGGAGACGGGCAGCAGCGTCTTCCTGAGATTCCAACCGCATACTGCGATCGCCAACCCGCCTGCCAAGCGTGGCGATTATGGAAAAACCCCTCATGGTTATGAAAACCACGAAGGAGGCATATGTCCTGCAGTGGACGTCAAATGGCTGATGATGATATATACTACTATCGATAACAGTTTTATTTTTTATTACATGTTTACCTTTTGTTCTCCCTTCAAGTGAAAATTTTAGGAAGGAGAACACTTTATGCCTACACCGAGCCAACAACTAACGATTCAGAAACCATTAATTAAAAATTCCAACAAGAAAATCTTTAAGTCTCATTCTTTAGACAGTCTGACACTTAAGTATTTACTTAGTGAGATTCTCGATTCAGAAACCGGCAGTTAACAAACATTTCGTCAAAATCAGTTGACATTCACATAAATCGCAAAGGTTTCAACAATGACGCAAACTGTAAGCTATGATTATAAAATATTACTCGCAGTATCGCAGTGTGCGTTTGCTACAGAGCGTCACACGGATTTTAAATCAATTTTACCTTTTTGACCTCTATTACTGAGTAGAATAACATGAAAGGTTAATTGCAAATTAAAGATTTAACTGAGAACTCCAAGAACGCATGGTGCAAATCATGATAAAAACACTAAAGTTTACAAAACCTTTAATATACATCCCACCGCAGGGCACAGGCCTTCTCTTAGAGTATGGGCTTAATCACCGCGCGTGCCCACCGCTAGTTAATGATTTCTAGCGCTGAGGCATACAGCCCACCGTGGCGTAGACCACATCAGACTCTGAGGTTTCCTCGTGATGTTTTATTACACGGCGAGCTAGTAGTAGAGCTACTATAAATATCCAATTGCTTACAAACATACAATTATACTTAGAAAACCATTATTGGTACCTTCAACTACACTTGAACCTTATCATACGTTGTACTCTACTCAATGAGATTGCGGGTGATTTTGCAAGTGGACTGTTAAGGTTGATGTGTTTGTGACTATACATGCCGGGATTTGAACCTTAGACCTCACGAATGAGAAGTAACTTGTCTATGCTGCAAGCTGCAACTGCTGTGTATCAATCAGAACTACTGTACCTTTCTAGTGTTGAAAGACAGCATGATTTATTGATGACAAGAGTTAAAAGTCTTCGCGTAGGAAGCCGTTAGTAAATTGTTTATTTCTCGTCAACTATTTCACCTCGATCGTTACAAAGAACGACCGATTGGGAATTGTCACTATATGTACAATTAACAGCCCGACTCGATTAAAAGCCTAAGTGACCATGCTTATAGAAGAAAGCTTTTAAAATTTTATTGGTCAATTGTAATATATATAAAATTGATGAATTTGTAAAATCAAAATGGTAATTAATTGTCTATTTATTTGACACTGATGTTTTAATTGTATTGAAATTAACTGACGCAAAAATCTACCTAAGTATTTTTAATTTGATTACATTACGATATTTTGACATTATTGATTTTGTTTACTTAAGGTTATTATTATTATCAGTTTTTTTAATTTTTATTTATTACTATTCTGAATAGGCAGATGCTTTTTTCCCATATTTATTAGCCTACGACCTATTCTCAGACCTACCAAATAAACACAAAAAAAATCGTTTCGAAAGAAGCCGTTTCGAAGGAGTTCCATAACAAACACTGTGACACGAGATTTTTATATATATTAGACATTCTTTAATTTAAATTGACATTCTATTTAATTTTAATGCAATAACATTAATTTTTAGCTGTTGGCACTCTATGAGACCATTTTTATTTGTGATGCTTTTTTCCTCAATTTGTACGCCAGATGAGGCAGAGCATGGATAGAACTAATTTAAATGTTTTTTTTTTTCATCCTATCAATGTACTCGTGCTTCACAAATAAATATCTTTGTCTTTGCGTTCAGATTTTACTATTTATCTCTGCCACAAAGAATATGTGCCAAACTCACTACACAAACAAGTTAGTCTATTAAACATTTTTCACAACTATTCATTTGGAACTATTCAACTAATCATGGCGGTGGTAGCGGAGCGGTAGAACGCCGGCTTCTCATTCGGGAGGTCGTGGGTTCAAATCCCAGCGTGTAACAATGACTTTGTTTTGTAAGTTACGTACATTTGTGAAGTTATAATAGCAATACCACTCGCTGACTGTGAGGGAAAACATCGTTAGGAAACCTGAGTTTCTGAGGTGTTCACATACCTCAGCGTTTTTAATGGCCAATCTGTGTTGGGCTCGCGTGGTGATTAAGCCCGTACTCTCTCTCTCTCTCTCTCTCTCTCTCTCTCTCTCTCTCTCTCTCTCTCTCTCTCTCTCTGACAGAAGGCCTGTGCCTTGCAGTGGGACGTATATAGGCTGCATAAAAAAACACATTTCTAACATATGAAAAACGTCGCATTCTACCAAAAAGGTCTCTTGACATTGAAAGATCATAAATACGATGATACTCATAATAAAGAAAAAAATATGTTTCCAAGACCACTTTAAGACGTTTCGAGGTTGTCTAAAATGCTTTAATAACGTGAACTTTATCTAGAATATGTCAGATTGAATTAAATTAAAATATCAAATGCAATAAATTATCGATCTATTTCGACCTTTATGCTAGTATTTTTAAATGCTTATTCGCAGTGTTTAATAAAACTCACCATCTAGCACATCTTCAACTCATAATGACTGTGTGGGCGTCTACTTTGTATCGTTGAACTACATACAAAACATAAAGTAGATCTGGAAACAAAAGCAGTTTCAGGGGCTCAATATTTTAAAATGACAATGTGTTACAAATGGAAAAGTATTTCGATTCAATTTCTACCAAAATCCCGATTTTAGATTTCAGTTTTAGTAGTACCTTTTCTTTATTTTGTTGTAAAAGAAAATAAAACAAAATATTTCTCATTTATGTTCTCACAGTTTTAAACGCGTAGCAATTCTATGGTTTTTTTTATGTTTAAAATTTTGATTTGTAGCGCTTATTTCACTACTTAACATATTTTACTTTGATACTTTTGTATAATTTACGGTTTTTTCTATTGGGCAGTTATATTAATGCAATCCAGTATTACACCTGCAACACTATATCTTGACCAAAAGTAACATTTTCTGTTTCAACTGGTTTTCTATCAACGGAATATGTTCGAGTTCTTCTATATCTATTATGATATGATAATTTGATATCAAGGTCACTTTAGTAACATCCTAGTCACGGATGTTTCTGAGTAGCAGCCTAGCTCCTGCCCTTTGTCCGTCTGTCGGGGAGTCGATCCCACGGCCTCGCACTCACGACTCCATTTATTGGTCTCCACCGCTACTCTGGTCTGACAGGACCTTCACGTCATACCTAGTCTGATACAGCCTCACTGGTGCGTTAGCATGTGCCTTTGGTTTAAATGGTAGCGTAGCAGATAAGCATAAAATAAAATAATGTAAACAAGGTCTTAAATGAATCGTGTGATTTTAAAACGACACATGTCCTTTCATTACAACTTTGCAGGAAATAGAAAAAACTGTTTTATTCAAATACTAATATCTACAACAACAAAATTTTAGCATATTATATTGATTTCTGTATGAATAACATACAATTTTTTTTTCTAATGTAGATCAATAGGTAGGTGTAAATAATTTAATAAAAAAAAATGGGCAAGTGTTATTTAAAAACACATGTGACTTGTGTTGTTTTAAAATCACACGATTCAAATAACACTGAGTGTACAGCACTGATTATAGACACTGTTGGGCGCGGAAATATGACTCAAAACTAACATGTTTATTATAAAAACTGTTTACAGCTGCACTTGAAGACGTATTCAAACTTCTGGACTGGGAAGGATCTGGCATCAACATAAATGGCGAGTACATCACTCACTTTCGATTTGCCGATGACATAGTGATTATGGCTGAGACCCTGGAAGATTTGAGTTCAATGCTCAATGACCTCAACAGAGCTTCTAACAGAGTGGGTCTTAAAATGAACATGGACAAGACTAAGATAATGTCGAACTCCCATGTAGCACCCACTCCTATCCACGTTGACGACTCTGACCTCGAAGTTGTCGACCTTGTATTTTATGAAACATACGGATATTACTAAAGGACGGCCCCCATTAGGCCTTATTTACTGCTGTCCATTGAAGAGTTCCGTTCTCCATCTCTGAAAGTCTTCGTCAGATCTTCACCAAATTAAAATGAGACAAATTGGACGTTATATCTATTCGAACAAAAAAAGAATTGTCGAAATCGGTTAAGATTTGACGGAGTTATGGAGGAAATTGATAACCTCCTCCTTTTTTTTAAGTCGTTTAAAAAATAATGTAAATGGGAATAAAACTAATTTCGGAACTACTGTTTTAATTTAATAATTTCCAAATGTTAAATTGTAAAATATGTGACGTCAAGCTAAGGAAAGAAGAGATCTCACAAACGTGACCAACAGTGACAAGGAAGGGGTCAAAAATCAACGACATTAGTGCGATGTAATTTATGGATGACCCCTATTCAAAACTACTTCTGAGGAGTGTTTTAGAGGAATCGTGTTTTTTATAAGTAAGACGGTATTTAGTACTTAAGTTAATTTTAAAGCAGGTTTTAAACCTGCAAAGAGAGAAACACGCCGTATTTCATTAGTGAAATTCACAAATCAAAAACTGTGGGTTTTGAGATCGCTTCCTTTCACCTTTACTTTTTATGTAACAAATCTAATATAACATATTGACTCTACGTACCTACTGAAGAAGTGGTATTAAATGTTTATTCACGCTTCAAGCGCAAAGATGTTCCGTTAGCAAATTATGGCTTCGATATTTATCGGAGTCATCGAGGAATGCCATAATGAGTTTCGTATGGAGGACCTTTGGTTAGCCTTTGTTTTAGTGACAGGATCCCAATTACTTTATGCTGAGCTGCGTAGAGATGTACATCTATTGTTATATCTTACTATTTTTAACTTATAAAAGCGGCAATAGTTTTCACTCTTAAAAATAATAAGTTTAATAATATGATTAGAAAGTCAGGCACTATACCTGTACCCAGAACTTGGGCCTTTGTATCTACGTAATGAGATGATTTATACAGCGTCCAGTGGCAAAATCACTCACACTAGAGGGGTGAAGGGGCCACTCGGACGCTGCAGTGCCTGGGACATTATTTTAGATGGACTAGGCTTGCCCAGCACCTATACCATTTTGACAGCTAGCCCACAGGAAAGACAAGACAATACGTGCGAAGCCAACCAAGCCGCGGGTTTCCTCACGAAGATTTCCTTCACCGTTAGCGTATGGTATTGCACCTAAAAATTCGCATATGTACGTAACTTTTAAAATAAACATTGTCATAGGTACATGCCCGCACTGGGAATCGAACCTAGGTCTCCCGCTTTCGAGTCTATTGTTCTACCCACTGGGCTACCACCGTACCCACAACACTTAGGTAACAAACTATCACGCTTAGGTACAATTAACTTCGCGTAATTTGTAACTAAGTGTTGTATTTAAATAAATATTTTTCCACGGCTGTAACTCAGAGGGATAGGCAGTGACGAGACCACTTGCCATCATTCTAAACCCTTTCGCTTCATCAACATTCATTAGTCGTTGTACGCTAGTACACCGGTACTTTTGCATAGTTACAGCATATTAGGCTTTTCAGAGATGATAATTTTGGCTACTTTTTTTTATAATGTTCTTTGTTGCACTAATCCGTCCTAAGGACAATTTTAAAAACCTATTTAGAGGCTAAAAATCCTCTGCCAGGAATTGAACCCGCGACCTCTGGCTAACCGTGCCAGCGCTCTCCCAACTGAGCTAATAGGCAAGTGCAGGCATCGGCGAAATTTCGAACCTCTTCAAAAACTTCTCTGTATTACGTACAGGCAGCGACATCTGGCTTGAAGTAATTTACATCACTTGCAGCCCCGAGTACCCACTTTGCAGTTAGGTTTTACATCGGAATGACATCGCTGTACTCACATGATTATATTCTTTCAGTCAGAGATGTGCGAGAGACTTGTGAAAAAAAATTCTACTGCACAGTAAAAAGATTTCACATAATTTCTTTTTACCTTGAGGTTAAGGCAAAAACGGTGTATGTTGGCAGCAGCATTCGAAAAGATTCAGTAGAGTTGAACTACGTCTCTGAATATCAAACGTGAGGTCACCCAAAAATACAAAACATTTCTATAGACTGTTATGTTGAATTGTCATCTCAGTATCATGAGAACTGTGGAACTCATCCATTGCGTGGAATCCAATTTAAGTATTTTCATAACCCAATAAATTATACTATTAACGACATTAAGTGTTTGGATAAGATAGTTTGATTTTGTGTCAAGTATACGGGCAGCATTCGGGTCGGGTATTGTAGTATACCACCACAAAGTAACCGTAGACTTTAAATCTAACTTTAGATGTAAAAAAAAACCCTCTAATCACCTCCGCACTATACTGTTACCGTCGCAGTGTGTCGTGACGTCGTCGGTGACAATTCCAAGATGGCCGCCCTTTGATCTCGCCACCGCACGTGACACCGTCAAAGCGCTCGCGACGTGTGACTGCGACCCTATCCAAACGCAAAGGGGTGCTGGCATCTTTACTCATTTGGACGTTAATAGTTGGTGTCTGTGCGTTTTGATGTTAAAAGGCACGCGCCCATTTGTGAGTTGCTGTAATGGTGCGTTTGTGATAAAGTCTTTTATTCGTCTTTTTTCCCGACTGCGGCAAAGCCGAAAAGGAGCCTAATGTATTTAGCTTGAATGTTTATAAGTATGTCCGATTCTATTTTTTCCCTTATAACCAATCATCAGGTTGTGATAAATAACCATCTCGATCGATCCGTCGCAATTGCACCGGTAACATAGGCTACATCAAATCAGCATAAACCGAAAAACAATTAATAACATTATATTCAAATTTCTGATTTATTTTGCATTATTCCCTTCATAGTCACTAGATGGCGATAAATGTTTAGTTTTGGTACTTATCACTAGATGGTGCTACTATTGCGTAAATAAAAAGACATTACAAAACTGAAACACAAATAACCAAAATGTGACTGCAGCTTATTAATATTAAGCAGACGGGACCCAAATTCCTTACTCATTGAAAGGTTATTTATCAATAGACTAGCCATGCCCGCGACTACGTTCGCGTGATTACCGGATAAGCCTACACCCTATGTCCACTCTGAAAGTATTCTAAATACAGGTGAAAGATTTTTTTAATCGGATGAATACTTTCAGACATTACCCTCTACATACAAACATATAAACTTTTCCTCTTTGCAATATTTAGTATTAATATTAGTATAAATAATGGTCCAGAGTCGGGTTATATTTTTTTTTATTTGACTATTATGTCTATAAACATTGTAAAGCAACGAAGGTGAAAGTGAAAAATATTTATTGAAAAACTATCCGGTATCTCAAAGAAAATATCTCTGTTTATACTTTTCCCAATTATTCATTTGAACTGATTATTCATTTAAGCTTTATCCTACCGCATAAATTCCTCAGAGTTCATTTATGGAGACTGTACCAGCTACACCAATGAATGTTCCATGCAATAGCAATAAATTTTTTTTATCTTAAAGAATACAAGAAGCAAAATATTTGTACCCAAAACATCCTCATTTCACCTTCCCAAAACTTCCGCCTGCTTTTTCCCACTAAAACTAAAACAAGCTAGATATGGGACAACTCACATCTCCTACAGCGGACCTCACCCCCACGTATTACTTGTTCAATTTTCACACTTATACCCCGAGCCATAAGAGCATTGTTATTGAACAGTAAGGTCATACAAAGTTTTTTGCCCCTGGCCGATCGCTCGTCAGAACTTTCATCTAATATTGGACAGGACACCTGCGCTCGGTTTGTCGTGACAAAAAATATAGTAGGGCTGTGGGATATATACAATGTGTCACTGGAATAGCGAAAAACTAAAAACTGCTTCAATAAGTTGACTACAAAGTCCCAGTAAGATAGAAAATTTTATTTAAATTTTTCAATCAGTCCTGAGACTGTATGAAAAATAAAATTGTGAATTTTTCATTTTTGCGTACGCATTGGAAGCAGTTTATTACAATCCTGACTAAAAAATTTGGATTCTACTCCGCCTACTCCGAATTTTCAAATACATTACATATCTTGACACTTTGGAATCGTCAAAATAGACGCCCAATATAGTGGACAGTTACGTAATAGGAGGGCAGCTCAGCAGATCTGAGCTTGTTTCATAGTGATGAACTGTATTCTCTAGGTGTTTCAAGACATTTCATTTCCCACAGAAATACCATATTATAGGCACATTCTTATTCGATTGCCGCTTGAAATCGCCAATCCGCGGTGGGCACGCGCGGTGATTAACCCCATACTCTTTATCTGAGAGAAGGCCTGTGCCCTACAGTGGTACGTATACAGGCTGGTAATGATGATTGGCGCTTCAAGTCCACACATACAAATGCATAAACAGTGTTATTAATTTAAACAATTCGTCAAAACACTCCAGAAGGTCTGACGACCTGGTTACGGTGGCGGGGAGTCGCTGGATGCCGGCGACACAAGACCGAGAAGCTTGGAAAGGCATGAGGGATGCCTATGTCGTGCAGTGTGCGTCAAATGGCTGATGATGATGATGATGATAATGATTAAAACACTCCTAAAATTCAGTTACAAAATTGTATTTCCCTTCACCGAAGGGAATCTGTGTGAGTGGCATTGTATGCATTTTAGGAAACTTGGAATAGTATTTTATCACTAGCTTTGTTACAATGCCAGTCTGTCACGTCAACTTAATAAACTATAGGTGCATGACAGACTTATCAATCACTTAATAAGAGCAACCTTTATTTTTTGACACTTAATAAAAATCTTCGGTAAACTTAACAATATCTTTTGAAGCAGCTTAGTTGTCCAGATTACTGAACACTAGATAAAAACCCATAATTTCACCACCAATCTCAGTGTAATATGTGCTAAACTGAACCACAGACAGGAGATTAAAACCCCTATAAATTATTAAAGGACCACAGAACTTTGAAATCAATTTAGGAACTCGCTGAGTGAAAGTGCGGACTCCCCCACCGACCCAGTCCCGGCAATTACCTTCAATTGTGCGATGCGCCGCGATCCAGTTAAAAACATATTTAAGTTTGGCGCCTGTCCGCTTATGCGTCACGAGTGGAGACGACCGGTCTTGATTGCTCGAAGAGTTCCTTCTTTCGTGTCGTAAGCACCAACTCCCTTGCGACCCAACTGGGAAAACTAAGTAGGGCCTAAAACGCCATAATTTTGTACCTACGGGAAATAGGTACTACAGCACACGATAAGGAGGTTTTACTCTACGCAAAAAAGCAAAGGAGTAGTATTGTCTGCTTAGGATTGGAATGTTGTCATTTTTTAAAATGTAATTTTTTTTTTAGGGTACCTCCACTACACCTAAATTAGGGATACAATAGTTTTTTTTCGAATTTACCATAGTGTACCTATCGTTGGATTAGTCTTTAATAGTTATTTGTTATGCAAGGCTGCAAAGTTAATTTTTGGCGCGAGTACCTTGTATTGAAACCTGAGCAAGCGAAGGATTCTAGGATTGAGCCACGAGCGAAGCGAGTGGTTCAAATATAGAATCCTGAGCGTAGCGAGGGTTTCAAAGGTACGAGACGCTAAATAACTTTGCTGCCGAGCGCAACACACAACTTTTCACCTCACTAAAGCGAGGAAAATGTTAGGTGCAAGAAAAACAGTTTTAATAAATATTAAATTACTGTTTATTTATTTCAAAAATTAAAAGTAAAATTACTACAATTGGTAATATTGAAAGTTAATTTTTTTTTTAAATCAAATTTTCTTGCCGGCCAGTGCGATTCTTTAAATGAGGCTGGCGCATGACATGAAATAAGTATTTGCATTTCAATCATCAATGGACTGGCTGCAGAGAATATTAGTACATTACGATACTAGTGCGAAAAGTAGGAAATTCGCAACGAGTGGCGATAAATTAAAACACGACCGAAGGGAGTGTTTTATATCGACACGAGTTGCGGATTACCTATTCGCACGTGTATCGTACAACGTTTTTCAACACACCTGCTCGTAAAGTAGGTCTTATTACAGCGTATTTACACTGATAATGCAGAATATTACCCATGCCGTGCCTTTTACATTACATTATCGCACTAGTGCCTTTTCATTACATATCTTTTTAAATATTAGCAAGAAGTAGGTATTAATGTTTCGAAAACAGCTAAGTAGTTATTTGCGTAAATATAAAATTCAATTCAAAATGTGATAAATAATTAAAGAATTTCATGAAACTGCTTGTTAGCTTTTTGGTATTTATATTCTGACGGTGTATTTTTACCTATAAATACCCAATTTCAAAATTTATAAATATGTGGCTGATTAGCTACTTTGCCGGTGCCCTTATCTCAGACTAGCGCGCGCAAGCAGCGCTGAGCGCGCGAAAAAATAAAATTACGGCCGCCATCTTTTAAATGGGTTTCTGTTTGTTAAGTTTATTCACAGTATTGCATTTCGTTAGTGTTGTTTTTTTATTTATTTTTCCTCGCAAGTGTGTTGAAAAACGTCGTATGAAACACGTGAGCATTGGTCATTACACTTCTCGTCTCCATTAAGCCTTCGCCTTCGGCTCAGGCTTAAAAACCGACTCGAGTGTAATGACCAACATACCACACTTGTATCATAATGTACTATTATAGTACATATGGCCCTTTGAAGTTTCGACATAGGCACGTAAAGTGCTCATTATCGCACTAGTGCGGTAATGTAGCACCATATGTCCTATAATAGTAGATTGTACAACAAGTGCATAAAACGCACCATTTTACTCGAGACGTTTATCCATCCGAGCGAGCTTGCGAGCGAGGATAGATATAAAGTCGAGTGTAAAATGGGTTTTATGGACGAGTTGTACACTCTACTTTTCACTTCGATTGCGAGGAAATGAAACAGCAACATCTTTATCTTCACTAATGCAATTAATCAAACAACAAATTTATTAAATTAAATTCACGCGTACGTGTATAATCACAGTGGTTTTGCCGCCATTAAAATTTAACCAATGAGAGCGCAGCTTCAATAAAGCGCGACCAACCTGATTGGCCCTGCAATCTAGTTGGTCGCGTTTTATACGAAACGAAATAAAATAAAGAGGTTGTTGTATGAAGTTAAAGATGTTCGTGTGGCTGTTGCAGCGATTGCCTTGGTCTTCGACGAAGATTTTACTTTATGCTCTAGAGCATAAAAAGCGACTTTATGTCGCCTACGCACGACATAAAGACGAACTTTTAGAGCATGAGAAGTGAAAAAACTATTACGAAACCAATGAGGTTCTATATATATGTAATTTATTGTACGAAACCTTTATTGAATAAAAATATTCGAATTTTAAAAACACTTTCCACGCTAGCGGATAAAGTGCGATTTTCCACGCTGATTTCGAATGATAAACAGAGCTTTTACGAGCTAGTGAGGTGAAAAAAATATGGTGGGTGTAAGAAGACCATTTTTTTAATTCAGGGTTTCGTTTAAGAAATATTAAGTTATATTCTTTTTGTTGCACTAACCCGTGTTGAGGACAATTTTAATGGCATGGGTGGAATTTTTAGCCTCTAAATAGGTTTTTAAAATATTAAGTTATAAAGCGCAAATTTTTGTCATAGTCCCCCCCTCTCTCCTGGCTGAACGGTTGATAGTAGAAACATGAAAAAATTCAGAGCAGGAGCACATATAATTAACTTAAAAGCAAAACTATGACGGCTAATTAGGCTTTACAAGTTAACGAGTAATAGGCGACCAACTTATAAAAGGAAAACTTCGTACAAAATTCATTGAAAATTACTTTGGTGAAGGTGTTCGATGCAGATAAAAAATCCCTCTTTCTACGGAGCCCTTCGCTGCGCCTGGCCCGACATGCTCTTGGCTATTTTTTATTTTTTTTGTTAACTTAGTTATAGCAGAAAAATTCTAAGAAATGACGGAGATTGTAACATGAAAGTGTCAGACCTATTTTCTCTACAAATACCAATTTTCTCCGGGAAATTACCCACATATTCTTATTAATTCGCAAGACAGTATCTCTGTTTGTGGTGTTCATTTCAATTTTTAACTCAGCGGCCCCATATTGTACGGAATACTGAGCTTTACAGACTCGAGCGAGTATCAAACCATCTCGCCCGCACTAGTTAATATGAATAAAAGCAGGTAAATAACGGCGTCCGCGCGGTGGACTCAACTTGCTAACACAATTACTGCGCACCCTCGTCGGCACAGAGCGTAAGGAGTCGACACGATCGCCTGAGACAGTTACTGAGTCCTTTTAAACCTTATTGTGAAGGTAGTAAGACTCTTTTTGAATACATTACGGTATCAATTTTAAAGTCTATTAAATATTGCGTTGAGAATAGATCAGAATACATAAGATAGATACACAATGACTAATGAATGTTGATAAAGCGAAAGAGATCTGTCAGGATCGTGGCAAGTGGCAGACCCTAGTGTCTGCCTACCCCTTCGGGATACAGGCGCGAGCCTATGTTGTTTTTGTTATGTAGGTATCTGTGTTTTGTAGATAACTCTTTATTTCGTACCAGAAATAATATTTACAGTGATTACTTAATTTCTAAATGGTTTAGAGGTTCGCATAAAATCATTCAAATGAAAATTAAATAACCAGTATATTTCTCTTTTTTTAACGAACTGTGAAAAACCGGCCAAGTGCGAGTCGGACTCGTGCACGTAGGGTTCCGTGCTATTATATAACAACATTTGAATATTTCAAGCGTCTACCTGTTGCCGTTAACATCATCTGTGAAAATTTTAACTTTCTAGCTATCACGCTTCCTAAGATACAGTATGGTGACAGACAGACAGACAACCCAAAAAAATACAAAAATATTTATTTCAAAAAAACTGTTTAGCTTTCGATCTTAATCTTTGATCAAATTACTAAGTAATACTACAGAATTATGTAATGAGATGCCTAACAAATTCTCAATTCAGAAACCGGCCCAGACTACCAGATAATTAAGATCAGATAAAGGATAAAAAAGTATTTATTACCTCATCAGAAAAAAGCTTAAAACAAAGTAAATAAACTTACTTACTTTCAGTAAATTCTCAATTCAACAACCAGCGTTTGGCCTCGTTTAGTTTCTACGTTCCCGCGTCTACGTTCGCGTGGTAAACCCTGAAGGTCCACATGAAAATACGTGAAATGGCTGCTCGTGTAATATTTTACCTACTTAATTTTAATTCAGATATTGAAACAAAATATACTATCATATCATTTGTCATATGAAGTGGCTAGTACCTACTTTAGATAATGGGGAAGTAAAACCTGTTTCAAAGATAACAGGGTTTGCTGGAATAAACTGGTAAGTGATAAATATTGGTCATTTCGCATATAGGGTATGTCATCCTGTGGATTCGTTATTTTACGAATAAAATATTGGTCATTTCGCGTATTAGGCATTATGCGTATTGGTCAATAAGCGTGTTTCAAACAAAAAATATTGGTCATTATGCGTCGGGAGCGTCTGTCCTGGCCTACGCTTTAGCTTGGGATCGGTTGTGATTAACCACAGGACAAGAAAAATAGATAGATAGAGATCATTTTATTGTACACAAAAAAGGAAATGACATAGATATTTCTTAACCTAAGAGTACAGACGGCGGCCTTATCACTAAAAGTGATCTCTTCCAGACAACCTTTGGATGGACTGGACCAGTAAAGAAAAATAACAATTTCCGAGGTATATGAATTATATATGCCTAATTAAGAAAGTCAATAGATAAAATATCAACAGATACGTAGCCAAGCGGTATACAAATTATTTAGGTTACACAGTAAAGCAGGAGGAAGGTAAATGTTAAAAAATTATAAAGCGCTCAGTCAACAACACTCCAAAGTGGCAATCGGTGGCCGGGCCGCCCCCGCGCCGTATAACTCATACTTTCAATTTTAGTCCAAAGTTTGGAAGACAATTTCCTCCGGTCACAAGTTGCTGATTTACGCCGCCCTACCTGCCTCGCCTGTAATGTGCTCGTAAACAAGGTCTAAGCACCTCGCCTCAGACACGAAGTGAGGGATATCAAATACAGAAGACCGGATCGGGAGTGCAAATCGCAGGCTCGGGGTTTTTAGGTGTTTTACAAAAAAAACGAAAACGGGCAAATCTCGGTCACCCAGGTTCGAGGCCGATTAAAAATCAACTGAAATTAAAAATAACCAACAACCCGACAGTTCAGCATTAACTACTAAGGAGGCGGGACCAACCTAGATCCTCTCAATTTCAATGAGTTACATTGTTGAATTTGGGTCCCACCTGCTTGGTAGTTATATTTTTGTCTTTGTAGCATTTTTATTTTTTATATTTTCGTTTGATTTATGCTGATTTTAAATAGCCTATGACACTCGCTCAAGCACGACAAACGATTGAGATGTTATTTGTCAAAATCAGCTCCTATTTTACGCGCAAAATCCTGAGTAATTCCAATCGTCAACTGTCAAATCAACTGACAGTTAGACGATTGGAATCGCTCAGGATTTGTTACGCGTAATTAGGCCTCTGGCCATTAGTTAAAAAGTTTTGAGGAAACATGAAATCGTACATACATCATACATACATACGTACATACATACATACGAGCCAACTACATTACCCATATTTTGCGCTCCGTCGCAGTCGGTTAAAAAAAACTATGAGAGGAAAAAACTGTATCCGCAATTAGGGAGCTGGCATTCTGTGCCTCCCATACTTATAAGTCGTGGGCAAAGCGACGGCCGCCCACCAGGAGACAACACCGATCACATAAAACTCCGAGAGTTATGTGTAAAAAACACCGCGATGTGTGAACGCATTTGGATGACGGATTGCTTTGTTATCTCCACTATAATAATATCTCCTCGTTTTTATTCGAAAAGGGTAACGTGGCCCTTTGTGTTTTTGCAGGAAAATTTCGGTAACTGAGGTATTTTTTTTTCTTTCTGTCAAGTGAGGCAATTTTTCTAATAAGATAAATAAATAAATCTCTACGACACAATTTACAGAGATAATATCTGCTCCCTAATAGTACATAACCGGCGACTTATACCTTTTAGCGACAAAGCGGCCGATAGGACTCTCTTCTTAGTTTTTATCGTTAAATAGTTCAAGATGATGTTTCGTAAGCAACACTCAAAAGAACGCTAGCCGAAATGCTAGCCAAAAGAATAATACAACACAAAAAGTAGCACTCCGCGGCGGGGAATCGAACCCCGGTCTCCCGCGTGACAGGCGGGGATACTGACCACTATACTACCGCGGACATAGTTTTAACTGCGAAAATAACAATGACTTGCTTTGTCTTCAGTGAGCTCTATAGAAGTTCCGTTCAGTGAAATATACCAAGGTATACTTCCCGAAAAGTTCTCGAATAGAGACCACATATCGGCAAGCGTAGCGTAGGACGAGCAGCCACAAGATGGACAGATGACCTCATCCAAGTGGCAGGAAGGCGCTGGATGCAGGCCGCTTCCAACCAGTCTTTTAGGAAATCCATAGAAGAGGCCTATGTCCAGCAGTGGACTTCTTGTGGCTGAATGATGATGATACTTTCCAAGGGAAGCGATAGATATTTTTAACAGGCTTCAAAAAAGGAGGAGATTTGTTTGTACTTCCGAGTTACATCCGAGTTACATACACCTTAAACCGCACTAAACCGATACGACAAATTATAAGATTAAAATCAACCTGCTCGACTTAATCGACTTTATAAAATGTGTTAGCTATTGATGTCGATCTAACCAAAAAAAAGTATTAAAACGTAATACCTGTAATAAATAAACTCTTTTCTATAAATGGACCTTTTTTTATATTCACCAGGTTACCCCTCACAGAAGCTCTCTAAGTTTACAATAGTTAATCATCCCCTCACTCACCTCAAAGGGTTTCTTTCATCCCTAAGAGCTCTTCGCATTCAGATAACTTTTCCAATTTAGTACACCTTGATACAGACAAACTATTAAGAGAAAAAGTTTATATATTTAATGATGCGGAATAATAGACATGTACAAATCTTGTAGACTAGATGGATCGTGATGTTATGAAAAATTGAAAAAAAATTATTCGGGAAAGGTCACTTGGCGATTCAGGGAAATCGGACTAATAGTAAGTGTTTTAATATTAACCTATAAGCGGGCCTTATATTTAACTTTCGTTTTATATTTTTTATGCTCTATCGTGTCTGTTGGTTTTCTAATAAATATAAAATCCTCACTAATATTATAAACGCGAAAGTTTGTATGTATGGATAAATTTTTGTTACACTTTCATGCAAAACGGCTGAACGGATCCGGATGAAATTTTGCACAGATTATAATCTGGATTAGCACATAGGTCATTTTTTATCCCGGAAAAATACACATCAAAATTACCACGCTAACGAAGTCGCGGGCAACAGCTAATAAATAAATAAAATAGTTCTAATAAAGATATTTATTGTACGTATCGTAGAATGAGCAACAATAAAGCGCAACGGCCAGTGGGAGGGCTATTTTTCCGCCGTTAATTATTTCAAGTTAACAAGGTGTTGTCTCTTCGCTTATTTATTGCGCAGAGAGCGGTGGCTTCTAGGGCCGATACACACTTCGAGCTTAGCCGTTGTGCTATTGTGACTCACAATATGAATTGCAGCTGTTGTATAACTAAACAAAATATATACCCACATTTAAACAAAATAGACTCAATTTTTAAAACCTAAGCTCTTCCGTAATCTAGATAAAGATAAATTTATTTGCATAAACACGTGTCAATAATAGTACAATAACATGCATTATTAAGGTGTTAAATATAACATTGTCATGTCAATTTCGGTCCAACATGTTTTACCAAGAGTGGCGTACAAATAGGAGAAGCCCGCCACTTACAACAGATATAAAAGGTATGTCAAGTTTAAAAAGAAATTAAAGTAAAATGGTAACAAATTAAAGTAAAAAAATAAAAAGTCAAATAATGTCAACAGTGATCAGTCCATGTGTGTAAAAGAAGTCCAATTACGTAAATAAAAAATGTTAAATTAAAATTTGTCATTTAGAAATTAAGATTATAATAACATTTGTCAATGAACATTTTTTTTATACATAAGCAGCCTATATACGACCCACTGCAGAGCACAGGGCATCTCTCCGGGAGAGTATGGGCTTAATCACCACGCGTGCCCACCGCGCATTGACGATTTCAAGTGCTGAGGTATTCACATAGCTCAGACACTCAGGTTTCCTCACGATGTTTTCCTTCACGGTTAGCGAGAAGTATTGCTACTTTAACATCACAAATGTATATAACTTAGAAAAAAAAGTCATAGCTACATGCCCGCACTGGGACTCGAACCTGGGTCTCTTGCTTCCGAGCCCAATGTCCTACCTACTAAGCTACCACCGCTACTTGTATAATACTTGTAAAGTTCTAAAAAATAGATAAATAGGTCTGTAAAAAAAGAGCCAAATTAAAATAAAAGTTTGTGAAAAAGTAAAAAACGCGCGAAATGGATTCCTCCGCCTTTGTTCGTACTTGTTTACGTACTCAAATTTTGAAATCTCTTGAGGTGTTTTCACATATTTCATTGAGATAATGTGACGCAGGCGGAGCAGAACAAAAATGTTATTATTACTTTGTTATTATTATTTATATAACACCTGCTCGTCAATGGCATATTATGTGTCATGCAAACTCAACTTAAAGCAAGTCATTTGTGTCCTATGGTCTAGCCGGGTCATTATAAATGTACTGAATTTCATAATCCCCTAGGGAATTATGACATTTGAATTTGGAATGCAATCAACATTGAATATACGAGCTCCTTGCAATCCATGACCAAACGTCAAAATTAGAATATAAACTTTTCATAGAGCCCTACACCAAGAAGAATTTATTCAAAATTAGAATGAAAACTTTTCATAGAGCCCTAAATCAAGGAGAATGTATTCAAAATTAGAATGAAACTTTTCATAGAAACCTGCATGAAGAAGAATTTGCCACTACAAAAAAAAAACAAATAGAACGAAAAGGCGCTAAACTGCAAATCTTTGTGTTATATTGTATTTGTCTTCTTTCATTATTGTAAAATTAATAAAGTAAGTACTTTATTTTTAATTGTATTATGTTTTATTGCCTCGCAGTGTTTATATAAAGTAGAGTATGCATTTTGGGGATAAAGCAGTGTATTTGTCTCAGGCGTTTTTGAACCCCTCGGCCTCGGGATTCTAGCTTTAACTCCCTCGCTTCGCTCGGGAGTTAACTCTGTAACTCCCTCGCTTCGCTCGTGGGTTAACCCTAGGATCCCTCGTCCTTGGGGTTCAAAATATCGCCCGAGACATAATACACTGCTTTATCCCCTTAATGCATAATCTACTATTAAGTCATCGCGTTTCTCTTTACTGAATTTAATTCTAAGCCGTCCAACTACTATATGCCAAAGGAAATGTGAATTAGTTGTTTGAAGTCGTGCATAGTCAGTTTTGATATAGTTTCAAAAACCTATTTAGAGGCTAAAAATTCCACCCATGCCGGGACTTGAACCCGCGACCTCTGGCTATATATAGTTGTTTGTAGTTGCGCGCACTAAGCTTCATACTTTATTTATTTAAGGTCTAGAATTGAGAATGGAATGTTGGGTTGGTTTGGACATGTGGGGAGGAGGTAGGAAAAAAGATTGACGAAACAAATATATCGAGCAAATGTGGGTGGAACGGCCGGTAAGGGACGTCCCAGGCGGACGTACTTCGACCAAATAGGGGACGTATTAGTATTTAGGGTCACCAACAAGGTACACACATTATGTCTTTAACATGCACCAAAGGTAAATGCTACCTTAATTATATATGTATCCACAGCATGCGAAAACTGTTACACTGAAACATCTAAGTGAATTATAATAGCAAAAAATATATTTAGATTCTAAAACAGTTTGAAAAACACACAGGTATAACCTATTAATAATATAAAAGAAAAAGATAGATATGGCACAGTGGAAGGATGTTATGTATTTGAACGATTTGGGTCCGTAATACCGAGAATGGTCCGTCTGAATTCACCTCTGTCTGGTCAGGATGTTGACTCGACTAATACCCCGCAAGAGCTATTAATTGGTTACAGGCCTGAGCATGAGCCTAGATTTGTCTTCGAAGTAAACCGAAGTAAACATATACGGGGCGCTAAGCGTGATTGCGCGGTATACATAAAAACCTTAACTTTTACCTGATAAAAATACATTTCATCCTTATTATCTAAAGATAGCATGGACAATGACAGACTATTAGTGACCCTCACACTAGGTCAGGCCTGTCCTGTGAGGGTCGTATAAAAATATTTCCAGCTAGTATTTTTGAGTTAATTGACATAATGTGGTCGCTTTTTTATTTAACAATTATTTAATTAAATTATCATTAGTATATTATTATTTCCTCTGTGGTATAGCCCACACTGGAGGTAGCGCCGCCATATTTTACAGCCGGCTCGTTAGTCAGACGCACCTCGCGAAAGAATTAACTGCAGTATTTTGACACTTATTACTTGGGTCGAGCTTTTCTTTTTGCTGTGCTGATAAAAATACCGACTAACATTATTCAAAAATAGTGTTGAGTTTTAGTAGTACTACGTGCGTAATAAGGGACTTGTTAGAGGCCTTCTCTCAAAAGACATAACATAAACTCATGCCTGTATCCCGGAGGTGTAGGCAGATACAAGTCTTTGCCACTTGCCACAATCCAGACCTCTCTTGCTTCATCGACATTCATTAATCGTTGCACGCACACACGCTGGTTTTGGGGTATTTTTTATATTACCCTTTACTAATACCTCTCCTATTTGTTTGAAGTACGAGTATTTTCCGCCTGGGACGTCCCGTTCCGGTCCTTTCAGCGACATTCGCTCGATATATTTCATTCGACAATCTTTCTTCCTTCATCCTCTCCATATGTGCGCAACGCAACATTCCTTTCTCAATTCTAGTTTTAAAAAATGTAGAATAATGTTCATGTATTGAGTAAATCAGAACGTAAACATTTTATGAGATATTTAATAATACAATCAAAGACATGTACGCATCATAAATATCATCATCATCATCGGCCTAGGCTTGTCCACTGCTGGACATAGGAGTCTCCTATAGCACGCCACTGACCACGGTCCTCGGCTACTCTCATCCAGCTCTTGCCAGCCCGCCCTGCGAAGATCATCGCTCCACCGAGTCTGAGGACGTCCTCACACCACGTTTACCGATTCGATCATAAATATGCATCTTTGTTATCCTTACAGGCGTCAATGGAATGAAAAAACATGTCATGTGACCCGACCTGTCTGTCATTGCACAATAATGCACAATGTTATAATAACAGAATCAAGGGTCTTAGTTATCACCCCCATCAATGAAAGTCGAAAGTGTGCTACGGCGTAGCTGCGTAGACCGTAGCCGCGTAAGGACTACGACGTAGCGGGTTGTTTACACAAACACGATGACTGGATAACGGGAGGCGGCGTCTTTATTGCACGGGCTTGTCTGACGGGGCGGGTCGTATGCTAGAAGGAACCAAGCCCTTTTCTGTGTCAGGGGACGTCCATTAATAACGCGAGGTGTGATCGGCGTGTTTTAATATACAAGGTTAATTGTAAAATGCGCAATTCCTGAAACAGATTGAGCAGGTTAGAGATTGTCATTTTCAATAGCTAGGGTTTAACGAGTTTAAAAATAATCCGTTTACTTTACATGAATTTTCAATGTTTTTCTGATATCTAGTGACGCTATTTAATAGATATAGTGTTATACTTTATTGTACACAAGAAAGAAATATGTTACACATAAAACAAAGCAATAAGAATGGGTACATAGGCGAGCTTATTTCTATAGAATTTTTTTCCAGCATCAGTTGTGAGACGATGATTTTAAAGAGGTAGGAAAATATTGTGTGCACATTAAACGAATTAAAAAAAATGTAATAATATAACAAAGATATGCTTATGTGTGACATAGAATGAACATTCTTCCATATATAACAATGATTAACTGAAGTCTGCGTAATTTTTAGAGCGCGTTAAGCATGGATTTGATAAAATTATGTAAGCCCTGATATTTTGAAATATATTTATAATTCTGAAAAAAACTCTTAGAACAAAAGTTGTTATCGTGTAGGTTACCTTTTAGAAATTACCCTGTATAAATACAAAGGTGATAGAAGTCTTTCATTGGCCATCCACGCCTTAATTGACGTTCGATTATTTATTTTAGGGCAAGATAAAAAGTACCCGAAACCGGCGTGCGTGCATGCAACGACTAATGAATGTTGAGGAAGTGAAAGTGATCTGTCAGGATCGTAGCAAGTGGCAGTCCCTGGTCTCTGCCTACCCCTCTGGGATACAGGCGTGAGTTTATGTTATGTTATGATTATTCATTGAACGATGTGATTGGCCCCAGAGATCCTTGAGATCACGGCTTTAAAATGTATATAGTATCAGTGTTTACACGTGCTACATCTACTTGTTAACGAAATGTCGAAAGGTAATATCAAAAGATGAATCACAGTACTTTAACGCTATAACTGCAAAGAAATCAACATCTTAACAGTTGCATGTCAATACATTTATGAAAATATTATGTACGTTAGAAAAAATATCAAAGACTTCGAAAATGTTGGTGGCCACCATAATGTTAATACTAGAAATAAACATAAATTGTCATTTCCACTATTTAGACTTGCAAAAGTTAACACATCCTTTATGGGGCACTGTATAAGGTTCTACAACAAAATTCCTCAAGATATATTAGAGTTACCTCCAACGCGATTTAAAAAATGTGTTAAGCACATTCTGTGCAAAAAGGCTTACTATAACATCAAGGATTATTTAGAAGGCAAAGATGTTTGGCATTAAACAGTAGATTAATATTATTTAAAGGCCGATTGTGACTAGTGTTCAACACATTCATGACTAATATTTTAAGTTGAAAACTCTGTTAATTAAGTTAAAACGTGTTTTGAAAAGAATAAATGTGGAGTTTCTTTGTTAGTTTCTTCTCCACATAATCCATTAATTGTGAAACTAGCAACTTTGACGTTCATTAAGTAAACATTCTGTTTTTACAATGAATAAAAATATTTGAATTGAATTGAAAAAAAATATTTTTCGATGTTGGTTCACTTCTGCATGACATAGCTGTTGTTTTTAAATCTTAGTCAGCAAGGTAATGAGCCGAATTGGATGCTTGGTAGAGGGCCACCTGACTGACAGATTTCGATCGTTAAACTACCGGACAAGATGCTGTAAGATAAATTGTAATAACCTCGTGATGTTTTTTATCAAGTGAGTGGAATTGCTCCTGAAAATTTACCAATGTAGGTAAAATATAGGTAAACAACTATATAACGCGTGATAATGAAGCGGTAAAACGCTGGCTTCACTTTTGGGAGGTCATCTGCGGTGGGCCTGCGTGGTAATTAAGCCCATACTCACTCTCTGAGAGAAAGCCATTTACATTTTAAAAACAGCTAGTTCAAAAATTCACATTATCAAAAACCTAGCACAGGAGAATGAAAATTCAAGCGATTTATTTTTCAACAACTAGAACAAAGACTCGCACCAAAAATACCGTCATTTGCTGTGCGGCCATTAATCAGAGTTTAAAAAACAGAACAAACACAATAAGAACAAAACTACTAACACAATCGGAGACAAAGGGATTCGAAAATGCAGCGAAATGATAACGACATTACACTTCGCAGTTTATTTTATTCCGTTCGCAAAAAGAATCACAATTGTGACGGTGCGTATTCACTGCAATCTTACTTTGGAAATCATGGGTTTGCTAGCATAAAGCATGACATAACATAAACTCACGCCTGTATTCCAGAGGGGTAGGCAGAGTCCAGGGACTGCCACTTGCCACGATCCTGACAAATCACTTTCGCTTCAACAATATTCATTAGTCGTTGCATGCACACACGCCGGTTTCGGGTACTTTATATGTATCGTTTGCTAGCAAATTAATAATAATAACTTCCACACAACACAATCATATTATCCTGTACGCCATTAACCAGGCAATAATATCACAAACATGCTGATTTGAATGATTGATGGCTAATGCCATTTGTACAACTCAAATACGTCGGCCTCCAGTAGTCATCGAACCCACGATCTTTATTTTGGTAATCTAGCGTTTACCAAAAAGGCAGTCAATGTGAGATAGATGAATGAATGAATGAATGAATGAATTTATTTATTGCTAATAATATGCCAATTTACAATTGAATGTAATAACCTAAGTATTTCAATTATGGGGTACATACTTGATACAATTATACTATTACAATGCTTGCTTGACTCTGACACCTATGGTAGATGAGAATCTGTAACACAGCGCCCTCTAAGATATATTTACATAGTATATTTAAATAGTACACTTATATTCTTTTTTTTGTTGCACTAACTAGTGCTGAGGACAATTTTAAAAACCTATTTAGAGGCTAAACCTATTTAGAGGCCTGTACGTATTACAGAGAAGTTTGTAAAGAAGCTCGAAATTTTACTGATGCCTGCACTTGCCCATTAGCTCAGTTGGGAGAGCGCTGGCACGGTTAGCCAGAGGTCGCGGGTTCAAGTCCCGGCATGGGTGAATTTTTAGCCTCTAAATTGGTTTTTAATAATACACTTACTTAAGCATTCTCCGCACGGGATACTACGTCTACCTTATCATCATATTCTGTCAAATTAGTTTCGTTACGCCATCGAACTCACATCGGACGTCACAGTAGATTTCATTTTATTTCAATTTTAAAAAACAAAAAAACTAAAATCAACGTTTTATACACCAGCCCTCTTATTATATAACTGCCGACTATATCGGGTTATCCATTTCGACGTTTCGTCGATTATCGTTGGTTATCCATTTTGATCTTTTGACGTGACGTCAAAATTTGTACGTATTTGACAGTTCTGAGTGGGTTAAATCGAACCATTGCATACAGTGGGGAAGTTGCGTAGTAACGCCCCAGTAGGTCTATTCAGTCTTACCTTTTATGTATAAGTATATTTTAAATTGCATTTCTTTTTGTCCCCCCCAATTCTTTTTTGCACGCCAACCAATCTTTCTTCCACTTCCTGCGGCTGACTGGTAGAAAATGCTTATGGCATTAAGCCCGCCGTATCGTACATAAGGTTAAGTGCAATAAAAGTATTAAATAATAATAAAGCTATTGTAATCTATAACAGATTACAATAGCTTTACTTTTTTCCTCTGTGGCATGACTTACTCTGCAAAACACTTCGAACCTGTCAAATTTCATTTGATTTATTCAGAAACAATGTAAATCGTATTTGAAATATAAAATATTTAACTAACTTAATTCTCTCTCTGAGAGAAGGCCTGTGCCCTACAGTGGGACGTATGTAGGCTGCTTATGCAAACTAACTTAATTAACTGCATGATAAATATTATAATAATATTTACATCTATACAAATTCACTATTTGAATTTATTTTTGTAGATAATTCTTCAATATACCTATGTATATAGGTATGCTTTTACAGTAGATACGACTTTAGTTTAATTTCAAAGCTTTTATGATATGCCATTTTTTTACTCGGTAGGTAAGGCGTTAAAATAGTCTTACAGATTGAACACTTGTCGAATGCTCTACAACCCTAAGTGTAGGAACTAAATTACTGAGATCTAATCTTCTTGTGGCCTCACTTTTTTGTCACTGTTTCTAGTTCATTGAGATTTTTTACCAGCGAAACTGTAACAACAAGTGCGTACTATCCCGGAAGTGCTTAATTGATCGGCGTATAACTAGGGCTAGCTCTTTAGGTGTGATTTTGCTAACTCTTCACAGCCCAAAATGGTGGCGAATGGCCAGCCGAAGAATATCGCTCCTAAAAAGCACCAAACAACCTCTGTGAAAAAGCACTATCTCCTGGAGCCAAGCCAAACTACCTGCGCAGTAAATAATACTATCTGAGCGCGCAACATTATGCCGCGAGCGTGTCGCAATAAATGTACTGACTGCGTTGCGTCCCTAGCACGAGCCGCGGAAGCTCTATTTGTCTATAGCCTAATGTAGAAGCTTTCAAGATCGCAATGAAAGGCGTGCCAAACACCTAAGATTACAACAAACGGCAGGCCAAATAGGTACCTAAGATAATCTAAGCCTATCAATCATTATTATTTGTATTAATTCTATTTATAATTACCTTCAATATTGTAATGTTGTTGGTCAATAAACTATTACTACTACTAACTATTACTATTCACCGTTAACGTGTGGTATTGCTACTAAAAGTTTGCAGATGCCCGTAACTTTGAAGATAAACAAAGTCATAGGCACATGCCCGCACTGGGAATTGAACCTGGGTCTCCCGCTTCCGAGTCCATTGTTCTGCCACCGCTGGCTTGGTTGGCTCCGCACTTATTAACTGTCTTTCCTGTGGGCTAGTCCGACTAAGCTGTCAGGATGGTAGAGTTGGTGGGCAAGCCTATTCCATCTAAAAAACAATGTCCCAGGCACTGCAGCGTCCGAGTGGCCCCTTAACTCATCTAGTGTGAGTGAAGGTGTCACTGGACGCTGTATAAATCATCTCATTATGTAGATGCAAAGACCAAAGTTTATTTATAATTACCTACAAAATCGCGAACTACTAAAGTGGCAACGGGGGACCGGACATGGAAGTCTTGGCTGACCTCCAGCCAGGTGGCGTGACGGTATTGTAAAGTCAACAGGAAAGACCTGTAGTTTTTTATTTAATACCTTTTTGTAACTACTTATTAATATTACAGCTGGCGTCCACCGTTTTGTTTTTCGTGACGTCATGTATCCAAAAAACCTCGCATCTTTAATACCTTCAGACCGACTTGCACCACTTTTTTAAATATGGCTTAAACAGCATTTAACTAAAATTCTTCATACAAAAGTCGAGCAAGTCGACTTTAATTTGACATCTCATTTGCCAAAATAAGTCAAGCTTAAATACACACATGCCTTTCTTTGCTTTTGCGATCAGGTAAAAAATTGTATCAGGGTATTGGTCTACAGGTGTTCATGCTAGGGGTACCGGCCGCGGCTGTTTATGCGGAACAGCTGGCTCGATAGATTTGTTTGTTTGTGCAGAAAACCAGAAATCGAAAATTGCTTACGTGAAATTTCTCGAATAGTCGAAAAGTTCAAAATATCGTCAGCATGTAAAGGTAAAAAAAAGTATGTAAAAAAACTTTCACAACAATTTCGCCAATTAGTAGCACAAAGTAAGAACTGGCAAAAATAAAAATTTAAAAAAAAACTTTTATGTCAGTTCAATAAATCTGACCCAAAGGTCTCTATAACTGGCGGCGTTACCATGCTGCACACCAATATAGATCCTGTCGAACTGTTTATCTGAAAAGTCTCACTGAAATAAATGTTACCTAGTTCTTTCGGGATGTAAAAACTCCCCAACTTCAGCCAATTTAGCGGCTTCATTCTTGGCCGTTCTGTAATTGATCACTTGCCGAATCACTCCGGAAACTCCAAGCGATTTATTAAAAAAAAGAACGAAAATCTCTCCTGAACCGCCCAGAACTTTTTTGCCTTTGACTGAAAGTTTGAAGGTGAACCCAAATTCCTTCAAGGGTTGCTGAAACGTCGATATCGGAGGTACATTTTTAGGGTTCCGAAGTCAACAAGTAACCCTTATAGCTTCACCATGCCCGTCCGATATTAATCTTAAAAGCGCAAATTTTTGTCCGAGTAGGGCGTCCCGTCCCCCCCTCTTCCGGCTAAACTGTTGATTGTTGAAACCAAAAAAAATTCAGAGCAGTAGCACATATGTATAATGAACTAATAACCTCCTCCTTTTTTGAAGTCTGTTAAAAAGGAAAATGATCACGCCTGAGTAGGCTTTACAAGGTGACGAATAATAGGCGACCAACTTATGAAAGGAAATCTTCGTACAAAATACATTGAAAATAACTTTAGTTGGTTCTGTTAAGCAGATAAAACCCCCTCTTTCTACGGAACCCTACACTACGCGTGGCCCGTCACGCACTTAACTGGTTTTTTAAATTCTCAGTTCCCGTAAAGAGGAACGATCTTATTTATAAAAACACGATTTCTCTAAAACACTCCTCAGAGACAGTTTAAATAATCTGTGGTTACGTTTTTTCCCTTTACCACAGACTATTTACACTCCCTCTGAGGAGTGTTTTAAGGAATCGCGTTTTTAACCGACTTCAAAAAAGGAGGAGGTTCGCAATTCAACGCGTATATTTTTATAAATAATAAGACCTTAAGACTTTATGAAAACTAAAATTATTTATTAATTATTATAAGTTGGTCGAACATTACTCGTTAACTTGTAAAGCCTACTTAGTTGTGATAGTTTTTCTTTTAAGTTCACTATATTTTTTACAACCCTGAATTTGTTCACATTTCTATAATCAGCCGTTTGTCAGTATGTTTAGTAAACTATATGGAGTGTATCCATTCTATCCCCTTATGTACCCAACACTATTTGTAATTGGTATGGTTGGGTATAATCAACTCGAGGTTAGAAGAAACGTGGCTCTAGTGACATACTTTTTTAAATTGCTAAGAGGCTGGCAAGATAATCCTGAAGTGTTAGCACGGGTAGGATTGTTCGTGCCGGATAACTATCGGAGAAGCAGGACACACAAACTGTTTTATGAGCCGAGTGCTAAAACAGAAATGTTGAGAGAAGCCCCGGTCACTCGGGCTATCCGTATGCTCAACATTTTCGATAGCGAGTCAAACAGGGATGTATTCAAGTGTTCGCTTACACAATTCACTACAATAATGACAGAACTATTGAGTAGATAGATTAATATATCGTTTATTATTGTTCGTGATATTGAAATATTTGTTATTTTTGTATTTTAAACAGTTTAATTATTTCAAACATAAAATAAGAGAATTAATAATTAATATATAAATGATAAAAATATACAAATAACTAATTCTATATTTACAAATAAAACACCTGCCCCAGGTCACTGTCCCGCGGTAATGAGCCCAGAACGCTGGCGACGTTACCTCTTTGGATGGCCAGGCTTATCCTCTGGCCGAGGTACGCGCCGGCCCTCTGGTCTCCCGATGCGTCGATTAGGCGCGCCCGTAAGTCTTTGAACAGCAGGCGCGCCTCTGGGCCCCAGGTGCCTATGGTTTCGACCCCAAACGGCGCAAATATGTAATTGTTTCCTATTGAACCGTATTTGCGCCGTTTGAGGCTTTCGGCCGCGCCAGCCGCTGAACCAGCGGCTCTTCCACTCTGGGAAACATGAGAGGGTGCCAGCGTGTCAACGCATGTAGCGTCCCATACTAGCGGCCTCCCATGTTTCCAGGGGATTAATGTCATTCCATCGGGCCTTTTACCATCGTCGCGGATGATGCCTGGGGGTTCCAGCGTGGCCGGAACCCCGGCTGTGGTAAAGGCCCTCCGGATGATGTCATTGAGAGCCGCGTGGCGGGAAAGGCGGCCGGCGCTCCGCTGACACGATAGACCATGGTGGCCCAGGCGATCGACGTCGGTACCGCAGGGGCAGCGATGGGGCACAGTGATTGGGCAACCCAGTCGCAGACCGATGGCGGTGCTAAAAGAGGTGTTGTCCATCAGGGTCCCTATAGACGCTGATGGGTGGGCCTGCAACCAGTAGCGCGCCTCTCGCTCGGACACGGCCAGTAGGCGAGCGCGTTCCACGTCGCTGGTGCAAGAATGGATTAACCTGCTCTGCACCAGCTCGCAGAGGGGCCCGTCCCACTGCCTTTGGATAGATTAAATTATTATTATTATGAAATGTTATTTGGAATAATCTACAATGTGAAATATTAATTTATGTTAATTTTATTGGATTATTTATATTAATTTTAATGAACTTTATTATTTATTTAAATTTATTAATTTTTTCCTTTTTAAAGTTAAATTTAGAGTAACAGTGTTGACTAGTTAAAATTTATGACATTATTTTGATTTTATCGTATAATTCACTATGTTAATTGATTCCGATTTTAATGTTGCATTTTTTATAAGTGACGTTTAACTCTATATTAATAACATTAGACACTAATGCTGATCGATTTGGGTTCGCCTGTAATGACAGTGTATGCGATGATAATAATAAATAAATAAATAAAATGTCTAATGTTTTGTGTAACTCTTGCTGTAATAAATGTGGTTTCTTCTTCTTGTTCTTCTTGTCAACAACAGAACCCTAAGCCCCAGCTTATGAATGGATATTTCCACTAAGTAAATATATAAGTAACGATCTGTCTCGTTCTTTTTTGAGAAATCTGAAGATACAGTCGGTCACTCGTGGTATTTACCCATTTATTTATTCTAATTAAATTACATCTAAAACTAACTGCAACGCAGGCATTTACTTAAAATAACAATTACAATAACACTATCCTCCTTAGAACAAAGAGGCCTTCTGTGCTCCCAACATAGATTTTGTCCCAAATGCAAACCATGAAACCGATAAATCCAATGCGCATGAAACAACTGAAACAACCTGCGAATTCCCAGCACTCGAGTATCTCTTCCCCAGTGTATTGTATACAAGGTGACCCATTGTATTGTATACGGGGTGTCCCGGTGCAAACGTACCCTCGAGGTGAGCTGGGGTGAAAGGTGATAGCACGCCCCTCCATTACCGATGCGAGCAACCACCTACATTATACCTGTGACAACAAATTTTGGACGCGGCATATAAAGAAAGCTTTCGAAAGAAGCTTACTACATTTGTGTAAGCTTGTAAATAGTTTAATAACGAAAAATGGAAATAAAAATTAACCACCAACTCGACTGCTGAGCTTTAACTACAAAGCAGGCGGGACCAACCTAGGTTCTTCGCAATAAGTTACATTATGTAATTTGGGCAACGCCTGCTCGGCAGTCGGGTTGTTGGTTATTTTCTATTTATTAATTTTTTGTTGGCTTTTTGCTGAATTTTTATAGCCTATGACACTCGCGCAAATACAACTAATCGATTGAGATATTATTTGTCAAATATGTCCATTCAGTTGACCAATGGACTCCATTGGTTAAGGAGTTATGAGAGAACACAGAATCGGACGTACTTACATACATACATACACAAATACGAGCCAAACACATTAACCTACATTAAATACAATAAAAAAAAAATTTTGCTATTTTGACCCTTATCGTATATTGAACCTTACTGTAGAGTCAGGACCGATCTAAGTAGGTTAACCTCACCGAGCATCATTTTAGCATCGAGTATTTTTTATCTGATATCCGTTATGTGTTTCAAGGCAAGGGACTGTGGTCTACCTCTGCCATGTTGTTATTATAGTATTATGATAAAAGATGAGATGTTAAGTTTTACGCTACATTTATGAAAATACTTTGAAATTGTTTTTCTTTTTCTCTCGCATTAGGTTTAAGCCTGTAATGATAGATGTAAACTTGTAGAAATAAAGAAATAAAAAAAAATGACATAAAAAATAAAAGTATGTAGGTATATGGACTAGTTTTATTTAAAAAAACCTTCTATTAACTTTAAAATGAATAGTTGGCGACCAAAGCTGATTCTTCTTACCAGGATGTTGTCACAAAACCGGGAAGATACTTAACTAGCCAACATATTTCAAGGCGACTTTCTCTTGTTAAAATTTACAAAGCGCAATCAGACCGTGAAGCTGTATTTTATAGTGGAAACCGTCTATTTTAAAGTTGAATATACAGCAGAAATTATAGCGACTCAGATTATTTTGTCGTCGATTATTTTATTGGAGTGAAACAATATTTTCACAGTGCGAAGTATTATTATTTATCTTAAAGTCATTATTATTAAATAGCCTTTAAATAGTTCCTATATATGTAGGCGGAACCAAATTACCTACAAGAAATTGAATGAGAGGTCTTGTTTACTGAGGTAGAAAATTTAGCAGTCTCATCTAAGCCTAGTTTGCCATCGAGTTTTTAGGGTTCCGTAGCCCGACAAATCCTTATAGTTTCGCCATAGCCATCTGTCTGTCTGTCTGTCTGTCCGTCCGCGGCCTAGCGCAAAGACCGGTGGTCTTTGAGCTAGGCCGCAATGACTTCGATGATGTTTTTAGTTCTGTAAAGCAGATACAAACCCTTTTTCTACGGAACCCTACATTGCGCGTGGCCCGACACGCACTTGGCCGGTTTTTTTTATTGTATTCCATGTCAGAATCTACCAGGACCTCCTTGTTTCCCACCTCCGTGTTCCCAGTAAGACGTACGGCTCCAGAGGCAGATAGCCGTACCTTCGGCCAACGCACACATTGTTCAGCGGATGACTCAGGTACTTAGATTAAACGTCTAGACACACCGTTCCGTGCGTTTATTCCGTAGGAGTGTTGTTTTTATCTTGGGCCGAGCGAAGTAATTCAATTTGTGTGGAATTTATTGTCGAGGTACAAAATGCTTTTAATTTCATTTAGTAAAGTCTGTTTATTGTAGTGTCTATTTGTTGGTGTAAGCTACTCGTATCACAATTTAAAGATATTCTGTGTTATTTTTTGGTGTCACGATCACCTTAAAACGCTCCATAAATGTAGTGTAAATAGTCTGCGACATTATTTAAAGTCTCTACCATAGACTATTTATATGGCGTTTATGGATTGTTTTAAGCGAATCTTCTTTTCCATGACATGAACCTATGACAGTAGCTGTAATAGAGTAAGTTTGTGCTAGTTTCATTTGTAGCAGTAGCAATACCACACGCTAACCGTGAAGGAAAACATCGTGAGGAAACCCGCAGTTAGTTGGCTCCGCACGTATTGACTTTTCTTTCCTGTGGGCTAGGCCGACTAAGCTGTCAGGATGGTATAGGTGTTGGGGAAGCCTACTCCATCTAAAAGAAGCGACGTTCCAGGCGCTGCAGCGTGTCCGAATGGTCCTTTAACCCACCTAGCGTGAGTGAAGGTACCACTGGGCGCTGTATAAATTATCTCATTACGTAGATGCAAAGGCCAAAGCATTTTTTATGCTAGTTTCATAAATACTTGCTTCTTTTTATAATGGTCATCTCGCAAAATCTTTAGTTTACCGAGACGACCAAAAGGTGCATGAAACGTTACAAATGAATCGTGGTATAGTATTATACATACATACATAAACTCACGCCAGTATCCCAGAGGGGCAGGCACAGACCAGGAACTGCCACTTGCCACGATCCGACAGATCACTTTCGTTTCCTCGACATTCATTAGTCGTTGCATGCGCGCACGCCGGTTTCGGGTACTATTATTACAGTATTATAATGCGTAAAAAATAACAACCTAAATGACTTTAACTTCACAAGGACGTATCCTGAAGATGGACGAGACCTGAAGTGTATTACTGTGCCTCTCGCTCACAAAATATAGACGGTAGTATTGTACAAAAGAAAGGCAAATACTTGTCGAGCCCCTTACTATACTTAACAGAATACGCGCGTTCTGGGAGCGGAATAGAGTCACTTATCGACTCATGTAACATATTTCCATGTACTTTCTACTCTATTCTATTCTATGCACCTGAATTGAAAATTGCACAAAACCTTACACTTTAGATTTTTTCAAAAAGGACGAGACAGAACGACTGACACTCAAGTGTCCACCTAGTAGAATTTCTTGATTCACGAGTCCACGATTATTCTGTAGGTATACAATCAGAATAATCTAACAATTAATCAATCCTGTAACCATGACAAATCCTACATAAACCAACTCCGTATCAGATACAGTTTACCTCGACTTAAACAATTATACATCTTAACCTATAATGTAACAGAAAAATAAAGGACAGTTAAGTATTTTTTTAATCATGAAATATTTCGAAACACGCAAAATAAAAGATATTTAATATAACAACAAACTAATAATTTTGCAGCAACGGGCAAGATGATGGCAAAAGGCAAAAACTGGTTCTGCTTATCGCTCTGGAATACAGGCGTCAATAAATGTTGGTTTGATTACTTTTATCAACAGCTTGTTTACAGCCAGAGAAAGTGAATATGGTACGGCGTATACACACTTCAACGCATGAAACAATTGCGAAGCGAATGGAATTGTTAAGCATTTATTGTCTCTGCCCACCGCACTAGAACATGTTACGGTACATTAAAATTTATTACAGAACTCTTGAGGAATAACCTCCAAGGCTGAGACGGTAAACTCTCGTAGAGCGAGACAATTGTACAATTGTAAAAGGAACGAGTAGTTTAACTGCCTGCATAAGCGAATGTGTAACGCACGCACGTTTACATTCTTTGTAAATAAACTAAGTAAAACACACGTAAAGGTTGATGTACTGTCGACTGCACCGATCACCGTAAGGCAATCCATAAGGACCAGTTTCTAATAATACCGTCTACTACAAATATCGGTGGATTTTAAAGTTAAGAGTCAATTTGCTGGAAAACAGTACGCACTTAGTTTTTCCAAATATACAGTCAATCATTTTATTGTAAATATCACGATTAATTTCATTACTTATCTTATTTTATATTAATATGTATTATATTAAAATTATATCAGGTAATTAAATGTACAAATTGTCTGCCAAAATTGTTGCTATGGTTTAATCAAATCAGAAATCAAAAATTTATTTCAACGCACAGAATTTAGGTACATTCCGTTTGCTGAATGTCAATGTACTGCACCGATGTACCGATGTTAGCCGCCCTTTGGGCCGGTTTTGTATTGGAGAAAAAGGCAGCGGGAAAAAACTCCAGTCTGAGCATATCTTTTCTCAAATCAACAAAAAAAAATTTACATAAAATTTACTTTCATATCCACTTGTTTGGCGAGCATTGAGAACTTTGTATGGTAGTAATTTACCCCCACACTGCAGCCGTACTCCTGACAAGAGCGTGTCTAACTTTGTAATAGTTGTACCACAGGCGACATTAAGGCTGTGAGTGCCGTCGTAGGCTGCGCCGGAAACGGTGGCCATTTGGCAGCGGCCGCGTCGAAGCCTCGCGCAGTTCAGGTGCGCGACGAGGCGTTGTGGGCCTGTTAACGTTCTAGACAGTATGCTTATTGTAGAATTAAGATGACTTAATTACTTTATTATGTAGTTTTTGATACTTTCGGCCTGTACTGTTGGTAGAGACCATTGCAACTTGCTCTCATATCCGTTTAAGTCCATTTTAATGGGGCGCAAATGGGATTGTGTCTACGCCATTGGTATGTCTGTTTATCTGTCTGACACATAAAGAGCATTTTCTTTTTAATTGTAATAGGTAGCCAGTTGAAATTTTTACGGAACATTTTGTTACCAATAAATTATAAAATAGCAGAACAATAAAGGACCCTCCACAGAAACGTAATTTTTTAAGGTTTTGTTGTTTTGGTCCTAGCTTAAAATCTGTTGTGATTATAGTACAGTCTCTCTAGTATAACAACTAATAACTAAAAGCCTGCCAAGTGTGAGTTGAACTTCCGTTAAGGGATATGAACTGAGAAAAAGAAAATACATTTTTTCTTGGAACGGAAGCCTCGGTGCGCGATTCCGACTGGCAGTTGGCCGGTTTTCTTAATTTATTTATTAGTTAGAAAAAGTAGCGACTAAACTATTACAAATTTATTATTTGGTTATTCGATTGCTGTGAGGTATACAAAGCTTATCCTCAAGAACCATGGAGTACACAGAATCCTACAGTGATACGTTCTCTGGTCCTCTAAATAAATCCACTACAAGACGTAGGATTTTCGTTAAAAAACTTATTAAAAGTGGCTTAAAAAATCCCGGAGCGCGGATCCCCAGATTCCGATACCGACAATTCCTTCAAAAGACAGTAACATCAAATAAAGTCAAGATGTGGAAAAGTTAACAAAAGCAAAAGGGTATTCCCGGGGCGGTCAAGGAGAGACCGGAAGTCGGCGGGCGACAGGTGGGGTGACGGAAATGGCGGCGCTTCCGGCGTCTCGCGTGTCACTTCCGGTCTGCGCTTGAGTAGAAGATTAGACCCCGAGTGCGCCTGACGTAGGTATTGATTGTAATGTACCTTTTTAGAGTCATTTCGAACGGGCAGCCCTTTCAGAATCATGGGATTTTAGTTAATAAAAATGTATTATATTCAGTTATTAATTCGTTCGTTTGTTTGTTCATTCATTCATTAAATTTGAAGAAAAATAAGCATTATTTTTACGGCTTTCTTTGGAATTTTCTGGACACCTAGTGTCCCTATGGTCGGTAGAGATCGGCTGTCACCAACTTTAAAGAAATGCCGACTTGTTACGGCCACGGGAGTGACCTGACTCGCCCCAATCAATGCATTATGCACTTTATTTCCACTCCGAACAACGGTCGCACTTTGGCATTCGGCTTTTAATTCGGCGTCGGGTGCATAACAAGTTGATTCGCCGGCTCACCTACACGACACGCCACTTTTGGCACTGGACAGGCTTAACTAATTTACGACTTTATCGCCGCTACGACACTGAGCAAGGGCTTCCGTATGCAATGTACAGACAGGACGGTCTCTCTCTGTATTTGTTGGACTTATATGTAAAAAACAGCGGTGGTAGCCTAGTGGGTAGAACATTGGACCCGGAAGCGAGAGACCCAGGTTCGATTCCCAGTGCGGGCATGTACCTATGACTTTGTTTTCTAAGTTATGTACATTTGTGAAGTTATAGTAGCAATACCACTCGCTAACGGTGAAGTGACACATCGTTAGGAAACCTGGGTGTCTGAGCTATTCACATACCTCAGCGCTTGAAATCACCAATCCGCGGTGGGCACGCGTGGTGATTAAGCCCATACTCTTTCTCTCTGAGAGAAGGCCTGTGCCCTACAGTGGGACGTATATAGGCTGCTTATGAATGTAAAAAATACTTTTTCAGGCTAATTTAGATAGTCGGGATTGGCACTGGACCGAGAAGGTTGGCGTGGCAGGGAAGAGCACAGCAGCAGTGGGTATACATGGGCTGAATACATTGATAGTCCACTAAAGGTACAGCGATAAGACCGCTAATTGTATGCCATTACTTAGATATAAGAAATCATTTATGAAAGCCTGCCTCGTTGGTCTAGCTGTTAAGGCGCTTAGCTACCATAACAGAGGTCGTGGGTTCGATTCCCACTGGGGGCCACCGTAGATTTGTACAAATGGCCTCGGTCTGGGCATTTTCATGTTTGTGACGCCCTTGCCTGGTTACCATAGCACAGGGTATCCTAAAATCAATCAAAATCAAAAAGCACAGAAACTGCGACTTTATGAACGTTACAAGTTAAACTAGGTGTCCAGTTTGGGACCAGGTCAAGTGATTGTATTGTGTGGAAGTTATTATTATTATCATTATTTGTAATTTTTCTTCTGGTTGTGCAATAAAGCTTCTGGTTAACTATCTACAGTATTTTGGTGCAAAGACCCAACAATTAAGTATTAAGCCTGGGGGCATTTTCTGTCGATACAGATGTTTTTGAAAGGGAAACCAATGACTTTGACGGATTTGTTAATATATTAACTTCACAAAGAATGCAGTTGGAGTGGCAATGATAGCATTGCCTTCAGATGTCAGAGGCAGATCAACAGAATCTAGGGCTTGATTATCTGGTGGATTCCGCTCTTCTATTAGGCACAATATCAGTCAGAGGCAATTTGTACAAATCAGGTACGGCGCCTTTCAGAAGGAATTGAAACCACGTCCTCTGTTTTGCTGGTCAAGCGTGTTTGTTGCTATACCAACGACGCCGTCTATAAAAGCTCGCTTGCCTTCACCGTAACGTATTTACTTCAGATGAATTAGTTTTTGCTCATTGTGTTCTGTCTGTTCAGAACGAAGTTTAATTTAATCTGTGTCCAGCAGTAGCCAACAAATCAACAGCGCATATTGCGCCGCTGTCGGTGGTATTCATACATCACGAGTGTTTTCCGTCGGCGAGCACTGCACCACATGCACCTGAGAGTAATTATATCAGTACCGCGCGGTTTCATTCAGAACTACTGAGTACCGGTATTTTGAGGTAATTCATAAAAATATTGGCAGTGTACTCTATGAAAAATCACGAAGTATGTAGCGAAAAACAAGATAAGTAGTCTTAGGCCGTCTTATACCACTTTTTTGAATGTGGCTCAAACAGCGTTTAACTAAAATTCTTCATACAAAAGTCAATTTCAATGGCGACTTAAGTGACGTTTAAGAAGTGGTGCAAGTCGGCCTTAATCTTTGAGCAATGACCTTGAAATGTCATCATAAGCAGCCTATATACGTCCCACTGTAGGGCCTTCTCTCAGAGAGAGAGTATGGGCTTAAACACCACGCGTGCCCACCGTGGATTGGAAATGTTTCTTGAAATGTACCTCACTAAAAACCGAATTCCTAGATTTGGAATGTTTTCGATGTCGCCAATATCACAGCGAAAACATTCCCATCATTAAAAGTTTTGAAATAAGAATCGTACCAATATAGGGCTCAATTACCAGTAAAAGATATACTTAATAAAGAAAACAGCAGAAACTCTTAACAAATAAACTTGTAAATCGTATCACAAATTTACAACACTTTACTATTTTGACTAACCATAACCACACATAGGTCATAAAACAACCCATGTTAAATATCCAGGCCTCGGTAAACCGGGGATTTCTCTCAACTATAAGCGGATTAGTCAGTCGAAGGTCAAAGGCAAAGGTGAGTCGGTGGTCTGAGCTGAAGAGCAGTCTATTAACGCTCGCCGCTTGTGAGATGAACACTTGCCCTAATGTCCACTGCTCACGACATACGATATGCAGACCACTGAGATTGAAAACCATTTATGAAAACAAAAACACAGAGAAAAACTCAGCAAGTCCGATGGGTTCGAGCCTTAGTTCTTGAATACAAATACCTACAAAATATGTTTTTTCTTTATCTTCATTATTTTTCTGTACATACTAACTGGAGTCACCTTTAAAGCATGTAATGCCTGTAGTGACACCGCTCTTGTATAGAATTAATCTAGTTTACTTTTAGATGTTTTTAAAAAAAAGAAAATAATAATAATAATAATAAACGATATTTGGATTTTTTTGTCCGTTTTTTCTCCAAATGATCTAGATTTTGAAACGGACTCCTAGTTTTTCTTGTAAAGTTCAATAAGAAACAGTTTCTGTGTTACTTTGAATATTTTTTTTTTACTTTTTTGACTTTTGAATACAAATAAACTTTGCCAACTATGTGCGCGTATGTGTGTCTGTTTATGTGCGTGTGTGTGTGTTTGTGTGTTTGTGTGTGTGTATGTTTGTGTGTGTGTGTATGTGTGTGTATGTGTGTGTGTGTGTGTGTGTGTGTGTGTGTGTGTGTGTGTGTGTGTGTGTGTGTGTGTGTACGTGTGTATGTACGTGTGTGTGTGATTGTGTAGTATGTGCGTGTTTGTAAGCATACATGAGTGACAGAGAGTGAAGTGATCAGTACGCGTAAATATTATTTTATCTATGGAATATCGTGTGTTTTTAAAATACATCACCTTAATAAAACTACGCTGCACTCGTTCCAACTGAAAAAAGTTCATCTTTCATGCTCCTCCCCAAATCGGTAGACAATTGAAATATTGAATGTAAGCGGATAGACCGATCAGTAACAAATTCAACCAAATAGAGGATGTATAAGTGAAGGGTAAGGTAGAAAGTACCCAAAACGCGCGAGCGGGCAGGCAGCACCGAACAATTTTTGATGAAGCAAAATAAATGTGTCCTTACCTCTTCGGTATATAAGGTTTCATAGCAAGGAACTTCAACTTGTTCGATCATTCATCATCATCATTCGGACACAAGAAGTCCACTGCTGGGCATAGGCCTCCTCCATGGATTTCCAAAAAGACCGGTTGGAAGCGGCTTGCATCCAGCGTCTTCTTTCCACTTGGATGAGGTAACCTGTCCATCTTGTGGCTGGTCGTCCTACGCTGCGCTTGCCGATTTGTGGTCTCCATTCGAGAGCTTTTCGGCCCCATCGGCCATCAGTTCTGCGTGCTATGTTCCCCGCCCACTGCCACTTCAACTTACTAATCCGCAAAAAAAAATCCTGATGATCTTGTAGAGAAATTCCGAGCATAAACCTTTCCATAGCTCGTTGCGTGACCTTAAGCTTTTTTATGAGGTCCATAGTGAGAGACCACGTTTCAGTGCCATAAGTCATTACTGGTAACACACACTGGTTGTATAGGTTCGTCTTGAGCGATTGAGGTATATTAAACGAAAAGATTGTAACAACACTCAAATAAACTTTTATCGATGATTACAACACTCAAATAAACTTTTACTTTATTTAATCAACGCTGATCAAGAAAATCCACTGTTTTACTTCATTGTCATTCAATCGAATTCACGCCCATTTGTGGCACAAATAACTGCTTAAAATTTTCCAAGATTCATGTCGGGAGCAATGGGATCCGGCCAGGATGTTTGTCGAGAGAAGCCAGAGAGGTTAAGACGCCATTACCTCGACTCAAACAATTAAACTCGCCTCCGATTGCCGGTAAAGCCACCGTGTTACCGCACTCGCTTAACTGAAGGCACTTTGGGACTTGACTTCCCCCGTTTCAATAGCTCCATACGAGTTTATTCTACTCGTACTAATCCATACAAACAACTTATGACATATGTCATTCAAATAAAGCAAAACATGAAAATCGACGTCGTTGATTAAACCACTTCCCAAAAGCAAACACAGTTTATCTCAGTTATCCACATGTTTTTTTTCTTCACAGCAAGCGACTGATATTTCTATTACAAATTCTAACCGTGTAAATTCTTACAAGAGCTTAAACTCTCTGGGATACACCACCATTCATTATATTAAGTACCCAGCTTTCTTAAACGTATAAATCCCGATGCGCGATTCAAAAAACAAAACGCAATAAGTCGAAAGACGTTTACCTCTAAAGACTCTACACACTACACACGCGGCGCGAGTCTTGTCGCCTCACGGCAACTTTACCTTATCTTAACGATTTCATGACCTGCATGGGTAGCATGATGACGTGAGTCGCGCGTTTTAACGTCAAAAGTTGCGACATTCCGGTACATTCATTGTCAAATTTTGTATTGTAGCGCCACGAAACGCGTGACTCCGCCACCGTACTACCCATACAGACTCGCAGAGTCGAATAGCAAAACTTCGGCTGTTGCGTTAACTACGAAACTGCGTCCATTAGCGACGCACCCAGCCGAGTTGGCCGAGCTTACCAACGGAACAAATTCAATTCAATTCAATTGTCATTTGATAAGCGGAGCGGAAAGCGTGGAGTATCGCGCCGCGTTTGTACAGTGAATGAGACTTAGCATCCCATAAAGGGGCTCGCCATTGTTGGCGGCGGAAAAATGGGGATTTCTTCGCACCGGACCGGCCATTGTGCTGCGCAGGTATTCAGAAAATTAACTCGGTCTAGACGACCTGTCGCCACCGGCCCTCGTTCGCTGAAGAAGGCACTTTTTATCGGAACCGAGGTATGTCGGGACAATCGGAGGGACAATTGGAGGTGCTTCAGTTCGGATATTATCTTATCGACGCTGACGTGAAGGTGAGTCATATTTAACGTTTTTAGGGGCTTAGAGAACGGTTATGTATTATGGTATTATGTTCCTTAGTGTAAAGTAATAATAAGTCAAAGAAAAAGGGATTCAATGGTCGAATGAAAATTGTCAAACGAATAAAAACTGAGAATGAAAAGCAACGTGTGCACTGTTAACTGTCCTTCCATTTAGAACGATTTTGTAAGACATTTAAATATTGTTTAAATGTGTTAGAAAACCGTACTGTTGACCCACTCCATATTATATTATTTAGGGATACCTAATAGTCTCTGAATAAAGGTTGGGTTTATAATTAATAATTAATCGGTCGTCAGTGTGCAGAATACCATTGTCAGAATACTCATCATTATTCATTATTCTCATAACTTCTTTCTCGTTCCGAACTGTATTACAGTTTAAATAATTTTTCTCTAAATAAACAGTCTTACAGAAGCATAATTCCTTAAAACACTCCTCAAAAGCGGTTTAATTACGTGTGGTAGGAGTGTTTTATAGGAGTCGTGTTTTTTTATTTAACTTGTGTCTACTTCCTTTGCAATTAGTCGATCTTTCTTTCTAATTTATAATAGTGGAGTGAAATGCCAGAAAGAGATGGACCGATTGCGTTTCGAAATTAATTTGTGCAATAATTGTGTGCAACATAATCCACAAACTATCCGAAAATGAGGGACTTTCCTCGTCGATACGAACCAATTCTACTATAGGAAAAACTTCGAAATGGAGAAAAGTTTTTTTATTGAATCTGTCATTATAGTAAAGTTTATTCTTATTGACCAGTCGACGAGAACCCCCCGTTCCAATTTAAAAAAATATGGGTATTTTGTTACTATCTATAGATCTCAAATTAGCAAGGTTTCTTTTCCATCCCAGAAAAAGTAAAGTAATTCAAGCATGAAAAACATCCTCTATTAATCCCCTATAGATAGGACGCATACTGTACATTCATCTCTATATTGCTCTATACTTAGGAGAGCTTTTCTTTTCCGGGTAGCCTTCATAAAGGTACGCTCACATAGGTGGCGAGTAATCCTGATGGATGACGTCACGCGAACCTGCGTTCGACGCGCGCGCATATAATGGCGACGTCATAATTTATCACGGGCAATGCCGGTTGATGGATCGGTTCGCGAGATGATCGGTGTTTTATAAGGTGGCATTCCTTCTGTGCAGTGTTATTGGTATGGTAGGATACTTGGAAAGATTGCTGAGTTGTCTAATCCTGTTATATAGGCCACCTTAAAAATTTGCAATTCCCTAAACGATTCCATTGGACTTTGTCACTACTTTTTTTTATTTTGTGTAGTTTTACAATTATTACCCAACTACGCGGGAAAAAGGGCTACGCTGTTTCAACAAAATTTATATCAAATTACTAGGATTTTAAGTGAAGACTAATTTAAAAGAGAGAATATTTTTTTGGGTCCGTTCCCAAGTTCCCGTTCGTTAAGTTTTCTTTAGTACGTGTAATAACACAATCTCTGGAAATACAAATTACGAATGCCATAAACGGTATACATCTACACATTTTCAAGCCCCCAGTTCTCATGTTCACAAAGGAGACGTCAACAAATAATACAAAATGCAACAAGAGGGCAGTAACGTCATAACAGTCAGAGTTTTCTGCAGAGACATGTACTTAGTGTTTATACCGACCGAGCATTCACTCCTAAGAAGCAGTGAATGCTCGAGCCTTCACTACTCTTCTAAAACCGTTTGTAAGCTAATCGGCTTCACCGAAAGTTTCTGAATTGAGAATTTTACTTAAAAAATCTCGATATCTGAAGAGACAGAATGATACATAAATATTCTCCGTACTAAAATGGTAACCGGTAATTCTACAGCTTGTAATTTTTTTTTTTATGTACATGGAAATTTTGTTTCACTCTGTCTAAAGTTGTTATTTCAAGGAAAAGTTTCATGACTAAATGAAACTATCACCTTTAACTTTAATTTAACAAGAATGAAATATTTTTCTCGCCTGGTCTAAACGCATAGATATAATACCCGGGTCGCGGGTCGAGGGTTTGCACAAAATATTCGTATGTAAAGCAGAAAAGCAATCCACTTATTTCGTCTCTTACCTGCTTGATAGTCATCTGTTACATTCCGCCTTTGTGCTTCGAACAGGAAAATCTGTGGAACTGTCGTTTTGTTTTAAAAAAAGGCAATATAGGCAAGACCCCAATATTGGCAAATTTTTTTACTTGTAAATAGGAAATTCTGCTATTTTTAGTTAAGAAACAAGCTTTCAGATACTTATTTAAGATAAAAACCGTCATGTTACGTCATGTCCCGTCACGTCATGATTAGATTAGATTAGAACACTTTATTGTACACACCAGAAAACAAAATACATTAAAAGGCTTACATGTCTAAGTGGCAATATAGGCCAGACCTCAGTTTTGGTCAAGTTTTATACTTGTTAATAGGAAATTCCGCAATTTTCAGTCAATAAATAAGAAATAAATACTAATTTAAGATAAAAACCGTCACATGTTACGTCATGTCACGTCACGCTATGAATGGATTAGTAGTACATATCCAAATTACAGGATCAAGTTTTTACAGATCCCACTTAGTACCTAAAGAGCTCTTACTGGTAAAATATCAGTCATGAGTGCGCTTTAAGGTGCTGTTCAAAACAAAGCAGCATCATCGTTCAAGCTTAATCTCAGCTCAGTGAGCGTTTTTTCATACGTATATTAGTAGTATACCAATGTATTCCTCATAGAGGTATAGTAGCGACTCGACACAAACTCTGTCCATACAATTTGCCAAAGACTTACCTCTTCATAAAGGAGGGTGGAATTTTTCTTTATTGTGCGGATTATTTGAGCTTCTCCTCTGAAAGGTTTACGCGGAGATGGCTCCAGGACGTTATCGAACTACCCTCTTTTTATTCTTCCAAAGTAGGTAATAGAGCCAGAAAGATAGTTTCACAGAGCGTAGGACGCTATTAAATTTAAAAGTAAAGGAAGAAAATGTAATTTAATTTAAAGAAATCGTAGCAGTTGGTACATTTTTTTTAGGGTTCCGTAGACGACAAGGAACCCTTATAGTTTCACCATATCCGTCCATCTGTCTGTTTGTCCGTCTGTCTGTCCGCGGTCTAGCTCAGAGACGACTAGTACGAGAAAGCTGAAATTTGGCATAGACATACATATTAATCATGCCGACAAAACGGTAGAATAAAATCTTTAAAAAAAAATTAAAAAACCCCCAAAACCTAAATTAGGAATGCTTTTTTTCTCGCCTACGCCATAATGTGAGGTATCGTTGGATTAGTTGTTTAAATGTTGTGGGTGTTTCTACACTCCTACTACGATATTCTGATTATTTTTTTATTTAGGGATCCATTTCCGAAATATTAAGCTTCAAAGCGCGAAGCGAAAGTGATCTATCAGGATCGTAGCAAGTGGCAGTCCCTGGTCTCTGCCTACCCCTCTGGGATACAGGCGTGAGTTTATGTTATGTTAAGCTTCAAAGCGCAATTTTTTGTCCGAGTCCTGGCTAAACGGTTGATTGTAGGAACTTGAAAAAGGGTAGTAGCTCATATAATGAACTTAAAAAGAAAATTGTCACGGCTAAGTAGGCTGTACACGTTAACAAGTAATAGGCGACCAATTTATAAAAGAAAAACTTCGTACAAAATCCATTCAAAATTACGTTGATGAAGTTGTTAGCTCTGTAGAGCAGATAAAACCCCCTCTTTCTACGGAGCCCTACGGCCGGTTTTTTAATCTTCCATCAGCCATAACCCAACAAAAGTACAAAATTTTATCAGAATACCTGTTACTGTAAACGAAAACTGAAACGTGGTCTCTCACTATGGGCCTCATAAGAAAGTAAAAGGTCACGCAACGAGCTATGGAAAGGGCTATGCTCGGAATTTCTCTATGAGATCGAATCAGAAATTATGACGAAAGTCGTCGACATATCCCAGGGGATTAGTAAGTTGAAGTGGCAGTGGGCGGGGCACATAACTGATGGCCGATGGGGCCGAAAAGCTCTCGAATGGAGACCACATATCGGCAAGCGCAGGGTAGGACGACCAGCCACAAGATGGACAGATGACCTCATCCAAGTGGCAGGAAGACGCTGGATGCAAGCCGCTTCCAACTAGTCTTTTTGGAAATCCATGGAGGAGGCCTATGTCCAGCAGTGGACTTCTTGTGGCTGAATGATGTTGATGACTGTTGTTTGACGATACATTGTTAACCAAAATGTAGTCGATATTTAATAAGTAGATCTAACCTAACCTAATGCCGGCGCCAGACATGAGTTCATAGAAGTAATCACTTCTCTAAAGACTTCATTCACAAATTTGGTCACATATTATTGTAACTGCCAGATATGTGTTTTAGATTTGATCACTCCTTTGAGCTCAGTTTTCAAATAGACTTCACAAAACATAGACGACGACTTGGTCGACACAGTTTGCTTATATTTTTTATGCGCGTGTAATTATTTATTACACGTGCAAATAAATAAACAAAAACAGACAAAACGAAGATAAGAATTGATGTGTAAAATGCAGTGTGCGCAGTGTGGCAGGCACACAAACATTTGGCCTTTGGTCCCTTTGACGTGCGCTAAAAAACCGACACGGAACGGTAAAGCGCACTTAAGTGATCATATCATAAGCAGCTTATATTATGTCCCATCGTAGGGCACAGGCCTTCTCTAAGGTAGAGAGTACGGGCTTATATATATTTTTGTTTTATTCACTTGTACTGTGCGTGACTAGCACAGTAAATTCCGCCAATATCATGTGTAATCATCACGCATGCCGACCGCGGATTGACCATTTCAAGTGCTGAGGTATGTGAATAGCTCAAACACTCAGGTTTCCTCACGATGTTTTTCTTCACCGATAGCGAGTGGTATTGCTACTATAACTTCACAAATATACATAACTTAGAAAGCAAAGTCATAGGTACATTCCAGCACTGGGAATCGAACCTGGGTCTCTCGTGTGACAATAGTATTAAATGCCCGTGCCACACATGTGAACACTGTAGTGATCACTTCTTCGAACTCATGTCTGGCGCCGGCATAATACACAAATCTGCATTAAGCATAGATGTTCTATTGAAAAGTGGTTTTCTGTTTAATAATTATTGCGTTCAGTATTTTTATTACTTAGTATTGATATGATGAGTACAGCACATCAACTCAACACAGTCAGGGTTTCGTACGCCATTTCGAAACACTATTTATAGAAAGATGTTTCCCGAAATACATTAGACTTTACGACAAAGACACAAAAAATTATCAGCAGTTGAATGTACACTGTACTAACAAAGTACGATAGTGGGCATCGTGCTATCAAACCTTCTGTTGTAGGTATTCAATGAAGGTCTTGCGACATTACTGAACTACCCTCCTTTATACATCACCTTCATGCATGGTATTAAGTCTATTGGGCTTTATTCTTACACTGCTGAGATGATTTATGGCTGATTTCGGTATTTGGGGTCCGTTTGTTTGATTTATTGGTATTCGGGCGCGCGAATTGCTGTTTGTAAATGTTCGGCTTCCAAGATGACTGATTATACTAATTATACTTATTATTATTATATTCTTTTTTTTTCTTGCACGAATCCGTGCTGAGGACAATTTTAAAAACCTATTTAGAGGCTGAAAATTCCACCCATGCCGGGACTTGAACCCGTGACCTCTGGCTAATCGTGCCAGCGCTCTCCCAACTGAGCTAATGGGTAAGTGCAGGCACCGGCGAAATTTTGAACTTCTTTACAAACTTCTCTGTATTCTAATTATTATGATCCTCACTCTGGATCCACCCATACAAGGTTGCCATTGACAATAAGGCAGCCAATACACCTTTTCTAAACGACTAGAACATACATACACTAACTCACGCCTGTACCCCAGAGGGGTAGGAAGAAACCGGGGACTGCCACTTGCCATGATCCTGACAGATTACTTTCGCTTCCTCAACATTCATTAGTCGTTGCATGCACGCACGCTGGTTTCGGGTACTTTTTATCTTGGACCTTATTTCTACTGCATTAATCCTACTTTCTTGCTTCTTTTGCCATACCCAAGTCTCGCTACCATACATATGTGTTAGGAACAGCACTCTATTCATAAGCAGCCTATATACGTCCCACTGTAGGGCACAGGCCTTCTCTCAAAGAGAGAGTATGGGCTTAATCACCACGCGTGCCCACCGCGGATTGACGATTTCAAGCGCTGAGGTATGTGAATAGCTCAGACACCCAGGTTTCCTCACGATGTTTCCTTCACCGTTAGCGAGTGGTATTGCTTCTATAACTTCACAAATGTACATAACTTAGAAAGAAAAGTCATAGGTACTTGCCCACACTGGAAATCGAACCTGGGTCTCCCGCTTCCGAGTCCAATGTTCTACCCACTAGAGCACTATATTATGGATAGCCAATCTAGCTCTTTTGGAGATGTTTTGGCCACTCACTAAGGAGTGCAAGGCACCATTTACACAATTTCCCGCATTTAGGACTATGACTAGAAATACTGCTCAATAACGATTTTATTTTTTACCCGATTGCCCCAAAACGGGAGAAATGTTTATAAGAGTGAGGGGTCGAAGGAAACTTTTTTAGACAACAAGAGTTGTTACGACATTTAAGCATAAGTATTTTGAAAACTTCTGGCTCTCCCAAGATCCCAAGGTGTACGGGATACTAAGGTTATACGGGGTCGCTGCAAAACTTTTCAATTATTTACATCGCTAGACATAATAAGTAAGGTGACGCTGAAGATACTTTGTTTCCCAACTTGCCCGAAAACAACAGCAATTTGCACTGATTAATTCACGACTACAGGTCTCTACAGGGTGTCGCAAGATAGAACAACACAGAACGTCCACCAGATTGTTTACTTGTATCTAAATATCCACAAAGTTCACCTAGTGCAGAGACCACTGAAACCGTATTGCTCAAGTGCTATAAGTTTTGGTGTAAGTTCATTAGATTAAGTATAAAAATTGTAATATTTTTTTGGTAAATAAAGAATTTGTATTGTAAGGACTTGATTATGCTTGATCGAAGTTGGTAGCAATATAATAATTTACTCCATCGTTGGTCTAGCAACTAAACCCATGGTAATGACAGAGGTCGTGCGTTCAGTTCCCTCTGGGACCGCCGAAGTTTCAGCAGATATTGCTGTCGTAGTAAGTTGAGTGATTAATTTATTTGTACAGTATATTATTATGTTTCTCCCTGACATTCTATCGTTGCCTACAATATAATGGTTAATTACAATTTGTTCTATTTTTGACATCTTTAATATTAATTAACTTATGTTATTTATTTATAATACAATTTCATTTTAATTTAATTCTCTTTTGACATATATTGTTATCATTGCGCCGTTTGGGGTCGAGACGATGGGTCTGTGGGGCCCTGAGGCGCGTAATCTTTACAAACAAATATCTATGCGCCTCATCGACTTGTCAGGCGACCCTAGAGCTGGTAGCTACCTCGGTCAGCGTATCAGCCTGGCCATCCAGAGGGGTAATGCTGCCAGTATCTTGGGAACTCTCCCCAACGGCAGCGGTCTAGACACAATCTTTTATATATAGATAATATTTATTGTAAATATGTAAATATGAATTTTGTTATTCTGTAATAATAATAGATATTATTATTCATAATTTAATTAATAAATAACCCTCAATAAATAACAGCAATTAGTATTTATAATTTATAGATGACCCCGTGAACTTCGTATCACCGACGTCAACCGTTTTTTTCTTCTCACTAAACCTTCCCTGGACTTCCACAAATATATAAAAACAACAATTAGCCAAATCGGCCCAGCCATTCTCGAGTTTTAGTGAGACTAACGAACAGCAATTCATTTTTATATATAAGATTTCATAATCTGTGACTTTGGGTGCACAAGGTTTATACAGATTAAATTTATTTTCTCGTACCTGAATTTATACTCAAATTTTACACGAATATTGGATAACTTTTGTATGGAGTAACTGATGATTTTTTTTTTCTTTGATTTCGACTTTTGCCCATACTAAAATTTATTCGCATTGACGAGTACAACCACACCTTTTCAGACGATAATATAGGGATTGTTTACATCCATACATTTGTGCCTATACGTATAGGTATAGGCACAAATGTATACCTATACGTATAAATACAGCCACATAATACTGATCCAAACTAGAATTCCTTGTGATATGGCAACCTGATAAGAATATCGCAAATATAGAAAATATTTGAAATAAATAATAAAAACCGACTTAAACGTTAATAGAATTCTCCGAAAAAAAAATGCACGAGTCACTATAAAAAACAACCAAATCGCTTCAAGTGTACTTTTAAAACTTTAAGAGTTCCCTTAATTTCTCCGGGATCTCTTCATCAGATCCTGACTTGGTGACTATGGGATCACCTGTAAAGTCTACCCTTTCAACAAAAAAAAAGAATTTTTGAAATCGGTCCACGCGTCTTCGAGTAATCGGGGAATATACACAAAAAACAATTAAAAAAAATCCGACGAATTGAGAACCTCCTCCTTTTTTGAAGTAGATTAAATACACCCAGAATTAGGCCAATTGATAGATAGATAAATCATTTATTTACATAAGACACACACACGTATACCAACCTTAACACAAATAATTACAAGAAACAGCACAAAGCACAAAACAGATGCACACATGAAGAGCAAAAGCATTTAGATTTGTAATATGCGGTACGGTAATTTACCAAGTGGTGAGAAGAGTTTTAATGCAGCATTAAAACGAAGGGCACAAAATTCTCAAAATTTTAATTGCACACAAAATTGTAATTCCTGGTGTACATACAATAAAGAATATTCTATCTATCTATCTAATTTTTAAAAAAAATCTTATTTTCCAATACCACCCCCTATTTTCTGATGTATATGGGGAATCTGTTACACCCTGTAGAAGGTACAACAACATCAGTAAAGTGAACCTATACTTCTGCTGTTTTGCATGCACAGGGTGTCATGTAATATTCATCGGCGTCATCAACGAGGTCAAGTAATTAATGACACCCTATAGCAGAAGCGAGAGCGGGGAGGTAAGGTAAGGTGGGGAAACACTTTTAAAAACTTGAGAAGAAGAAATAATTAATAGGTTTCCACGCAGACGGCGGCGTAGGGATGTGATAACTGCGGCCTATGAAGTACTTACCAGTCAACATTGAGTATTTTGTATGGTCTTTTGAAAACATTTAAGATTTGTTAAACCTGCTAGATTATGACCTTGAAAAGAACAATTAAAGACTATTGTTATGGTGGCCTTATGGGATCCTTTACAATTCTACAGATTACAGGAATAAGCATAACTTCAGTTACTATGGCCTGAAAACTGACAAATAATAGCTGCTCCATGACAAAGTTATCACTTGCGGCATTATCTCCGTTACATCTCCGAAGAGATCTCTCTTACAGATAAGTTCGTCTTTGTAACAATGCTATGTAATTAATTTTCTAATTTATGATTTGCAATAAAGAATTATTAATATTTTCTCCATAATTGTTCATCCTGATTAGTAGACGTATGTTTAGAGATTTTTACACCCTATATATGTATATCAATAGGAATACCTATAGGATACTTTATCTGTTACTAATGAACTCGTTGTAATTTAAAACAAAGACAGACCTTTCAATTTCAGCTTCCATAAGGTGACTAATGAGTAGCTATCGAAGTCGACAAGTTTCCACACAGGACATCTCTCGGAAAATAACACCTTGCAACGATGTAAAAATTAGGAAGAGAGCAAGAGATTTTTTAAAGAAACTTTGTAGCGGGCGGCGAGTTAGTGACGCCACATTAATTCTTTCTGTCAATTACTCCCCGCTTGGCGGGAAATCCGGCGAATATGAAGCCCCCCGCTTCCTCGAACCTCGGGGAAGTTTGGAGTACCTAACATCTAATGATTGAATGGTCTTTCAGAACGTTTCAAAGGAGATGTTTAATTTAACAGGTCCGAAAACGTAATTCTGAATGCCTTTAGAATTCCATTTTCTGTTTTTGTACCTTATTTCATTTGCATGAATAAACTTGAAGCATTTAATATGACGTTAATGTCAGCCGCACGGAACTACCAATAACTTGGATAGTTAAATCATTTATAGGGAAGAGCGGGTGATCGTGCTCTTCCACTATAAAGGGAAATTTCCCGCCAGGCAGATCGTATGCCTGGGGACGGCCGGTCCGACTGATGTTCGTCGGACGTTGTATTTATGGTATGTCATGTGAAACATTTTTGCTTGCGCGATGCAGGAATGTTGGAGTTTATAGTGCGCGCGCAGAGTTGACATGTGCTCGCCACATCACTCCCCTTCAAGACCGTAGCTACGCATAGCTAGGTCTGATAGGAATCGAAGTCTGTGCTCTAAAGCCTGCAAGTGCCAGGAGGCGCTGAGTCAGTGAGTCGACTAGCGGTTGAGGGTGTTCGGCGGCTAACAGTCACTTCACCGGCGACAGTACCATGGGGACCGCGCATGTGGTAGGAACCGGTGAAGGCTGCTGTACCACTGGCAACGTGCGCTGTTGCTGTGTGGCTGCCATGCCGAGGGGTCGGGGGAGATCACCATCAGTACCAGTAGTCGGTGCGTTGACTGTAGTGGAACTGATGAGGTGAGAGGGAAGAGGATGCTGGTCTTGCTTTGAGACTGATTGTATGTGGGGTGCTGCGAGAGCGAAGGAAGGTTGACTTTGTTCTGTCGAGGGTCACCACTATAGGAAAGAGCGGGTGATCGTGCTCTTCCACTATGAAGGGAAATTTCCCGCCAGGCAGATCGTATGTCTGGGGACGGCCGGTCCGACTGATGTTCGTCGGACGTTGTATTTATGGCATGTCATGTGAAACATTTTTGCTTGCGCGATGTAGGAATGTTGGAGTTTATAGTGCGCGCGCAGAGTTGACATGTGCTCGCCACACATTAAACACATTATTCCTAATTTCACTCGTAACTGTAAAAGTTCTACCACGTAATTAATTACGCACACCTAATCTTGAAGGATTCCTAACGATTTATCTGACAATTCCTTGATAATCAGTAAATCCGCCAGGTTATAAGGACTCTGTAGAGCCCTTATACTTACTATCCTAACCTCCTTAGAAAGTAGTCTAGAACTCAGTGTACTGTACAGACTTGTATGGACTTTGGATCGCTCTTACTGTGAAGGTAGTTGCGTTTAGATTGTCAGTATAAAGGACCACGTGTGGTCATGTATACAGTTGACAGCAAATTAACTTTTAAATTTTAGTTGCAAAGTCGTCCGTAGCGTAACTGGGTAAAATTTGATCTCCTGTTTACTGTACTACACGATTAAAACAACAAAACGGTGAACAAAAGTGGTATGGCAGGCACAAATCAATGTCGCGTACGGTCGGCGGCGTGCTCGGTCCAACGTCGCGCGGAGTAAGTGCACCGGTGCGGGCCCAAGACTAACATCTTTCTTCACTGCGCGGCGATGTAAGAAACGCATGGAGGACGCCTTTTGGCACTTTGGAATTCCCTAATAGGTTCAATCAATCCTTCAGACCGTACAAAACCACTGCTGCACATAGGCCTTCCCAAGGCACGCCACTTCTTTCCGACCTCTGCCAGCAATCTGGCTCAGATCGACGCTCCAACAAGCTATTAGGTTAGGTTAGGTGTCCTTGATAAGTTAGCGGAAGATTATTAAATCGTAGAAAAAAAAATCAGTTCACTGGACCGACAATCTGAGGCAGTAAGCTGATAGCGGCTGGATGAGGACGGTCAAGGACAGAAAGAAGTGTTGGGGATCTAGCAGTAGACAAATTTGGCTGATTTTATTTAGTGGAAAAATATAACCGAACCATCCAAGAGAATCTAGAATCTAAAATGACACCGAGATAAAAAATGCTAAGCTTGCTTTTATGGTTCATTTATAGCAGAAACCTGTTTAAAGATGCCAAATTCCACGAAACGGGCTGCTTCATCCAAACAGAATCTGCTGTTCGTACATCGGCAAGAGTGAAATGCACCTCCGCTTATAGGTCCATACACTAATGATAATTTATGTCCCGTATTGTTTCCCGAGCTTGCGAGCCAGGAGTGGGAATTCCTCGCCGAATTACCGAAATGCACCAACCAATTACGAAATGTCCCCGGGGAAAATACTAAGCGGCCAAATTCGTGCCTGTGTCATTCGAATGTTGAAAACCTTTTATTGAACGTTGCACTACCTTGGCTTCCCAAAAAGCGGCCGCTCTAATAATGAACAACTTTTACGATGAGGCAAACCAGAAATGCTGTAGCAAGTTCAACATCTGTTGCAGCATACAGACCAACCGAACATATACAAACCACAGACCTAGGTATAGTATACTTCCGTTTACTTCACTGACCTTCATCATCAACATGAATCCGTTGACACCCACTTCGGGGTTAATCGGTTTACTAGCTATGTTATGTATATGACAATTCGATGTATATTGCGTAGCCGATTAAGCCACAGATTAACAAGACTTAAGTAGGAAGACTCAGCTACCAAATTTACATCGAATGGTCGTAATAAACTATGAATTTTATTGTAGGTTTATGAAACGCGGCTTTCCGTGAAACTTTGTGAACATCCTTGTCTCTTAAGCATTAGGTACACATTATGTACTTGAAATCTCTAGTTTAACCACATCTTTAGTTTTCAGTTTCATTTATTACAAAATATAGACCTCTATAGTACAGTGGACAGCCCATCAACCTCTACACGAGTGCACTCAGTTGTATAGCAGTATAGCATTTTTGTTGCAATAGACTTTGCAACAAAAATGTAAAGGTTACCCGGCTGTCGGCTGTACTAACTAGTATTCTAAGGAAGTCGATGAAGTTCGCTTGCATTTGCCGTAACTATGCACGGGTTCGTCCGCGTTCGTCCGTATTCGTTCGGTTAGTACCCTTGTACTACCCTAGGAAATCTCCATTCTCGATTACTTTCTGCTCCACCATTAAACCCGGCAGTTGCATGAATAAACATGTTGTTTATCATTTCAACTGTACAGTTGAGGTGTTTTCCGAAATATTATAATTTCCGCCCCCGACGTGTCAGACGCATTCTACTAATTTCCCGTGAACAAAAATTAAACACAGGTCTCGCCATTTTACCTGTGCTCCTTGCCAAGCTAATTCGATCTCTATTTCAATAAGTTTACAGGCTTTGAGAGAATCAAGTTGGAGTTGGCACCACGGTGAAGTAGTGGGCGTGATGATGACAGGTCTTGGCGAGGTGACGTTTCATTTAAGGTGTGAATGGAAGGCAAATAAAAGAAGTAATTTAAATTTTTGCGCAAGAAACTGTGGTTTTTAACGTCAGTTACAGTGACTTTTTAATAGGTATTCTAAATATGGTCAGCAAAAACATCTGAGAAAATAATACATTTCTAATACTCACTGATAAAATTAGTGACATCAAAAGGAATCGAGGCTTGATACGTATGTAAGTAAAATCAACTGAAAAAGTAATGAATTTTCAATAGTAATAAAATGCCTTCGTTCCTACTTTTATTGAGAAAAACTCAACAACAGTGAAAACGATGGTATTGTATATCATCTTACTTCGTAGACCTTTTTTCGGTGAATATTCAATAAAATGCAACTCCGGAGTTAGGGCGCTTACACACAGGCGGCACGTGTGCCACCTGCAGCCGTCGACACTCGTGTATAAACGCCCTTGTGGGTGGGTTATATATTTTCAGTCCTTCTACTGGTAGGTATCGTAAGTAAAATCACTTATTTCTTTATTGATGGCGGACACCTACAAAAGCCATTAAAACAAAGTTGACGAAATTAAAAAAAAAAATTTCATGTAAAAGAAAGTACATTAAAAAGCGCTCTCTTTCCACGTCCGTCAAAACGGGAAGACGCCTAAAGCTCTTCCGGCCGATAACAACATCCGGTCCGAAGTTTGCCGAACTTCCCCGAAGTTTCCTAAAGTTGCCAGTCGCGCGAGCAGGTGCAAGTTGAGATAAAAATTTCCACCTTTTGTCGAAGTTGGAAATCTTTTTACGAGGGAAAGTTTCCAACACGGCTTCATACAAGGAAATGACTGTCATTTCTCTTAGGAAGCGATTTGGGGGCGCCCCGTAAAACTCTTGAATGAATTTCTGGAATGGGAGAAAATTATTATGATACCTTTCGTTTTAAAATTAAGCAGAAAACTTTGATAAAATTTGTAAGAATTGAAGTATTGAAGAAGATTGGAAGATGCATGAATTTTTATTATGCTTTCACTGTTCAGCAGCATGACTTTGAACTCCTTAGACATTTTTTGAGGGAGTATATTCTTTTTATCATGTTAAACAGTATTATTAGTTATTTAACAGTAATGGTAAAACATAATTGTAATTATTCGTGATTTTCGAAACTGTAAACCCATATTCAAAGTTATAGGAAGTTCGATAACGTCAAAAATGTTTTCTATCGTATGTTATGCGTAAACAAGTGAAAAACAACTGAGTTGGCCGGCGCCGACGCTGAACCATTTTCTTCGATTTTGATTACTTTTTCTCCTGATTTTGTTTGTTTATGCTTAAGTTACGTAATTTTGAGTAAGAAATTTTTTTTGACACGCAATTTTTTTTTTCTAAATTAGCGCCATATGTTTCTAAATCATGGTTAGAATGTCCCCCTAAAAAGTGTCGAACGAATACAAAGTCACCCTGTAGGTATACGTTCCACCACAGATTCCATGTACGTCTATAAACCTGTATCTCAGTAGCTATACCTACTCTCTAAGGGTGAAGGAAAACACGGTGAAATTGGCAATACGCGGTGGGCACGCGAGGCCTTTGCCCTGCAGTGGGATGTATGCGTCGCAGCCATATCGGCGTAATTCGGCGTGTTATACGATATGGCTGGGATACATAAAACTGTACCAGAGAAACTTTGAGGATTATTCTTCTCGTTAGCAACTTTTATTTTGAGAGAACTCCGGAATAATGCAAAAATATATCAGCTGTTTCTTACACACGCTTGAACAAATATCAACATTGGCAGCTTTGCATTAAAATCTGTGATTTGATCTTTGTCGGCTGTAGATACTCGTAGTTCGTAGATTTATCTTTTCCGCGTCGCAGGACATTAATCGCCAGCCGCGTCGCTCTACCTCTAAACTTTCCGCCACGCCACGCCCCAGCTAATTATCAAGTTGGCAATCCGCTTAGACAGCCTTTTCCAACCTTATCCAACGTCATGCCCCTAAGAGAGATGGTAATCGCCCGCCAAGTCAAGTGAAAAAGCATTCAGAAATGAGAAAAGTGAAAGTGAACTACTTTTATTTCCGAAAGTACGAATTATACATAAATATATATGATTCCATAATGAAAACGTTTACATTCTATTGAATAGACCTTTGCGCAGAGTTTGTAGTGGGAGAAAAGGTAGCGAAAAGCTTTACTCCACTCTGACCATCTTTCCTCAAATCATACTAAAACTTACCATGGCTTCAACGTGTTTGAATCGCTTTAACACCTTGGTTGTCCGGAAGCTATCACTTTTAGTGATAGGGCCGTCTGTTCTCTGAAGTTGAGAAATATATCTAATTACTTTTTTGTCACAATAAAGAGTTCTCTACGTCATTCAACTTAGAAAGAGCAAACAAAACCCTTCCTTCCAGAGCCGCTACATTTTGTAAATTATTTTCTTACTTTTATTATGTTTTCACAGACCCTTTAAGTTTGCAGACTCCCAGTTGCCCCAAGAGGTCCGCGGACTCTAGGTTAGGAAGCCCTGGCTTAGGCAGTACAACTCGGCGCAAATTAGGACTAAATTAAAATGCAGTGACACTTGAAGGGCGTACCTGATAAACCGATTACGGAGTGAATCCGAAATTAAGCTAATAACGTGTAGTGCTTACGAAAGTTTGGTGACTGGGCAGTGATTCGGTCAACTTTCCTACTGTTAGAAAATTTGGTAGTAAGATAATTTATTTCACAAAAACATTAGTAGTACATTATCGCAGTACACAGTATTGTAGTATAGCTTGCTTAGTAACTTCATAAGAAAACCTACAATCAACAGCACTCTGTGTAACATGCACTCTATATTTCCTTCAAAAATGAAAGCCTGATTGCAGAGCTGAGCCTAGCAAATTGGTGACTTCAGACGCTGAGGTACCTACATGAATATCTCTGACACTCAGGTGTCCGTTCGACATTTTCCTATACAGTTCATTTAATGATTTTCTTAAACGTTGCCCTCCTGCCAACCTTATCGGTGTGGACAAGAAGGGACATATCATATAAAGATAGCCAGACAGCATCATGCATCACGAATGAAACAATTTAAACTCCTCCTAATCCCGGCTCCATTTAGATTTTAAACACGGCGGCAGGTATTATAATAAATCTTCGCAATTGCCCCATGGCTAGGCTAACCCACTCACCTAATCTAACCCTTCTAAAAGCGCCCTTAGCACATTTGCATTAGGGTTTAAATGGTTCCTTATGGTATTAGGGACACGGACGCTTAATTGGAATGTTACAGAAAGTGAGCTTCAGCCTATCGTCATGCTTCTTTCCTACCAAAGAATTGTAAATACTGTAGATGACCGATTAACCTTTATATTGTAATTGCAAAATCACCCGTAACGTAACTGAGTAGAGTGCACGCGTGTAGGTTGAGGTGCTGTAGAGTCGAATACATGGCGATAGTGTCACCGCCGGTTTCTGAGTTCTAAGAATTTCACTAAGTAAGTAAATTATAATCAAGCATGGTCTGACTTGAACTTTTTTAAGAAATCTGAAGTGACAGCCTGATACCTTCTTAAGCAGCGTAATAGTTAGTTCAAACACATCAGAATGAGAATCACCGTGGTGAACGGTGAGAATCTATTTAGAACTTGTTACTGTGGAATGGTCCACAGTCAATGCTTAGTTAAGGCTGAGTGGAAGCTGGTTAATAATACGGGTTAGTCAAATAGATAGATATTTTTTGCACTTTACAAGCTGAAGTTTCAGCGGATTTTACTACTGAAAGGTTTGTTTCCTCAAGATCTATTCAGACACATCCTTCCTAATCTAAAGCCTCTGTGCAAATCTATCACCGGCGCGCATATACACGGGAGATACCGTCAGATGCGTATTAATCCGTCAGATCGTGATTAGATTCAGCGGCACGGCCGGGCTAGGTAATATATTCGCAAGGTGTCAGCCCTAGTGCGGCCCTGTGCTTTATCGATAAAGGTCATCTGGTATTCCCGTTATGAATGATTTTCAATCTATTGATTTATTCTATTTAGTATGGTACAACGTTTTATGAGTCTGAAAAAAATCGTAGAACAAAATTCAAAATTATTTATTTGAATGTACTGCAAGCAAGCAATCAAGCAAGCAGTTGCTTCCAACTTTTGTATTAACTAAAAAACAGAAGAATATCCACCGATCTTTATTAATAATAGTGGCAATTCTAAAAACTGCAGTTTCTATGCAGCCTGTATACGTCCCACTTTAGGGCACAGGCCTTCTCCCAGGGATAGAGTATGGGCTTAATCTTCACGCGTGCCCATCGCGGATCGGCAATAACAATTACATATTATGTTATCTAAGCACTAATGAATGTTGAGGAAGCGAAAGTGATCTGTCAGGATCGTAGCAAGTGGCAGTCCCTGGTCTCTGCCTACCCCTCTGGGATACAGGCGTGAGTTTATGTTATGTTATGTAATAGCCATAATGATAGGTACACACTACTTATCTGTTATTTAACATAACAAATAAGTAGTGTGTATCAAAATCAAAATCAAAATCAAAATCAATTTTTTTTATTCAAAGTAGCACAGAAACTGCGACTTAATGAACGTTACAAGTTAAACTAGGTGTCCATTTCAAAATCTAGATCATTTTGGAGAAAAAATGGACAAAAAAACTCCAAACTTAGTCTTTTCAAGTCCTTAATTTACAGGATTTATATAAATGTTCTAAAACTCATGCATTGAACTGGCTTTAATTCCAGACATCATTGTCATCTAAATAATCTTTAATGTTATAGTAGCTTTTTTGGCACAAAGTGCGCTTCACACATTTTTTGAACCGCGTTTCTGGCAAGCTTATTATATCCTCAGGGATCTTATTGTAGAAACGTATACAATGCCCCATAAAGGATGTATTAACCTTTGCCAGCCTAAATTTTGGGAACGAAAGTTTATGTCTATTTCTAGTATTTACATTGTGTTGGCTACCTACAGTTTTAAAGTCACTGATATTTTTCCTAACATACATAATATTTTCATAGATATACTGACTAGCAACTGTTAGGATGTTGGTTTCTTTAAAGAAATCTCTTAACGAATCTCTATTGCCTAGCTTATATATGAATCTGATCGCTCTCTTCTGCAGGACGAAGATGGTCTCAATGTCTGCAGCGCGACCCCACAGTAGTATACCATAGGACATAATACTATGGAAGTAACTAAAATAAACAAGCCTAGCAGTTGCGACATCAGTTAGTTCCCGGATTCTTTTAACTGCGTATGCTGCAGAACTGAGCCTATTTGCCAATTTTCCTATATGAGGACCCCATTGAAGCTTTGCATCAATTGTGATACCCAGAAATACAGTTTCCTCTACAAGGTCCAGCTTATCATTCCCCAATATAACATTGCTGTCAACCATTTTGACATTTGGTAGTGTAAATTTTATACATTTTGTCTTTTTTGAATTTAATAATAAGTTATTAGAAGTAAACCAATATAGTACCTTAGAGAGAGCATTATTTGTACCCGCAAGGTCATTTTCTTGTCTCTTAATCTTAAAAATAAGTGACGTGTCATCTGCAAACAATACTATCTCTGACATATTTTGAACCATGAACGGCAAATCATTTACATATACGAGGAAAAGGAACGGCCCCAAAATAGATCCCTGTGGCACTCCCATCTTAACCTCCGACCCGGATGATTTAGTCCTATTTATGTCAGCTTTTTGAACCCTCCCTTCTAAATATGATCTCATAAGTTTTAAGCTCCTCCCATTCACTCCGTAGTGTTTTAATTTTAAGAGAAGTGTTTTATGGTCTACGCAGTCAAATGCCTTCGACAAGTCACAGAAAACACCTATAGCATCCTTCCGATCCTCCCATGCACTAAATATATGTTTAACTAATGTGACACCAGCATCCGTCGTAGACCGCCCTTGCGTGAAACCGAATTGCTCACTATGAAAAAGTTGATAATTATTAAAGTGTGTAAGTAGTTGACCTAGAACTATTTTCTCGAATATTTTACTCAAAACGGGTAGAACCGAGACTGGTCTGAAATTTGTGGGATCTTGCCTGTCGCCACTTTTAAATAAAGGAACGAGCCTACTATATTTCATTAGGTCAGGGAATGTACCCTCATCTAAACATTTGTTAAAGATTCTGGCCAAATGGGGTGCTAGGACATCGATAACTGAGCTAACTATTATTACTGACATACCCCACAAGTCTTCAGTTTTTTTAAGATTTAGCTTTTTAAACGCTTTATTCACGGTATGAGCTTCAATATAATCAAACGAAAAATCGTGATCGCAGGGAGGGACGTTATCTTTCAAAATACTTTCTGCAAGATCAGGAGATGAATCTAAAGGAGCCGTAGTTATAATTGGAACATTTGTAAAGAATTGTTCAAAAGCCGCGGCAACGTCTTCATTTGACGTTATTAATTTATTATCTATCTTAAGCGAAAATTCGGGGTCCGCTGATTTGGATTTACCGGTTTCCTTATTTATTATATTCCAAATGGTTTTAGATTTATTAGACGATTTAAGAATTTTGGCTTTTATATGCTCGCATTTAGCTTTGTGGCAGACGGCCCTAAATAATTTTGAATATAATTTAACATACTGTAGAAAACTAGGGTCATATGTGTATGTCTTTTTCTCATATAGTGAATAAAGTGTGTCCCTACTTTTCCGGATGCCGGCAGTGGCCCATTCACTAAATTCTACCTTATTTCCTTTCGAAGAAAGCTTTTTCAATTTAAAAACTTTTTCAAAACTATCTGAAACGACCTTAAAGAAATCTCCATAATAAGCATTAGCATTGATGGTTTTATTTTTTTCGGTATGTAAACTACTTTGTAAATCAGTTTTAAATAATTCTAATTTTTTTGTTGTCATGGGCCTGTAAAGTATATCTTGTTCTGATTTTTTAAAATCAGATTCAAAGTGTACAATTTGACCACTGTGGTCTGACTTTAAGCAATTTATTGTAGAATAGTGCGAAAATTCACAGTCACAGTATACATTATCAAGACAGGTGGCTGTGATTTCGGCAATCCTAGTGGGCTCTAAGAAAATATTAACTAAATTAAAAGACTTGAAAATAAGTTTTAATTTAGTATTTAAAGTGGAATCTACCAGCAAGTCGATATTAAAATCTCCACAGACTATAAGGTTCTTGCTACTACTTGAAGCTACATTTAAGACATCCTCTAGTACTGATTCAAATAAACTGTAGTCACTGGCGGGGGGCCTGTATACGCTTACTACAATGTGCTTAGCCAGTTCAACACATGATAGCTCAATAACTTTTTCAACAGAAAGTCTGCAAATATCTTTCCGTTCTTTATATTTTAAACTACTATTTACTATTATTAAGGATCCCCCGTGCAATGCAGACTTTCTATTGAAGCAACTGGCTATTTCATAATTATGTATAGCAAAATTCATTTGAGACTCTAGTAGCCAGTGCTCTGTGACACAAAGTATATTCACTCTATGTTGTTCTAAGAACAACTCTAATTCTAGTAGTTTACCAGAAAAGCCACCCTGTAAATTTTGGTTAGCTAAGACAAGTTTGTTTAAGGGGGACTTTTCTGTTGTCTGCGCTGACAGTTTAAATCAGCAGTCATGCTTAACCTACTTATGCTAGGTTTTTTTACAGCCTCAGAATACAGAGGTTTGCAAGTAGAATTTTTTCTACAGTTTGTATCCACGACTGGTCCCTGTTTTATTGTCTTAACAATAATAGGGTCATAAATATTGAATGCCAACAATTTGGCAATCTGTCGCTTTGAAGAAAGGGGCACATGCATTGTGTCCCTAGTCAATATAAAGTTTCGAATAAATTTATTCGTATCAAAATACAATACTTGGTCTCGATGGCCAAAGGTCATATTATACAATAGCCGGTTTAACTTATCTATCCGGGCATTTTGTGTCTCTGATAGAGTCTTAGAATAAGGAAAAGCACAGATTACAATTTTCCTTGCTTGAAGAGCAACTATAGAATCATAATAATTTGTCAAATCATCGCGCTGTATTCCTTCGCTGTCCCCTATTAATAACACAACAGTGGTATTATTATCATACTCCTTACTAAGCATACAGTTGACTATCTGCATGTAAGATGCATAGGGCATACAAATATTCTCAACATGTTGCTTTAAATTATTTTGTAGTATACTGCCTAACCCTACACCTATTTTATCTGAATAGATAATGGTTTTGTACTGGGCGTGATTGTCAGGAACTCTGCAGGTGGTGGGTCTAGACTGCGGCTGTCCATCCAGTATGGAATCAGGGGTCGGTGTGGCACTGCACCGCTCGTTGACTGGAACTGAGTTGCTGGTTGGTCTATTTGTGGGTTGTACTCCAGGTCTTGCATCACAGGTCGACGGCGCACTGGTCTCCGCTGTCACATTTAATGGTGCAGGCTGTCCGCTTAGCTCACCTCCATGCTGTTGTGCGGGATCCAGCGGTAAAGGGGCCGGTGTGATGGGCACATGGCACGGTGTAAGCAAGCCTAGCTTCTGACTGCCCTTTTCACTGCTCCGTGGCTGCATGGTGCTCAGCTGTAGAGGGGCTGGGTCTCCAATCACGGCAGATGGTGGTTGTAGGGACAGCAAGCTTGATTTGCCTTCTGAGTCTTCCAAGTCCTGGATAAAGTTGGACTCAACACGTTCCAGATTGCTCTTGCTTAGTGCAATCAACCCATTCATCGATGAAATGCAGTCATTGTACTGAGTTTGTATAGCTGAGTACTTGCAGGTGATGTCCAGTAACTGAAACTGCAGGTCTTCCACTTGTATTTGTAGTTCAGCCATCGCTAGCTCGTGGTCCACATTGTTAGTGAATAGTTCCTTCTGACATTCGGCCATTTCCATTTCTAACTGTAGTTTTTGACGGTGAATTGGTATACTTTCTATACTCCTCCGGCTTCGTTTAATCAGTTTCTGTACCCTTTGTATATATTTTTTTGTTTTAATATATTTCTTGATTTTCCTTACGCTGTTCATTTTTATACTGCTGCTACTGCTGGCTGTAGTTAGGTCGACAGTTGGTATCCCCGTGTCACTCATAACTTCATTATACAAAGCCATGGTTCTAGCGCTCTCTTTTTGTTGTTCATGCTCACTTATTTGCTGAAGCTCGTGGTGTGCCTCCGCAAGCTGGTGTTCAAGTGAGCGTATACGTTGTAGTGCTACATCGTGGACATCATGGCATTTGTTGAACGAGTGGACTTGATGTTGCAGCTCATCCCGCTGGGCACTTAGGTCCTGGCATTGGATGTCCAATTCATTGAGCTCTTCTTTGAGCGCTGAGTTGGTTTTGTTCTGTTTACGGATCTCCTCTTCACTTTCCTCTCGTTCTTGAAGAAGCGTGTCGCACAGCTCTTTGCTCTTTTTGAGCTCGAGCAGGGTCGCCTTTAACCTCAGCTCCATGTCGCGTACAGTCATCTTGCTTCGGGTCAACATGCTAACTGTCACCTGGAAAAAACCGGGAATCGGTGTCAGTGTCGGACTATGTAAGATGTGATTGACCGATAACAAGTAGATAGTACGTTTATAGATGTGGAGTGTGAGTTTTGTGATGGCTGAGGCTAGTTGTTTTGTCTCAACTTTGCTTCCACTTTTCGTCAAGTAAAGAGAGCCAAAACTGAGCCGGAGTGGTTGTATGGGACGTGTCTCACGTACGTGAGGTTATGTACAGTTTGTTAAGCAGTAAGGAGTGTAGTATGAGGCGTAAAATACAGGATTAAAACAATACTTCCCCGGTTTAGTCGTTGCAATTCGAACCGTTTGACAGTTCGGTGGCCCGGTACAATTATAGTACGTTTGTCTTGTAATTGTCTGATTTTCACTATTAACTTTTAATGTAACTGCACTATTACGAACTCTTGATATGATTTAATCTTTAATTGGACTCTAAATACACTAAAATTACAAATTATTTTAAATAAAACTACTGAGCTGCTTTTGAAGTCAGCTGTTCGGTCTGGGGTTGCCAGCCGAAAAAAAAAAACATTAAAAACAAAAAATCATTATCATTTTACTACCAAACTTATGTCTGCAATAAAGTATTGAGTATTGAGCCCGACCCTAGCCACTTGATTTCATGTGAACGAGCATAGTTTACTATAACTTTAAACAGATAATGTCACTTACTTAAAATATTTTTTAAGGATGATAATCATTTCTAATCCGAAAGGAAAGGATTTAAGAATGATAATCCTTTCCTTTCCGCCCTCACCGTTCAAGCCTAACTATAACTTTAGATAAGCAGCATCTACCAAGAATATTTATTCTTGTTAGATACTGCTGATATCGATTTATTCTGCGATAGTATAAGTACCGTACGTAAATCTATTACCTCGGACTTCTGTAACTCTTTGCAATCAATTACCTGACCGCCGAATATGGATTGACTGACCGTTACTTAATATAATATTTGTTCTCTATTGTTGTATATATTATTTCTGTACACTATGAATTACATTTGAGACCGTGAATGTGTATTGAGTGTCTATTTATCTATTTGTTTTGAAGTGAGTGAAATATGGTCTCCTGTATGTACTTAGGCATTTTCTACTATAATATTTCTACCAGTGAAAACTTGTCATTGACTCTCTGTGTTTATTTCATTTGTAATGTATATTTTTCATAGCTGTAAGTTTTCCTATTATAATAAAATGAAAAAAAAAAATTTTATCGACTTTTTTAAGAACTGCAGATTGTTGTCGACATGTCCAAAGACCCGCAACCCAACCCTAGGCCCTCGATAGCAAGTGATCCGACGGGCGCGTGCCCCGGCAAGTGTCGCGCGTCTTATCGGTGAGGTGGGCTTACCTTGCTATCGACACCTCGCACTAGTGTTTACATGAGATCTATTACTCTTGCACTGCATAGATATTTACAGAATTATTTACAACTGTTGTGACTCTAAAGTTCATAGCAATGGAACCAAAGAGTCGAAAGAGTCGACGTCAACGTCGCTCGTACCTCGTTAATTGAGGTTGTTTCTATGGCACTGGTCACGATCTACTTACGTGTCTAGATTTACCACAGCGAAACTGGAGTATTGGTAAGATAAGACTAAAATATGAATTTCCAAAGCATGGTAAATAATTTGAGTACCTAGCTGGTAAAGTGGAGTAAAAGAACATGCATGCTCTACCGGTTGTGGTGGACAAATATTAGACGAAACGAATTGAAATTACTAACTAACGAAGTAGCTAATAGTATGTAACACTTAGAAACAACAAACTGGCAACAGTCTGGTATTGCTATAAACATCTAAAATGAGTGTACGCTTTTCTACCTACAGATTTTCAGATCTACGAGAACCTTATGGCGCCCATCCGACTAGCCAAGGTTGGCAGTCAGCTCTGCATATTTATCTCTATCTCTCGCAAGGCGGAAGAGCTCGGCAGCACTTGCGATTTCAGTCCAATCTTGTGGGTTTCTCAACCAGGATTTCTTTCTCCGGCCTACACGTCTTTTGCCAGCGACCCTTGAATAGGTATAACCGTTCTTATCACGATTATTTATTACGTAAGGTAAATAACCTTCAGTTTTGTTTTGATTTTTCATTGATGACGTTACGGAAGTTACGGAAATGTCAGCAGGAATTAATGGAAGTAATCAAGTTTAATAAAGATTTTAAAAAACTTACGTGTACAATGTGCCAATAGAGTCGTTCAGATCATCTATTCCGGTAAACGTAGTTGGATATCTACGCTACGTACCTACTAAAACTCCTCTAAAAGGAAAATCTTCTGCACCGCACCTAATCCCACAATTTTCTCAAAAGAAACGGCAATACCTTCGCCATTTTATCGCGCAATTGTCCCCAGCGCACGCTATTAGGACCACACCTCCAATAAAAGTCGTAAGTATATTCGACGGACGAATTCAATAGAAATGCACAAGGGAACTGCTCCGACTGCTGCATTCTTTACAACCTGCAACGGCTCTATCAAATAATGAGATGGTGACTCTACCTACCTAACTATTTCGGGAATGTAGGCGAGTGTTATGATTGATCCAATCTGTCTGTCTGTCTGACCTATAAAGGGCTTAATCTCTTGAACCTTGATGAAATAGGTTCCTAGCTAGTTGAATTTTCATTTCTACAGAATTTTGTGGTATATAGCTGATTTTTCAACAACTCATAAAAATACAAACGGTCTTATTTATAAGAAGTCGATTCTACTAAAACACTTAAAACGGAGTTAAAACCGCTTTGTGAGAGGAGTTCCTGTTATAAACCGGCCTTACCTTCATCTTACTTGAGTGTTTTTGTGGAATCTACTTTTTATAAATAAGACCATAAAAGTTTATAGTAAAAAACCAACTTCAAGAAAACTACGCACTAAAACGAAAACTTCAATGATTTTCTCATGTATCCTACCAGCAGACCAAACTTATACCCCTTTCCAACAAAAAAATATATAATGAAATCGGACAACGTGGTAAAAAATTATCGCTGAATATACTTACATAAAAATAGGACGAATTGAGAACATCCTCCTTTATGAAGTAGTGTAAGAATAAAAATTAACAGTTTCTGCGCTAGCTACATAGAATAAAAATAACTTTGACCTTGACAATTCTAGAATTATCTTGATAGAGTTACAGGTAGAGGTAACATTACAGCCTTCTGTTTTTCTTTATTTTTGTGGTCGACAGCTCGTAAACTTGGGATTATTGCCGAAAGCGGAGGGGCAGACTTGCAGGTGCTAAGTGGGATGGGCTGATAAGGCAAATAAAAATAGTTTTAGCAGCAGGAAAATCGAAAAATGCTGGTGCCTCTTGGTAAGTTAGTGCGAAACGTATATTTATGCCTAAGGCTTAGCTTGAATTCTACTGGAAGCTATATGAGTTATTCATCTTGTTCTACTATCGTCCGTACAGCGAAAAGTCCTTAATCTGGGGGCACAGCAGCGTAACATCCTTTTCTCGAAGTAGTTCAGGCCATTTTCGACCCCCCTATAACTTTCGTCGAGGATAAAACCAGAAGCCTGAATTTTCAGTAACCAAGCAGGCATTGTTTAAACACGGTATATTTCAAGTTTCGTTCAATTTGAACCGGTAGTTTAAGAATTATATTATAACTAGTCAAAGTTCCTTAATTTTGTCACTCACTCACTGACTGACCGATCACCAAACCTTTAAGGCACTTCTAGCAGACAGACTTAGAAGCTTCAAATTTATAATACAATTAGTGTTTAGTGTAGGACTGTGCCCTATAGTGGGACGTATATACTTATAGGCTGCTTATGATGTATAATCAAGGAAAAACTAAACAATCTATTTTGTACTCGTATAATATGTATTACTTGTGAGAAGTATTGTGTTTTCATGCGTTGGCCAAGTCAATGTATTTATTTAAAGGGGGTGTGCACTAAAACATGCGCAACTCCTCCAAGGTACTGACGTGAGTTTATGTTTTTGTTTAATTTCATAATCTGAAAGCAAAAATCTGATATTTTTGTTTGCCTAGCTTTTGAATAATATAATCTATTCATACACTGTATCTCGAATTGTTCTCCACCGCAACTCGACCCGAAGACAGCGATAACATTTTAATTTGATATTCAACAAACAGAATGTAAGATAAGATAAGAATATTCTTTTCACTTCTCATGCTCTAAAAGTTCGTCTTTATGTCGTGCGTAGGCGACATAAAGTCGCTTTTTATGCTCTAGAGCATAAAGTAAAATCTTCGTCGAAGACCAAGGCAATCGCTGCAACAGCCACACGAACATCTTTAACTTCATACAACAACCTCTTTATTTTATTTCGTTTCGTATAAAACGCGACCAACTAGATTGCAGGGCCAATCAGGTTGGTCGCGCTTTATTGAAGCTGCGCTCTCATTGGTTAAATTTTAATGGCGGCAAAACCACTGTGATTATACACGTACGCGTGAATTTAATTTAATAAATTTGTTGTTTGATTAATTGCATTAGTGAAGATAAAGATGTTGCTGTTTCATTTCCTCGCAATCGAAGTGAAAAGTAGAGTGTACAACTCGTCCATAAAACCCATTTTACACTCGACTTTATATCTATCCTCGCTCGCAAGCTCGCTCGGATGGATAAACGTCTCGAGTAAAATGGTGCGTTTTATGCACTTGTTGTACAATCTACTATTTTTGTACCAGGAAAAACCCAAACATAAATATTTACAAAGATACAATACAATTGGCGGTCTTTTTGCTAATAGCAATTTCTTCCAGACAACCCTTTGATGGAAAAATTCCGAAGGAAAAGAGAATAATATAAATTCTTTCATCTTCATCGTCATCTGCCATTTGACGCCCACTGCAGGACATAGGCCTCCCTCATGGTTTTCCAAGCTTCCCGGTCTTGTGTAGGTATTTTAGATTGTTAAATTAGTACCTCAGTATAGCTACACATTCACATCACCGACAGAAAAAAAACATCTGAAAATTACTTTATTAAAATTATTCAAACAACAAACGTAGGAACAATTTAAGATAAGATAAGATAATAAGATAATTTATTCAAGGAACATTTTACAGTGACCTTATCACTATGGCAGTGGTACCCTGCTCCCTAAAAAAGGTTAAAACCTGTGGTTTAGGACAAGCAGTGCTCCTCCGAAAAACATTTTACATTTTAATTTGCTTCGACAGTAAAAGTCGCGTCCACACACCTGAAACTGAGACTCCGATTTCAAACGGTTTATGGCTCGCTCCGTGTTCTGGGGGACGGATTCGGAATTTCATGACGAAAATACTTAAACCAAAAAGCTTTTATTCATCGTAGAGCAGAAACCGTGAGGTTACAAATTAATATAGGTGTCTATTTCAAGCAAGATCTCGATCTTTATGGAGAAAAATGGAAAAAATCACTCCGTACCTACTTTGGTTCTTACTTGACAGTTAAAATTCTTATTCCATAGAACCTAAATTTATCTCGTGGTGACATGTACTTTAATAACGTAGAGTTGCCAACTTCTGGCTTACGGTTTATACAGGATGTAACAAAAATGCAATACAGAAATAGGACGTTTGGAATAGATAACCAGGGCCCTATTTCATAAAACTACAATTCATGGTTTACTATGACAATGCGACAAGTAACTAGTAGGAAGACTCGGCTACGCATTTATCATAATACACCATGAATTGACAACATTTAAATTTTTTAGCATACGTATTTTATTGTCTTAAAGGAAACTAGATACAAAATAAAACGACCCACATTTTTTTATTTTCAGAAATTCGATGATTTTCATTCATAAATTTCTGTTTCAATTTTGTCTTATTCTAAAAATACGTAAACGTATACGGCAGCATAGTAATACTAACACCTTTGCCGACTTTTTAAAAACCATTGTTGATTGACGTAGAGTCCGCGCCACCACTGATTGCCGATAGACGCGGCGCTAGCGCGGCGTACTAAAATGTTGCTAGTGCTAATTTACCCCAACGTAACATAAATTAATATGAAATTCGCGAACTACCAAAGATTTGCTTCTGATTCGTGTCAAGACGTGACTTTGGCAGAAATCGTTGACATCGATTGAATTGAATTGCTTTTGATGTTTTACCTTAAAACGAATAAAATAATATTTCACTGTCTCTAACTATTATAAAAGGCAACGTCTGTCCAAACATTTCGGTGAAAATGATCAGGTATCAAATTTTACAAGCCCATATTTTCAGATCTTTTTCTTTGGCATAGATAAAAGCTAAGACTTATAAAACAAATTTAATATACTTTTCATCAATATTTAATCATCATCATCATCATCTCTTTGATACAGTTTGTATTAATGAGACGCAGGTCGCTCTTAAGGGATTTTGAGATCCGTCTGTTCAGCCGGCGATACTCAACTGTATCAGCCGAAGACAGCACAGCCAGCCAATGTTTAATGGCAGATCTTTTTACAATAAGTATGGTCATCGTGATTTAGTTCCATAATATCGCAATCGCTATCATTTGTATCTTGAATTTCACCATGATCATCATCACTATCATCAGTGTCGCTATCACTCACTGTTGATATTATGAATCTCTCCATGTCCACATCAATGAGTCCATCGTTTTTGAAGTATTCGTCTTCTATATGTTCCACGTGCTTGCACTGAATACGCCAGTCTTCTGGTGTGATGCTTTCAAAAGCGGCTTTTGTCAGGTTCATTATTTGTTTTGGGTCTTGAGCTACATTTTTCTCAGCAACGCGTCTTTTAGCCAGGCTCCATATTTTTTCTATCGGATTTAAGTCGCAATGGTAAGGGGGTAGCTTTACCACTTCGTGATTGTGTTGCTTCAATAATTCATCGACTTTATAAACCGGTTGTTCTTTGTTGGTTTTTATGACATCATATAAAACGGGCTTTGTCCAGCTCTCTTCAAAATAGATTTGCTTTTGTCTTAACCATTCCTGCATTTCTGTTTTCAAGCTTGCCATTGTAGGTGGTTTATTTATCTGGGTGCAGTGATATGGTGCGTTGTCCATCACCACCAATGATTTTTCAGGCAGGTTAGGTACTACCTTCTCAGCCATCCATTTCATAAAGTTTTGAGTATTCATGTCGTCATGATAATCGGCTGATTGCGACTGTGAACGAAATATCAAAAGCGCATTATCAACGAACCCGTGCTCAGAACCGGACAGAACATGTGCAATTATGAAACGTTTTCCAACAGATTCGGACACCAACAACCCATCTTCCTCTTCGCTTTGCCAGCAACTAGATGCATGGTAAGTGGGATGAATGTAGGTTTCATCCAAGAATACCACAGGTCTCTTGTCCACTAATCTATTTTTTCTCATTCTTACGATGTACCTGGCACGCCAGGCAGTAATATCGTATCGTTCTATCAAAACCTTGCGTTTTGAATGACATCGCTTAAATCGGAAACCTATTCTTTTTAATATCCGTCGTAACGTTGTATTGCTTCCTTGAAAATCCATGTCTCGTTTTAGTTCCAGGCGCAGTTTATTTACCGTAGGCAACTCTTTCTTTACAACATAGAAGAAATGAATTTTCTGGCGGATAGCACATAAATCCATATCATCCAAATCAATTTTTCTGGATTGCGGACGGCTTTTCCCAGGAGTAACAATTTTTTTTGAAGTGCTTGCTGCAACTTTTCCTTCTTTTGTAATATTATATACAGTTTTCACAGATACACCTGAAACAATAAAAATATTGATTAGGCCTCAAAATCGCGCTGGTGGAATTCAACACTGATAATAACATTTTACCCATTATTAAGCAAATACAAAACATCTGGCAACCCTCAAATTTACCTGTCATGGCAGCGACTCTCGTTTGAACATTCTCCAAAGGGATCAAAACGGCTCTATTCCTCTTCTCCATCTCACAAAAATCCTTCACCTTCAAAATCATCTCCCGAGCTGCACTTTTCACTACTTTCCGCTCCATAATCACTCTGATTTCAAGCAAAAATAGAATAAAAACCACAAACAATACTCGCACGAACGCACCCTTCACAAACGACAAGATGGCGGAGCTGTCAAATTTAGTTCCAGGGTTCCCGTCGGCAATTGAGTGGTGGCGCGGACTCTATAATGACAATTCTCTTGTCAGTCAACTATGACATCTGTCATAACAACTTTTTTTTTATTATTAGGCAACAGTAACTCCTCATTCCACCGTATGTGTGACGTCAACACACAATTATTGGTTTTTATTTATTTTCTCTAAAATTAAGCAGTAATAAAAATTGGAAATATTTTTTTCGTAATCAGGATAGCAAAATTAAGAAACAGTATTTTTAGTTTTAGGCGTTGTAAAATATGAAATGTTGTCAATTGTAGTTTTATGAAACGCGGCCCAGTCAGTACCAAAATTTCCTCTTCAATGGAGCGTGTCGTCCGTCACCGATCCTTGGTTACTAAGCTTCAGAGTACCTCCCTCAGTGGTCCCGCGCGGCCTCTGGCTATAAAAAGCGATTGTTGTCTGTTTACAACCACCTGCACACCTGCCAGTTAACCCCAGTGCACTCTGGAGGGCGCTTCCGTTGATTAGCTGGCTGATGTGCGCGGGTTCTTCGGATCGGTTGCGGTCGGATGATAATTGAGCTTCTTTTCAGAATTGTTGAAATTGAAAGGTTTTCAAACAACAGGTAATTAAAAACCGACCAAGTGCGTGTCCTTAGAAAGAAGTGTTTGTGTATTGATATTATGAACATAATATTGTATTCGCTGTTTATTTAACAACGTTTAGGTACTTTATCAAAGTAATTTTCAATAGAATTTGCGAGAAGTTTTCCTTTTTTAATTTGCTGCTGACCTGATTTTTTTAAGTTTTATTTAATAATTTACATATCTATGGCGAACCAACAGCTATTACATTAACATCGAATCTGACGTAGGGAAACATAAAGCCACTTACAGGTTTTCTTAGTAGAACCGCTTAGCCAAGAAAAGAGAGGAGGACGCTCCACTCTAACAAAAATTTGCGCTTTAAAGCGACCCGAAGATTTTATTTTATCGTTTTGCCGGCGTTATTTATATGTACCTACAGTGAAAACAATAAATACATACGGAAGATGAAGAAAATAAAGTTTTTTCTATTTTTTTTTTTGTATGTACAGCTTCCTAAGTGGCTGATAGTGGTGGTTCAAAATAATGAGACTACGAGCAAACACTGGAAAGTTAGTAGGTACTTATGTAATAAAAGTAAGTAAAGGGATCCCTACAACTATAAGTCACGGAGTTTTCGCCTTTTCCAAAAAAATATTAATGACTTACAATTTCAGTTCAAAAATAAACTTTACACTTTAATCGTCTCCTCGTCAAGACGAGGTTTTGTTAAACCGAATCAGCGCCTAAATAACATGGTGTGTACAAAGAGCTGCTCACCAACGTGTTTCCAACCACCGAGGCCTCTAATCATGCTCATAGACTCTGTAATTTAGACCTCACCACCTAGAATGAGCGACATTATAAGCAGTTCATTACTGAAATCTATTCAATGGAGGTGGATTACGAAATTTTGAGTTGAAAGGTGAATAGCTTGTTTATTTCATTGAATCGTTCAAATTGATCTTACTTAGGACAGCAGAACAAACTGACGTATCCTGCTGATAGGTAGGTACCTACATAAGCAGTGAACGTTGAAGTGAAATGGAGTTTGATAAATGTGAAGTTTGATATTATACGACACCTAGTTAGACCTGAGATTTCCGCACTTAGCCTCATTTAGGCCATTGTACGTAGCAAGTACTGAGGTATGTAAATACCTCAGACACTAGGTTTCCTCACGATATTTTTCCCTCACAATAATACATCATAAACGGCCGAATAGATTTCGCTTAAATTCGGCACATATACAGGATATTGTTTCCCTTCATCGTCATGCGTCTAGGTACGTAATTCAAACAATTTCTCCACGAGGAGCAGGGGGTAAACATGGTAACACGAGTAGTGATTAAGCCCATTCTCTCTTTGAGAGAAGGCCTGTGCAATGCAGTAGGACGTATTACGGGCTGTTTATAATAATAACAATAATAGTTATTTATTTCAGGTATAGGGTACGTTTAGCTGCTGCGTTCAGATACAAACATTCATATAGAATGCCAGAGGGGTAGGAAGAGACCGAGGTTACCACACAATGTTCTGCCATGCTTACCATGTTTACCCCCTGCTTCTCGTGGACTAACATTCTGCTTTTCTACTGTTAATAGCTGTCAGTTGACTAAAGTGCACACAATAAAACAACTAACAGCTGTCAAGAGTAGATTGACTGTTTGTTAGTAAGTATACGAGAAACCGCGGTTGGACTCTTACGAAAGCTTCATACACGTTTCTCTGTCCCAATAAGCCTAGTGAGCGGCTATGAAGTAGAAGGGCGCTGGAAAACGACGCATTAGGTCGTTAGTGCTCACGGGCACCTGTCTAGCCCTTAACCCGCTTAAAGCGCTGACTCGCGGCGCGGATATGTGAGGCGGTAGGGGTGTCTATAGCCTGCTCTATTTGTCGATAGAATACGATACGTTTGACTTTTTCTTCACCCGCGAAAGAAAAAAAGGGTTGTGTTTTCGCGCGTAATGTATGTCTTTTTATTACCGCGTAGAGGCCAACCAGGCCAACGGCTGGACCGATTTTGGCGAATGAGCTGTCGTATAAAAGGTAAACAAATGTAAAATTCATAATGATTACGCGAGCGTCACTGACCACATGGCGTAGTGAAAAAACGAAATGCGGACGTCAAATTAATAAAAAGTCACCAAAAAGCTTTTTCTCAAACATGCTTGGAAATTTAAGCACTATTTTGACAACCTTCTTCGAGATAAATCGAAATTGCTGTACTGGTCACATACATGCGTGCAGCGGCCGGCAAGTTGTAAATAAAATCAATAGGTATCTGTCGTTTTTTAGCAGCCTACTCATGTGTGTCGTGTATTTTAAAAATGGAACGATCTTTTACTCCGATACATGGCAACCAAAGAGGTACATAACTTATGAAGCGTTTTATTTAAATTTCAAACTGTCTTGCAAATAGAAAGATGTTTATTGAAAAAAAAAAAACAAATGAACACTTTAACGCGGGAAAAAATATTGTTGTTCGTTGTGGTTCGTTGTTCGTCATTGATTTAGAAAAGTAATTGTATTTTCAAATAAAAATTTCTGCCTGGGTACGACTTAGTTTTAATTTCCGCACATTAAAGTAGAAAAGTACTATACAAGCCTTGGCCACAGCTAGCATTGATAGACTTACGTATGTGCCTCGGCCCACATTTACACGTTCGCCCTTTTGCTGCCCGCGGTAATAATGTAATGTACTATAAATAAAAAATCTGGTATTAAAAAATAAAAACCCGACTGCTGAAAAGTATTAAACAAGACCTAAATGCATAAATGTATGTGTGTGTTTCTGTTGTTGAAATAAATGGTTTTCTTCTTCTTCTTCTTAAATTAAGTTGCGAGCCTCAGCACACGTACTAAACTAAGAAATTGAATCGCCTACAGGAAATTAAACGAGTAGAATCCGCCACTTTCTAATAGATATAGGGATTTCGTTACGGTGGCGAACCCTGTTCTCTGTCTACCCCTCCGTGATACAGGCGTCAGTTTGATTATGACTGAATTTTGTTACACCCTACTATTACCTTACCTTTTTAAATTTACTTTAATCACGTTGTTTACTTTGGCATTTGCATCCACGTAATAAGATTATTTATACAGCGTCCAGTGGCACCTTCACTCACACTATATGGGTGAAGGTAACACTCGGACGCTGCAATGCCAGGGACATTTTTTTTTATGGAGTAGATAGATAGATAGAAAACACTTTATTGTTCATAAAAATGGAAATTACACCGATATTAGGCTTGAGCAGGCTTGCCTAGCACCTATACCATCCTGACAGCTTAGTCAGCCTAGCCCAGAGGAAGGACAAATGCGGAGCCAACCCAGCCGCGGATTTCCTCACGGTATTTTCCTACAGTTGGCGCGCGGTATGGCTGCTACGAATTGTATTGCTGAAAGATGTACGTAACTTTAAAAATAAATAAAGTCATAGGTGTACCAGCCAGCGGTGGTAGCCCAGTGGGTAGAACAATGGACTGGGAAGCGAAAGACCCAGGTTCGATTACGTTCTTTATCTATTTTACATTTAGGTATGCTGATTTCTGGTTTATGTTTTCATTTTTATTGGATTTATGTAATTGATATAAAATGTTATTGGCATTCATGTGTGACTGAACTGTGTAGATTATGTGTTTTGTTTCTACTGTAGGTATGTATTTTTATCTTGTTAATATGGGTCTTGCAACCTGAAATATTTTTTTTTATAAAGGTTTCAGAAAACCGTCGATACTATTGCCCAGCGCGTCCCATCCTTACTCCCGCGCAGGCCCACCTCGCAAGGGGGCGGTTGACCCAAAACGCTGTATCGGCTGTCGAGCACGCGCCGCCACTCGCCACCTTTCAGCCTCGAGAGCGGGTTAGTGGGCCGTTCGCGACTGGGCGAGTGGCCTGGCTGATCGATCGTCAGATCGACCGACGTCACTGACGGCCGTTTATGCAGCTAACTACACGGTGACATTGAATTCGTTAGAAAAATTTTAATGGGACATTATGACCATCATTGCACTTTGTTTCGTCATCATCATTCAGCCACAAGAAGTCCACTGCAAAGAGTATGTAATCACTACGTTATAAGAGTCGGCACTTGCTAACAACACGTTTTCAAAATTATGAACGTAGTTTGTACCAACCTAACAAAAAATAGTATAATACCAACATGAGAATGAAATTGCAAAACATTAGTGATGGACTGCTTATCGATATCGATAAAAAAAAATTCGAGACGTCTCTCCCCTTACCTCATTTTCATGCATTGAAAATTAAAGTAGGCGATAAATCCCAACACAGTAGGTCAACTCAATTATTTCGAGTATGACATGGTGTGAATGGATTATCGCTTACTTTCATAATGAAAAAGGCATTTTTTTAAATCAAATCATTTATTTAGCATCAGGTGTAGAAAACAATGTCACCAATGCGTCACGTCGCTATCAAAACTTTGCACTTTGGTCGAATTTCAGATCTTTGGAGTCTGCAACAAACAAAACAATAAGTCAAAAAATATATTATCTATACCGCAAAATTGAGCAAAATAAAACAACATAAATCATTTCTGTTCTTGCTGTGTGGTGTTCGACGTTTAAAATTAAGTAGTTGTGATCAATTTTAGACAGCATGTAGAAATATCTGGCAGAAATCAATCGTCCAAAATATCGATAAAAAAAAGTACCACATGGGTACCGCACTACAACCGGCGTTAATTTAAATTTGTCAAAATCGTAAATTGTTCTAAATATGTAATTCAGTTGTTTTATCCAAGGGCATTAAATAAATATCAAAATTTGCGTACATTTATTATGATAAACTTGCTAATTTTACCTGTTTGGCTCCAGTGGATATCTGGTTAAGAATATGCCAGACGTACATTAATTTCTGACTCTTCTAATGCCACAAATTTCACATTTCCTCAATGCTTTTCCTCCTATATTTCTTGTTTAATCACTTTTCACGCACTACACCTATTGCTAAAGTTAAAATAAATAAAATAATGCCACACAAAAACGACAAACGAACAAAATTACCGGCCATTTGCAAAATACGTAATACCAACATTACCAACATTAGATTTCACATATAACCCGACTTAATTTTAAATCATCATGATACATCTACGTGATTCACTGCGGAGTTAATGCCTTTTGTTTTAGCAGGATTATATTTTTTGTTTCAATGTTGGCACAAAGTACGTTCATAATATTTTTTGTATGGAGTGACGAGGGCCTGGTCCACTGCTGGACATAGGCTCCTCCTCCATGGATTTTTAAAAAGACCGGTTGGACCGGCACTTTGTTTGCGCCTGCCAAAAAGCATGTAACCTCTTTGCTAGTTCAAACTTATTCTTTTTCTGCAAATCTTCTTTTAGATTAGATTACATTAGATTAGAACACTTTATCGCTGTATCGCTCGTAGCCCCGGCTGCCTGAGTGATCTTAAACGATCACGAAGGTTAAGCAACACAGGGCGCGTTCAGTGCATGGATGGGTCGCCGTCTATGCCTAACGCTAGTGGCATTTTTCCGAGCGGTTCCGTGCTTCGCAAGGCACGTTAAGCTGTTGGTGCCGGCTGCCATCGATAGATGGCAGTCGTTAAGCCAAGTCAGAGGCCTTAGGGCGGCTTGACAACTTCTGACAGTAGACGAGCCACTAGTCTACAAGCCTCCACCAATCCGGACTTGGCCCCCGTGGTGGAGTATGGCCTATACCTTCCTCAGGGAAGAGACCCGTGCCCCTCGGTGGGGACATAATGGGTTGATGATGAGAACACTTTATTGTACACACCAGAAAACAATGTACCTACATTAAAAGGCTTACATGTCTAAGTTTTGCCGTCTTTTGTTTTTTCTTCTTGTATAAATAATAAATGTTAATGAATGAATGACTAATAAATGTTGACGAAGCGATGTCAGGATCGTGGCAAGTGGCAGTCCCTGGTCTCTGCCTACCCGTCTGGGATACAGGCGTGAGTTTATGTATGTATGTATAGGTATGTCTTGTAAAAATATTAGCTCAAGCAACACGTTTAATTATCGAAACCATTGTTTCTATTGAAGTCGTGGTATTTTTTCTGCGAGGATTTACAGAAGAGATAAATGTCTTCGCACTTAAGTAAAGTAACTAAATTCTAACCATCGTGTCCACTTCTAAACTGGTCCCAGATTCTCTTTCTCGACGCGTCGCCACTAGGTACTTAGTATCCAATAAAACGACCTGAGTAATGTCTCGTGAAAAATTTATTCGTGATCATTTATAGTACTAAAATAAAAACTCTAATTCTAACACACAAACTGTCTTACTGCAAAGTAAATGCTACAGTGCCTCTACTTGTCTAGAAGAGATTAAGGCACGCAACCTTACCGCTGTCAAAATAATATTTCTATACAACTCAAGTGTCACTTGTCACCATAGTATCAACTTGTCACAGTTTGACAACACAAAAATGATCTAATCATCCATTAGTAGATAAAGAAAAAAAATGCTTGGACGGAAAATAAAAATAATTTGTCTTACACATTAAGTCACCATCTCTATAAATTAAAGCAGTCTAAATAAAAGTTGCCGTTAAGTTTCGCTTATGGAAAACTACGTAGAACCTACACGTACTAAAAACTAGTGTCTACAAATGAGTTACAAATGATCATTATAGAGGTCCACGCAGTTAAATACTTAGTAAAATGAGATATCATCCGTAAATTCATGTAAAGCATAAAATATACATGCGCAGGAGTCATTATAAAGACATTTGTTTATGACTGTACAAGTTAGTAGCAAGAAACAGCATCAAACAGAAGTTCCGCCTACAAACAAACGCCTTCAAATTTTCTGGACACTTACGACCAAAGTTGTGTGCTGTTAATTCCCCAGAGATTTGAAGCTTATTTTAAAATAGACATATTCCGAAAGAATTTACTAACATGGGTATGAGAGAGAGAGTATACAGATGAGATGTTTTCTTTCCATAGTTTTAAGTGAATGTGCACAAACGCATTGAAACTTTGAAGCACCAATGTAATGAAAACAGGCAAGCAAGTAACATTTTAAGCCCAGGTCTTCACTTATCGTCAGGCGAAACGGTGGTCAAGTATAAACCTACCTTAATTAAAAAAAATATGTCAGGACAAAGCCAGAAAGTTCAAGTGCAATGTGATGTGATCACCTTTTGCATATTACCGTTTTGTGCAAACTAGTTAGTAAGATGTCATGATTATTGCATGATACACGTTTCAATAAATCTAAAATCTAAATAAGATTTCGTAAAATCGATACGCTAGTTATTTATGGCATACTCCACTATCATTGAATAAAAAAATCTCTCTTAATTTCGCGTTTAGTTTTAGATGCCAAGAATTTTTCACAAGCAGAGACCTTGCTGTAACACTTTTGAAAGTAACTTTAGGTTTATTGGTCACCGATCATTGAATCAGTTACGTGACTACGATATGGTCAGGTTTACTCCACAAGATTTGCGTTCAGGCATAGAATAGATATAGTCTGTCGACGCAACGCGCAAGCTACATGTGTCCCGCGTAATTATATCTACGCAAAACTTGTCAAGTGATCGTCTCGCACAACTACAAAAAGGCTAGTTTTATTATTAATCTCTTGGACAATTTCCAAAATTGAAAGCTGAATTATTAGCGATGGGCTATTGTCAAAAAAGTTATCGACTGATTCGAATCGGATGCAGATTCGCTACTATTGATTGATTAACTATTACTTATAGGTAATCTTACTACTTACTGTACCATGTTAATGCTGAACAAATGAGAAAAAATAGTTTCAAGTACCTATTTTATTCATATTTTGTTAACCTGTAAACGCAATATTTGATTAAATCTATGTTAGTAACTACGGTCCATCGCTAGCTAAGGTTACTTCCATAAGGTTCAAATGAAGAGAGGGCCCAATATAGCACTCTTGCAGCGTAGAGAAGAGTTATATATCGAAATGACGAAATGGAATATGGCTTATTCGAGAAGAAATAAGTATTTTGTACTGTCCCGGGGCTAAGTCAGCCAAGATCACGGTTTTTATTTCTACATGTGCCAATCGTATCGCGCAGATTTCGAAAAACTAGACGGGATACTTCTGAACCCTAACGAATTATTTTCTGAAACGGTTCAATGACAAATGGCAGACGGCCAGCCATTTAGTATGCTGAATGTACGGGACCTTAGCATAAGGACCCAAACCAAACTCAACAACGCGATACGGTCTACCGTTCCTTCAGATTCGATACAGCCATTTTGTTCTCCATAATTCGAAAGGCAATAGCAGCTAGGAGATGCCTAATGCATTTGTGTTCTATATTATGTACCGTTCTACTATACGTGGTAGCTTTAAAACGAATCGATGATCTAATTCCGCCATCTAGGATTGATCAGAGCCCAGTGTATTGTAAGGCATATATTCTCGATTGACGACTTCGTCTTTAATATAGAGATACGAGAGCAGTTACCAGTCTAAATGAAGAGCTCGCTTGATAACCCGCGGGCTGCTACATCTTACTACATGTGCGAGCTATCCATAATGATGCAGACAATACTTGGACTTCGGAAAGGCGTTAGCAAAAGAGCACTTGGTGGACGTCCAAAAACTCGCGGCGCTTGGTGGCCCGCGGGCCAAGAGCGGCGACTGCATGATACTAAATGTTCATAACTACACGTCGGTAACGATGCAGACGACACGCGGCTTTCGGAAAGGCGTTAGCGAAAGAGCACTCGGTAGACGTCCACGCTAGGAGAGCAGCTGTCTAGATGAAGAACTCGCGGCGCTTGGTGACCCGCGGGCCGGTGGCGGCCGCCAGCGCCGCCGTGTCCTGGTCGGGGGCTCCGTCGGCCCCGCGCTCCTCCTGCGCCAAAGTATTATTGTCAACCAGGGTCGAACTAAATTCCTAAACACATCGACAACATTAAACAAGTTATTAATTGAGTTACAGTGGACAGCAAATCGACTTTGCATTTTGACTCTTCATCATCATCATCATTATCATCATCAGCCATTTGACGCCCACTGCAGGACATAGGCCTCGCTCATGGTTTTCCGAGCTTCCTGGTGTAGTGCCGCCCGCATCCAGCGACTCCCCGCCACCGTAACCAGGTCGTCAGACCATCTGGTGGGGGGCCTGCCCACGCTGCGTCGTCCGGTCCGCGGTCGACAGGTCAGAACTTTTTCGCCCCAACGTAGTAGTTCCCCCCAATAGTAACTCTCAATGTGACCGAATACAGAGAATGCACGTAGGGGTGGATCTGCTGTCGACTGTACTTTAACTTTAAAGTTTTAAGTAACCTAGAACTAGTTTTAAAAAAATGTTGCAATGAATTCGGTAACAAACTGCCACGCAGTTTGGCGAATAATTTAAAAAACTTAAACCTGCGAAAAACCTTAAGTCAATAAATAATAATAATCAATCATTCACATAAAAAAATTAGGATTGAATAATTATATTACTGACCGTAAACTTTAAAATTCCACGTCACTTGTAGCTATTGCCACTATTTAGGATAAATGCCCATAAGTGTTACTGTCATGCAGGGTGGAATTAAATTCCCATACAGATCAATCAATTAATCAATTCATGATGTGTGACTGCGATACAGATTCCGCTAAAAAAAATGGGGGGTTCTAGTCGTAAAAAGCGGAAACAGCGAAAAGCCGAAGTTGATTTTCGCTGTGGGATAAAAAAGATATGCTCAGCTTGATGCTGCGAGTGCGAACAACAGAGCAGCAATGATTTCCAGCATATTATATTCGGAGCATATAATTAGCTAATAGTCATTATATGGATGCCATGTCCAGAAGCGGACGAATACGGGCTTGATTGATTGATTGAATTAAACTGTTGCTAATTGCAGGTGATTAAAGACACTGAAGAACCTGTTTTCACTTTAATAACACGTTAATTTCAGGAAGGCACCGCAGCGGCGACTTACCTGAGTCAAGTACTCTCCCTTGTGCCGGGAGAGCGCTCGCACCAGCACTATCGCCACGACGATCAGCAGCAAGAAGATCAGGGCCAGCACAGCTGCAACGACAATTCATTTGTATCATTGACTTAGCTTACACTCCGCCGTTGCCGATCCCAAGCCCGGATGAGAAAGGAGGAGGGTAGGCAGACAGGTGACATAGTCTGCTGTAATTTCACCGACGCCGAGCTGCGTCGGCTGTCAATTGACCAAAGTGCATACAAAAAAAACCACTGACAGCTGTTAACAGTAGATTAACAGCTTGTTAGTGTACGAGAAACCGGGGGTCAGTCTATCAGAAAAAATGACCTGCGGACCCGGGTTGATACAAAGTTTAGTTGTGATACGCCTGATAGTTGTGTTTAACTGACGTTAGGAGCTGTTTGATAATCTAGATTAAAGGCCCCCAGGGAGTAACCCTGGCGCCACCGAGGAACATAGTATATTATGCAATTAGTGAATAAAGGACGGATTTAAAACGAGGCCCATAGCCGAATCACGAGCAAGTGAAGGATTCTAACGACTGAATCACGACCGAAAGGGAGTGACTCATGATAATTGAATCACTCGCTACCCTCGTGATTCAAGTGTTAGAATCCCGAGCGACGCGAGTGATTCATGGCCCTCAATGTAAATCCGTACTTTATTCAGGAGTTGCATACTATACTTTATACCATGACTACGAGAAAAGACATATAATGAAGAAAAAAGTTAAAGTTAAGTAATTAACATGAGACAATTACTACAAAGAAGAGTAATTTTCCTTTTTTTTGTAATGACAGCAAAGAACACAAAACAGTTTTATTCTAATGCTAAACACCTTTTCGCAAATATCGACCGATCAAATCTCGAAGAGTTATTTGCACAAGGGGTTTGTATGTCGAGTAATTCTTTCCGCAAAGAGTTTGTATCGAATATGTTTTGCAAGAGGTTGTATAAACATTGAGATTGAGGTCGAATATATTGGTGTGTTCTAAATTCAAACACCAAAATAGTGATTAAAAGGCCTTTTTATTCACTGTTTTCAGTGAATAAAATAAGCTTTTTAGAGCGGAAATGGTATAAAAATCATATGTTTTTTCACAGATCGAATTTGCAAAAAGTGTCTGTACAATCTCATAATCATGTTAATAGTGATTTTTAGAACCCATGGCCGTGAACCTAAGGCAAAATACCTAGCACTAGATAGCATTAACGCCAAAAACGGTCGTTTCTGGCATAAATGCTATCTAGTCCCAGGTTCGTGATCCTGGCTTCTTTGTCGTGGGTCCTAAAAATCACAGTTAACATGATTGAGAGATTGTACGGACACTTTATGCAAATACGATCTGTAAAAGAAGATATAATTTTGTTTTCATTGGTGGCGCTAGTTAGCCCACTGGATCCCCTTGATAGGTTTGGCTCAAGGCCTTTGTCCAGCAGTGCAGTGGACGAAAGCGAGCTGGTGAATAGGCAAGCTAGCAAACTTCTGGCGTCCTCGTCCTCGGGCTTCCTCTGGCATCTTTGAAAGAAGAAGAAGAAAGAAAGAAGAAGAAGAAGAACAAAGAAAGAAAAGAAGGAAGAAAGGACATTTATTATAAAAACGTAACACAAAACAACAAACACAAAATGGAAAAGGTATTAAAATAAATTCAATAATATAAGTAGGTTAGCTGGAAGAACATACTACCTATTATTAACTCCTGAACTGCCCTCGCGGAATGGAACGCATAGGCGGCCCATACTAAGTTGGACACAGATCTGTGTCGCGGCAGACGAGTGGTTTGTGCAAAATTATTTTTAGTGCAATTTATCAAGAATCTTTCAATTCAATTCTACATAGGTATATACAATAAAATAAAAATATTGTCGTAAGTAGTTACAGGTACACTTTAGTTGCAAATTAATATATTTTAATGTGAAATATAAAGGAAGATCACAATAAACTAATTGCAATGGTTAAATATAAGTGAAACAATAAGGAAAAGAAAGAGATAGCAGACCAACACCGAAGCAAATAGATATCCAACAATACACAACAGAAGCCTACGATTGAAAGGGCTCCACAGAGTAACACTAGACTGAGAACCTAGGACCGCGGCCCTGGGACTAGATAGCATTTATGCCAAAAACGTCCGTTTTGGCGTGGTATCTTGTCTTAGGTATGTTGCCTCACAATTAACATGATTCAGAGATTGTACAGACACTTATTGCAAATACGATCCGTAAAAGAGATATTATTTTTTCCATCGGTATCGGTAGTGTTACTCTATGAAGCGCCTTAAAGCGTATCGGAGTCCTGAGGGCGCCCGAAAGGACGCCCGAGGTCTCCCGGGTGCGCAAAGAGGCGCGAGGACGCCGGCAGTGCGGTAGTGCTAGGTAGTGGAGAACTGACTGCCGAGTATGGCCTCGTCGGTCCGGTGGAAGTCGAGGTCGGAGTTGAGGTCCACGTCGGGCGGGGGGCGCGTCTCTAGCGGCGCCGGCGGGTGTGTGACGGGCTCCACGCCGCAGAAGTCCTCGCTCATCACACCTGCCGGAAAAAGGCTCATTAAGACTATTCTTACGTGGAGCATGTGGAGCTGTCTCGCCCGCACAACTTAACATTTTTAATTATGGTAATAAAATGAGTAAACTTTCGATAAATTTGATCTTAGGTCTGATCTGAATTATAGTCCGCACAGATCTTTTTGGCGGTGACGTGAACATAGTCGCAGATCGTTTGCGCAACGCTTACTGCCTTTACAGTGTATGTGTGAGTGATTGACTACTTTAGTAATTCATCATCATTATCATCATTCAGCCACAAGAAGTTCCCGGCGTACACCTGATTCACCTGAGCTAATTCACCTAGGTGAATTAGGTATACTATAAGTAAATCAAAATCACCTTAACATCAGTAAAATAAATCATTTACGTTCATATTCAATATTTAATAAACTTTATTCACCCACACAAGAAGGATGATATAGGTAACCTACGTAAACTTATGAATAATCCACTGCTGGACATAGGCCTCCTCCATGGATTTCCAAAAAGACCGGTTGGAAGCGGCCTGCATCCAGCGTCTTCCTGCCACTTGGATGAGGTCATCTGTCCATCTTGTGGCTGGTCGTCCTACGCTGCGCTTGCCGATATGTGGTCTCTATTCGAGTAATTGACTAATTGTAAATTACTACGCAACGCATCACAATGTAAAGACAGTAAGCGATGTGCAAACGATCTGTGACTATGTTCACGTTACCGCCAAAAAGATCTGTGCGGACTAAATATATATAAAATATAAATATATATTTTTAATAGCTTTTCCGCGTCAGCTGTTACAAAAAATATAATACGTCCTGTACATGTTTTGCCCTTACGGACATACAAATTATAATTGAGAGAGTGCCATATTATTATGTTGTCATTATCTATACCACAAAAACTTATAATCAATATTAAATCCATACTGGTCAAAAAGAACAATATCTATACAAAATGTCAAGCTACTTAAGATACGTACATACAGAGTCAAAGCACACAGAAGAGTAACCAAATTAAGACCGATGTAATAATAACGCGAGAAAGAAGGTTAAATCAACAAGTTCCAATATACAGGTACTACAAGTAGTACCATTGTAAGCCTACAATTGTATAAAAATAAAATTTGAGAAACCCTTTGCTTATTCAAAGTGGTTTAATTATCGATACTGAAGAAACGTTTCCTTCAGGTTTTGAGTGATTTCACTAACACATTGCTTATCATCGAACTTCTCTATAGAGACAACCCACGTTCATATTCATGACCCAAACTGTGTCTAGTCAGGGGACTTACCTTGCAGCCTCTCCTCTGCTAGGAGAGCTTACTCCCCGAGAGAGCTAGTCGGGGGACTCACCTCCCAGACTCCTGACATTGGGCGGCGGGTCTTGTTGGAACAGCAGCTTCAGAGGGTATATATCGTCGAACTCCACTCGGGAGACGCAGCCCACAAATCCCTCGTTCATGGACTCGTTCCGTCCGATGTACATGTACTGGATGTTATTGAACTGCGCGTCGGCGGAGTCTTTGATGTTGAAGTTGTACTCTTGAGTCTCGTACGCGTCCACCTGGGATAGTACCAATTTTTTTTAGGGTAAAACCTTTAAATTCTTTCAGTTGGATACTATAGTGGAGAAGAATAAAAAAATAAAGATAGGTTCTTAAAATTGTCTTCAGCACGGGTTAGTGCAACAAAAAGAATATAAAAATAAAGATGTCAAAAAAAGTCAGACAGTGATAAATACAGACAGTCTACCACCGCCATTCTTCCTGGACAGTACGAGGACGTAGTACAGTCCGAGGCCTAAGTGATAAAGTCAGACAGTGATAAATTGAATCAGTGACTATCCTGCAGCACCATCGTGGCACCACCGTTCGTCCTGGTCAGTCTGACGTCATGGAACTGTGCGGAGGCAAAGTGATAAAGATCGACAGTGATGAAGTGAAATAGTGACTAACCTGCAGCACCATAGTGGCGCCACCGATCATCCTGGATTGTTTGACGTCGTGGTACTGTCCGAGCTCAAAGTGATAAAGTTCAACAGTAATGAAGTTGAAACAGTGACTAACCTGCAGCACCATAGTAGCACCGCCGTTCTTCCTGGACAGCCTGACGTCGTGATACTGTCCCAGGCCGAAGTGCTTCCCCTGGAAGATGATCTCCTGACGCTCGAAGCCGAAGTCGAACACCACGCGGAGGTGACCTGGGGGACACTTCGTATTATACACTGCGACATACTGAATGGTGCCACGAAAGACAATAAGCATAACTTCACGGATACTAAACGATAACTGGATTGGATATTCGTATTTTGAAGTTCTCAACTTAATTTTAACTTCCACGCATCACAGTCTCTTGTTGTGGTCCCAAAGTAGAACACTCCGTGCTATGGTAATCAGGCAAGTCCAACATCCAGACAGACTGAGGCCATTTATACAAATCAAGTACGGCCGTCTCTGTTCTGGTAGTCAAGCGTTGGTTACCATCTGAGTGAAATACTCCCTGGACATGTTGGAGTGAGCAGGGCGCCCTTGTATAGTTAGTCAGACCTGAGATTTCCGCACTCAGCCGCAGTTGAGCCATTGTACGTAGCAAAGTTGTGCAATCACTTCGGTTAACCGATCTCATTCCAGAAAGCCAGCATCATTCTAATGTCATTGCAGGAGGCCTTTGGTGTGAAGCCACTCACCAGAGTTGGACACCATCAGAGTGAGATACTCCCCAGAGACGTTGGAGTGGAAGCTTCGGGTGTGGAGCACTCACCAGAGTTGGACACTATAACCGTGAGGTACTCCCCGGAGACGTTGGAGTGGAAGCTTCGGGTGTGGAGCACTCACCAGAGTTGGACACTATAACCGTGAGGTACTCCCCGGAGACGTTGGAGTGGAAGCCTCTGGTGTGGAGCACTCACCAGAGTTGGACACCATGAGCGTGAGGTACTCCCCGGAGATGTTGGAGTGGAAGCCCAGCAGGAAGCCCTTGGGGTTGGTGGTGGTGAAGCCGACGCGGATGCGCTCGGCGATGGTGGAGCGCCAGGAGCCGAGGAAGTCGTACTTCACCATCGTGTTGGGGCGCAGGTTCACGCCGATCTCTGCGGGTCAGCGGACGTTTTGAAATATAGCGCGGTCTAATCAACGGTCGATCAATCAATCATTGACTTCTAAACGTTTTCTAATAAAGATGTATCTAACAGAGTATTTTACGTGATAATTCAAATAATGGTAAACGGTTCATACATTTCAAGCCATTAAATAATAATAATACCTTCCACTTAATACAATAACTTGACCTGGTCCTAAACTAGGATACGCTGTGCTATGGTAACCAGGCAAGGATATTACAAACACTAATCCGGCATTTAGCACCTAAGCACGTAACATCTTAGACCCCGTCTTCGTTTACCATCGGCGTGACTGGGGTCAGGTGTAAACCTGTCGTTGATTAAAAAAACGGCCAAGTGCGAATGTGATTCGCGCACGAAAGGTTTTGTACCACTATCTATACAATATCGAGCAAAAAAATACGTTTGTTGTATGGGAGTACCCTTAAATATTTATTTGTATCTGCTTTTAGTAATCGTTGTTATAGCAGCAACAGAAATATATCATCTGTCTAATTATCACGGTTTATTAGATACAGCCTGGTGACAGACGGACGGACGGACAGCGGAGTCCTAGTAATAGGTTCGCTTACCCTTTGGGATTGGAACCATAAAATCAAAATGTACGAATAAGCATTTTAATGTATTTTAGTTTATAGTTTTCTGGTGTCTAAACTAATCAAAGCGTGAACAGTGTGTCTGTCTCACCGTCGGCGCAGATGGGCCCCTTGAAGGCGGTCCAGCGACAGTCGCAGCTGTACGAGTCGTAGCCCTCGAGGCACGTGCCGTTGTTGAGGCACGGCGACGACGAGCACTTGCCCACGCAGCCTTCCGAGATGCCGTACATGCCTATACATTACATTACATTACATCGGGTACAATAAATACATGAATGAATCAATGAATGAGTGAGTGAATGAGTGAACGAACCAACGAATGAATAAATAAAAGCTAATAACCACACAACACAATCATTTGTGCTGGTCCCAATGTAGGGTACACTGTGCTATAGTAACCAGAAAAGGATTACACGTATAAAAGCGCAGGTCGATTGGCCTTCAATTCAGCCGAGTTTATACAAGTTACTGTTGATAAAGATCCTTATCCCGTCTAGCATTCGAGCGCAGGTCGACCGGCCGGCCATTCAGAAGCGACGACCTCATTTAGCCTCCAGAACCACACTTCAAAAACGCATAACCGTCGTTTTTGCCCGAAATGAAACACTTACCCCGACCGGGCGGCCATTCGACAGAAACGCCCGCAGGCCCTCCTTCAGAAGCGCATAACCGCTCAGTTTTCGCCCGAATGGAAACACTTACTCCGTCTGGCATAAGAGTTAGCTCGACCGGGCGGCCACTCATGAGAAGCGCCCGCAGGCAGCGAACCGATCCGTCCTCCCGAAACACTGAAGACATAAGGGCACTGACCCCGGCGGGCGTAGGAGCGCAGGTCGACGGGCCTCCCGTTGAGGAGCAGCGCCCGCAGACAGCCGACGAAGCCGTCCTTGAGGTCGGCGGCGGCGCCCACCACGAGGTTCGACGTGAGGCGCAGCGCCCGCACCGGCTCCTTGGCCGCGCGGATCTCGTTCTTCAGGGCTCCGTCCACCACTACGCGGGCCTCCTTCCTGTCGAGTCGTAACTTCACATCGTAAGGCTTACACTACGAGAATTCGGATACTTTTTACCTTGCCGTTTGAAAGAAAGAAGACATTTACTTAGTTTGTCACAGAAACACAAAGTAAATACGAAGGTAAACAAACAAAATACACGAACGTCATCAAAACAAAAATAAAAACTTTGCTAATACGTCCCCTATTCGGTCGAAGTATACCCGACTGGGACGCCCCTTACCGGCCCTTCCACCCACATTCGCTCGATTTATATTTGTTTCGTCATCCTCTCCACATGTCCACACCAACGCAACATTCCTCTCTCAATTCTAGTCACTACATCCTCTTTCGGTCCACGACTTTCTCTAATCAAACTATTGCGTATCCTATCATTGTTTGTGTATGTGTCTCTTTCTAAAATAGTTAGTTGCTTTAGTGTTTGTGCATTTTGATCTTAAAACTTAATCTAAAGTCCTGTATTGCGCCTCTTACTTATTTATTATATTAAGTATTACCTATCTGTGGGAAATGCTGAGGAATTGGCAAAATGTATTATATTGACTCTAATATTTTTTTATACTATAAGTTTGTCAATTCTGTTTTTTCTCCTTAAATAAATAAATAAATAAATTCAAAGATACACCAGAAGTAATTCTCAAGGAACTCATTTCTAAAGCATTAATCCTACTTTCTTGCTTCTTTTGCCATACCCAAGTCTCGCTACCACACATAAATGTTGGGTTATCCATTATGCGTGCCATTGCGGCGTGACGTGCATGCAACGACTAATGAATGAAGAGGCAGCAAAAGTGATCTGTCAAGATCGTGGCAAATGGCAGTCCCTGACAATTTTTGTTCATGCACATAAACATGTATATACGTGCATGAACAAAAGTTGTCGAATCGTAACGTTTACACTGCGCAGTTGCTGCGACTGGCAACACCGAAGAATACGTTTCCCTTACTAATAATATAATAACATCATACGTAATACATCCAGTGCTTTGGCATATTGCACAGCGCCTGGATTTATGTATCTCTCAACACATATATACGTATGCGAAAACAAAATATCCTTTTCCCCTAGATATCCACTCAAACGCGATATCCACTGAGTGATACATTATACCTCAAAAATATGGCGAAGACAAGTAAATATTCCACTTTCATACATAGATGCGTATGCGTCAAAAGATACATTAAATATCAAGAGGCGGCACGCCTACATCCACCAGTGGACAAAGGTTTGACAGGTTGGATTGGAATGCTTATGGTCCGATTGTGGCATTCTCACCTGTTCCACTATATGGACAAGAAATGCCACTAGTCGTCGGCGAAACAGTTGCTGGTCTTTACGGAGACGCTCATCTATGGTCTAATCGGGATCTTGTCTCTCACCTGTTCCGCTCGATGGACACGGAATGCCATTGGTTGTCGGCGAGGCGGTTGCTGGTCTCCACGGAGACGCCCATGGGCGTGTCTCCCACCTGAAACTGGAACTGCAGCTGGTCGCCGCCGATGATCGACAGCTTGATGTAGTCTTGCGGGCCCTGCCGGTATAGTTACTATTTGAGCCGTCTATTCATGCAGCGACTACGGATACTAGAAACTTAGGGCATAAAATTAAATGAACAACTTCAGGTCGGGACAGACCCAAAATTTAACCCGACATTGTGAAAGTGGCTGGGAAACATTGGACGAGTCCGGCTAGCGAAGGACCGGATGAGTTGGTGTAAAAGAGAAGAGACCAATGCCCAACAGTGTGCTCTGTTTATGGGCTGATCAGATACGAATAGATAGATGGGAAGAGACATGGCAATGAGTTCATTAAGAAAAAAATGGCAACCACAATTTCAAATGAACCAACTTAGATGAATCGTCGAGGGCGCCCGTTCCCGAAAAGACTAAGGATCACGAGTCCTGGGTTAAAAGACGCGGGTTAGTCGTAAAACGCGAAATAAGAAGCTACTCTCGTAGATAAGACTTAAAAGGCTTGGCTCCTCTCATTGCTACGCGCCTCTTAAAACCAGCGCTGCAGGCCATTGCTTTGCAATACCTGAAGCATATGCTGCGTTCGAGTACCTTTTTTATTACCATGGCACATAATACGGAGCCAATAATTGATTGTAGGCATATACTACCTACTTCTTGTGGCTGAATGATGATGATGATGATTTACTACCTCACAAAGACAATCTCCTCCATGTTACGATTGATTATATTGTTATATTGAATATTTTTGTTCGCATGCTATGCCTGTTAATTGAATCTTTGTGTTTTGTTGCAATTTAATACAAGATTACTACATCTACATCACCTTTGTTGTCTGAATGAACCTCACGTGTGTTTATTAAGGTATACTCGTTCCAACCGCCAGCTTACCTGGGCATGTAAGAGGACAGCGTTCTCCTTAGTGGTGCGGAACTCGAAGTAGATATCTCCGCTGTGCCCCAGGTCGAACGGCGGGAGGGAGATGATGGCGTCCGAGATGCGGAACGTCACCGCGTTGCTGAACAGATCTGCGGGAACAGTTACAGGTTATTTACGCCATCTTGGTGCTATCAATAATTCGTTCATTTGTTCGTTCATTCATCAACTCATTCTTCAAACGCATATTAGAAACGAACACATGTTTTTTAATGTATATAGTTTATATTTTGCCGCTTCCTATCAAAGATACTTTTAATCTTGTAAACACTATTGCGTCATTTTATTATTTGTGAAAACAATTTTTATGTCGTATTGTGTCCTAGTGTCAACAAAGAATATTCTTTCTCTCTTTTTTATGCACCAAAAAGAAAATGAAATAAATATTTCTTATCCTAAGACTACAGATGACGGCGACGTGTAATACTGCCAGTAGGTTTATCCAGTCACGGATTCGTACACAGGAAACGTCCATATGACACGGTATTTCATCAAAATGATAGGCGTCCATGTGTCGTGAGTCCTCGAACCGAGAAACAATCGCCATCAAATGCACGATTACTAAACAGTTACAAGAAACGTAATAGCAAGGGCTATTAGATGCATTGTTTGGATTCCCTACCTCAAACCCTTATAGGATCACTTTGTTGTCCGTCCGTCCGTCCGTCTGTCAAGACCCTTTATCTCGGGAACGAGGTATCGAGTTGAAATTAAAACTATGTACTAATTTCTAGTCCCTTGAAGCCGTGACAAAATCAAACTTCTAAGTTGACGTAAAAAAAGATACGAAAGTTTAAGTCGCAGAAATATATTTCGACATAAAATATAGGGTACTTTCCGTTGACTTAGAACTATACAATTTGGCAAGTAATATCGTCTTATACTACAAATACAGGGGAAAATCTAAAAAGTATACATTTGTAATTAAATAATCTATAAGTGTTTGAAGTTCGGGAAAAGCTCGGCAAAACTGCGAAACTCGATGCCTGAACTATTTTTAAAATGTAAATACCTACAAATTTGTATGGAAGCCTCGGTGGGCGAGTCCGACTCGCACATGTCCAGTTTCTTTTTAAAGATTCCCGGTTCCCAACGAAGACTCACCGTCTCCCTCGCACAGCAGAGGGCCGAGCGTGTAGCGTCCCACTTTCTCGTCAAGATGGCTGCCCGTGTCACCGAAGCGTAGCTGCTTTACTGGCAGGAATTCCTTCTCCGTTAATTCGCCGCCGTCCACTTGGTATTCTGGTTGAGGAGAACCAGACTTAGAATGGCGTACAATAAGGGGCTATTTCAGGCACAAAGAAAGAATAAGTCGTTTGATAGTTGTAGTCTTTGCTGATGCACTAAAATTATAAATGTCAAAGTTTGAACGAAAGTTTAATGAAAGACTATGGAAATAGAGGAGCCTAGATGGCGCCGCGTCACTGGGGATAGTGCCGAGTCACTGGGGATAGTGCCGCGTCACTGGGGATAATGCTGTGTCACTGGCGATAGTGCCGCGTCACTGGGGATAATGCCGCGTCACTGGGGATAAGGTCGCGTCAATGGGGATAGCGCGACGTCACTGTGGGTGCCGCATCACTGGGGATAGTGCCACAACACTGGGAGTACTAATAGGAGCGATGGATCTGCATAACAATTGCAATGGATAGTTTAATATAATCTCGTTACTTAGTCTTCCACGCACAGCACAGAGCCAAGCGCACACCGTCCCACTTTGCACAGGTCTGAAATAAGTCGGGCTTGAGCGGGTTGAGGTCGGCGTCGCAGTTGCACCACTTGGCGGGGTCGACGCAGGAGCGGTCAGTGACTCACCGTCGGGCTTGAGCGGGTTGAGGTCGGCGTCGCAGTTGCACCACTTGGCGGGGTCGACGCAGGAGCGGTCAGTGACTCACCGTCGGGCTTGAGCGGGTTGAGGTCGGCGTCGCAGTTGCACCACTTGGCGGGGTCGACGCAGGAGCGGTCAGTGACTCACCGTCGGGCTTGAGCGGGTTGAGGTCGGCGTCGCAGTTGCACCACTTGGCGGGGTCGACGCAGGAGCCCAGTACGCCGCACTGGCACATGCGCGAGCCGGGCGTCGCGCCGGCCCAGTAGTCCATGCGCTGTCCGGTACGGGACACCCACCACGCGAACGGGTGGAAGCTGCCTTCGTCGCCTGCGGACGGAAGTCACGATAGAGCCTAGACAACGGTAAGAACTAGATATTAAGTAACATATCTCTCTAAATTACTGGTGTGCAATTAAACGTTACTTATATATCTAAGGCGAAATTAACAAAATTCATATATTCTCATATGTAATTCCTGGTGTACATACAATAAAGAATATTCTATCTATGTATGTATCTATTTTATTATTATTATTATTATAATCCTTTATTGCACTTAGTAAATATTGTACAATAGGCGGGCTTAATACTAATTAGTATTTTATTCTAGCCAACCAATGAGTGACGAGAGAAGGCGGGAGGTAGTGCCAAACCGACAAATTGAGAAAATATTATTTTAAATAATACAGGTAAAATAAAAATATACTATGTAAAGCAGAATAATAGCATAACTATCATAATATATAAATTCTCATAATCAAATAATACGTATAAGCAGCCTATATACGTCCCACTGTAGGGCACACGCCTTCTCTCAGAGAGAGAGAGAGTATGGGCTTAATCACCACGCGTGCCCACCGCGGATTGGCGATTTCAAGCGCTGAGGTATGTGATTAGCTCAGACACCCAGGTTTCCTCACGATGTTTTCCTTCACCGTCAGCGAATGTTATTGCTACTATAACTTCACAAATGTACATAACTTAGAAAGAAAAGTCATAGGTACATGCCCGCACTGGAAATCGAACCTGGCTTATATAAATGTGCCTACTCAGTACTTTTGGATCGCGACAGATTATATGAGCCATTTATATGAACCTCAGCCTTTAGTCTAACGCGTAAAACCTAGGGCGCTGACTGAACTTTTTCTTAGGAAATTTATACACTTGACTCGAGTCATGCCTGATGGTAAACGAAGACGCGGTCAAAGATGTTAAGTGCTTGCTTTTCAAATGCCGGCTAACTTTACAGGGTGATTTTGAAATCGTTAGCCATTTTCTTTAAGGGAATTTTGTTTTCATTGTGAAAAACTGTATAAATAATGCTTTATCAGTAATGGTATAACATATTTGTAAATATTCGTGATTTCCGACCATTTGCTTCAAACTGTGAAATCAAATTTAGGATGCTTTCTACCACTGCTTTCACGACGTTGATTTTTTCTTTCTAATAATATGTTAAATGTTTATGAGTTAAAAAAACAATTCAGTTAGCCGGCGTGGACCATAGGACGTTCGAACTATAGTTTTATTTTAATTTTTAATTCTTTTTGCCCTGATATTTTTTTTTTGCACGCCTACCAATCTTTCTTTCACCTCCTGCGGTTGAATGGTAGAAAATGCTTATAACATTAAGTCAGCCATATTGCACATTACTTTAAGTGCAATAAAAGAATAAATAAATATTTATTGTTTGTTTAAATAAGCAATTTTTTTCACAACTAGCACTATACGTTTCTGAATCATGGATTCTAACCATGAAAAAAATGCGAACAAGCTCAAAGTCACGCTGTAATTTTACAGATATCCAGCCTGGGTAGTACGATGGCACGAGTCATGCGTTTTGTGGCGCTAAATGTCAGAATTTGACACTCAATGTACTGGAACGCGCGACTAGCGTCGTCGTACTGCCCGGGCAGTAAAGCACTCACTGGGCGAGTTGAGCAGCCGCGAGTGGCGGCACATGTAGTCGAGCCGCTGCCAGCAGGAGTGACTTCTGTTGAGCAGCGCCTCGAGCTGGGGGCGCGACGCGTCGTAGGCGATGTCCTGGCGGAAGGCGCCCGGCTCCTGGTAGCCGTCCACCTGCGTGTTGGCGCCGGCCGAGTGCTGGATCGCCGTGATGATGCGCCCGTCCGCTGGCGAGGTCGGGTAAAGTGCTCACGGACCGTGTTGGTTCGGCCTACCGGTCTACCGCGACCCTCCCTGGCTATTTAGAAGCTTACGTCCGCTCACAATCTGCGACAGCGGTTTCTAAACTTTCCAGGCTGAGAAACACTAATAATCTCGTTTTGTTTTACGAAGCCCCTGAACTGTTTAAAGGACTGTGAAGATTAGTCGACAATGGGGTAGGTATTTTAAAATGTCAAATTCAAGATTTGACTCTACTTTCAGCTTCGGGGAAGTACCGCCACTGTCCCGTTACATTAATCCAAAATAATTTACGTAGCTGAGAAATTATTCAAAATAATACAACGATTTAGTGACAAATATGCCTGATTCAAAACAGTTAACGACATATATTTCGGCTGGCAACCCCAGACCGAACAGCTGACTTCAAAAGCAGCTCAGTAGTTTTATTTAAAATAATTTGTAATTTTAGTGTATTTAGAGTCCAATTAAACATTAAATCATATCAAGAGTTCGTAATAGTGCAGTTACATTAAAAGTTAATAGTGAAAATCAGACATTTACAAGACAAACGTACTATAATTGTACCGGGCCACCGAACTGTCAAACGGTTCGAATTGCAACGACTAAACCGGGGAAGTATTGTTTTAATCCTGTATTTTACGCCTCATACTACACTCCTTACTGCTTAAACAAACTGTACATAACCTCACGTACGTGAGACACGTCCCATACAACCACTCCGGCTCAGTTTTGGCTCTCTTTACTTGACGAAAAGTGGAAGCAAAGTTGAGACAGAACAACTAGCCTCAGCCATCACAAAACTCACACCCCACATCTATAAACGTACTATCTACTTGTTATCGGTCAATAACATCTTACATAGTCCGACACTGACACCGATTCCCGGTTTTTTCCAGGTGACAGTTAGCATGTTGACCCGAAGCAAGATGACTGTACGCGACATGGAGCTGAGGTTAAAGGCGACCCTGCTCGAGCTCAAAAAGAGCAAAGAGCTGTGCGACACGCTTCTTCAAGAACGAGAGGAAAGTGAAGAGGAGATCCGTAAACAGAACAAAACCAACTCAGCGCTCAAAGAAGAGCTCAATGAATTGGACATCCAATGCCAGGACCTAAGTGCCCAGCGGGATGAGCTGCAACATCAAGTCCACTCGTTCAACAAATGCCATGATGTCCACGATGTAGCACTACAACGTATACGCTCACTTGAACACCAGCTTGCGGAGGCACACCACGAGCTTCAGCAAATAAGTGAGCATGAACAACAAAAAGAGAGCGCTAGAACCATGGCTTTGTATAATGAAGTTATGAGTGACACGGGGATACCAACTGTCGACCTAACTACAGCCAGCAGTAGCAGCAGTATAAAAATGAACAGTGTAAGGAAAATCAAGAAATATATTAAAACAAAAAAATATATACAAAGGGTACAGAAACTGATTAAACGAAGCCGGAGGAGTATAGAAAGTATACCAATTCACCGTCAAAAACTACAGTTAGAAATGGAAATGGCCGAATGTCAGAAGGAACTATTCACTAACAATGTGGACCACGAGCTAGCGATGGCTGAACTACAAATACAAGTGGAAGACCTGCAGTTTCAGTTACTGGACATCACCTGCAAGTACTCAGCTATACAAACTCAGTACAATGACTGCATTTCATCGATGAATGGGTTGATTGCACTAAGCAAGAGCAATCTGGAACGTGTTGAGTCCAACTTTATCCAGGACTTGGAAGACTCAGAAGGCAAATCAAGCTTGCTGTCCCTACAACCACCATCTGCCGTGATTGGAGACCCAGCCCCTCTACAGCTGAGCACCATGCAGCCACGGAGCAGTGAAAAGGGCAGTCAGAAGCTAGGCTTGCTTACACCGTGCCATGTGCCCATCACACCGGCCCCTTTACCGCTGGATCCGGCACAACAGCATGGAGGTGAGCTAAGCGGACAGCCTGCACCATCAAATGTGACAGCGGAGACCAGTGCGCCGTCGACCTGTGATGCAAGACCTGGAGTACAACCCACAAATAGACCAACCAGCAACTCAGTTCCAGTCAACGAGCGGTGCAGTGCCACACCGACCCCTGATTCCATACTGGATGGACAGCCGCAGCCTAGACCCACCACCTGCAGAGTTCCTGACAATCACGCCCAGTACAAAACCATTATCTATTCAGATAAAATAGGTGTAGGGTTAGGCAGTATACTACAAAATAATTTAAAGCAACATGTTGAGAATGTTTGTATGCCCTATGCATCTTACATGCAGATAGTCAACTGTATGCTTAGTAAGGAGTATGATAATAATACCACTGTTGTGTTATTAATAGGGGACAGCGAAGGAATACAGCGCGATGATTTGACAAATTATTATGATTCTATAGTTGCTCTTCAAGCAAGGAAAATTGTAATCTGTGCTTTTCCTTATTCTAAGACTCTATCAGAGACACAAAATGCCCGGATAGATAAGTTAAACCGGCTATTGTATAATATGACCTTTGGCCATCGAGACCAAGTATTGTATTTTGATACGAATAAATTTATTCGAAACTTTATATTGACTAGGGACACAATGCATGTGCCCCTTTCTTCAAAGCGACAGATTGCCAAATTGTTGGCATTCAATATTTATGACCCTATTATTGTTAAGACAATAAAACAGGGACCAGTCGTGGATACAAACTGTAGAAAAAATTCTACTTGCAAACCTCTGTATTCTGAGGCTGTAAAAAAACCTAGCATAAGTAGGTTAAGCTTGACTGCTGATTTAAACTGTCAGCGCAGACAACAGAAAAGTCCCCCTTAAACAAACTTGTCTTAGCTAACCAAAATTTACAGGGTGGCTTTTCTGGTAAACTACTAGAATTAGAGTTGTTCTTAGAACAACATAGAGTGAATATACTTTGTGTCACAGAGCACTGGCTACTAGAGTCTCAAATGAATTTTGCTATACATAATTATGAAATAGCCAGTTGCTTCAATAGAAAGTCTGCATTGCACGGGGGATCCTTAATAATGGTAAATAGTAGTTTAAAATATAAAGAACGGAAAGATATTTGCAGACTTTCTGTTGAAAAAGTTATTGAGCTATCATGTGTTGAACTGGCTAAGCACATTGTAGTAAGCGTATACAGGCCCCCCGCCAGTGACTACAGTTTATTTGAATCAGTACTAGAGGATGTCTTAAATGTAGCTTCAAGTAGTAGCAAGAACCTTATAGTCTGTGGAGATTTTAATATCGACTTGCTGGTAGATTCCACTTTAAATACTAAATTAAAACTTATTTTCAAGTCTTTTAATTTAGTTAATATTTTCTTAGAGCCCACTAGGATTACCGAAATCACAGCCACCTGTCTTGATAATGTATACTGTGACTGTGAATTTTCGCACTATTCTACAATAAATTGCTTAAAGTCAGACCACAGTGGTCAAATTGTACACTTTGAATCTGATTTTAAAAAATCAGAACAAGATATACTTTACAGGCCCATGACAACAAAAAAATTAGAATTATTTAAAACTGATTTACAAAGTAGTTTACATACCGAAAAAAATAAAACCATCAATGCTAATGCCCATTATGGAGATTTCTTTAAGGTCGTTTCAGATAGTTTTGAAAAAGTTTTTAAATTGAAAAAGCTATCATCGAAAGGAAATAAGGTAGAATTTAATGAATGGGCCACTGCCGGCATCCGGAAAAGTAGGGACACACTTTATTCACTATATGAGAAAAAGACATACACATATGACCCTAGTTTTCTACAGTATGTTAAATTATATTCAAAATTATTTAGGGCCGTCTGCCACAAAGCTAAATGCGAGCATATAAAAGCCAAAATTCTTAAATCGTCTAATAAATCTAAAACCATTTGGAATATAATAAATAAGGAAACCGGTAAATCCAAATCAGCGGACCCCGAATTCTCGCTTAAGATAGATAATAAATTAATAACGTCAAATGAAGACGTTGCCGCGGCTTTTGAACAATTCTTTACAAATGTTCCAATTATAACTACGGCTCCTTTAGATTCATCTCCTGATCTTGCAGAAAGTATTTTGAAAGATAATGTCCCTCCCTGCGATCACGATTTTTCGTTTGATTATATTGAAGCTCATACCGTGAATAAAGCGTTTAAAAAGCTAAATCTTAAAAAAACTGAAGACCTGTGGGGTATGTCAGTAATAATAGTTAGCTCAGTTATCGATGTCCTAGCACCCCATTTGGCCAGAATCTTTAACAAATGTTTAGATGAGGGTACATTCCCTGACCTAATGAAGTATAGTAGGCTCGTTCCTTTATTATAAAAGTGGCGACAGGCAAGATCCCACAAATTTCAGACCAGTCTCGGTTCTACCCGTTTTGAGTAAAATATTCGAGAAAATAGTTCTAGGTCAACTACTTACACACTTTAATAATTATCAACTTTTTCATAGTGAGCAATTCGGTTTCACGCAAGGGCGGTCTACGACGGATGCTGGTGTCACATTAGTTAAACATATATTTAGTGCATGGGAGGATCGGAAGGATGCTATAGGTGTTTTCTGTGACTTGTCGAAGGCATTTGACTGCGTAGACCATAAAACACTTCTCTTAAAATTAAAACACTACGGAGTGAATGGGAGGAGCTTAAAACTTATGAGATCATATTTAGAAGGGAGGGTTCAAAAAGCTGACATAAATAGGACTAAATCATCCGGGTCGGAGGTTAAGATGGGAGTGCCACAGGGATCTATTTTGGGGCCGTTCCTTTTCCTCGTATATGTAAATGATTTGCCGTTCATGGTTCAAAATATGTCAGAGATAGTATTGTTTGCAGATGACACGTCACTTATTTTTAAGATTAAGAGACAAGAAAATGACCTTGCGGGTACAAATAATGCTCTCTCTAAGGTACTATATTGGTTTACTTCTAATAACTTATTATTAAATTCAAAAAAGACAAAATGTATAAAATTTACACTACCAAATGTCAAAATGGTTGACAGCAATGTTATATTGGGGAATGATAAACTAGACCTTGTAGAAGAAACTGTATTTCTGGGTATCACAATTGATGCAAAGCTTCAATGGGGTCCTCATATAGGAAAATTGGCAAATAGGCTCAGTTCTGCAGCATACGCAGTTAAAAGAATCCGGGAACTAACTGATGTCGCAACTGCTAGGCTTGTTTATTTTAGTTACTTCCATAGTATTATGTCCTATGGTATACTACTGTGGGGTCGGGCTGCAGACATTGAGACCATCTTCGTCCTGCAGAAGAGAGCGATCAGATTCATATATAAGCTAGGCAATAGAGATTCGTTAAGAGATTTCTTTAAAGAAACCAACATCCTAACAGTTGCTAGTCAGTATATCTATGAAAATATTATGTATGTTAGGAAAAATATCAGTGACTTTAAAACTGTAGGTAGCCAACACAATGTAAATACTAGAAATAGACATAAACTTTCGTTCCCAAAATTTAGGCTGGCAAAGGTTAATACATCCTTTATGGGGCATTGTATACGTTTCTACAATAAGATCCCTGAGGATATAATAAGCTTGCCAGAAACGCGGTTCAAAAAATGTGTGAAGCGCACTTTGTGCCAAAAAAGCTACTATAACATTAAAGATTATTTAGATGACAATGATGTCTGGAATTAAAGCCAGTTCAATGCATGAGTTTTAGAACATTTATATAAATCCTGTAAATTAAGGACTTGAAAAGACTAAGTTTGGAGTTTTTTTGTCCATTTTTTCTCCAAAATGATCTAGATTTTGAAATGGACACCTAGTTTAACTTGTAACGTTCATTAAGTCGCAGTTTCTGTGCTACTTTGAATAAAAAAATTTGATTTTGATTTTGATTTTGATTTTATTGACGCCTTAAGCAGAACAGTAAACTGAATCCGTATACATGTCGCTACTCACAGTAGAACTCGCAGGTGACGGGGAAGGCGGGTGTACTCACAGTAGAACTCGCAGGTGACGGGGAAGGCGGGTGTACTCACAGTAGAACTCGCAGGTGACGGGGAAGGCGGGTGTACTCACAGTAGAACTCGCAGGTGACGGGGAAGGCGGGTGTACTCACAGTAGAACTCGCAGGTGACGGGGAAGGCGGGTGTACTCACAGTAGAACTCGCAATTGACGGGGAAGGCGGGTGTACTCACAGTAGAACTCGCAGGTGACGGGGAAGGCGGGTGTACTCACAGTAGAACTCGCAGGTGACGGGGAAGGCGGGTGTACTCACAGTAGAACTCGCAGGTGACGGGGAAGGCGGGTGTACTCACAGTAGAACTCGCAATTGACGGGGAAGGCGGGTGTACTCACAGTAGAACTCGCAGGTGACGGGGAAGGCGGGTGTACTCACAGTAGAACTCGCAGGTGACGGGGAAGGCGGGCAGCGGGCCGGAGCCGTCCACGTCGACGTGTATGTCGGCGGCGCGTGACACGGCCTGCACGTTCTTGTACGCCTGGCACGACAGCGGGTGCACGGCTGCGGGCCGTGAGTTGCGTTGTTTGTAATGTATTAACATAATACATAAAATAGATAAACAATATTTAATTAGCACAAGGTTGCGGTTCAAAAAATGTGTAAGGCGCACTTTATGCCAAAAGGGCTACTATAGCATTAAGGATTATTTAGATGACAAAGATGTGTGGAATTAAAGCCAGTTCAATGCATCCTAGTACTAGCTTTTTAGAAGATATGACATGTAAACTCTGTTAATTAAGGAATATGTTTGAAAAGACTAAGTTTGGAGTTTTTTTGTCCGTTTTTTTTTCCAAATGATCTAAATTTGAAACGGATACCTAGTTTTTCTTGTAACGTTCAACAAGTCACAGTTTCTGTGTTACTTTGAATAAAATATTTTGACTTGGACTTTAACAAGTTTTAAGGCAAATAAAATTAAGCAAAATTTTACAAAACTACAGCGTTTCCTTAGTAGCGTCATCGACACTGGTTCGCTGATTGTAGTGTAGATACAAAAATGGCCGGTTGCACACTGAATGATAAACTACACGACATTCTTAACGAATGACCGGCTAAGGTCATAGCGGCGCGGGCTTGAGGTATCTATGTATGGTTTTACACCTCTTTCATATATTTCGGGTCACTTTATCATCACGGCCAGTGTAAGCCAATGTCGGTATATTCGCGATTTCTGTCAACGGTTTGTTTGCGTATGGACTGAAACCGAAAGAATTTAAATATACGTCGTTTATGTATACGAATAATGTAGGTATAATATAAGTAAGTAATATATAGAGATACCGCTCTATTAAGGTTTTTTATTTCGAATAAATAAACGTATAAAAACCCCGGGGGTAGACGGGGGGCCCGGGCACTCACAGGTGTGGCAGACGGCGCCCGCGTAGCCGGTGCCGGCGCAGTCGCAGCTGAACTCGTCGGCCGACTGCGTGCACACGCCGCCGTGCTCGCACGGGGTCGGGTTGCATCTGCGTGCGAGTGCGACTGATCCGTCACTATGTTCACCTTACCGCCAAAAAGATTACGTATATTTTGTATAATAATGCACCCTACAAACGCCCCACTGTAGAGCACAGGCCTGCTCTCCGTGAGAGTGTGGCCTTAATTACCACGCGTGCCCACCGCGGATTGGCAATTTTAAGCGCCGAGGTATTCGAACACCTCAGATACCCAGGTTTCCTCACGATATTTTCCTTCATGGCTTGCGAGTGGTATTGCTACTATAACATCGCAACTATAACTACAGAAAAGTACGTAACTTAGAAAAAAAAATCAATGGTACATGGCAGGATTCAAACCCATGACTTCCCAAATGAAAGGCCGGCGTGCTACAGCTCCGCTACCACCGCTTTAAATATTATGAACTGCGTACTAAAAAAGGCATTCCAAGCAACTTTCGTGTCGCAAAATCAAGAATTTGCGCGACTTACCGATGAAAGACTGGTCTTGAAAGAAAGGTTGACTAGTAGAAAATGCCATTAGCATTAAGTCCCCCTTTTGTACACTGTCTTTGTGCAATAAAAAAATAATAATAAAAAAGAACTTCAATGTGTTCTTTTATCAATTTTTTTTTAATAGATCGTACATCATTGCACGATACTGCATGGCTTTATTAGACAAAAACGCATGTACCGTCACAACTGTCATAGACTAAGAAAATCGCAGGCAGATTCAGCCAATAAAGTGCCATTTTTGCGACTCAAAACTTGTTTGGGACCATCACCTACATACTACCTCATTGCGATTAAATGGGTTCCTTACCCAGAGAAGAGTTTTTTTTTCCCGCTGCCTTTTTCTCCACTACAAATACGGCCCAAAAGCAGCGATTAACATAGTACATTGTCATTCAAAAGCAGAATGTAAATTCTTTACGTTGAAATAAATTATTGATTTCTGAGAAAAAAGGGTAAGGGAGGGATTACTAAGACTCCACTGTTCTTCTATCTGTCTGTCACCAGGCTGTATCTCATGAACCGTGATAGCTAGGCAGTTGAAATTTTTACACATGATGTATTTCTCTTGCCGCTATGACAACAAATACTAAAAACAGAATAAAATAAGTATTTAAGGAGGGCTCCCATACAAAAAACGTTGTCTAAAGACAGCGCTCGCCATCTAACGGCTATATATGTAACCTTCCCAGCGCCGATGTGAAGGTTAATCTAGTCTAGTCCGGTAGCAGCCGTCCACCAGTCTAGTCTAGTCCGGTAGCAGCTGTCTACCAGTCTAGTCTAGTCCGGTAGCAGCCGTCCACCAGTCTAGTCTAGGCCGGTAGCAGCCGTCCACCAGTCTAGTCTAGTCCAGTAGCAGCCGTACACCAGTCTAGTCTAGTCCGGTAGCAGTCGTCCACCACTCTAGTCTAGTCCAGTAGCAGCCGTACACCAGTCTAGTCTAGTCCGGTAGCAGTCGTCCACCACTCTAGTCTAGTCCAGTAGCAGCCGCCCAGCAGTCGAGTCGAGTCCAGCAGTCGAGTCTAGTAGCAGCCGTCCACCAGTCCAGCCGGCAGCACCCACCGGTCGATCATCTGGCAGGCGTCGAAGACGACCTCGTTGGGGCAGCAGTAGTCCTCCGGCTTCCAGTCGGTGGGCAGCCGGTAGTTGCCGTCGACGGCGATGCGCCGCATGCAGCCCACGAAGCCGCGCTGCCGGCTGCCCGGCGCCGCTGGCGGAACGAAAAACATATGTTATTTTCTAGTAAACAAAACAAAAACGTGCTGCTTAACTGTTTTATGGCTACACTAACTCATACTCTCACGTACGATTAATAAAAACCGGTGCGAGTCGGACTCGCCCACCGAGTCTCGCAGTTTTTTCCGAGCTTTTCCCGAACTTCAAAGACTATTTTTTAATGCTTTAATAACAAATGTATACGTTTCCCTGTACTTGTAGTATAAGACGATATTACTTGACAAATTTCATAGCTTTAGGTCAACGGAATGTAACCTATAAATGTTGATTCCCTTGAGTGTCGATATATGCGTTTTTTGCGGCATATACGGCATATGCGGCATATCTTTTTTTTACGTTAACTTGGAAGTTTGATTTTTTCACAACTTCATGTTGCTGTAGACCTGAGTTGATAGGTTTTGTGGCGAGCACATGTCAACTCTGCGCGCGCACTATAAACTCCAACATTCCTGCATCGCGCAAGCAAAATGTTTCACATGACATACCATAAATATAACGTCCGACGAACATTAGTCGGACCGGCCGTCCCCAGGCATACGATCTGCCTGGCGAGAAATTTTCCTTTATAGTGGAAGAGCACGATCACCCGCTCTTCCCTATAGTTTTAATTGCAACTCGATACCTCGTGGTTCCGGAGATGTGGTTCAGTAGACGGACAGACAACAAAGTGATCCAATAAGAGTTCCGTTTTTTTAACTCATGTTATGAAACGTGACGTGGTAGGGAACCCTAAAAAATCACTATAGTAGTAATGGTTTTAAAACAATGTACGTACTCAGACGAGATGAAAGAAACTGAATGTTAAGACACAAACTAGGTGTCTAATTCAGCGTATGCTAGTAAAGTGTTTTGTTTTTATACCTCTGCATTGTGTTTGTGTTTTAAAATTTTATATATTTAATGTTGTAACGTTATTAAAGTGTGTGTTTTTGTTATTGGAATAAATGGTTTTATTCTTCTTCTTCAATCACTCATTAATTGTTACATTTTTTTACATTCTAAATTGTACAATATTTACACCAACCAAGAAACAGTAGCTGCCAGAAACCCACCAGCTCTATAACAGCAGCCGCCGGCAACCCACCAGCGCTGTAACAGCGGCCGCCGGCAACAAACCAGCGCTGTAACAGTAGCCGCCGGCAACCCATCAGCGCTGTAACCGCAGCCGCCGGCAACAAACCAGCGCTGTAACAGTAGCCGCCGGCAACCCATCAGCGCTGTAACCGCAGCCGCCGGCAACAAACCAGCGCTGTAACAGTAGCCGCCGGCAACCCATCAGCGCTGTAACCGCAGCCGCCGGCAACAAACCAGCGCTGTAACAGTAGCCGCCGGCAACCCATCAGCGCTGTAACCGCAGCCGCCGGCAACAAACCAGCGCTGTAACAGTAGCCGCCGGCAACCCATCAGCGCTGTAACCGCAGCCGCCGGCAACAAACCAGCGCTGTAACAGCGGCCGCCGGCAACAAACCAGCGCTGTAACAGTAGCCGCCGGCAACCCATCAGCGCTGTAACCGCAGCCGCCGGCAACAAACCAGCGCTGTAACAGTAGCCGCCGGCAACCCATCAGCGCTGTAACCGCAGCCGCCGGCAACAAACCAGCGCTGTAACAGCGGCCGCCGGCAACAAACCAGCGCTGTAACAGTAGCCGCCGGCAACCCATCAGCGCTGTAACCGCAGCCGCCGGCAACAAACCAGCGCTGTAACAGCGGCCGCCGGCAACAAACCAGCGCTGTAACAGTAGCCGCCGGCAACCCATCAGCGCTGTAACCGCAGCCGCCGGCAACAAACCAGCGCTGTAACAGCGGCCGCCGGCAACAAACCAGCGCTGTAACAGTAGCCGCCGGCAACCCATCAGCGCTGTAACCGCAGCCGCCGGCAACAAACCAGCGCTGTAACAGCAGCCGCCGGCAACCCACCAGCGCTGTAACAGTAGCCGCCGGCAACCCATCAGCGCTGTAACCGCAGCCGCCGGCAACCCACCAGCGCTGTAACCGCTGCCGCCGGCAACCCACCAGCGCTGTAACCGCTGCCGCCGGCAACCCACCAGCGCTGTAACCGCAGCCGCCGGCAACCCATCAGCGCTGTAACCGCTGCCACCGGCAACCCACCAGCGCTGTAACAGCAGCCGCCGGCAACAAACTAGCGCTGTAACAGCAGCCGCCGGCAACCCACCAGCGCTGTAACAGCAGCCGCCGGCAACAAACCAGCGCTGTAACAGCAGCCGCCAGCAACTCACCAGCAATGTAGTAGTGACTGCCGGTGAGGAACCTCAGCCGGAGCACGGTGTTGACGGGGCGGCGGTCGACGGCCAGCGTGAGGCTGTCGGCAGCCATGGTCAGCATGAGCAGCCGCCAGCGGCCGTCGTTGAACTGGTCGGGGTAATTGTCCAGCTTCAGCTTCGGGGACTCCTTCGTCGCCAGCTCCACCTTCACGCGGCCCTCTTCTAAGTACACCTGGTGGGGAGTGGAGATCGGGTGAAATAATGTTGAGAAAGAAACAAAAGTAATGTATTATGACGTCACAAGAAATAGATACAATTTTCTTTATTATACACAGAATAAAGAATAGTGTACACTATTGAATACTTTTTAACAAAAAAGACGGCATTCAAGAAAAATACGCTTTAAACTGACTTTTCATGAATCTCATCAACAGGTCTTAACCAAATTTATATGGGTGGACCAAATATGATGGGATCAAAGGGTACCCCTTTTTAACAAAAAAAGAATTAATAAAATCAGACAATGTGGTGATAACATCCTCACAACATAACCACTTTTCCTGTCCTTAGAGCACCTCCTAAACTGAGATACTCTGCAATATGGTAACCAGACAAGGTTATCATGGACCATCCGTTCTTCGACATATGTGACCAGCCCACTGCCATTTTAACTAGCTAACCTAATCATCATCATCATTCAGCCACAAGAAGTCCACTGCTGGACATAGGCCTCCTCCATGGATTTCCAAAAAGACCGGTTGGAAGCGGCCTGCATCCAGCGTCTTCCTGCCACTTGGATGAGGTCATCTGTCCATCTTGTGGCTGGTCGTCCTACGCTGCGCTTGCCGATATGTGGTCTCCATTCGAGAACTTTTCGGCCCCATCGGCCAACAGCTAATCTAAAATGATATTATTACTAGATGACGGGGCAAACGCTGTTTTGCTATAGTAATTAGCCTACGACCTATTTTAAAGCCTACCAAATATACACAAAAAAAATATAAAAATCTGTGAAGCCGTTTAGGAGGAGCTTGATAACAAACGCTCGATAACACACACGACATTTTATGTATTAGAATATATCTTCTATTATTATTATTATATAACACAATATTATAATGGGTATGGCAAAAGAAACGAAAGTAGGATTAATCCAATAGAAATGAGGTCCTTGAGAAGTATGTCTGGTGTTACTTTGAATGACAGGATACGCAATAATTTGATTAGAAAACGTCGTGGACCGAAAGAGGATAGAATTGAGAAAGGAATGTTGCGTTGGTGTGGACATGTGGAGAGGAGGAAGAAAGAAAGATTGCAAAACAAATTATGTATGTATGTATCAAAAGCAGCCTATATACGTCCCATTGTAGGGCCCAGGCCTTTTCTCAGAGAGAATATGGGCTTAACCACCACGCGTGCCCATCGCGGATTGGCGATTTCAAGCGTCGAGGTATGTGAATAGCTCGGACACTCATTTTTCCTCACGATGTTTTCCTTCATGGTTAGCGAGTGGTATTGCTACTATAACTTCACAAATTTCCATAATTTAGAAAACAAAGTCATAGATACATGCCCGCACTAGGAATCGTATGTATGTAGAGTAATATTCCGATCTCACCTTGACGTGGCCGTCGGTCTTGAACTTGTGGTAGATGAGCAAGCCGTGCTTCTCGTAAGTGCGGAACTCGAGCGACACGTTGAGCGCGTTTCCGCCGGAGTAGCCGCGCAGCTTGGCGAACGCCGTCTCCTTCAGGAACGTTATCGGGACTATCTGCGGCTCCTGCGACAAATATCATCAATCGAGAAACGAGCACGCAGCCTTTGAAGAGGCCGTCTCTCGCGTGCGTTCGGTCGGTTCGCTAATGCTAAAATCGCAAGCAACGAAAACATGTCGCCTCCGCGAGGGCTGCAACTCTGCAACTACGTGTCGTGTGCGATTCATTTGTATGTCGTTGAGTAGAGCAGTGGCCTTCACTTCCTCTTTACTCGTGTCGCTAGATGACGCCAGTGCCGTAAACCGAAGGCCGCGTAACCCGATAAAGCCCCATCCGCATTTTCCTTCACTTTCGCGAGTCGTATTGTCTTAAGCGGAGGCCGAAAGCCGAAGCCCGAAGCCATCGTAACTTCGAGAAGCCGAAGTCCGTACTATAATAAGATTAACAAGACCCAAGGCAGAGCCCCGCCTTGGGTCTTGTCAATCTTGTCCCGTGTGTGTGTGCGTGCTGTGCGTGCGTGTGTGCGTGTTTAGTCCAGTAAAAAGGTAAAGGCTAGACTCACGGGGCAGGCGTAGAGCGTGTTAACTTTCTGGTACTTGATGGCCTCGCCCGCGTCGTACCCCGCCTTGAGCTCCTGGATGACGTTGGTGTCGTTGAGGTACAGGTTCTCGATGCAGCCCGTGAAGTTCTGGTTCACCACCAGCCCCTCTTGGAAGTTGGGGACGCCGCCGATGTACAGCTGGGGAGAGAAAGATTTGTTTCGTGACACTTCATCATCATGCAATGAACATATCATTGTAAGACTCTTGTCGGTGCAGCATTTTCCATTCTTATTATTCTAGAGCGGTGGTAGCGGAGCGGTAGAACGCCGAATCGTTCGAATCCCGACCTGCACCAATGAAGTTGTTTTCTATGTTACCAATACCACTACCACTCGCTAATGGTGAAGGAAATCATCGTGAGGAAACCTGAGTGTATGAGCTGTTCACATACCTCAGCGCTTGAAATTGCCAATCCGCGGTGGGCACGCGTGTCAATTAAGCCCACACTCTCTCTCTCTGAGAGAAGGCCTGTAGTGGGACGTATATTTACTGGTCTCTTGAGTACAGACATACAATAAATATACTCACCCCTCTGTTGAGTACACAGACATACACACAATTGAGTATATTTAGTATACTCGCTGCTCAGTTGAGAACAGACACACAAGGAGTATACTCACCGCTCTGTTGAGGTTGAGCCGGGAGAACTCGCCCTTGATCCGGCCCTGCACCAGCACCCGGTCCACGGAGAAGACCAGGTCGCGCCGGTTGCGGGACACCACCGCGTCGTGCCAGATGTTGTCGTCCAAGAGACTGCCCACGGACAGAGAGCTCGCCGTTCCGGAGCCTGTGAATAAGTCGATAGTTTAATACAGAGAAACAGTCAATCAATCTTTTCATTACTCATAGTCGGAAAGCAGCTCTGGAGTTGCCTGAGAAGCGGGTTGAAAGTAATACTTTTTAGCCCTAGGGAGAATCGTTTTCCACTGACAGCTGTTAAATAATGTTAAAAAAAACTAGGTTCCAGGTTTTCAAATTTCAGCAAGCTATCGACGAGAAAAGAAAAGGCGTGAAAGCGGCAATCCGATCTTCATTTCTTTTTTCGAGTTGTAGAGTTTTGTTTGTACTTCCGTATAGCAGAGATGAATTAACATTTTAGCTAATTAATGTTTATATTTTTACTTTCATTATGTTCGTAATGAAAAGCACAGTGTTTACCTCGGCTGAAAAATTTATTTAGGACCAGTTTCTGAATTGAGAATTTCGCTAAGTAAATAGTTAAATGTAGTGCTGTCTCTTCGAATTTCTCAGAAAAGAGTGTGAGAGAACGTTACTTAAGTATTTACTTAGTGAAATTCTCAATTCAGAAAACGGTCCTCAGTCCCTCGACCTATTGGCAAAACCTCGTTTCCTCGGAACCTCGGGACTAAATAAGTTACTTTCACTCCTAGGGTCACAGTGTACGATTACACGCATGCACTCTACTCTGTTACATTATGGATGACTGAAGGAACAGGTAAAAGTAGATCTGCTGTCGACTGAACGAAAATAAACTGCGGAAGAAACTTTTACGTAACAAAGAACCGAGTTCAAGGAAAAACGTCAAACGAAAAACAAAACGTCTGTATTTTCGTACTCGGTGTCGCGTGCAAGCAGCACTAATAGCACCATAGCACAGGTTCATCCTAGTTTGTTACTTCTGTGATCCATGTTAATATTAAGATATTTGTATCTGTAATAAACGAGCAAGCCTTGGTATGGTAAACCCACCGCCCCGGGTGATTTTGCGTGCGTTTTTTGTAAATAAACGGGATTTTTATCCCAGTCACGATTTGTGGTAGGAATGGAGTTTCTTTTACAATGGTCTTTGATACCACAGAATACATAGTAAAACTAAAGAAAAATTTAAAAAATAATATCATAATAAAACGTTTTCTAAAAAGGGTGTTGATGCACAAAAAAATTTTTTACGAGATAATTCGTAAATGGATAAACGCTTCAAGTTACGAGTAAGTTGTGTCGTCATAGTTTGAGTCAGATTTTTATGACGCGTTTTTGTATACTTTAAGTGACTAGAATGAGTTTTCGACAATTCACATCATGAAAAGTATTAGTCGTAGAGAAAAGAATTAACCACGGTTATTTATATTTTATCATGGCCTCACCGATTATATTAAAACATTTTTGTGCAATTAGTACAACCACGATATTTGCTGGAAAGACATGCTTCTTGCATTGAGCACTTACATTGTAGTAAACGATTTTTCTTATGTAGCCTCTAAACGTCCCACTGCACGGCACAGGCTTTCTCTCAGAGAGTACTCTCTCACCCCGCGTGCCCAACACGGATTGGAAATTTCAAGCGCTGATGTGTGCGAACACCTCCTCACGATGTTTAATAAACGATGTAGTAAACTATTAAATAAAACAAAACTTAGGCCTTTGCATCTACGAAATGAGATGATTTATACAGCATCCAGTGGCATCTTCGCTCACACTAGACGGGTGAAAGGACCACTCGGACGCTGCAGTACCTGGGATATTGTATTTTAGATGGAGTAGGCTTGCCCAGCACCTATACCATCCTGACAGCTTAGTCGGCCTAGCCCACAGGAAAGACAAGTCAATACGTGCGGAGCCAACCAAGCCGCGGGTTCCCGCACGATGTTTTCCTTCACCGTTAGCGTGTGGTATTGTCACTAAAAATTCGCAGATGCACGTAACTTTGAAAATAAACAAAGTTGTAGGTACAAGCCCGCACTGGGAATCGAACCTGAGTCTCCCGCTTCCGAGTGTTTAACATTTTTAAACGTTTATGTTTAAACACCCAAGATTATCATCATTATCATCAGCCTATGCTTGTCCACTGATGGACATAGGCCTCTCTTATTGCACGCTACTGAGCCTCTATTACTCTCATCCAGCTCTTGAAGGCCACCCTGCGAAGATCATCGCTCCACCGAGTCTGAGGACGTCCTACACTACGTTTACCGATCCGCGGTCTCCACTCAAGAACTCGTCTACCCCATCGGTTATCAGTTCTTCGGATGATATGGCTGGCCTACTGCCACTTCAGCATGCTAATTCGGTGGGCTATCTCGGTGCAGTCTATAGACTGCGGTCTGTTGAGACAATTTGCGGACTATTGGTAGCCCAGTGTGTAGAGCCCTTAACAATGGACTCGGAAGCGGGAGACTATAGACTTACCCAAGTCTATATTCAACAGTAGCCGATTATCCCTCAGCTGCAGAGCCATGTAGTCGCCCTGCGTGCCCCGGGAGTACAGCAGGACGCCGGACGCTGTACTCGTCTTGAAGCGGAACCGGAACGTCTCCCGGGAGGCGGAGACCGGGTCCCGGAGTAGGTCCACTTTGACAAGCGATGAGCCGTTGAAGTATAGCGTGTCCGCGACTGCAAGACAGACACATTGTTTAGGGGACCGATAACAACTAATACGAACAAGTTTTTAGCAATGTCTGGTAAGTATATCGTGGTGAAAAAAAAAATGTTGTTCCGAACAAATTATAATCGAGTTAAGAGGGCCGCTGCACGTACATGACTTAACTATAGACACCTAACCTTCCGTAAGGCGGATTAAGAATAGCATCACTCCATTTCCTTCCGTGGATGTCGTAGAAGACGACTAAGGAAATCAATTACCGGGAGGCGGGCTGCAGCGTCTTCCTGGGATTCCAACCGCATACTGCGATCGCCAACCCGCCTGCCAAGCGTGGCGATTATAGTAAAACCCCTCATGGTTATAAAAACCACGAAGGAGGCTTATGTCCTGCAGTGGGCGTCAAATGGCTGATGATGATGATGATGACCTAACCTCCGCCGTTTATGTGACAGATACACCGCTGTCTTTTTGCGTGGGTGTGCCGACGACGGCAGTGTCTCTTGTCAACACAGTGTTCGTCACCGCGCTGAGGCAGCTGAACACCTAAGGGACTCTGGTTTCCTCACGATTTTGTCCTTCACCGTTAGCGAGTGGTATAGCTACTATAAATTCACAAATGTACTTAACTTAAAAAAAAAAAAAAGTCATTGGTACATACAAACACGCCGGGGTTCGTACCTAAGCGTTCTACCGCGTCACCCACCACTGCTTCACAGACATGATTTTTTGCAATTACTGCATTAGCGACAAAGTCCCCTTTTTTTCACCTACATAGGTACTCGTAATAAATTCAATCCTGACTAACTATTTAGCCCTATTTTATTTCGGTAGAGCAGCGCGAGTCATAAAAAAAATAGAAAGATTCAGCATAGACATGTAGTCTATGTAGTGTATTTATTTTCTGCTTGATGTTGGTTATGCACGAAGATTTTTGTAGTTTATGTACAAGTCTATTTTGTACACGTATTAAGAGCCGTTTGTTACACCTGTTCCGTCCGACTCTCCAAGGTTTGCTGAAAGAAATCGCTTATGCACATGCTATTTCTTATGTAATGTCCTGTTCAATGTTTCGTGTGCAATAGAGTATATTAATGATAGACAACGGTGGAAGCTGACCATAATCGCAGCCATAGAGCTCCAGCCTCATGGAGATCTTGTCCCGCCATCGCATGGGATTGATCCGGATGAATTGTGCTATGATGGGCACCTCGAACTCGTTCTTACGCTGCGTGTTGCCGTCCGTGTTCCCCATGAACATCTGATGACAGGCGGCTTTGTTAGTTGAGCTTTATCAATGTATAAACCATAATAATAGTTAGTTAACTTAGACTAGGTATAAGTGACATCAGGAGTAATTATTCACACAACACTGCTAAACTCACATGAATTTTCTTGGCCTTCTGTTTCCTATGTTGCTGTTGTTCTGTTATATTGTGCTGTTAGTCTTCTTTAAAACAAAATACCTAAATAAATATTATCTTTATAGGATTTTAAAATATTATGTATGTTTGAAATAAATGTTTTCAATTTCAACTATTCCTATCCACGCTGGTGCTTTCAATAGGTGCTATCCCCGTTATCGCTTATAATCAGCAGGATGCTGTTCGGACTGCCAGAAACTCTGGTCATGTGATAAACTTACTTTTTATTATTCGCGTCTTCTCATACATTTATCAGTCTTCGAAAATCCAACCAAGGTTAAGTACATACAATTAATACAGAATAAAATATTATTCGATACGTGGGAAACAAACCATTATTATTCTTTCTTCCCAAAACTGGCACATTAACTCGATGAATAAATGATGGCGTGTTGGAAAACATTTACAAATGTTTCCCAGACATTGTATATTACTGAATATGATAGCTCTATCCGGTAGGTACGCGGTATTTTGTGTGGTTTCGTCACACGCAACCCTAGGCACGCAAACCTACCTATGCAAAAAAAACCTTAATGGCCCACGTGAAAGTATTAGGGATACTACTTTTCCTTACCTCTAATATTTGTTTATTTTTTGTCCACAAATAATAATAAAACAGGCCAAGTGCGTGTTGGCCCACGCGCAGTGTACGATACCGTAGAAAGAGGGGTTTCATCTGCTTTACAAAACTAACGTCAACATCATAATCAATGGATTTTATACGAAGTTTTTCTTTTATCAGTTGGTCGCCTATTTCTCGTTAATTTGTACAGCCTACATAGTCGTGATAGTTTTCCTTTTAAGTTCATTATATGTGCTACTACCCCGAAAATGTTCACATTTCTACAATCAACCGTTCTCGGACAAAAATTTGCGCCTTAAGGCTTTTCGCAAATGGAACCTAAATAAAAAACCCGCCGAGTCTGACTAGCGCACGAAGGGTTCTGTACCATTATCTATACAAATTTGAATATTTCATGCGTCTACCTGTTGCCGTTATTAATATCGAGCAAAAAACGGCAAAAAATCACGGTTGTTGTATGGGAGCCCCCCTTAAATATTTATTTTATTCTTTTCTAGTATTTTTTGTTATAGCGGCAACAGAAATACATAGTCTGTGAAAATTTCAATAGCTAGCACGGTTCATGAGATGCAGCGGTTCACCGATGCTTGAGGCGACAGCCGGACAGACGGACGGACGGACGGAAGGACGGCGGAGTCTCTTACCCTTTGGATACAGAACCCTAAAAATTATCTTCCTACATCCACATTAGTTTTAGACGATCAGTCCAACGATACCCCACACTATGGTGTAGGCAGCTGTGACACACCATAAGTCAACTATACATTTCCTGACTTAAGAAGCCCCTAAAGGAGCTATTCCCATACATACGTAGTTTGGATTTTATCTAATACGTCATACCAGATCGCAATAAAATTTTACCAATACGTTCGACACAAATTGAGGTTTGATCGTGCTTAGATTTGGAATATGGAAATAAACTTTTCAAAAAGAAATGAATAGTTTCTATAAAAAGTCTTATGAGGCTGTTATTTATTCTGTGCACACATTTATCAATATACACTATACTCGTGCTAAGCACGAGCAAACCTTGATTTGTGTCCTCTAAACATATTGGTAAAATGTAATTGAGATCCGGCACGTCTGTATCTATTTAATGTATGAAATATATCAAATGTATCTATTTATTAATTTTTCATTAGTAGTTTTAAGTGGTTTTTAGCGGTAAGCCCTACCTGCGCGACACGTTTTCTTCATTCGGCGTGGAGGTGCTATTTGAAAACCAGCGCTGTTTCAAATAGAAACAGCAAACGCTGAAATAGTATCATTGTCACACGCACACTCCTTTATTTTTTTATTATTGTATGTAAGCATGTGTGTTTGTGGCAATAAATCATTCAATCATTCATTCATTCATTCATTTATTCATTCATTCATTCATGTCGTTTGTGAATTAAAACCAAACTACGTTTGTATGGGAATTGCTCCTCAAGGGACCTTCTGAAATCCCGCCCCTCTCCTGACCCCTCACCCTCCGAAACTTATGGCAGGGTAGCACATTCCCTATCGTTTTGCCAAATCCCCCATAGTAAATGTTGTTGACGCCCTGAACCTTTGCATTACCTGCGGATCCCCCTGCCCGTTCGTGTACACGCGCCAGCTCTCCCCATCGTCCGAGTACAGCAGCGTGTACTCCGAGACGAACTCTTGGGTCGCAGCGCGCCCCTTGGTGGCGACCCCGCGGAGCTCCTTCCTGGCTCCCAGGTCAGCGGTCAGGTGCTGGTAGTAAGAGCTTTCCAGCGCCGTCCAGGCTGACGTGCCTTCACCCGTTAGTTTGGTTAGTAAGTAAAGTGCTAATGGTACGAAACAGCTCGGCAAACGGTGCTTCGGGGTCGAAAATTCCAATTTTGTTGCGAAACGTACTGCGGATTAGTGTGAAGCAAAGTGCTTCATTCTTATGAGATAACGACTTCGTTTGATATTTTGAAAATGGAAAAGTTATGTCTGTTAGTTCTTCATTCTTATGAGATAACGACTCCGTTTGATATTTTGAAAATGGAAAAGTTATGTATGTCTGTTAGTTCTTCATTTTTATGAGATAACGACTTCGTTTGATATTTTGAAAATGAAAAGTTATGGATTTAAATAAGGAAAATGAGACTTATCTCCATGGTGCACAAGTTATTTCATACTTTGAGCGTTGACATTTTGCCACAACGCGAAGTTAATTGTTTTTCAGAACAGTTCCTTTCGGAGGTTTAGAATTACAGCGCCGAAATGTAATGGAATCTATGTTTGCCAATTTTTGTTTCGAATGTCCATTTTGTATAACTACACTAATAAGAATATGCAGAACCCATAGAAGCGTGAAGTTAAGAACAGCAAAGCCAAAAACATGCTTCTAGCTACAAGAAACCCTACGCCGTCTCCCACGGTGCTGTGTTTTACTCTTAGCAACATTATAGTCCGCAAAAATCGTTGTGGCGGTAACGTGAACATAGTCACAGATCGTTTGCACATCGCCTACTGTCTTTACAGTGTATGTGTGAGTAATTGAGTACTTTAGTAATTGACTAATATTATTTAGTAATTTACTACGCATCACACTACGTCAAATACTCACACATACACTGTTAAGACAGTAAGCGATGTGCAAACGATCTGTGACTATGTTCACGTTACCGCCAAAAAGATCTGTGCGGACTATACAAATAGGTTAGCCCAACGCACAGAGGAAAAAAGGCCCAACGTTAAATTGTAACTAAGGGCGAGATCAGACTGTTCACTTTGTGTATTTAGTTTCGAATTTTTCACACAGAATAAGGCCGACTTGCACCACCCCTTAAATGTCACTTATGTCGTCATTTAAATCGAGTTGTATGAAGAATTTTAGTTAAACGCTGTTTAACTCCTGAACTGCCCTCGCGGAACGCAACGTATAGGTGGCCCATACTAAGTTGGACACAGATCTGTGTCGCGGCAGACGAGTGGTTAAGCCACATTTAAGAAAGTGGTACAAGTCGGCCTTAACGTCGAATGCCTAATGAATTCATTAGTGATCTGGATCATTCAGTGAGGCCTTTAATTAATGCCATTTTACAATACGATCACTTCAGTGATCGCTCATCGGAGTGTGTCGTCTGATTTCGCCTTAGGGTTGCTAAGGCAGCCTTAACAAACTCGGGATTCGGTCAGCCAATCAAAACAGACTACCGGCCTTATTTATAAAAACACAATTCCTCCAAAACCAATCTAAAACTCTGTTTATTTAATCTGTGGCTACATCTTTTCCTTGTAAAATCTCCACCACAGACTATTTTAATCGGCGCTTTTGAAGTGTTTTAAGAAATCGAGTTTTTATAAATAAGACCGAACATATTTTAATGCAACCTACAAAACTAATTTAGTTTTTTCAGTTTTGCACTGCGGAGATCATCACCTTGAAATTCCTTTTCCTTGCGTTTACGTCCCTGCTTACCTACCACTAAACCAAAAGCGTCATATGTACAGCCTATAGGTATCCTTTTAGATAAGTGCAGTTAAACGGTCATTCCGTGACTTGGTTAGTTCTAGTCTTAGTCACCCCAATGGATAGGTACATTTGATTACTAGAAAGTGGAGCTCGATATACCTTGACTTCCCCGCCAGCGGCCTTGTACCGCACATAATCGAGGCCATTGGAGCCGTAGCTGATGTGGTACTCCTGGACGAACTCCTGGGAGTGTGCGCGGCCCAAGGTCACGATCCGCGTCACATTCTTCACAGTGCCCAGGTCGATGGTCAGGTACTGGTCGAAATCGCTGTCTCGCGCGGTCCACGCGTTCACACCTGGCGTGAGCTTCGGTTTGTAGGGCTGGCGCTCTTTTGTTAGTGGTTAATTTGTTGGGTTAAACGACTTGGTTGGATCACTTGATCGACTAGTGAGGTGGTTAGTTAGTTGGCTAGGAATAATTGGTCCCTCGATGGCCTCGAATTTTTATTGGTTGGTTTGTAAAGTGTTCTAATCTAACAAACGGCACCTATTTCAGAAGACTACAACCACAAGACTACAAGCACAAACCACAGTTTAATCAGCTATGTAATGTACATCGAAATGTCATAGTAAACCATGAATTGTACTCTAAGACACAATGTCCATCAAATTATCATAAAAAGAAGAATAATAATTTATTGCTATGCAAGGAGAAAGGTGAATTATAAACTATGAATTGTAGGTTTATAAAAAGTAATCCTGGTAAATGTTGTGTCGTTTTATTACTGTACAACTTAGTACTTTCAAGATTTACATTTTGCATGATGTTTTTTCATTGCAAGTGGTAGTTACTGCAACATATTCTGGTACCCAACTTGGTTTGGTTAGTGTAATTGTATGGATATTTTGGGTTTTATTTCATTGTAGGCTTGTTTGATTGGAAAGGGTGGAAATTAAGTTTGTTTGTTAATTTGCTGCTTTATTTGATAGTTAATTAACAATACCTTATTATTTGCACCTTTTAATAAGCATTAAACTTAACACATCTACTTAGCACTCTTGTACTGAAAAATTATGATATTCCTATTCCACCTTAATAAAATTAATAGCCCACTTAAAAAAACATTACATCACGAATTATGCAAGTTTAATTATGGAACTTAAAAATTCTTTGCTCTCTTCTTCATAAAGTCATCCCTGAAGATACAATCCGGTTCAACCAGAGGCTTTGCTCCTGATACCAATTCTTCAAAAGATAAAACTTTGTAAGGAGTTGCAGTCCACTGAGATTCATCCTTCATACATAGAGACACAGCTACTGCATGTTTTTCATCTATTAGTGTCTCCTCAAACACCCAATCAGGTTTCAGGACATTCTTTTCATACAAAACAGTACCTTTTACAACCTCACCCACATTCAACTTCAGTGTGTTTAGTGAGAAACTCAACTCAGCTAAGTTTACTGTTATACCAAAGCCAGTGTTCTTGACATAGCTCTCTTTCAGACACCAGTGTCGGTAGAAACAAGCCACTTGTTCCATTTCAGTTGGAAAGCTACGTATTGTCTCCCATTCTTTCGGTGAAAACTGTCTTTTCATCAATCTAAAGAACTCTGCTATGTTTTTATTAGCTGGAGGTTCTATCTTCATCACATCCACCCCTATTTGATGAGCTGTTGATCCAGCTAAGACAACATAATCGCCTTGATGGGAAATATTGAAGTGTATTGCACTGTCTCCAACTCCAAGCAAGATTGGTTTGCCATGACTATCTCTGCCTAGTCGTATTTCCTCATAAGGCATAGAGGTGGACTCATGAATGTACTTCCTCAACATTAGTCTGCCAACAAGAGATGTTTTTGCATCATCTAGAAAAACAAACTTGGCAATTCTCTGCTTCTCTTCTGGTTGTATGTAGCTTGAAGCAGCTTGTATTTCAATGTCCGTTGGTTTCCAATCCTTGGCATTAAAAACCCATCTCGCAGTGAATGGTTTTGCCATTGTGAGAGTGTTTCTAAATCCCCGTGACAAGATTATGGTCGGTACTTTAATAATAATGTTAATATGGCAGCTGACCTGCAGACCAATAATCTTGTGTTACTTATAGGCTCCTCACTTTTCTATGATGGGTTTGTTTTAGTTAGGTATTTATCATCTCATATCCTGATTTATTCTAGTTAGCTTCAATGAAGAATCTCCTATGCACTTCTGTGATTGCTATGATATTAGAATCTAGCATGTTCAAAAAATGTATTTATTGTAAACAAAAATAAAGGTAATGCAGGCATGCAAAAGAAAATTGCACCACTAAAACTTCACTGCCAACAAAATAAAAGTATCATCACACAAAACAGAATTGCTAGTGTAGCAAAATAAAATAAAGATCAAACTTGGAAAGCTACAAATAGTTGAGCCAATATTGATAACTTGGGACTATAGCTTCTATTAGTTCAGATCATACGGCTGGGCCCCATTGCATAATGTGACAATTTGTAATATACTTACTTCATGTGTTAATTCCGCCTAACCAATTGTGAAGTGTGTTTGGGTGAAAATGACTGAGGATTGTAAGTTTATTGCTAATTTTCGTATTATGAAACAGGCGCCAGGTGTATCAATTGCAAGACTTACCATATAACTTAGCATTTTCCGGGCCTCTCTCCCTCAAGCTGGATGTGGCACTCAGTTTGGCATTCGCAAGCAGAGGCTCGTTGCACTCATAGTCGTAATAATACTTCGGCGAATCTGAAACAGGGCGTAATGTTACCGAACTGTTTCTACTTCATGGGTGAGATTCAAACTATTGGAACATGAATTTAAATGAAGGATTCAAACGCAGTGCATTACGGCTGGACGTTACAAACACATTAAGCTTCTAAGACCGTGAATCACTGATGATATGCAAGAAAAACGATCGAATTCGTTAAAATCTGTTGTACTTACCGCTGCCTTCAGACAGGCTAATGCAAAGTAACACAAAGAAAGAATACATAAAACCACTCATCATAATTTCATTTCTAATGTGTGGTGCTTTTTGAAGAAAATTTAAGAAATAATCATGTAGAAATGTGTAAAACTTGTTTGATCATTACGGTTTGCGTTGTCAAGCTCAAGCTGTCAAGCAAGCAAAGCGTGAAAAGCAGCGTGAACTAAAATTCGCCGGGCAACACCCGAGTCTGTTTTACTTTTACTTTGTGCTGTGGTTTTACGTTACGCTTCAATTATTTACTATTATCTTCTTAGTTTTTATTGGCCGGTTACAGTAGTTTATTCGAAAGCAGCCAATCACAACGGAGTATAGTAACGTCAAAGCTCAGATAAATGAATCAAAGCATACGTCAAAACGAAATACCTGTTAAAAATGGTTTTTATTTTACCCGAATATGTAAAGAAAGGAGATTAATGATTTTGAAGTTCATTGGTGAAATTACTTATTTACTTTTATTTCGTGATGATTATCCCGATAAAAGGCTTGATCGTCGCGAAGGCTTTTTTTATATAAAAATAAAAATATGAATACCTTCTTAAATTTATTTTCATAATGGGAGGCAATTATGAAAACTGATGACAACGAAATCAAGGGATAAATTTGGTGTTAAAGCTACATAAATTATGCAAAATGTAATTACATTTACACCACTCCTAAAGAATCAAACTACTCTTATGTCTTGACGACTGTGACGCCCTCTGTAGAGTGCGATGGAGGTGGAAGCGCCGCCATTTTGAGGTAATTTTGCTGCGTCACACAGTCATGGTTAAAAACATACATGTCTAACTAGCGCAAAAAAATTACACCACGTTCAATTGTGGGAAGGCGGGCGGGGCTTGTTACCAATCAGAGCCATTTCAGTACTACCCGGCAAAATATCTCCTCACCTGCCATTGTCAGCTGCCATATGATGACGTACATAGATATTTCGACGGGTTAGGTACAGTAATGGTTTCATGTTTTTGTATACAACCAATCATCAGTTACCCTGTCACTTACTATCGCTCAATGAACGTTCTCGCTGTCACGCATGGTGCACAGAATGAACCAATCACAGAGTGATTTACTCTACGTCACATCTTGCGTTAAATCAATTTATTGGTAAAGAGTAATTGAGAGATTGGGACCGTTTTTGAGCGCAAATTTTCTAGGGAGAAATACTTCTATGTTTTTTATTCGTGGGCGTCACATAATTCGCGTTTAGTATTCATTTTGAGGAACTGTTTTCACGACTTTTTTGTCAACATCATTTGGATTTGGCGACCATGTCCACACTGCCACACTGTCGCATGTCCTTTTTATAACTAGGACCCTCGCTACTACACTACACTACTATACTATGCTACCCTTCTCCACTATAAATACGGTCAAAAGACAGCGGGTAACATAGTACATTGACATTCAGCGAACAAAATGTAAATTCTTTACGTTGAAATAAATTATTGATTTCTGATTTCGCTAACCTGAAGCAGTGCTCTGATTACAGGTTGCCTTGTAGAATACAATTATGTTAACTTTGGCCTGCTATAGGAGGCCTATGTCCAGCAGTGGACAAGCATAGGCTGATGATGATGAACTTTGGCCTTTGCATCTGCGTAATGAGATGATTTTAAAGCATCCAGTGTCATCTTCACTCACACTAGATGGGTGAAGGGACCACTCGGACGCTGCAGTGCCTGGGACATTGCTTTTTAGATGGAGTGGGCTTGCCCAGCATCTAAACCATCCTGACATCTTACTCAGCCTAGCCCACAGGTAAGACAAAGTCAGTACGTGTGGGGCCAATCAAGCCGCGGGTTTCCTCCCGATGTTTTCCTTCACGATTACCGTATGGTAAAGTTACTACAAATTCTCATATGTACGTACAATTGAGAATTTGAAAATAAACAGTCATAGGTACACGCCCGCGCTGGGAATCGAACCTGGGTCTCCCACTTCCAACTCCATTGTTCTACCCCCTGGGCTACCACCGCTTTTTAGATTATGCTAATGTACAGGATACATTATGTTTATGAACAATATTAAATAACTACTACTAATGTGTGGACGGTTCAACGGCACTTTGATAATTATAATGTTTCTTTATTTAGTGGTTTTACAATTTTATTTGTCATCAAGTAGATACCATGGAGGAGAGTGCCGCTCACCAACTTAAGCATAATTACATTCCTTCCTTCACGTAGACAACATTAAGCCCTTATGTTTGCTCTGTATCGGGTAAAACATATCGTATATTTATGTAATAAAAAAAAACCAAAAAACATAATATTGGAAACAGACGGATAGATTGTGTAGCCAGTATAATTATTTATGGTCAGTTTTGCTATGTCGGTATATTGAAATAGCTACATTAACAAAATTAAATATTTTATTGGCTGCCTAGGCCTACTAAGCTGAAACGTTCGTCACTTTCCTTCTTTTGTATACAAATGGGCTCAGTCTGGGAATTTATTAGCCGGTCACGATCTGGTAACACTGCTTGTTGTTAAAAAAAAAAAGAGATTGTGAAAAAGCATATTTTATGAAAGAATCATGACACTGGCAAAATCCCTGTGCACCCTAAAGCACGGGGCAAAGACCAAATAAAAAAAAAAAAAAAAAAAAAAAAGGCATTGATTTTAATTTATTATCGATTGTTTCACGAATTTCTCCGCAAAATTGCTTAGTAGAGTAAATTTCAACAATTTATTGTCAGTGATAACAATATATCCTTTGGTTTTTATCTGTTTCAAACTGGAATCCGGTTAACTTCCTCGTCCCGTTATCCAGACTTTCGTGTGCCAGTTTTGCCACGTTCCGTCGGCTTTTGCAGTTTGTTTTGTTGGAAAATGATAGTTTTATACTGATCTAACCAACAATATACAGGTAAGATGCATATTTCCAACTCGTTTATAGAAGTGATTCATACGTAATGAAGACGTTTTTTAGGCTGTACCTATATGATGACATCAGACCTAATTTGTAAGGAACTATGGACAGCAAACCAAAACATTTGCTTAAAATTAACGGTCCAAATTGACATTGACCTTAGTGAAACTTGAATAATTGTTTTCTATGTCTTTCTGTGGCAATTTTAATAGATTTCTTTAAATTCCATGGAAATCCATTGTAGTGGATTGTGTGACTTCACCTTACAAAAGTGAATATATTCCAGACAGACAGCATGTCGAGCATGTCGGACCGCAAGGCGGAGCTGGAGCGCAAGAAGGCGAAGCTCCAAGCCCTGCGTGACGAGAAGGACCGTCGCCGCCGCGAGAAGGAACAGAAGGATGCCGATGAGGCTCTGGTGAGGACTTTAGTCTGTTCTAAATTTTATTACTAAAGATCATATCCACTGCACATCTGCTGGAGTGGTTTGAGTTGGCCCTGGACTGAAGTGAGAGATGCCTTTGCCCAGAAATGGGACACAAACATAAGTGGTGTAAAATAAAAAAAAAAGATAAATTAGGGTAAAGGTAAAACTTTCTATTATGGAGGTAAATAGCAACATTTGAAAGTATGTATGAAAAATAAGCATTTCTAAGCATTAGAATTAGGGTATTCAATCTTTTTCAGGATTAATGGAGTTTACATTTTGTATTTCTTATGACATTTTATCCAAAGGGACTTTATTTTGGCACTTATGGTGGCCATATACGCTACGAGAAATCGTTACGATCAGACTGTACAGTTCGAACGGTACCGATAAATCACTACGTGTATGTTATAAAACTGTGCAGTTTTGTCCGATTTTTTAGCACTGTGCAGTTGAACGGAACAATACTAAAATTTCAATTGATTTATCGGAATCGGACGAACTGTGCCGACTGATCGAAACGTGTATGCGCTCGTTCCGTTTTCGTGTTCAGTTTTGTCGTCGATCGACATTCGGGTAGACGTGCGCACGCGTCATGGCGTCTCAAACTAATCGCAAATGGCTTGAAGAATTTATTGAGTTATATCGCAGTGAACCTTGTCTTTGGAATATTAAAGGCAAAGATTATCACAATCGTGACTTAAAACGTTCAGCATATACTAAGCTGGTTGAAAAATTGAAAACAGTAGACCCTATGGCTGACAAAGATGCTGTTGTAAAAAAAATAAACAACATTCGCTCTACTTACAAAAAAGAGCGTAAGAAGATCGCTGATTCAAAAAAATCAGGAGCAGGAACCCAAGAAGTGTATAAACCAAAACTATGGTATTATTCTATGTTGCTGTTTTTGGATGACCAAGAAGAACCAAGGCGTTCACGCTCTAATATGGACGACGAATCAACAGACAACGATGTAAGTCATCTTACTCTATAGTTATTTATATTATTACATGAATAAATAATAAATAAAAGTAAATAACTTTTTTATCAAATCGTTTATTCTCAAACAGTTAACGTATAAAATTATTTTGCCACGGAACGCTGCCTTCATTTGCAAAATATTCCATGTACTCTTCTCTGACTTTTTTTGCGGCAATCGAAGTATTACCAAGATTTCCTCGTTGCAAATTAACTATCGCTGAATTCATTGTATCATATCCTTGGGTTATTGACCCGTCATCAACATTTTCTACGTCGAAGCATTCTTGTTGACAGTAAGAACTTTCTGAAGTCTTCATTAAATAATTATGTAAAGCACAACTGGCCATCACGACAGACTCTATTCTTTTTGGATCAATACTAATTTTTGTGTGAAAAATTCTAAATCGAGATGCCAAGATCCCAAACGCATTTTCGACAATGCGCCTTGCTCGTGATACGCGGTAATTTAGAATTCTGGTTTTATTTGTGGTCAAGTCTGCTTGTCGAAATGGCTTGATTAAATCTGTTCTAAGTGGAAACGCATCGTCAGCCACAAACACATAAGGCAACTTTCTAGTGCTATTTGCGACAACTGTGTCGGTTGGAATACACAACTGATTATTATCAAATTTTTCAAAAAACTTTGTGTTTGTGAGTACGCCACCATCTGAAATTCTTCCATTTGTTCCAAAATCACATAAAAGAAATCGATAATTTCCATCAACGATTGCCAATAACACCATGCTATGATGGTTTTTATAATTGAAATACTCTGAGCCACATCCATTAGGAAGAAAAATTGCTATATGCTTTCCATCCATCGCGCCTAGACAGTGCGGAAAGTTCCATCTCTTTTCGAACACTTTGGCCACATCCTTCCATTCTTCTTCCGAGCGTGGAAACTGTAAAAATGTTTTTAATTAATATTAATTGTTTCAGGAAATTGAAAGTGAAGCATCTCCAGCCGCCCAGTCAACTCCACAGTCACCTCCAGCCGCCCAGTCAACTCCACAGTCACCTCCAGCCGCCCAGTCAACTCCACAGTCACCTCCAGCCACGAAGTCAACTCAACAGTCACCTCCAGCTACACAAACAACTTCACAGTCAACTCCCGATACTCGTTCAATTACAAACACATTGTTTAATAAGAGTCGGCCAAAAAGAAATGCAAATGAAAACCTAACTACTCAAGTTTTACAGTCTGTTCAAAACCATTTTAAAAGGCCTGCAATTACTAATGATCGATTTGATATTTATGGAGCAAACGTCGCAGCTAAGCTGAGAGACCTCACAAAACATCAACGTATTTTGGCCGAAAAAATAATTAACGAAACATTATTTCTGGCAGAGATGGAAAATTTGACTATTTCACACCAAGTGATGGATTCAACCAGTGTGCGTTTTAATAATTATGGTTACAACGTTCCCAGCCCCGTTGCACATACTCCCAGCCCTTTAGGAAACAATCCTAGCCAAGTACCTTATCAGAATTCAAATTATGATTTCCAAACACATCCAGGCTCCCAGACAATTCTCCAAACCCCAATAATGCAAACTTCTCAACAAGATCAGTCCCACCCAACAAGTGCAAAATTCAGCGGCTACTTTTTTGTCTAATTTTACTTAATGTATTATCCACCATCATTATAAGTACAAATTAATAAACATTACATTCTAAGTAATTAGTAGTTTTTTATTTCTTACCTTAAAATAGTCTTTGCGGAGAACCTTATATATTGCTTCACAGGTTTCCGGTATTATGCGCCCCAAGGCTTGAGATGAAATGATGCTAGAGAATTTTAAATCTTCATAATTTCTTCCTGTTGATAAAAACCTCAAAGTAGCTACAAGCCTGTCGTGGGGTGGAATAGCATTTCTCATAATAGTGTCTTGCTTCTCGATAATTGGTGCTACCAAATTCAGTAGATGTAAGTACGTATCGTGATCCATTCTTAAAAAATTATGCCAGTCTTTTGGAAAAAGCTTTAATTCCGCCAACAAATTGACATGAGAATAAACTCTTCTTTTCATTAGCCATTCTTTACACCAGATGCTACGATTTTTCCGCTTCACTTTTTGTTTCTTCAGGGCGAATATTAATCCAATAATTGCTAAACCGTCGTCCGTCGAAGCCATCACTGACACGTGTGCGTCGGCGCCGCTTATTGTACCGTCTGATCGCAACGATTTCTCGTAGCGTGTATAGCTTGTATGCCAGCTACGATAAACTGCACCGTTCGAACTGTACAGTCTGATCGTAACGATTTCTCGTAGCGTATATGGCCACCATTATATAAAAAAAAAATTATGTCAAGTAAATTTTTTCTATTACCAAGGTATGATAAGTTAGCAGCCAATTATAGCGGTAGTGGACGCCTAATACCGAGGGTAAGCTAGTTAAATGTATTGGGGAACCACTTAATGAATGTTATCCTTCCCAAAAAATCATACTATTTATTATATCAGGTCGTTACCTATGAAATTGCCGTTTTGTATGAAAAATTTTCTTTAATTTTTTTTTCAGAATTTTTTATCATGTATTAATTGAAGTAATCACCCATGCATCTTTGCCAACGCAGTGGCAGTTTATTAATGCCCTTCTTAAAGAAATCAGCTGGACGGGAGGCAACAAATTCTTCAAAGGCATTTAGTACTGCCTCTCGGGTATTGAATTTTTTTCACCCCAAGAAGTTATCTAAATTCTGGAAAAAGTAGTAGTCTGTAGGCGCAAGGTCTGGTGAGTAGGGCGGATGACGGAGAGCTTCCAATCCCAGTTCTTGCAACTTTGCAGTGCAGTATAAGGTCGCGCGTTGTCGTGCAGGAGCAGCGGAGACGAGCGATTGACCAATGCTGGTTGGAGATGTGCCAGCTTCTCCATCATTGTGTTCAGTTCTTCACAGTACACATCTGCAGTAATGCTCACCCCGTTTGGTAAGAAGCTGTGATGAAACAAACCGGCACTAGACCACCAAACAGTGACCATCACTTTTCTAGGGGTTAGTTTTCGTTTAGGGCGATGTTTAGGTGCTGTACCAGGATCCAACCAACTTTCTGAGCGCTTGCGGTTATCAAACAGAATCCATTTTTCGTCGCAGGTAACAATGCGGTTCAAAATTCCTTCATTTGTGTGTCTGTTGAGCAGTGCAAGGCACGTCTCGACGCGTACTTCGCGCTGGCGATCATTGAGTTCGTGGGGCACCCATTTGTCAAGCTTTTTTACCTTGCCAATTTGACGCAAATGGACTAATATTGTTTTGACGCTAACGTCAAAAGCTGCTGCTAATTCAGCCGCAGATTGTGTATCATCAGCTTCCACAATCGCCTTTAATTCGTCATTGTCGACCAAAGTCTTCGGACGACCGCGAGGTTCATTTATCAGGTCGAAATTTCCAGAATGGAAGCGAGCAAACCAATAACAAGTGGTGCGTTGGTTTGTAGTGTTAGCTCCGTAAACGTCGGTGATGTTGCGTGTCGCTTGTGCCGCGTTGCTGCCACGACGGTACTCATATTCCATAATTACTCGAATTTTTAACGTATCCATGGTGACGAAAAAGATTGAAATGCAATGAAAATGTAACACTAATCAATAAAGAAATGACTACTTTTGAAAAAAGAATTCCATGTTTTTAAAATAAATTTGATTTGAAATTAGAATTCTTAGCCAAACAAAAATTATTTTAATTTGAAATGGCAATTTCATAGGTAAGTAAAGACCTATTATTTGTTTTGCTGATTTTGATGTTACGACACTCTCTACTTTAATAAACATATATAAACACTTAATTAGTCAAAAACCCTATATTATTTGAAAACGATTGTCCTAATATATCAAAAAAGAATTTAAATAAGCTGAAGAATCTAACGTAAATATTTTTCTTAACGTCAATTACAAAATACTCATAGAAACTTTATATTGTATATAATTTTTTGTTTATTATAACAGTTGAATGTGTCAATGCATAATATAAATAATACGGGACCGTAAATTATGATTTTTGATATTCATATCAATCAGTAATAGGAACTATAGAGTTCCTTTTACCGAGAAATGTCCACCACCATTCCTCGGTAATTGGAGTATCATTAAATTCCTACTGTATTAAGAGAACTGTGTAAATTTTAACAATCCTTATTGCTACCCACCAAAGTTTTGATACACAACAAATAAAGGTAGCTCCGTCGAATGACTACAGTGTTTTGTTTATGATACGTAAGACTCAAGTTTATAGCCAAACGTTGTAGCAGCTAATTAATCAGATAGTTATCATATGATTATTATAAAATACTTTAAAAAAAACCCTTCTAATCCACTCCATCCAAAGGTTGTCTGGAAGAGATCGCTCTAAGCGGTAAGACCGCCAATTATATACCACTACTTAGATATAAGAAACTATGTGTAATTGTTTCACCTGGTTGTGCAATAAAGTGGTCTCTATGTATCTATCTAAGACACCGTCATTTTTCACTCAACAGTTTTCATAATTTAATGAATTATGTATACCATGGAAATAGGTTTTGTAACTATGGAAATAGGCGTTATTTCAAATTCTACTAAAACTTATCAAACAAGAGGTTATATTTAATGTTATAAGCAAATTAATGTGACACAATATTTCTACTTATACCGATGATACTACGGTATTAGGATCAACCACTAAATAAAATCATGTCCTTATATCGCAGTAATTGGTTTTTCGGTTTTTTTGCTTAAACAGTTTTTACAAATAGGTGAATCGTGAATTTATCGTAAAATTAATGATAAACAAACTATAACAATGACACTTGCACAAAATAAAATGCCACATTAATACAAAAACCTAGATTGAAATTACGATCCACTTACCTGAGACCCTCCTCGTTTGTATGAAAATGTCCTCTCGCATCGCCTCCGTGGCACAGACTGATTGATTTTTGTGAATTTTAGAATTGCATAACTCTGGTATGTGATAGAGTAAAAACTGCATGAGAAATTACTGATTTAGTGTCACTAACTTTACTCCAACGAAAATAAAACGCAAAAATAAAATGCGAAAATAAAAATACTTCGGTAATAGGACGCGATTTTGACTACCGCGGTAATAAGGTACTTACCGTTCTTGGTACTTACTCTAGAAGTTCAATATGATTAAAAAAATCCCACATTAACTTGTTAGATGATAACCTTGAAAAGAACAGTATAAAAACATTAACCCCCGGTTTCTCGTATACTAACACGCTGTTAATCTACTGTTGACAGCTGTCAATTGACCAAAGTTCATACAAAAAAAACCACTGACAGCTGTTAACAGCAGATTAACTGCTTGTTAGTGTACGAGAAACCGGGGGTAAGTAGGTCATAGTAGGTATTTAGTATGTAGTTTAATTTAGTAAACATTGGGGATGGTAAAATATTATTCTACTCTATGCGGCCATTTTGGTGCCATTTATACTTATTTATGGTAGTGAGTAAGCTAAGTTTTGTAAGATTATTTTTATTTTAACTGTGTTGATGCCAAAATAAATGTTTTCCATTCTACTCTATTCAATTTTTACTCTGTAAAAATGTAAAGGAGCTACTACCTACTATCAAAATCTTTAGTCAGTAATTGTGTGTTAAAAAAGATTTACCAACCTTATCACTCCTGCAGTTAGCTATGCACAAACAATCAGGATAAAGATTTCATTGTGATAAAATTACAATTAATCTGGACTAGTTATTTTGTACCATGAACAAAACAAATCACAAAATGGGCCCTGAAAATTAAGTTACAATGAAACATACTTCTGTATCTTGTCCCATTCTTTAGAAGCAATTTATTATAACTTTTCTAGCGAGTCTACATGAAAACCTCTTCATTATCTCCCACAGCAACGGGCCTCCACGGCCTCGTCCCTGGACAGCCGCCGAGACCTGGACGAGATGCTGTCCTCACTAGGAGTGGCTCCGGTGAAGGATGTACTGTCCTCGCTTTCCTCCATGCAGTCGCTCACACCGCCGCAGACGGCGTCGCCCGACGCCAGCCTGCCGCACTCCGACAAGCCCAGTCTCTCAGCGCAAGGGTCAGTCACTATAAACTGTATTTTTCAAAGTGGTTGAGTTTAGATCGATAGATAGATGAAAAGTTTATTTCATAAGCATAAGCAGCCTATATACGTCCCACTGTGGCGCACAGGCCTTCTGTGAGAGAGAGTATGGGCTTAATCATCACGCGTGCCCACCGCACGTTGGTGATTTCAAGCGCTGAGGCATGTGAATAGCTCAGACACAGGTTTCCTCACGATGTTTTCCTTCGCCGTTAGCGAGTGGTATGGCTACTTTAACTTCACAAATGTACATAACTTAGAAAACAAAGTCATAGGTACATGCCCCCACTGGGACTCGAACCTGGGTCTCTCGCTTCCGAGTTCAATGTTCTACCCACTAGGCTACCACCGCTCTCAAAAAGTTTATTTCTTTGGTCATCTTTTCTAACTTGCGAAAAATATGACAGCCCGTTTCTGCATCACTGGATCGAAATACTTGTTTTTCAGCCAGTCACATAATATATTCGTGTCTGCTGCCAAAATAATACTTTATAATTTTATTTAAGTACCTGCCTACCGTAAGTATTTTTATTACTAACACCAAATTTAATTGAATTTTAGTTACATGTAATATTTAAGAAAATTGGGCTTTAATTGTCAATAAAGGAATTTCATTATTATTATCATTACTAAGTATTGTTGGTCGCTCGCACTTTTTGCGATAAAAATGGTTTAGCGTCGATTCTATTAACAACTTCGGAAAAAGTAGGTACCCCGACTTATTGGATTGATTGGTCACAATCTAATGCGCGCTTTTTTTAAATAAAAGTTGCCGCTTTTTTCTAAAGTAAGTTTAATTTAAAAAATACTTTGTGATTTTTTTAGTGGCCAAGAAGGTACCTTTAAAATAGATACATTCTCAATCCACAACCCAACCATTCCAGGCCAAAGAAGCCAGCCCAGCTGCAAGTGGTCTCAGTACAGTCCACGGACATTCCTCCGAAGGAGACCGTGGCCTACGCCAAGCAAACGCAGACCACGACCACGGGGGGCACCGAGCTGCGAGATGGTGAGTTGAGCGTTGAGCGGTTAGGCTCGAGCGTAGGGGAGAGGTTTGCAATGCTAGGTGAGAGATCAAAGCTGAGTTGTTGGTATTGAAAAGGGGAGTTTTGCGCTTAACTAGCGTGGGTAGTTCTGGTTACACCTGAGATTTCCGCACTTAGCCTCATACGAACAAGCGTGGGTAGCGCAGCGGTAGAACGCTGGCCTCACATCTGAAAGGTAGTGGGTTCGAATCCTGGCATGTACCAATGACTTTGTTTCCTTAGTTACGTACATTTGTAAATGATTAGTAGCAATACCACTTGTGTGAAGGAAACATCGTGAGGAAATCCTAGTGTCTGAGGTATTTAATTCGGGTAATTTTCAATTTTAAAATAAAAAATTCGCCACTGTGGAGGATCTCTTTTTTTAAATCTTATAACTCCGCTTAAGTTAAATATTTGTTGCCTTAGAGTTAACGGTTACTATTCAATGAGCGTGCAATTCCCAATGTAGTGAATCATAGGGGTTAGGAAATGTCTTCCACCATAACTTTTCGTTTTTCTTGTTCCGTGTGGCGCGGATTAAGAATAGCGTCACTCCATTTCCTCCCGTCGATGTCGTAGAAGGCGACTAAAGAAATAAATTACCAGGAGATGGGCAGCAGCGTCTTCCTGAGATTCCAACCACATACTGCGATCACCAACCCGCCTGCCAAGCGTGGCGATTATGGCACAACCCCTCATGGTTATGAAAACCATGAGGGAGGTCTGTGTCCTGCAGTGGGCGTCAACTGGCTGACGATGATGATGATGATAACTTTTCGTTTTTCTTAGAGGATCGGTCTGCCAAATATTGCAAACCTTTTCTCACAAGTTTAGTTGAAAGATAGCTATTATAGATGATGTCGGCGCATTCAAGTGATAAAAGTTAGTAGATTTGTATAAAAAAGGGATATTCATTGTTATCATTATGTGTGTCGGGCAAGTTTGGATGTATGTGTGTGATTGTGATCTGTTGTTGAAAACAAGATGTATAATTTTATGTATTTACAAGGAGTTTGAAATATTGTTATACTAATGTTAATAATAGCATGACAAAGAAACTTATTGGAATAATGTGTACATTCACTAATAACAACATTGTTTGAAACATGAAGACCTAATTGTACTTATTACCATGATGAAGTGTGGTGTTGGCATTACAAAAATGTACTTAACTGTTTATTGCTAATAGAGTTGTATCTTTATTATATTTAATTCACCTACAAATCTATTCGCAAATTGTAACCTTAATAATAATTCATTAACCACTGACATCTAATCTAAGTGAAACAGTGTTTACATTTTATTTCACTTTATTGTTTGTTTTAGTCTTTGGCCATAATATCATCTACTATGAATAGGTATAGATTATTCCCCTTTATTTCTCCACTCCTCTCTATTCGTGGACATCTCTTGCGAACTTGGTAGAAAGGTCGAGGTCGCCCGCCATCTCCGCTGTAGGATAATTTCTACCTAAATAATAATATTTCCTGTAAGAATCGAATCTACAACATCAAAAGTTCTCCACATCATCACGTGGAGATCATTCTACGTTCATCCTACTTCCCCTCTTTTCTGTATTTTCCTTTATCGTTTACTAGTCCTCCCCCTGCTGCGATCTAATAAAAATAATAGCTTCAACACAATCACTTGCTCTTGCCCTAAACTACTATATCTGGTAATGGTACTACACGAGTTCATCGCAAACATGGACAAACACCCATAATGGGTAATTTGTACGAGAAGGTACCGTAAAGTACGACATCAATACCCAGGGGGAGTAGAATCCACGACCCCTGTCTTGAGAGTCAAACGTTTTATTTACGCTAGAGTTCGGTGTTCCACACACAAAGGTAAAATTTCATATTTCGTTACACGAGATAAAATAGGTCAAATAAGTAAGTATGTAATTTTTATTTAAATTATTGGGTCAGTTTTTTAAATGATTATTACACCCCAAATAAAATATATTGTTTCAACTTTTTGTCGAAAAATGGAAGAATAAAAACATGATTCGTTTCCCGAAGGTCTTCTAAAATAGTCCTAAAAAGCACTTTGATTTTTATGCCTGCTTGTCGCTGGTTTTTTTTTCTATTCGATCATGTATATTTTTGTTATTATTTTTTGCGATGCTTCAACAAGGTCATATTTACAAAACGGTATTTAACACGATCAACAATAAATTATTTCATATGCTCGATTAAAACAAAAATTACAAAATATCCCGAAAAATGTATCTCTTTTAGTCAATTACTAGTTATTACAATTTTTTAAAAAGATTAAACATAAAAAGAGTGTCTGAAATGTGACATCATAAGCCAGTATTTTCATACGAAATTGTAATTCCAATTCAAAAATACAAATCACTGGGAAAGTTACTGCAAATTGGGTATTTGACAAAATATCAAATGAGTTACTTTTAAAACGGAATTTTGTATGAAAATACTGGCTTATGATGTCACATTTCAGAGCACTCTTTCTATGTTTAATCTACTTAAAAATTGTAATAACTAGTAATTCACTAAAAGAGATACATTTTTCGGGATATTTTGCAATTTTTGTTTTAATCGAGCATATGAAATAATTTATTGTTGATCGTGTCAAATCCCGTATTGTTAATATGACCTTGTTGATGCACCTAGTTCCTCACGTACATACCTTTCATCGATACAATAATGAAATCAAATCAGTTATGACTTTTTCCCCTCATAACGCTGAACTGTGCGACGGCCCCCAGTGGGGATCGCTCCCACTAAAGGGCTCGAAACCAACTTGTTTCCTCAATCCCTTCAGTTTTCCTTCACTTCTAAGAGTAATCAATAGATAGATGATATATTGGCCAATGATGACACCCGCCATCCTAATCACTTGCAAAAGTTTTGCCGCTCGTAATATGTCTAGTCCCTGTACTATTTTTCACCAACCGCTCTGTGTTAAAGTTAAGTGAAATGTCAATACTGTGTTGAGTCTCTGGTGCAATGTTTGTGTTTGTGCTACCATAAACAAGGCTGCTCTTCCAATCCATCACCGCTTTCAGGATACATGGAGGACTGGTGGCGGCCCCGGAAAGGTAATTTCAACTTTGATAACATTGTCCTAAGTACAAGTTTTGTCTGACTAACCGGAGAGAATTTATTTAGAGCTGGTTAGTCAGACTAACTGCATGACGTTTGGGTTTCATAACATTGGTCAGTGAGGGTCATTTTCACAGTTTTTTTCAAAATGCAGATCACATAACTTGGGATTGGGATTTTGTAAACTATATAGTTAAGCCGGTAGTTATTCTGATACAGTTCAAGAAACCATTGTGATACCACTTTCTGTTATTCCATTACCTCCTACCAATCTCGTACATTGCTTTCCGATCAGGTAGCTGGTTTGCCTACCGATCGTTTACCCAACCACGGCCACCACTCTGTCACCACCGCGCAATTTTGACGGTTTTTATTCAAATTGTTAGTACTTCGATAGTATAAGGTCCGGGGATGCGGATGGCAAAGAACCGCGAAAGATGACATTTTGGGGGAAAAGGTCTTTACAAACACGCATCTGCTTTTGATTCGAATCATTGACAACTTTTTTTTCGAAGCATCTCCTTCCCTAGTTCAAACGCGGCAAATGTGTTAAGCATCATGTACTGAAAACATCTGTCAAAGTCAGTGGTTTTACACTGGTATTGTACACTTTTGGAAACTTGAATCCTAGACTGTGGTAAACGTGATCTACCTGCTTTTGTTCAATTCATACTTATTTCGTGCGCTACAAGAGCTATCAAGGGGACCTAATGTCGACCAACTTTTCCGCGAAATAAACTAGATCCTACTGTGAAATTGGCCCGTTGAAGTCATACATGGGGCATGTTATTTTTTTAAATAATCGCACATATAAAATTATTAATAACAATCAAAGGCATGATGTAACTCGACATTAAATTAACTTTAATATGTTTATATTTATAGTGCAAGTAATATATTGAGAGTCAGGGTTATATATTCACTCTATTTTGGGTTCCTACACATAAGTAGGGTAAACTAGGAATATAATAGGTTTAATATAGTGTGTACTCATGGTTATTTTACGTTTTTTGTCCTTTTCTAGCCCACGCGACCGACTACTACGGTGAGTCTGTTATTTCTCTCGTTATCTCCCTCTAACATAATGTCTGTCTCAGTTCTAACTTGGTGTCGGTTGTCTAAAAAAACTACGTGACTATTTTCCATAGAGATCTGTACATAGAATACCCTCTTTACTTCACGCTTCTAGAACTTTCTTACTAACTACTCGGGTTAGGTGCGGTCATGTCGGATTGCTTGTATCTAGTCTTAGATCTATAGAGCTTTAGACAATCAATAGTCAATTTTTTATATATCAAGCATTTCAAATCCTAAACATTCGTGCTTCGGTTGCTATGGGAAATCAAATAAAGTATACTCAATGTATAGTTATCAATTAAGGTGAAAATAGCACGACAATAGATTACTTTTGAGATAACATCACATATTATTGTAAAGAAACAAGTAAGGCTGGAGCGTAACTATTGGCGATTCGAGGAAAACTGATATTAGTTATTTATAGGGCAACAGGGGAACGATGTATATTGCTTCCATGAAATTGTTGCTGGAGGTGCCTTCCTCAACTAAAAATAAGTTGGTCTATCTGCTAAATGCAATACCTTTTGCCATAATCTCACTCACAAAAGACCGCAAGGGACAATAGCCTTTCATTTTACTATGTGTGTGACGTCACGACAATAGTGAATAGCGTTTTCGACGTTTCAAATAAAACATTAAAATAAAGGCTTAGGTTTAATTTCTACCGCCATCTTCTATGTTTATGTATTCAAGTCTCTATCTGCTATGATTATATATTTTAGTTCGTTGGGCTAAATACTATAGGTTTTCATTTAATGTGTTACGATAATTATGTGTCATCCAGCGTATTTGTTAGTGAAGTAGAGTACGTACAGTGTCAATTGCCGTGGTAATAACATTCTATTGGACAACTATGCATTTAGTAGACCTCATCCCTAGCAGAAAAAAAATGGCACCACCTATTCTACACAAATTGCTGTAAATTTAATAAATAACTACCGAGATATCGATCGCAGCGCCATCTTTATCTTTTCGCTTTCCTGACAAAATGTCGTTGAACACATGCAGCGGCAAGCCTATAGATCCGCAGTACCAAGCAATCTGAAGCAGCCAAACGATACACAAATCAGTAAATCTACACTGTGGCACATCCCAGACGTGAGCCACTCTCCCCTCGGCTTCCGGAGTTCTCCACCGCCGCGGAATTACGTAACTTCTCTATTATATGTGTATGTCGATTATGGTGGAAGTTATCGGGGTCGCCATATCATCTCACGCTGTTTTACCCTGTCTCTCGACTAACAACGCACAGGTCTATAACCCATCGTTTTAGGTCATGCTGTATAATAACGAGCACACTCCATAATATGATACTGTTCTGTTCCGTATGGAGTTGCTGCGCTGGGTTTGGCCTACGACACTAGTTGAGGCTTTTGACATTGTAAAATTTGTTCAAACTGATAATATACATTTTATAGTCTCTCATGAAGTGGGAAAACTATAACATGCCGTAATTTATAGTGATTATTTTAATTTAAAAAGCTACACGGGTCACACTAAGGCCCAAAGCCGGGGCAGCGACTATGTATAGCATTTTGATTTGTTTAATGAATTGATCGAAAGATACTGACATTATTTTTGTTTTTCCTCCCTTTTTTCAAGATGAGTACAATCTAAACCCGGGTTTAGAGTGGGAGGACGAGTTCACAGGTAGGTTTCATACCGCCCGATTGGAATAGGCCCTGAGAGGCCTATTCTCGTGCACCAAGGTTCAATTTACTACTGTCCGACCATTGCCTGAATTGATCAAATATCTCGAAGAACTGCAGGGTAAAATATCTGGCGCAGTTATCGATGATCTAATTGACAATGTTCAAGCTGGCAGAACTAAATTGAGCTGTCGTGCCAAGAGAACAGGCGTTAGCGTTGCATTGCTCTTCCTAAAAGCCTGTGCTCTGCACTCTTGCATGTCTGTGTTGTAACGTTTCCTTCTCCGTCTTATTATATCGAATAATGCTATTTATACAACCGTAGTGACGCTAACAATCACATTACTCTAACCCGCACCGTACTCCATAGTTCATTTTGGTTGACAATCTTGTTTGAAGAACTTCAAAGAAAAATAAACTGGCTTAGATTCATAGCTTTATAGTAAAAGGAGTACTTAAACTAAACATGGTGATTTGACGATTTGGTCTAGTGCTAAACCATGGATATCACCACTACTAAGGCTGGCCTTTAGATTACGAGGCATTTGTTCTTTTCTGAAATATAATTTGAGGAAATTTATATTCCATAGGTACGGAATAATATACCTCATAAGTTTGTCAACCAATCAATGCCATGAAGTTTTAATAATTTTGAAGCCGATTGTTATATGTTATTCTTAGTAAGCCTAGTTCGATTGATGACCAAGTACTTAAACTCTAGAAAAATAATGTCCATTTATAGAAACTCCTATAACGCGATAGCGCGTACTTGTAATTTTGTTGGTAGAGCCTGACCAGGTTTCGCTGTACACTGTTCCGCCTAACATTCATAATGTATTTATTCATATACGAAATACACTTTTTTTTTCTTAATATTAAAACCTCATGGTGTAACAGTATTCGCAATGTCGCATGTCTCTAAAGTCGGCATGTCCTGTCCGTATGCATGACGTATAGTATCACAATACAGCTAATATTGAAAATAATTTTATTTAAGAAAAGTATGTTTACTTTTATCTATACTTTAATATAATTTGTTTTTTTTTTTCTTTTGAGAACACGTTGTCTCTCAAGTGGAGAGCTCGGGAAGATTTAAAGCTTGTTTTACTGCTTTTTATTGAGTTTTAAACTATAATTTGTGTTGCACAAAGCAGTTTGACCGATTGAAAACTATTTTAGAAATGCCATTGATTTGCTATGGGAAAAAAATTGTTTTAATTATTTTCTGATTAAAATTCTAAGGCTATGAATGACTCTGATCCTCAGTAATTTTGGTTGCAACAGTAGATTTTTCTGGGACACAGCAGTTAGCAGAATGCCTCCATAACTACAATGCTATCTCACTCACACAAACAGGATTTGAGCCAATTCCGTAGCTGTCAGTGCAATGTCATGACTTCGCTTCACCAATAGGAAAATAGCACTCACGCTTCCATTTTGTGGTTAAAACAAACATCACGACTCTTACTAAAAGTAGAATCGAACCAGTAGCTCTCTTTTCTTCTCAGTTTTAGAAGGGCTTAGTGTATTTCTCTCTCTGTCTTTTCGCCTCATGACTTGTGTAGTTCACACTCCAAACAAGTGACTGGGTGAATGTGTATTTCGAGTCTCTTGTTACTCGGTCAACCGTTCGGTTTACATCGCCTCATTGTTCATTTAACTTCCTACCTAACCAGAGATTTTGATCATAATTCAGTTGCTTATTACATAACATATTTACTTACTGCTGCTACAATTTTCAACATCCGCGAAACACGCTTACACCGAGTAACAACATAACATCATTTACCGCAACAAAAGCTGTTATACTTACAACGTTTAATCCGCCATTCACCAGTCACCTTTAGGGTTACCATATCCTCAACAGACGATGCTACGGGCTATTCAAATTTACCCCCGTTACAACGGGCCGGCGCAACGATACAGTACTAAAATAAACCTTAAAGCTGTTCTTACGTGGAGCGTGCTGTCTCGCTCGCACAATTTAATAATTTTAGTGACTAGTTAAGTGAGTATACTGATAAATGTGGTCTGATTGTTTGGTATACAATAAAATTGCGAACATTCAAGGCATATTTATGTTTTGTTATCTAAGTTTATGATTGAGAAAATTTGATTCCAAAATTAATACTTTTGGAAACCACTTTTCTTAATTAAAATCTGCGCATAAGATAAACAAAATATATTTAAAATATCCCTCATTTTATATATTTTAAATATATTTAACATCCATCAAACGTCAGACCACTTTTATCAAAATTTTACTTATATTATTAAAATATAAAAATGTTAAATTATGCGAGCGGGACAGCATGCTCCACGTAAGAGCAGCCTGAAGTATTTTCCTGGTTAGAAAAAAGCCCGGCACGTGCGACCGACGAGCTTTTTGTTGCACTTGTATTGTAGTCTCTATCTGTGTACGTATTTAAGGATTATTTTACGTAGATATCGTGGAGCCCCCGCACGTCGTTGGTCTGCTGTGACGTGAATAGACCATCACTCACTCGCGTGTTGTACAGTGGCAATTTAATTTACTTATAGAATGATACATTATTTTATTTGATTGACGCCTCAAATCTTTGGGGTGTTGATGGAATAAAAAAAAACGGTCCCGAACCTGTTCAATACGGTGGATACCCTCCGCAGTTATTTTGTATGCAGCAACATTTTGCAACGTTTCATCTACGTAATGAGATGATTTATACAGCGCCCAGTGGCCCCTTCCCTCACACTAAGATGGGTGAAGGGACCACTCGGACGCTGCAGTGCCTGGGACGCTAACATGGACGGAAACATCTTGTATATATATATATATATATATATATATATATATATATATATATATATATATATATATATATATATATATATATATATATATATATATATATATATATATAAGTTGTGGAGAGGGAAGTCTCCACAACCACAGATTATTCAAACTGCCTTTGTGGAGTGTTTCAGAGAAATCATGTTTTAATAAACAACACCGTTACTTTTTAATAAATAAATGTCAAGAAAATTATTAACTTCAACCGCTATGTTTTTCTATCAAAAACGAAGTTTACTAAAAATAAAATGATGTGTACAATGACCGTAAGTTTGTTTATTATGTCGTAGATTACACCATTTTTCCAATCATTATAAATGAAGTAAAAACAGCCTTAATTGACTCTGATAGTATGTTTCTTGTTACAAAATGTTGCTTCACAAAAGGTAACTGCGGTGTGGATTGCACCAATTGCACCATTAGACCACCATCCGTTTACGGCGTGAAGCCCTTGCGTTGCCTACGCACAACAATTCGCGTAGCTTTCAAAGCGTACGTTTTCCGTAAATTTCCCAAGACAAACCGCCCAAAAGCGTCTGCGATATGGTAGCCCGACCGTACGGTAGCCGTCCGCCCCCGCGCGGCCGTGAGAGGCCATTCTTATTCACCGTGCAGTGCTTACATTCGACGACGGCGGCGCGCGCGCAGGGGACGAGGAAGACGCCTTCCACGGCAAGCTGCCGCCCGGCATTCTGCCGCACGGCCTGCCCACCGTCAAGGAGGTGCAGCCGGCCGTCACACAGCCCCTGCAGGAGAAGGCGCAGGAGGAGGAGAAGGAGAAGAAAGGTAAATGTGCATTTTTTTATCAACTGTTGATATACAAGGGTTTTATGGAAATTCGGGTATGAGTACGGTACGTGATTCGGAAACCCGGATTAAAAGCTCTTGATAGTGGACAGCAGGTGAAATATGTATTTTACTTGTGTCAAATTACGAGTAGTGGACTTTTTCAAATCGACTCTATCGAGCGAATCATAATACAGGGGAAGTTAGCGGGCATTAGAGCCCTTGGTAGAGAACCAACGCTATGGATCGACCAAATTAATTCCACTGTGTGAGGCTTCGTAAATGCACCAGAACAGCATTTTGACGGGAACAATGGCGAGGCATCGTAAGGCACCCAATATTGGCCCACAATAACACGTCTTCGTGAGGACCGCGACCGCTCTGTCAAGAGCGTAAGATAATAATAAGAAGTGCGAAGCAGAACTTATTGATTTGCGGCCTCGAATCGAATCCACGAGCTATGTCTTGCTAATCAAACGTTCAAAAATACATTAAAATACACAGTGCAACAATAATTAATTAGTCAGATTGCCCCGAATGATGCCCTATCATCTTCACATATTGTTTTATACCTAGCTAGCATGAAGTTTGACGAGCGGAAACTAAGAAGTTTGATTCAAATTTGCAGCAAGTTATCATCGTCATTAGACCACCGCTGCCCACTGCTGGGTATAACCCTTTTTCCACAAATGCCATCTCAAAGCAAGCTTATAATCTGGGAGTAAAGAAAGGCTCTAACCGCCAAGAAAACAAATCGCCGTAGCATTCATTCTAACTTTTCCTTCATTGATTTTATTTTGCAAACATTACTGACCACGACACAACCTTTTACAGCACGCGAGCTCAGCGCAGACGAGAAACAGACCATCATGCTGTCAGCGGAGTTCCAGCGGTTCATGTCCCGTGCGGGCCGAGTCATCGAGCGAGCCCTGGCCGAGTCCGTCGACATATACACTGACTACACCGGCGGGGACAGCGACACATTGCAGTCAGTATTTTGTATTGCGTCTGCCAACAAACTATTATTTAGGGTTCCATGTGATAGCTATCACCATTATTGAGATTCAGGTCGTAAAATTTTTGTAAAAACGTATTATAAAAGAAGATATGTTTTTCCTCCATCCAATGCGCTAGTTAGCTCCGGGATTGTTAAATCTGTGGGATCAATCAAATATAGACAAAGTGAAAGACAGGCGTCGTCAGGCATATTTTTTTTTTGTTTTTGCTCATGAAAAACAGAAAGAAAATGCCTGACGACGCATCACGTGTATGTATCGTCCCACAGCATAGTTTTAGTTTTAAATCCACTTCAACGATTACGCTTTTGTTACCCTACAAGTGAGCCAGGGTGATGCCAAATAAGTGGCATTATTGGGGCCTATATTATAAAACTACAAATCATGGTTGACTATGACATTCCGATGATACGATGCACAATTGTAGTTTTATGAAACGCGGCCCTGGTGGTAGGTTGCGGCCAGTAATTACCACCAGACGAAGACCGCCCCCACTCACCACCCCCAAACACGCGATTTGTCATGGTCCAGCGCGATGTGTGGCGACGCCACACTTTACAGGCCAGCACATAACATCTCAGGCCTCGTCTTTGGTAAGCCATCAGGTGAGACAAAGGGTCATGTGCGAGCCTGACTTGAGTAAAAAATTCAATATAATTTTGTATTCCAACCCGCAGAGACGACAAATCGGACGCGAAGCTCTCGCTAGTCCGGACATTCTACGACGAGCGCTGGTCGCGCGGGCGCTGCGTCACCTGCCTGGACTGGTCGGCGGCGCACCCGGAGCTCCTGCTGGCTTCTTACCACAACAGCGAGGATGCGCCCCACGATCCCGACGGGGTCTGCCTCGTGTGGAACACCAAGTTCAAGAAGACCACGCCTGAGGATGTGTTCCACTGCCAGTCGCCCGTCATGAGCGCTACTTTCGCCAAGTAAGTCTCCACTGCATTTTAATGTTGCTAAACTTTGGTCGTCTTTCGGGCTCGCCTATGGTTTAGGAATTGGATATGGGTATAGTACGTACGCATAAATCTTTTTGGCGGTAACGTGAACATAGTCACAGAATTTACTACTTTAGTAATTGACTAATAGTAATTTACTACGCATCACACTACCTCAATGACTCACACATACACTGTGAAGACAGTAAGCGATGTGCAAACGATTTGTGACTATGTTCAAGTTACCACCAAAAAGATCTGTGCGGACTATATAGCTTCTGTTTTCGACCTCCGTGAAATATGCTCACTCGATGTTTAGTAAAAAGAGTGAAGAGATTGTGAAATCACGAAAAGGGAGGGAGAGGTGAGGCACTATAGTTTAATTAATAGTTTATTTTCACTAATAGAACTTAACAGTTTATGCTGTAGGATTCTAAAGGACCCGATCGGGCTCCCATAACAATAGTTTTTAATTGTTCTTTTTTTTTAAGGTTAGAATAAATTAGGCTAGCATATGTGAAGTGTTGCCTAAACTAGGTTACTATAATGTATCTATGTTGTTAATATTTAGAATTAGCTAAATAGCGTAATGAAGCTAACACGAAAATAATGGAGATGGTTTTCTAGCATTGTTTGAGTAAGTGTGAAAGTTTCTACATGTCACATTGCGTCTGAATGATGCCTTCCTTCCAATATTACTTAGGATACCATTAGTATTGTCAGTAATTGGGTCCAACACGTGCAGGTTCCACCCGAACCTGATCCTGGGCGGCACGTACTCGGGCCAGATCGTGCTGTGGGACAACCGCGTGCAGAAGCGAACGCCCATACAGCGGACGCCGCTCTCCTCGCAAGCGCATACGGTACTAACATACTGAGAAAATCCTTTATACGTCTGTCGTTCAGAAATCAAAAAATATTTGCTCAATACCGGATTCACTTACTTGGCTTAAGCTAATAAAGGGTAGTGCTCACGAAAGGTTTAGTTGGAAAATCAAAAATTTATTTTAACGTAAAGAATTTACATTCTGTTTGCTGAATGTCAATGTACAACGTTATCCGCTGTCTTCGGGTCAAGATGTTGTGAAGAAAAAACCGGCCAAGTGCGTGTCGGGCCATGCTCAGTTTAGGGTTCCGTACTTAGAAAGACTTCTGTCTGCTTCTTCTTCATCAACGTAATTTTCAAAGGATTTTGTACGAAGTTTGCCTTTTACAAGTTAATCGCCTAATACTCGTTAACTTGTAAGGCCTACTTAGCCTTGATAGTTTTCCTTTTAGTTTCATTGTATGTGTGCGCTACTACCCTGCATTTTTTCACGTTTCTACAATCAACCATTTAGCCAGGAGATGGGGGGGACGTCCCACTCGGACAAAAATTTGCGTTAAAATTTAATATTTCGCAATCGGAACCTTAAATTAAAAAAATATCCTTGTACACCCACAATATTTTAATATTTTTATTTTACGGTTTTGTTGGTGTGATTAATATGTAAGTCTATTCCAAATTTTAGCTTTCTCGTACTAATCGTCTCTGAGCTAGGCTGCTGACAGACAGACGGACGGACATGGCGAAACTATAAGAGTTCCTTCTCAACTACAGAATCTTAAAAAGACAACTTTTAAATGCCGACGTTAACCATCCCCCTCCCCGCAGCGCCCCTCGTACTGCCACCCGTGCTGACCCTCCCCCTCCCCGCAGCGCCCCTCGTACTGCCACCCGTGCTGACCCTCCCCCTCCCCGCAGCGCCCCTCGTACTGCCACCCGTGCTGACCCTCCCCCTCCCCGCAGCGCCCCTCGTACTGCCACCCGTGCTGACCCTCCCCCTCCCCGCAGCGCCCCTCGTACTGCCACCCGTGCTGACCCTCCCCCTCCCCGCAGCGCCCCTCGTACTGCCACCCGTGCTGACCCTCCCCCTCCCCGCAGCGCCCCTCGTACTGCCACCGTGCTGACCCTCCCCCCCCCGCAGCGCCCCTCGTACTGCCACCGTGCTGACCCTCCCCCCCCCCCCGCAGCGCCCCTCGTACTGCCACCGTGCTGACCCTCCCCCTCCCCGCAGCACCCCGTGTACTGCCTCAACGTGGTGGGCTCGCCCAACGCGCACAACCTGATCTCGGTGTCGACGGACGGGCGCATGTGCAGCTGGTCGCTGGACATGCTGGCGGCGCCGGCCGACACGCTGGAGCTGCAGCACCGCCAGAGCAAGGCCGTGGCGGCCACCTGCATGGCCTTCCCGCACGCCGACCAGAACAACTTCGTGCTGGGCAGCGAGGACGGGAACGTTTACACGGGTAATGTTGGAGAGCTTCTTGATGGCCGAGGTAACTCATTGCTTCTTCTTTCGAGAGACTCTTACTCAGGCTCGCCGCTTCTCGTCACTTCATTTTGGCTAGACGCCATAAATTGAACGACGCGTCACTATCGAATGGCGTAAGCGCAATGAAACGTCTACACTAGCACTAGATTAGTCGGAACACCATGGCCTTCCCGCTCGCTCATCAGAATAACCTCGTGTTGGGAGCGACGATGGGACTGTTTATACAGGTACGCGACACTAGCTTCAAACTGGTACTCTACAAGCCACATTAATCTATGCAGAGGAAACCTTTTGGGTACCTACCTTGTAACAGTACCGCTGGAGAGATATTTTTATGGGCCTGGTAACTCACCAATCGTTCCTTCAAGCACGTCGGCTCGCCGCTTCTTTTCTCTTGTTTGCCGAAGGTTTGATGGCAGATTTACACTCAAATTATCTATAGGTGACTAAATGACAAACTAGCAGAAAAAAATCTCTGAAACTTATATTCACGGTATATATGAAATGAAATTCAAGACGCATTTTCTTAACACATGGAGTGATATTAGTGTACACACGTCACCGGTAGGGGCGTGAACTTCGTCCGGAAAGCATCACGGTGAGTCGCTACCGCGCATAGCAAACTTTTATTGTCTAAAAATCGCGATTAAGATTAAGTGCCCGCGGTAGACACGCGTGGCAACTAAGCACATACTCTTTCTCTGAGAGAAGACCTGCAGTAGACTAGTTACCTTATAGCAACGAAACACAATCTCCTCTGGCCAGAGGTCTGAACCCTGACAGACTGACTGAAACTAGCCTTTGGAGTCTGTGTGCTTCTAAATCTTTAGATCATTCAGACTCCGAGCGGTCGATGCCTATTGTGTTTGTCTGAGCCTTCTCCGCCGTGGTCATTGATTATTGTTTTGTTATCCTGGTAACCAGTAACGTTCTGTAACCCCCCCCTCCCCCCACACACACACACAGGCTGTCGACACGGCGCGCGCGCCGGCGTGACGGAGTGCGTGGAGGCGCACGCCGGGCCGGTGACCAGCGTGGCGTGCCACGCCGCGCCCGGCGGCGTCGACTTCTCGCACCTCTACCTCACCAGCAGCGTCGACTGGAGCGTCAAGCTGTGGAGCCTCAAGGTGGGTTTCCCTACTTCGCCGGCGGCGGCCACCGGAGCCTCAAGCTGTGTTACTTGGTAATCATCGGCACCCAATATTCGTAGTGAATACACACACAACCTTCCGCTAAAACACTTAAAACGCAATTAAGCCGTTTAATTACAGGACTAGAGGCTCCATAGAGTGACACTCGCGCCACGAATGAAAAAAAAATCATATCCAACTTCTACATAATATCGTATTTGCAAAAAATGTCTGCACAATCAATCATATTAATAGGGATTTTTAGGACCCATGGCCGTGAACCTAAGACAAAAAATCTAGGATTAGATAGCATTAACGATCTAATCTTAGGTTTATGATTCTGGGTTCTCTGTCGTGGGTTTTAAAATCACAAATAATGTGATAGAGAGATTGTGCAGACCTGCAAATACGATATGTAGAAGATATGACTTTTTTTGTTGGTGGTGCTAGTTAACCCTATGGATCCTCTTAACTAAATAATAATAACTTCCACGCAACACAATCACTTGTCAATTACGATTTGTAAAGTCTACATGTTATTCCTTTTACTTAATTTTATTGTCCATTAAGTTTATATTATACCATAGATTAGACTGCCAAACAAAAACGTTTATGTAGTTGTTTACATGTCAGAGGAACATAGCGGTACTCGTTTATTTTTAAGTCGGGCCTTTCGGACTTTCGGAAGATGGCGGCCGAGTTATGACTGAAAGTTATTATTTAATATGAAAATTTAAGCACTAAAAATCGTTACCCCCAGCGCAAAAGTCGGATGGAACGAAGCTGCGAGCCGGGCGCTCAGGCCTACCTCCGTTCGGAGGTCGATCGTACAAGATCCCACGCGAAATTCCTAACCAAAAGTGACTAGCGAAGCCGAAGGTCGGCCGGGGTGGCGAGCTCGCCGTCTAGTTTCGTGATAAACAAAGTTTTATAATTCGCGCGGCAGGAGAGCAAGCCGCTGTACTCGTTCGAGGACAGCGGCGACTACGTGTGCGAGGCGCGCTGGTCGCCGGCACACCCCGCGCTGTTCGCCGCCGTCGACGCCGCGCCGCGTCTCGCGCTCTGGAACCTGGCGCGGGACACCGAGCTGCCCGTCGCCACCATCGCGCCCGACGGCGGCGCCGCCTTCAACAGGTCGGTGTCGGCACTCGCCACACGCCACACTCGCGCTGTGGAACAATACACCGCCCCAGCAGCTAACAAGGAGAAAGCCACGGCTCTGTATAAGTGAATCACACTGTTCAAAGTCAGCGGTGACTTCAGAGTTCGTCGCGCCGAGCTACCCGTCGCTACCGTCGCGCCTGCAACGGGTTTGTGCATTATAAATATAGCACGGCAAAAGATTCGCGCCCGCTCACATTACAGTACCCACTTACCCGGCGTAGCAAATGAGCCAGACCCTAACTCGTTCAAAAGTAGTACACAGAATCGCTACCTTCAACAGGTCTATCTTAGTCTCGGTCTATATTAGTTAGCGTTAATGCACACACGGGGAGAGCTTGCTACCGCAGACGCAGCGGGCTCGTTGACCGATAGCCTCGCTCGACCATCTTGCGACATTAAACGGCGACGTCTCACATTGGCAGGGTGTCCTGGGCGCCGAGCGGCACGCACGTGACGGCGGGTGACGCGGCCGGCAAGATCTGGGTCTACGAGCTGAACGAACACGTAGCGCAGCCTCGCCACGACGAGTGGACCAAGCTGCTATACACCCTGCAGGTGAGCACGCCAGTGGACCGAGCCGCTATACACGCTGCAGGTGAGCACGCCAGTGGACCGAGCCGCTATACACGCTGCAGGTGAGCACGCCAGTGGACCGAGCCGCTATACACGCTGCAGGTGAGCACGCCAGTGGACCGAGCCGCTATACACCCTGCAGGTGAGCACGCCAGTGGACCGAGCCGCTATACACGCTGCAGGTGAGCACGCCAGTGGACCGAGCCGCTATACACGCTGCAGGTGAGCACGCCAGTGGACCGAGCCGCTATACACGCTGCAGGTGAGCGCGCGAGTGAACCGAGCTCCTATACACACCGCAGGTGAGCACGCGAACGAACTGTCTGTAACTGTCAATAAGGTTTCCACAACCTAAGGGGTTCGGTCCTACAAACAACTATATTTATTGTGCAGTGTTTCTTGTGTTAAAATAAAAAATGGAGTTCCCCATCGATTGACGAATCAAATAAAACTAGTAGTAACCAGAACTTAATTTCTAGGAGCTGCGTAACAACCAAGCGGACGAAGAGAACGACCGGCTGAGCCTCGCGGCCAGCGGCCCCCCTTCCCTCACCAGTCTCACGTCGCTCGCCAGCAACCCGCTGCGGTAAACTGCAGCTCTACTGCGGTAAACTGCAGCTCTACTGCGGTAAACTGCAGCTCTACTGCGGTAAACTGCAGCTCTACTGCGGTAAACTGCAGCTCTACTGCGGTAAACTGCAGCTCTACTGCGGTAAACTGCAGCTCTACTGCGGTAAACTGCAGCTCTACTGCAGCTCTACTGCGGTAAACTGCAGCTCTACTGCGGTAAACTGCAGCTCTACTGCGGTAAACTGCAGCTCTACTGCGGTAAACTGCAGCTCTACTGCGGCTGCGGCTGTCGCTGGACACTGGCGCTGCAAGTACTCAAGCGGCTCCGTCCGGTTCTCTAACGCCACAAATGGAAAAAAATCATATCTTTCACAGATCGTTATTGTAAAAAGTGTCAGACCGATCTCTCGATCATGTTAATCTGTAGAATTCTAAATGGCCCAATCAGAACACAATAACGATGCGTTTTAATTGTTCTTTTGAAGGTCATAATCTAATAGGTTAATAGAGATTTTTAGGACCCATGGCCGAGGACCTGAGGCACAAACTTAGCACTAGATAGCAGTACCGCCAATAGCATTTATGCCAGTTTTTGGCATAAATGCTATCTAGTCCCAGGTCCCAAAAATCGCCATCGCCACGATTGAGAGATTCATGTCACTTTTTGCAAAAACAATCTGTAAAAGAGGATACGATTTTTTTTAAATTAGTGGCGTTAGTTAGCTCTATTAATCCCCTTAAACGGCTGTCTTGTAACAACAAAGACAGCTAATACTAACGCAGAACAGGGGGATGGCGTCTTTTGGTGATGTGGACAAGACTGCGTCGTTTGGGTAGGCCAGAATGAATTAATGATTGAATACTATTAACAGTAATGTGGTAACTAACCAAGTAAAAGCTGCCGTGCTGGCGTGGTAGCAAAGAGGCCCACTGCAGTCGTATGGTTGTTCCCAGTCAAATTATGAGAAAATTATAACACCCGTAAGCTACCAAACAGAAGCCACACTCCAATGAGAGGGTGGTATGTTTTGTTTTCTGGGTTTGGCCGACGCTAGACTTGTGAACGAAGTTTTGCAATCTATTTTTGGCGTCGGCTTAACTCTGACGCTATACTGTGGTAAAATGTGTACTTGTCTTGTTCTACAAGGAGAGGGTAGGCAGTTGTTTTTTTCGTTTTGGGGGAAAATGTATTAGCAACGAGTTGCCAGTTTACTTCTTCAACAATCTACAAAAACTCTCACAATGTGAAGTGCAGACTGAGATTTAATATGAATTTGTATATTCAAAGGCAACTACACAGTGATGCGCTTGTAGGAAAGACACTAAATTAGCAAAAAAAGGTGCAATTTATTACTTAGCATTCCCTAAAATCAAGAGATTACTCAATGTATTTTGAAGCATTGCATTGCGTGTCTATTGTAAGTTATATTTATTGCAGATGTTGTTTTCGTTATAGGTAGGTTTCGAGATGTAATTAATTATTGAACTTTAGTTTTATTAAGATTACTTTGTATTCAACTAACTATATGTGTAATGTGATTTATCTATGGCTGAATTATCTCGATAGTAATCTTCATAATAGCAAGTAATATTAAAAAAAATCGTAAATGCTGATCTATAATAGTGAGAAGTTAAATATCAAACCACTTTATGCTAATATAAATGTACCTAACAGTTACACACAATAAAACAAAAAACTGCTTATAAAAACTTGAATTGTTTAATTTACACAAACAACTGTTAAACTTAGCTATGCTTAGGGCCTTTGCACACCACGTTTTTTTATGCGCCGACGCTCGTTTTTGATGAGCGGGTCCCCTGCGCGTTATCAACGTATTTAGCAAATTACAAACGCAAGGATCTGCAACGTGCCGGCGGCCTTGCGTTTGCGGAGTGTACAGCTCCTCTAATCTCGACGCTAATTCTGCCAACTTGCGTTACAATTGAGTACGTTTATTTAAATATGCTTTCAGTTTCCGATGCGCTTCGAAGCTCCGATAACTTTAATGCTATTTCTTACAATTAAAACGCTTACAATCTCGTATTTCTGCTTTATTGCATTTAATTGTGACGCAATTTGACACAAAATTGTCGAGAGTAGAGGGGCTGATTGCTTTCTACGCTTGTTCATAATCGCGTGCAAAATCCTTTAGATAACAGATATTATTATATCTATAGTTATTACTACTTCCAGTAACTGAACATCAGTTGGGTTCTATTCGGGAGTAAATGGTATGACCACCTTCCCCTGTGACAGATTAACCTCTTCCCAGCACGTACAGTGTAGGGTCTTCCGATCCATGGTGTCCAGGAACAGTTTCCCGTCCAGGTGGTCTAATTCGTGCTGTACTATCCGCGCCGCCCAACCCGTGTACTGTTGGCTTGTGGGCTCGCCACGCCCGTCCAAGCCTGGGGTGATTATAGGATCTTTTGTTTATTTTCAGTGTAGAAATGTAAAAAACGAGACAAAACATGGTTATTTTTTAAATTGACATTCGTGAAACACGTGATTTGTTACGTGCTACACGTCCATTAGAGTTTGTGTTGTACAACAACTTTTGTTATGGGAGATTTTTTCTCAGATAAATACCTAGATGCTAACAACGATGCACCCTTTAGTAAATAATTTTCCTATGTAGAAGAATCTCCATTCGCTGCAACACATAGGTTTAAACAACTGGTGTAAAAAAAAAAACAAATATCCTAGAACAAAAGCCGGCAAGAAAGGAGGAGGAAACTTGTCTAAACATCTGGTGAGAGTTAAATTAATTCAAGAGTGAAAGAAAGGAAAAGAAAATGGACATAAATGTATTTTAAGGTAAGCTCAAACCGGCATGTTGCATGTTACATGCATGTTGTTTGGCATGGGGCATTTCTGTACCACGTGACTATATTTACTTTTCGACAGGTTATATTATGAAAAGTATTAATCGTAGAGAAAAAAATTACCACCTTTATTTATCTTTTAACATGGTCTCTCCTATTAAATTTTTTACTGCAAGTTCTCCATTATTATTATTATTAATACGTTTATTCATCATCAGCCATTTGACGCCCACTGCAGGACATAGGCCTCCTTCGTGGTTTTCATGACCACGCGGGGTTTTGCCATAATCGCCACGCTTGGCAGGCGGGTTGGCGATCGCAGCATGTGGCTGGAATCTCAGGAAGATGCTGCTGCCCGTCTCCTGGTAAGTGATTTCCTTAGTCGCCTTCTACGACATCCACGGAAGGAAATGGAGTGACGCTATTCTTAAGCCGGCGCCACACGGATACGTTTATAGCACATAAGTAAACAATACAATGGCAATGCGGGCGGTCCAGCGGCCGGACCAGTCAACTGCAGGTGTATGAAAAGAAAAGTGATAGGCATATGCAAGTGTGAAAAAGATAAATTCCCGAATAAATAATACATAATAACAGATAAATAAAATATATAACACTATATATAAAATAATATAGTAATATCTATTTAATATAAATGTGATACATAAGAAATAAACTAAAAACATTTGGTGAAGCATCATAGCAACAAGAAGGCACACTAGTACTTGTGTGCAAATGCCCACTTATTTCGGATTTAATCGGGTTGCACTGGAGCCTCCAGAGATGGCGCTACCGGTCTTTTTTGGAGCCAATTTTTCATTTTATCTTGGCTCCGATTGGTCGAGCTGACCGCTGTTTTTTGTTTTACCCTCTTGGCAACGATTTCCTGGGTGATGGACGTTTCTGTTATAACAAAAATACGTGAAAAAAATAAGGAGATGGATTAATTTTGAGACTTTCCGCATCAATTTGTGCCCCCTGTGCTAGTGACCACCCAAGATTTGCGGTTTATTATTGACCGGCCGGTCTAGGGACACTTTTCCTCCTGATCAACCAAATAAACGAGTCTGGATGACCGCCGCCCTCCTGCTGCATGGTGGGGCTGAAGGTGTACTCTCGTTCGATGAAGAGGTAAGTGGGTTCTATTGCTACGCAGTGTTGGTGTTACTTCTTGTTCCTTTCTTCCGTGTTTGCCATTATTGATAGGCTCAAATAAATTTATTTAAAAATTAACTAAAAATTTAATATACGTACGCAAGTACATCTGGTCGTGGCTATTTACACGCCACACCATAAGTTGGTCCTTCGAGCCGGATACTCCAGTTAAATATAGCAAATGTGTTCATAACCGTTAGAACATTGTATGTACATATTAAGTAATTTAAGTACTCAGTACATATTGTTTAGTACAATAGTACATAATTTAATTGCTATAAAGTGTTCTAGTGGCTGTGGAAGGTACTTGCCCTAGCGACAGGCCCTACATATCTACTCGGACTTTATCCAGTTTGTTAAGTTGCCACCTACATACGAGATGATCATATTATTTAGGTCAAAGTTGTAACAACATTTACTTGGTTCCTGTGACAACACTAAAAACTTGGTGGGTATATAATATTAATACCTACTCATTTATTTATCTGTTGCACAGGTAGTTACATAAGAGTAGTAACATTCCTACTTAGCTTATCTTTGTTCCACGATCATACTGTTTAGATCGCAAGTTACGTTATAATACTTACCTGTACCAAATAACAAATTAATACACAGGATTGTTTTTGGTTAGTGTAAACAGGTAATTTCTTTCATAATGGCGACTCCGTCGCAGCAGGGTGTCAAAGAAGCTAAGTTGAAAGTGCTGATTGGTAAAAAAGAAATGATTTACGCAAGATTAGTGCGAATTCACGATCTTACAAAGAACATTTCCAACTTTGATTCTAGGTCTAATGAAAAGTTCTTGACAGAATCGGAAACGATCGAAGAGTACCGCGAAAAATTCGAAGAGCTGGTTGATCAAATTAATGAGCTAATTTTGTTCCATGATCCTTCGAAAAGCCCGAACTATAATGATTTGATGAATTTCGATGATTTGTACGTAAAAGTGAAACGTGTGAAAAACAGAATCTTGAGCTCGCGTTCCGATTCCGATCCTGCCTCAAGAAGTTCAATGACCACTAATATAAAATTGCCGCCGATTGAGCTGCCTAGTTTTGACGGGAAAACTGAAAATTGGCCAATATTTTATGAGTCTTTTAAGTCGAATATTCACGAGAACTCTCAGCTGTCCGACTCGCAGCGTGTGCAGTATTTAGTTGGTAAACTCACACATCACGCGCAAAAAGTCTTAGCGGGTATTATACCTACGGGTGATACGTACAAAGTAATTTGGGATAGCCTGGTTGCGAAATATCAAGATAAACGTACCTTAGGTACTCATTACTTAAACAATATCTTCGACTTGAAAAATTGTCAGAATACGGCCAGCAGTCTCGACGCGTTCATCCAGAAGTACTCGGCGTCCATTGCTGCATTAAAACAGCTGAATATAGCTAACCTCACAGATTTTATTCTGTTGCATTGCGCACTAAAAAAGATTGATCCGCAGACTATGCAAGCATTCGAGCTGTCAGTTTCGGATAAAGAGATTCCGTCATATAATGATTTAATTTTATTCATACAGAATCAGGTTAAAATATTAGAAAGGTCTAATGTCAAAAATTCGAGTTCATTGTCGATTTCGCGCGCGGTTCATAATAATAATAATAACAACGCCTCAAATGTACGAGCGCACGCCTTCATCGCAAGTGATGAGCCAGAGGCGCGCAATATTCGCTCTTGCGTTTTGTGCAATAAGAGTGATCATGCACATCTCCGTGATTGTGGGCAATTTAAAAATATGAAGTCTCCGAAAGCTAGATTTGATTTTATTAAATCTAAGCAAGGTTGTGTGAACTGTTTGTGTCTTACACACACTGTTTCAAATTGCTCTGCTTCCGCGAACTGTGGCGAATGTAACAAATGGCATCACAGCCTATTGCATTTCTCTAATAATAATACAAACGCTAAATTTAATAAGACGATGCGTTCACACCTATCACACTTGAGCACTGAGAATCATTCGTGCGATTCTCACATTACACCCGCTGCCGTCACCGCCGCCGCTGCACCTAGCGCGCCTGCGCTTCCTTCACAGGCCGGCGAGCGCTCTGAACATTTATGCCGGCATTCTGCTATCCAAGCAGCTGCGGAGTGTGATCGGGTACTTCCATCGTGCATGCCACAGAGTAATGTAGCGGACAGAACGGACACTTCCCTTGCACATGAGCCATCGCATAGTTTAAGTGCGAATACTCCTGCTAATTCTAGTACTATACTACTAGCTACTGCGCAAGTTTACGCGAAACCTAATAGTGGTAACGGTAAATTGCTAGTGCGCTGTCTTATTGACAACGGCTCACAAAATCACTTGATAACAGCAGAGTGCTGTAAGAAGCTTAATTTAAATGTTACGCCTCTGAATAATTCTGTGATCAGAGGAGTGGGTCTTTCCTCTCGACCGATTCACGGATATGTGAAGTTGGATATTGAGTCTCGGATTAGTCCACATAACAAATATAGATTGCATGCATTAGTCGTTGACTGCATCACTGATCAATTGCCCTCACAGTTCATTGAGAACTGTGACATGGCTTACTTGCATAATATTGAGATGGCTGATTTGACCTGGAATATTCCAGGAGCCATAGATATCGTCATTGGTTCGCAATTATTTCCATACATTTACATGGGACAGAAGATAGAATCTGAGTATCGCGCTCCTCCTGCCCTATTGACAACGTTCGGATACGTTCTCATGGGCGACTGCCCTAATGTTAATCGAAGTTTGAAACCTAGTCCGTCTTTTACGGCATTCGCTATAAATGAGTTGAATTCTTCATTGCAAAGATTCTGGGAGTTGGATGAGATTCCAATCGCATCCAAAGGTTTCCTAAGCCCTGAAGAGACCGAATGTGAAAATTCATTTGTCACATCTGTCACACGAGATGAAGGAGGTCGTTACTCTGTGGACCTACCATTCTGTGCAGACCCGAAGGGCTTAGGCAACTCTCGCTATGCTGCTCAGCGTCGTTTGTTTTCATTGGAGAAAAAATTCAAGCTAGTACCTGGTTTGCGAGAAAATTATAATGCTGTTATTAATGAGTATTTAGATAAAGGTTATCTCACTGAAGTTGCTGATTCTGAAATCAATGACGAAGGATATTACATTCCACATCACGCAGTCGTACGTCCAGATAAGCCGATGCCGCGTATTGTTTTGGATGCTAGTGCTAGGACAAGCACCGGCCTGTCTCTCAATGATGTACTTCATGCGGGACCGAATTTACAGACCGATTTATTCCTTCTACTGTTGGATTTCCGACTATTCCCAGTCGCCATGCAGGCAGACATAAAACAGATGTATCTGCAGATAAGTGTTACTGCTTACCATCAAAAATATCTAAGAATCTTATTCCGATTTAATGAGAGTGAGCCGCTTCGTGTTTTTCAGTTTGTTCGGGTGGCTTTCGGTTTGAAATGTAGCCCGTTCTTAGCCATGAGATCAGTGCGTCAGTTGGCTATTGATATGAGTCCGCACTTTCCCGACGCCGCACGTGTAGCAGAATCCAAATTATATATGGATGATCTAGTTCACTCGGTTCCTGATGAACAAACAGCTGTTCGTTTAGCTAAAGATCTTATATCGATGTTCAAGTCCGGTTGCATGGATTTAATAAAATGGACGAGTAATTCATCTACTTTACTGAAGAATCTCCCAGACTCGCATCGGAGCTCTGTTAATTTTGATGAGGCTAATGCGAGTTCCAAGGTTTTGGGACTTTCTTGGGATCCCGTTGGAGATCACTTCTTTTTTACTACTGAAAATATTCGAGAAAAATGCACTAAACGCATTATACTTTCGGTTGTAGCCCGTTTGTTTGACGTGCTTGGCTTAGTAGCACCAGTGATACTTCAAGCTAAGCTACTAATTAAAGAGTTGTGGCTAGCCAAGATTGATTGGGATGATACTCCACCTGAGGATGTCATTAAGCGTTTTTCTGCTCTTATGCAAGAATTGCCACTACTGTCGTTGTTGAAGATTCCTCGGCATATCGGGGTGAACAACTCTAGTACTGTACTAGTTGTGGGTTTCAGCGATGCAAGCCTGAACGGTTATGGTTGTGTCATATACTTACATAGTACTGATACAGAAGGTAACATAACAGTTCGATTGCTTTGTGCGAAGTCCAGAGTTTCTCCCACCAAAGTGACGACTTTGGCTCGTTTGGAGCTGTGCGCCGCACTCTTAATGTCGAAACTAATTAAATTAGTCCTTAACACTTACCAGAAATGCACAAAAATAGCAGGTGTGTATGCTTTTTCAGATTCCACCATTGCTCTATCCTGGATATGCTCCTCTCCTCATCGTTGGTCGATATTCGTCAGCAATCGAGTCGCCCAATGTCAGGAAAATGTAGCTGCCCGGAATTTCTATCATGTATCGGGTATTGAAAACCCAGCTGACTGTGTCTCACGTGGGTTGCTGCCATCGCAATTGATTTCCCATGATCTGTGGTGGAACGGTCCTTTATGGCTCCAGCGTCCTCCACGTGAGTGGCCGATTAATAATTTTTCTCCGTTAAATATCGGAGAGTTGCCGGAACACAAGTCAAATGTCATGACTGCGATAGTTCATGCCGAAACATCGGTTTTATATGCGTCGTCTAGGAGAGTGTCCTTTTGGGATAAATTACTCCGAATAACTGGACACATCCTTAGATTCTTGAAAAAGGTTACACCACAATGTCCTACTGTTGATCGGTTGATGGTAGCTGAAAGATACATAATTCAGGCCGTGCAACATGTGCACTTTGCTGAAGATATAAAATTAATAAAAAACAAAAATTTACCATCAAAGAAGTTGCGTAAACTGTCGGTTTTCCTGGATACTGGAGGAACCTTACGAATTGGAGGACGGCTTACTAAATCTGATTTACCTTTTGAGGCCAAACATCCTGCGCTTCTTCCTAAACATGACCATGTAGTGAATCTGGTTATCAGACATTTTCACGAGATGAACTGTCATGCTGGTCCGGGACTTCTTATGTCAATTATAAGGCAAAAATACTGGATATTGGATGCTAGAACGGTTATCCGAGCTAGAACACGGGAATGTAATGCTTGTTTCCGCGTGAATCCATCTCATCCGACTCCTAAGATGGCTGATCTTCCACCTTGTCGTATAACAGAAGCAAAAGCTTTCATGCATACTGGTGTCGATTATGCTGGTCCAATCCGTATACTCCTTACTCGTCGACGTGGCCAGCACGCTCAAAAGGCATATATCTGCTTATTTGTCTGTCTTGTCACTAAAGCAATTCATGTTGAACTTGTCACTGAATTGACAAGTGATTGCTTCCTCCAAGCTTTCAAACGCTTCATATCACGCCGTGGTCCAGTATCGTATCTTTATTCGGATAATGGCACAAATTTTGTTGGTGCACGTGCCCAGTTGGATAATATATATAATTTGCTAATTAGCTCTCAATATAACGACTTGCTGAGGAAAGAGCTAGAAAGCCATCGCATACATTGGAAAATGATTCCACCCCGAGCTCCTCATTTTGGTGCAATATGGGAAGCTAACATTAAAAGTTTAAAAACCCATTTATATAGGGTCATCGGTAATCAACTCCTTACTTACGAGGAATTACAAACTGTATTGATACAGATCGAATGTGTCATGAATTCGAGGCCTTTGAGTGTTGTTTCTTCCGATCCTCATCCTGAAGTTATAACACCAGCACATTTCTTGATGTCGACTCCTCTACGACATCTACCTGCACTGGATTTGTCTGATACTTGTAGAAATCTCACAAAACGGAAGCATCTGCTTGATAGTTTGGTAGAGTCATATTGGAAAAAATGGCGCATCGAGTACCTGCACACGTTGCAAGTCAGACAAAAGTGGCAGAGTAACGATCATCCAATTACTGTTGGTACTGTTGTATTAATTGGACAAGACGATGCTCCTCCATTATCATGGCCTATAGGAGTTATCACAGGGGTGTTTCCTGGTACAGACGGTATTATCAGAGTAGCTCAAGTTAAGACTGGGCAGAGTTCATTCAAGCGCCCTGTCATTAAATTGTATCCTTTACCTAATCAATAGTTAGGATAGACATGCTAATAATTGTTTTTAAGTTCAATAAGAGGGATTATATCTTTTGTTTTATTTTATTGTAATTGTGTCTGTACTTACAAAGACTTATTATTATATTATTTTGAAAATTTGAGTTAGGATAATATTTAACTGGAGAATGTTTTTGTGTTGAAAGTTAAGTCCTTTCAAGGCGGGGTGCATGGTGAAGCATCATAGCAACAAGAAGGCACACTAGTACTTGTGTGCAAATGCCCACTTATTTCGGATTTAATCGGGTTGCACTGGAGCCTCCAGAGATGGCGCTACCGGTCTTTTTTGGAGCCAATTTTTCATTTTATCTTGGCTCCGATTGGTCGAGCTGACCGCTGTTTTTTGTTTTACCCTCTTGGCAACGATTTCCTGGGTGATGGACGTTTCTGTTATAACAAAAATACGTGAAAAAAATAAGGAGATGGATTAATTTTGAGACTTTCCGCATCAATTTGTGCCCCCTGTGCTAGTGACCACCCAAGATTTGCGGTGTATTATTGACCGGCCGGTCTAGGGACACTTTTCCTCCTGATCAACCAAATAAACGAGTCTGGATGACCGCCGCCCTCCTGCTGCATGGTGGGGCTGAAGGTGTACTCTCGTTCGATGAAGAGGTAAGTGGGTTCTATTGCTACGCAGTGTTGGTGTTACTTCTTGTTCCTTTCTTCCGTGTTTGCCATTATTGATAGGCTCAAATAAATTTATTTAAAAATTAACTAAAAATTTAATATACGTACGCAAGTACATCTGGTCGTGGCTATTTACACGCCACACCAACATTAAATATCAATAAATATATAAACGGGGGGAAAATAAATAGTACAGTGAGAGATAGTACACATACACAGCTAAGATCCTCCTTGTGGGGGGGACTGGGTTAACACTGATTTTCTCAATCATCAGTGATAGATCGAGATGATAATAGAGATGTCAAACCTACCTGATATCTCCACAGCCTTGTACCTCGGAACTTCGGCTGCATATCCTTTCATACTCTCACATCCTTCTATATGCACCACTTTCAAGAAGTCAACCACCTTTAACTTGGGATTGATGTAGACCTGGAAATTTAAAGTTTGATAACCCATCTTTGAAGCTGAAGATCAAAGTGTCCTGTCCTGATAAAATGCAGGCCAGTGGTCAGTTTGTTTCAATTTAAGTAAGCAGGGAACTAAGCTGGCAAAACTTTATTTCTGTTAGTTATAATTCCTTTTTTCCTCTGTGGTTATAACAATTACATGTCAAAGCTGCTCTAGCCCCTCTAGTTTGGTGCTAATTTAGCTAACTTGCATTATATTTGCATGCCTTTATTAAATTACTTAACCAAAATATGCCTTCAGTTTCCAATCTGCTCTATTTCAGTACGTTAATGTAATTTTGCTATTTCTTATAGCTAAAATGTTTACCAAGTAATTATTGCTGATTATTTATTTTAACAAAATAATGTTGAGAGAGGTGGATTACCAATAATCTGCCATAGTCATTTTATCTATAGTATATTTTCATCAGGAAATAATACATTTATTTGTATTATAAACATTTACATACAGGCACATACGTTGCTTCTGGCCCCACACTAGGATACCCTGTGTCGTGGGAACTAGAAACAGCGACATCACAAACATGTAAACATCCAAGACCTAGACCTATAGCAGTACTTACTCACAGTGTACGGGACTACATAGATTCCTCTGCTGTTGATTAGTTCTGGAGGTACTTTTGATAATTGTTTCTCTGTATATCTGCAAATTAAACAATTTACTAATCAGAAGGTGAAAATAATGGCGTTGTAGGAACTGGAGTTCACAGGAATTCAGGTAAATTGTTGCTAAGTTGTGATGATGTTAAAATAAAAAAAAAAGATTTCTTTTATTTTACAAAATGTTACCTGCTTTGTTAGTTTAGCATATAACATTTGATAGTGCATCGGTAGAATGCTGGGCTCACATTCGACCTCGGAATTTGTAATAGCAATACCACTTGCTAACAGTGAAGGAAAACATTGTGAGGAAACCCTAGTGTTTGAAGTATTTACATACCTCAGAGCTCAGGGCAATGCCCCCCAGTTTCTTGTACATTAACACACTGTTAATCTACTGTTAACAGCTGTTAATTGACCAAAGTACATACAAAAACACTGACAGCTGATTAGATGAACAGTAGATTAACAGCTTGTTAGTGTACGAGAAACCGGGCGTAAGTGCGGAAATCTCAGGTCCAAGTTCAGAAAATTTTAAAACGTTTATGTACCTCATAACAAATAACCTCCAATTCACACCAATCTGCGGCGCGGCCATTCCGACGCTTCCATGTTTGTTCATCACGTAGTTTAACTTCTGGATTACTTTTTGTACCTCCTCAGACTTTATCTTCTCCAAAGGAACTGGTACCGAAACCCTGCGGAGTGTAGGGTCTCCAATTTGCACGACATGTTCATAGGGTGGGGTAACCTTCCCCCGGGCTGGAGACAGTCTGGCGTACCAGTTAAGTGATTGGCGAAGCAGTCCCATGTTGCTGGAAGACCCTGAAAGGAGTTGAGGTTATGCGAAGATTTGATGAATATTTTAAGCCAAAATACTTTACTGCAAAATACAAAATACTCTTATTTCTTATGGTGAATTCATTCGGTAAATGAATAATTACCTTGGTTCTCAAGGGTTTTCAGACTTTTCAGTATATCATTATCATTAATTTAAAACAGATAAAAATACATAACCATATCTCTTTTCAATCAACTCTTTTGCTTTGCTTTGCTAATTTCATAATTTGGACAGATGCGTTCCGTTTTATGTTACGAAACTAATAATTCGGGTTGTTAGTGCTCGTCTGCGTAGAACAGAACGTAACGCAACATATGTCAAAACACGGCTTGTTTATTTGATAATCAAAAGTAGCTTTTGCTCCCTTCCAGTTATGGTTCATATTCAATGCTCTGTAACTTAACCTAACATTTATTTACAGTGTCTTCAAAGCTAGGTATCTATCTGTTTTTTTATCAGAGCACTCCCAACAGTTCGGGTCGGGTATATGACATGTGTTCTGTGCAACAGTTACTCTATGACTCCCAAGTTCAGGCTCAACACTCGTTGCTAAGTTGCTTATCCGGTTTCCACCTTTAGAGTAGTACAAATATATAGGTAATTAAGTTCTTTGTGAAGTCGCAGAAACTGATGTTTCTTGGCGAATGAAAGTGGCCACTGTGTGTGAGTTGAACTTCGTACTTTAGGAATTAATTAAAGGTACGTACATATTATGGAGCCACAGAATAATTTGAGTCAGTTGTATACGAGGGTGTAGAAGTTGGTAGGAATACCCAACTTTACCCACCAACCACATATTGTAGAACAAAGTTTTTGTTGCCCTTTTGAACTATGCAATACTAAACTGCAAAGTTAAATTTCAACAAAGTAAGCAACTATACATATTAACCTCCACTCTTGTAACTTCCTAGATGTTGAAACGAGGTATCAACCTGAACCGGAGCACCACTGTGGCCCTCAAACGCATGATGTCTTCTCAAGAACCCGATGTGCTCTTCGAGTCCATTAACAATGCAGGAGTCGCCACCTTGAACCGGCCTAAAGCCCTGAACACACTCAACACTTCCATGGTCCTCAAGCTACTGCCTCAGCTACAGGTTTTACCCTTCTCTGTTAATACTTTTGATATAACCAGTGCAATATATGGCCATTTTGTGGAAGGGTAAGGGCCACTGCCTTGAGACCCGAAAAAATTTAATCAAATGCGAAATAACAGTTTCAGATCCCTAATAGTGTAGCTAAAAAGTTCATGCAAAACCCAAGAAAATTATTTTTTACTCAAATATACATAGCAAGAATTTTTTTCTTATAAATGGTCCATCATCATCAGCCCACTGCTGCTCACTGTTGGGTATAGACCCTTTCTCCCACATGCCATGCCATCTCTCATGGTCCCTCACCACATGGATGGATGTCACAGACCTTTACTAGAATCCACAATATTGTCTATTATGTTCTTGGATCTAATTATGTGGATTGCAATATCCACAGGAATGGGAGAAGAGCAAATCTCTGGTAATCATTAAAGGGTCAGGAGAAAAAGCGTTCTGCGCTGGTGGAGATGTTAAATCAGCCATCGACAAGGAGAAGGGACCAATCTTCTTTTACAATGAATACAACCTGAATAAACTCATTGGCCACTACAAAATCCCTTACATCGCTTTCGTGAACGGCATCACAATGGGAGGCGGGATGGGCCTATCTGTCCACGGGACATATTCAATAGCCACAGAGAAGACATTAATAGCCATGCCAGAGACAAAAATAGGATTGTTCCCTGATGTTGGAGGGTCTTACTTCCTGCCAAGACTGCAGGTTAATTTGGGACTTTATTTGGGTTTGACTGGTAAGTTACCGTTTATTTTTTAAAGAAATGTTTTTTTATTTATATTTTTTTCACCCAATAAGTCCTCTACTAGACAAGTCACAGAACTCCGTCTGTCATTGACTGTCCACAATTAGACATCAATGTAATGCTGGCTCTACACATGGGCCAACACGGGCCAATTCAATGAGTGTCTTTGTTAGTTAGTAGCTGACCAACATGGGCCAACTCCATGGCGACACACTGAATAATGGCCATCGAGTTGGCTCTCGTGTAGAGATGGCTTTGTTTCTGTCCTATCCGTAGCACATACTGCTTAATGTTACGCAATTTATATTATTACATATCTTACGCATGTGTGAATTCTTATCAGAATAGGTTTTTGATAAGGGCTGTTTATATATGTATTATACGTAATGGGCAAACAAACTGTGCGGTCATAAATTAAGCATGAGGAATGGGAATTAAATTATAATCTATATTTCTACGCTATTTTTATACACTATGCTGAAAAAAAAATACAGAAACAAATGGTTTATTTGTTCTCCTTTGCTGACATCGAAATGGTCCAGTTATCTACTGACCTTTGCTCTAACGAATCTTGCACTACCTGATGTAACGAGGTAATACATATCTACGCACACGCCTATGTCCTGGAGTCCTATATCTGGAGGCCACCTCCAGGAGGTGGCGAGTCCATTAAAACGGGCCTTATGAATAGTCTGTCCAAATATTACAGTGTAAGGAAATAGCGAGAAAAAGGGGTTACCCAAGGCATCCCTTCAAACGACTTATTTTGGACATTATTTATGTCATTTAAAATGTATGTATTTTGTTCAGATGTTTGTGATGCAAACTATTCAACCGATTTCGATGAAATTTTGCACATAGAATACATATTGTGTTAAAAAAGCAGGCCAAGTGCAAGTCGGATTCGCGCACCAAGGGTTCCGTATCAGTTTCTTTACAATATTTGAATATTTCGCGCGTCTACCTGTTGTCGTTATCAAGCAAAAAACGGCAAAAAAATCACGTTTGTTGTGTGGGAGCCCCACTTAAATATTTAGATTATTCTGTTTTAGTAAGTATTTGTTGTTATAGCGGCAGCAGAAATACATCATCTGTGAAATTTTAAACTGTCTAGCTATCACGGTTCATTAGATACAGCCCAGTGGAGTCTTAGTAATAGGGTACCCTTTGGGTACGGAACCCTAAAAACGGACCCACAAAAATCACACGCGGACGAAAGTAGTCGTTGGCACACGCTGCAATGTGTTAGTCTCTTATTACACTTTTTTTAAAACTATTTAGTCAATAGGGGTTGATATTTCTTTAATCGGTGAGATCTATGAATGACCTAGGAAGAGCAAACAACTTGATAGATTTCCATCAACGTTTTGCTTACATGTAGACCAAAGCTTAGATTTAGGATCCTGTGTGATACCCATTGCCCGTAATCTGCCTTCCTTCCTCCCTACCTCCCTTCCTCCCCTCCGTCTCTACTCAATCAGCATCAATCAAGAATGAAGATGTGTGGACGTAACTACATACCCCAACTCGCACTTCTTCAGGCGACCGTCTGAAGGGGAAGGACGTGGTGAAGGCCGGCGTGGCGACCCACTTCGTACCCTCGTCACGCCTCTACGAGCTGGAGAAGCTTCTCTCCCGCTGCGGCAACAGCAGTGAGATCAGCGCACTGTTGAACAATTTCAGCGAGCCCTGCGAAGACTTCTCCCTGGCGCCGCATATTAAACACATTAACTACTGCTTCGCGGCCGCCTCCATCGAGGAGATACTGGAGAGGCTGCAGAAGGTCGACAATGACTGGGCGAGGAAGACTCTCGAGGTACGGGTTTTTTTTTATATCAGGCTCATAGTTGGATCTTGTACAATCTTGTTCGTCACGTCAAGGACAATTCCTTTTGACTACCCCGCTGGACTAGCGGTATCACGTTTGATTACCATGACGTAGTTCGTGGTTTCGATTCCCAATAGAGGCCGCTGTACATAATGTGATTTCAATCGAAGTAGCGGTGGTAGCCTAGTGGGTAGAACTTTGGACTCGGAAGCGGGAGACCCAGGTTCGATTCCCAGTGCGGGCATGTACCTATGACTTTTCTTTCTAAGTTATGTACATTTGTGAAGTTATAGTAGCAATACCACTCGCTAACGGTGAAGGAAAACATCGTGAGGAAACCTGGGTATCTGAGCTATTCACATACCTCAGCGCTTGAAATCGTCAATCCGCGGTGGGCACGCGTTGTGATTGAGCCCATACTATCTCTCTGAGAGAAGGCCTGTGCCCTACAGTGGGACGTATATCGGCTGCTTATGATGAAATTTAATTACAAAGACTTTAAAGAACTCGTACAGTGCTTGCTTACGCAAGTTTAAGTTGTAAAACTGGTACAAGTTCCAAGTATCCCAGAGGGGTAGGCAGAGAGCAGGGACTGCCACCTGCCACGATCCTGACAGGTCATGGATTCATGTGATGTCGAGCGTATGTGGGACGATCCAGGTGGACATACTTCGACTTAATAGATGTATTAGCGAAGGGCAAGATAAAAAGTACCCGAAACCGGCGTGCGTGCATGCAACGACTAATGAATGTTGAGGAAGCGAAAGTGATCTAAAAAACATAATAATGAAAAAACCAGCCAAGTGCGAGTTGGACTCGCGCACGAAGGGTTCCGTACCATTATCTATCTATAAAACACTTGAATATTTCAAGCGTCTACCTGTTGCCGTTATTAACAGCGAGCAAAAAACGGCAAAAAAATCACGTGTGTTGTATGGGAGCCCCCCTTAAACATTAATTTTGTTGTTTTTAGTATTTGTTGTTATAGCGGCAGCAGAAATACATCATCTGCGAAAATTGACACTGTCTAGCTATCACTGTTCATAAGATACAGCCCAGTGGAGTCTTAGTACCCTAAAAAATATATTGATAGTGAAAAAATGGTTCTCAGGTTTTGCGTTGTTTTAATTACACGTAGCCCATCCCACCAGTTCTAGATGAGATTAGCACAGCAGCTCTTCCGTATATAATTTATTATTGGGCAAGATAAAAGTACACAAAACCTGCGTACATGCATGCAACGACTACGGATGTTGATGAAGCGAAAGAGGTTTGGCAACTGGCAAACACTGGCTTCAGCCTCATCATCATCAGCCCACCTCTGCCCAGTACTGGGTATAGGCCCTTTCCCCATCACGCCATCTTTCGCGGTCTCTCGCCAAGGGCCCTTTGCCGACTTGCTCACATCGTCCGACAATAGAGCAGTGGGTACACCCCACTGCTTCAGCCTACTCCTCCGGGATACTAGCTTGAGTTTATGTAACGTATTTTGAATTCTTAAACCTACCTGTCCGCTCCGCAGACGATATCCTCGATGTGCCCGGGCAGCCTGAAAATAACCCTGCGCGCGCTTCAGCGGGGCGCCCAGCTGGAGCTGGCGCAGTGTCTCCGCATGGAGTACCGGCTGGCCGTGCGGGCCACGCAGAACCACGACTTCCCTGAGGGTACACGACTTTTTCCCCACTCTCCAGACCACATCGACACAAAAGATAGGGGAGCCGGGTGGGCTGTTCCCACCCCAGAATGGTCTAGGTCCAGTCCAGGACTTTGGGTTACTGCACGCAGGCATTGGGATGAAGTAGGCCGTCACATCCCGACTAGCAAAATAGTCACGCAGAGCCATGACTTCCCTGAAGGTGCACTCCTTCCCGCCTACCCAGACCACATCGACACGATTTCCGGTCAGAATCGGCGTAGATAGGGGAGCCGGGTTGGCTATACCTACCCCAGAACGGTCTAGGTCCAGTCCAGGATGTTGAGTTACTACATCACAATGTGATACGCCCTCACTTTTTGGGTCCAGCTGCCCTAAAAAATAACCCTCAATACGCCAAAGCCGGCCAGCCTCAAGTAGACCTGGCGCAGTGGCTTCCTACCACGACTTTTCTGAAGGTAGACCAATTCTTCCCGCCTCCCCAGACCACGTCGTCACTGTTCCGGCTCTATATATGGATCTATATAGGTAGTGTGATGGCGGTGCGAGTGACGCGTTTTGTGACGCTAAGTCATAAATTGACAATTTAGTACACTGGAAAGTCGCGACTTTGACTCGGGTCACCGTGCTACAAATATAATCTCCAAAGGCAAACTTTTCCTATAAATAATAAATTTTACACAACAATCATTTGTCCCCGTCGTGAGGCCTAACCATGCACACCAAAAACTGTCGGAATCCGGACGTTTGATAAAAATAAATATAAAATAAAATTTATTTGTAGGCAAACATGGTACAATAAGTTCTTAAAAGATTACAATTCACTGGTTCATTCACAATGTCTGCGCCAGAGTCTGGCATACAAATGTCGGTAGATGGCGTATCAATAATATCAATAGATGGCAATTAGTATGGAATTTGACAGTTCGTCGATTGGAATCGCTCAGATTTGGTGCGCATGGTCCCAAGCCAGGATATGCTGTAATAGTAACCAGGCAAGGACATCACAAACATGGATTATACACCCAGATTGAGGTCTTTAATACCAATAAAATACGATTTATAACGTTTTCTGTTTGCCACAGGTGTGCGAGCCCTGCTGATAGACAAAGACAACAAGCCGCAGTGGAACCCAAAAACGCTGGCCGAAGTGACGGATGACTACGTGGAAAGCTTCTTCACGAAACTGCCCGAGGATCAGGAGCTGAAGTTCTTCGTTGACTCTAAACTTTAAATCGGGGGTCGTTCACATCGCAAAGGCGGCACGAACGGTTTGCGTCCGCGAAATCTTGTGAGGTGACGCGACAGCGACGGTACGACGTAGTAGGACGACGCGAGTGGCGCGTTTTAAATGTTAAAAGTCGCGACTTTCTAGTTTATTTATTGTCAAATTCTGACGTTTCAGCGCCACAAAATGCGTCAGTACGCAGTTCGGTTTACATTGAGCTATTGAGCGCTATTTGCGTTGTGAGCAGGCTGTAAGTCGGTTCACAATGCGCTTATTTTTACCAGTGTAAACGTCGTGACCTCATTAGTGACGTCATAATTGCGCGCTCACGGCGTTCACGAAAAACAGGTAGTGCAGCGTGTGCGGAAACGTCAAATTGACATTTGGTATCTGCGTTTGTTGTGGTTTGATGTTTTTTTATCGAGAAAAGAATATTTCAAGTCTGAATTTTATCGAAAACCCATGTGCCACCTAGGAACACCAAAGCGACACTCCCCAACCAACAATTAGTTGTTGTGTTCCATTTGAATGACAGATGGATGACATTAGCGCGCTTTCGCCGGTTTATATTGAACGATGGCTATTTGCGCGCTCACAATGTAAACCAGTGAGTATACAACGATTGCAGTGTTCGCACCAATAGCGCATTTTAAACCGTAAGGTCGGTTTGAGCTATTGAGCGCTATTTGCGTTGTGAGCAGACTGTAAGTCGGTTCACAATGCACTTATTTTTACCAGTGTAAACGTCGTGACCTCATTAGTGACGTCATAATTGCGCGCTCACGGCGTTCACGAAAAACAGGTAGTGCAGCGTGTGCGGAAACGTCAAATTGACATTTGGTATCTGCGTTTGTTGTGGTTTGATATTTTTTTATCGAGAAAAGAATATTTCAAGTCTGAATTTTATCGAAAACCCATGTGCCACCTAGGAACACCAAAGCGACACTCCCCAACCAACAATTAACTTAGAGATGTTGTTGTGTTCCATTTGAATGACAGATGGATGACATTAGCGCGCTTTCGCCGGTTTATATTGAACGATGGCTATTTGCGCGCTCACAATGTAAACCAGCGAGTATACAACGATTGCAGTGTTCGCACCAATAGCGCATTTTAAACCGTAAGGCGTGACTCGCGCCCTCGTACTACGTATCACAGAGATATAGGCTACGTATGCAGCCCGGGAAGTACGACGACCGACGCTTGTCGCGCGTTTCTACAATCATAGGCTATTATGACAATTCGACGTACATTGCGTAGTTTTCCTACTTGTTAATCTGTGGGTTAGTCGACTTTGCAATAATAATACATCGAATTGTCATAGTAAACCCTGAATATGAAATGGGGCCGTGGTAAGAAACGGACAAAAACTACTGTAGATGAATGAACTTTATTTTGCCGATTAGGTTAGGTATGAAGAGTTAGCTCAAAAATGCGGAATTCTCGGAACTCGTTAATAAGTGTTTGTCATTTACAACAAAGTTTGTTCTACAACTTTTGGATTTTGGTAAAATTTTCCATTCTTCCAAATAGTGTTATGTATTGTTACGGTCTCCCTGTTAGTGGCGCCCCCATTTTAGTGGCGCCGCTGTAATACAGAACGCTTATATGACATGTGTTATCTGGAATGGACATTATGTATCACAATTATTTACCGGAGACTGCGGCATTGGTAGAGCGCGTAGAGCGCAATTTTAATAAAATGAAATAAAAATTGTTGCAAAACACAAACTGAAACTTTAACGGTCCTATTTATAAAAACTCAATTCCTTATAACACTCTTCAGAGGCAGTTTAAATCGTCTGCGGTAAAGGGAAAGACGTAACCACAGATTATTTAAACGGCTTCTGAGGAGTGTTTTGGAGGAATAGTGTTTATATAAACACGTTACATCTTTCGGTGTAACGCATTTTAGAGGTACCTAACTCTGTATTTATCAACAAAGTCTTGATGTGCCTTGTATTTTTATACTTAATTTAGTGATAAGAAGAAAAAGTTTACTGTTCAAATCAAAGTTAATAAAGGAGATGCATTTATTACCATGGTTTTTGTGTTTTCCATGAATACTTAATTTTTCGAGGTTCCGTACCCGAAGCGTGCCGACGGGACCCCTGTCCCTATCCCTGCACATGAGAGGACATCCAGAACAAAATATTTTTTGGGCACAAATTATTTGTGTCGCACAATCTTCTTTTTGTGTTCTGTGCGCACAATACAATAACCAGTGTTGCCAACAGTCATATTCGGTACAATACATTTTATTTCGCATTCGTGGATTCAAAAAATGTATTCACAGTATTAATGTATCCACGCTAAAGTAGTCTTAAGTTACGTAATTGGGCTCTACAGAAATCGTATTTTTTTAATTTTCACTGATATTTTGTACCGGTCAACTAAACTCTACATGGGAACACTGAACAACATCATCGTCACTCTGTTAACAGATAGCAGTTTATAGACTATAATCCAGTGTTACAGAAACCTCACTCTTTATATACGTTGACAAGCTCGGGCAAATCAAGCCGATAAAGTGAAAAGCACATTTTTTTTTATAACATATACAGGGTGTAACACAATCGCTAATTACCTAAAAAAGTGTAGTTTTCATAAGATTACGAACACTTTACCATGACCTGACCACTGAAATACCAGTACGTAATGGCATTACGTTATAATGGCAAAGGAAATAGGGCAAAAGACTAACCTTGAACAGTATTTAATGTTCTTTTCACTATTTATTTTAATTCTAACTTAATCAAAGGTAACGGCCAGTATATTAGGGTGAAATATATTACAATTACTCTACTCTTAATACTCTCTGTGAAAGAAGGTTTGTGCCCAGCAGTGGTACGTATACAGGTTACATAAAAAAAACAAAAACACGACCGTTAATAAGTCTGTTTAAGAACCTAAACAAGTCCATTGAATTGAAAACCCCCGCAGATGGAATCTCATGTTAAGAAATTTCATTCAACAAGTAGGAAAGTTTTCTGTAAGCCTTGTTAAGATTTTTGTCAATCAAAATTCGTCCTGTTTTGATCCTGTATATTTTGTCCTTTTATTTAAAATGGACAGAACGTATGTTTGTATGGTTCAAAGGTATTCATGTTTCTTCTTTTCAGCTGTCTTAGACATATTTGATCCATAACTCCCGTTATCGCTCAAACGAAGAAACCTACAAAAAATTTAATTGTGAACAATCTAAACAATATTTAGTGTCGTCTATCATGGCATACGTAATGTAAGTGAGCTTGTAACTTCTGTACTTTCTAATCTTTGAAATTAGCGCCCTATGTGACAGGGCATAAGAAAAGAAAACATATTCTGTAATCATAGTTTTATGAAGAGTTTTACAGAACTTTCCGATAAAAAGTGATTCCATCAGTTTTTTTTTATTTGTTACAATATCTAAGAACACATGAAGGCATTTTCGTAACGTGTATAATCGTGTTCTCGCGGCAAGCACTCGTCACGGAAGTCATGGACTCACGCACACAGAGACTCACGCATCGTTAAACTCACGACTAAATAAGTTGCTGTCACACACAACAGGGATGTTTTAAGCCAACTCTGGAATTATGGCGGTACTTTAGGCAAAAATATGGTACGTTTTCAAAAGTTGGACCGAGTAAGACAGAATTCGCTGGTTCAATATAGTTTAAATGTTAGACAGTCCATCTTGCGTTCTCTGACAAAAAAACAAAATAAAATTTTTACTAATTAATGCCTAAATGGAGCCAAATAAAGAGCTACGAAGATTTTTGTATGGGGCCTGGCATAGTTCATAGTGGCGCCCTCTATATTTTTTCAATATCGTGGAGCATGATGAAACCTAGCTAGATCGATAGAGGACAAAAAAGTAAACAAGAAATTATTAAGGTCACCATGTCCTAAAGTGGCACGTTTAGGAGTTATTGAGCTTTGAAGTTTGTATGAGATTTTTATAAAACTTAACTTTTGAATCATTTTTCACTAAATACTGGACTATATGCCTGGCACCTGTGACTCGTTGCCGATTCTTGACTAAATTGCTAAATAAGTCGTAGAAAAAACACCCAGTTTATTATAGATACCGTATATTAAGGCACTTACAATGCTTACAATGCGAGGGTATTACGGGAGCTTTTACCAGAGTTATAAATCTGCTTTTCATCAATCCTATCAGGTAAATAAATAAAATAGTGTATTTAAAGGAAAATTCACACGATATTTCTTTATTTTAATTACAAATTACACTTAGCTGCTAGACTAATTACAATATACAATTAGGCATTACTTATCATTAAATCATTCTACCGAACAGTGAGCGAGTTATTGATCGCAGAAGTAGGTACCGGAAGAAACATTTGTACTTAAATTAAGTTTTATGGTGGCTGTGTTTAGTTATAAGCATTATCTGATTAAATATTAGCAGTTAAACAATAATTAGGTAGTTAGACCTGAAAATATGATTAATCCCTGTTTCTATGTTTAATATGGTTTCATAGTAAACATATGTCACTTCAATGTAGGTAATTATTGGCTGACAGAAGTCATTTTTATACATATATCCTCATTCCCCAAGTCCAAGTACAGTCTATTACACCAGGTAAGGGAAAGGTTTTGATCTCTTTGGTTCATCCATAGTCCATCACATCCCACAAACAAGATACATAAAGCCGCAGTCTTCACAGCTACGAGTAAGACAGCAGACAACTATGAGAGCCACCAAAAACGAACATCTACGCCCTAGGCAAGATTGTGGTCAAGGGTAAGCTCATATCGGAATATAAAAATTTTGGACTGAGCAGAAAAAAGATAGAATTTGTTTGATAACAATAAGCACCAACAAAATGTGTACTATATTAATTAAACTGTACCTACTAGACATAGCTACCCAGACTTTAAAAAACATCAAAGTAGGTTTGAATCCCCGAGAAAACTCATATCAAGTGACAAATTCAGTGATGAAACTCAGTTAGTGGAAATTCCATACAAACTTCAAAGCTCAATAACTCCTAAACGTGCCACTTTAGGACATGGTGACTTAAATAATTTCTTGTTTACTTTTTTGTCCTCTATCGATCTAGCTAGGTTTCATCGTGCTCCACGACATTGAAAAAAATATAGAGGGCGCCACTGAGACTATGCCACTAATCTTCGTGGCTCTTTATTTTTCGTATTTTATTTTTTTCGCAGACGTAATTTTTTTCCGTGGGTTAAGGGTTTAAATGATTTTGAACAAAAAATTCCACCAATTTAGCGTTTAACTTGAATTTGAGATAGTGGCATTATTATGGTACTTTCGCGTACCATAATGCATGTTTTATGGTACCTACATGGTAGGAACAGCTGAATTACGGTACATGTACCATAATTATGGCATGTATAACACAACTGTGTCACAATGAATGACCGCACAGCTTGCGTCGCAAAGGTTGATCGGGATGTCCTCTCTATACGTAGTACTTTAACTCATTGTTTTGTGCATGTTATTCCAGTAAAAAAAACCGCCAAGATCGAGTCGGACTAGTGCACCGAGGGTTCCGTGCCATATAAATATTATATTAAAAATAGTATGTATCGTATCATTGAATTTTAAGCAGAAATACTACTTCCTACTTTTGTAAGAAGTGTTATTTTGGCTTTTAAAGTTATTAGTGGCTATCACGGAATCATATCATATAGGCTTTGATGTATAAGTTTAAGATGATTTGAGAAAAGATGGTCAGAGTGGAGTTTTTTTTCCCGCTGCCTTTTTCTCCACTACAAATACGGCCCGAAGGCAGCGGCTAACATAGTAACATAGACATTCAGCAAACAGAATGTAAATTCTTTACGTTGAAATAAATTATTGATTTCTGATTTCTGAAACGTTAAATTCAATGATCGTATGTACCACAGAGGATATGTACTTAAATATTTTTTGGGCCACAGTCCCTAGTCTGAGGTCCCCCGCACGTATCGATATTTGTATTTATACTTCCTTTTTTACTCAGTTGCAATTTTTATATCAAGAACATAATTTTTATTTTAAGGTATTTACATAACTTAGCAACTAATAATGCAAATCCGCGTTGGGCACGCGTGGTAATTAAGACCATACTCTTTCTCTGAGAGAAGGCCTGTACCCTGCAGTGGGACGTAAAGGCTACATAAAAAATCGGAGAAGTACGACTTGGACTCGCGCACGAAGGGTTCCGTACCATTAACTATACAACATTTGAATATTTTAAGGGTCTACCTGTTGCTGTTATTAATATCGAGACAAAAAACGGCAAAATCATCATGTTTATTGTATGGGAGCCCCGCTGAAATATTTATTTTATTCTGTTTTTAGTATTTGTTGTTATAGCGGCAACAGAAATACATCATCTGTGAAAATTTCAAGTGTCTGTCCATTACGGTTCATGAGATACAGCCTGGTGACAGAGGGACGGACGAATGGACAGCGGAGTCTTTCTTAGTAATAGGGTCCCTTACCCTTTGATTGTATCATTAGGGCTGCCAGTCCATCCTTTTTCGGACAAAAATCAACGTATTTGCCTCGCTGTGGTCTCTTTTATGTCTGTCGGCTTTCATCGGTCTTTTTAGGACGATATACACAAAAAAGACACACAAAAAAATAGTTGGATGTCGGACGATGTTGGATGAAAAAAAATTCAGGCTTTTGGATTTTTGGATCCGAGACTCCATTAAAACGGGCTGGCAAGTGGCAACATTTGTCTTCTGTGTTTGTCATTGTCATTGTCACATTCCATTGGTTTCAATCACAGATTAGGGATGTGATATTGGACATAAATAAATCGATTTTTTAATAATCGATTTATTCTGTTCTTAAAAACTCGATTAAAAAAAATCGTTTCTTAGCATAATAATCGATTTTTTGCAAAAATCGATTTTTGTCACAAAAAAAAAGTTGATTAGAATCCAGGTTTTTTTATGCATTGTATGCAGAGTAGCTCAGGTATAGTTTGAATAGAAAATACCTTAGTTACTTGAAGACTGTACCCAAGAATTACGATATCAGCTTTAAAAAAACTTCAGATCACATTTCTGGTCCATTCTACGTGTATACTTATATAAATGTTATGGTTGTAGCTACCTCACATCTTTTATTGAGTTTTTGGATGAAACGTCAACGGCATTCTTAGGATGACTTAACTAAAACAAAGATATTGTAATTGTAGGTAAAGCAATTGATTTTTTTTTGCAAATGAATCTGCAAAAAACACTGCTATTTACAGACATTTTATAACTACATGGGGTGCAAAAATTCAAAGAAATTGTAAGTGATGACTATGAAAAATCAAAAAGACACTTGTAATTTATATAAAAACCGATTCTTAAATAATCGATTTTTTTATTAAAATAACCATCAAAAAAAAATCTATTTGAAAAAAATATCGATTTTTTTAAATCGATAATTTTTACATCCCTATCACAGATTAAAAAGAAAAAGTCTTTGTGATTGGTGCTTGAATAGATTTCATAAAATTTAATTGAATTTCCAACAAAAAAAAAATCGTGTTTTAATGTTAGTTATTGTATAGTGGTAAAGACCTTGCTAATTAGTACAATAATAGTAAAATTTCCCTTTTGTCATTTTTAGGTTAATATATTCTGAAACAAACAAACGATGTTTCAAGGTCTAGGACCTGAACCGACCTTTTTGACTTCTGGGTAAGCGAAAACCTTTATAGGGAAGAGCGGGTGATCGTGCTCTTCCACTATAAAGGGAAATTTTCCGCCAGGCAGATCGTATGCCTGGGGACGGCCAGTCCGACTGATGTTCGTCGGACGTTATATTTATGGTATGTCATGTGAAACATTTTGCTTGCGAGATGCAGGAATGTTGGAGTTTATAGTACGCGCGCAGAGTTGACATGTGCTCGCCACACCTTTTACTTCTCGCAATCAATAAATTTGTCAATATTCAATCAATAAGTGTAGGAACAGTTGTAAAAAAAATTCTCGTAAGAGTTTTGGAAAAGCCGAACTATAAGAGATAACATGACAAATCTGTATGCTAAACAGTCCTTTGCCTGTCTCAGGAAAAGTGAACTGAACAAAACGTAAACAATCCATTTTATGGTTTATAGATCAAAGATCATACGCACATACAAGCGGAGGCCTCAAGAGTGCCAGCTGATTGAGGGAGTGGGGGAGCGCTGCCGGCTCTGCTTGGGCAGACAGCCCACCGTGCCCATATATGGAGCCAATGACACCCACTCTTCGTTGGCCACTAGGATTATGATGTGCGTCGGCCTAGAGGTGAGGGAGCTAACTAAAGGTGAACGCAGACCTGGCCGCACCGCATGCGCCGCAGTCATCGTTTTTGTTAATGGACTCGCACACCTGGCCGTGCCGCAGTCATTTGAACCTAATTCATATTTAGTGTGACAAAAACCGGAAAATGATCTGATGAGAGTTCACAACTACTGCTGCATTGAATTTTGTCTGTTTTGAAACCTTTTTTATGCAGAAATCAATTAGTTTGGGTATGTACCTTATTTCGGTCATCCTTTCCCATGGAAGTTAATAATAATAATAACTTTCACACAATACCATCGCTCGAACTGCTCCCAAACTAGAATACCCCTTGTGCTATTGTAACCAGGCAAGGACAGTGCAGGCAGTTAAAAGATTGCACTGCTTCTTAATTAAAAAACTGTATCAAAGGCAGTCTGGTTGTTTGTATGGTAAGAATATTCTTTATATTACATACATGCTAACGCAGGGGTGTGAGACAAGGATGTCAAGGTGTCACCTCCTCGTGGTTGTTCAACTTATTCATGGACAGTTGCCTGACTGATTTAAAAGAGAATGACGGGATAAGGATGGGTGAGCTACTGGTCATAATGCTTGTTAAAGACCTGCAGACACAAGTAACAGTAATGGATGAGGTGTTTAAAAGGAAAGGAATGAACATTAATTAATGTGAATAAGACAAAAGTAATGGTGTTCGAAAAAGATGATGAAATGACTGAGTGCAAGATAAGGATTAGAGGTGAACGGGTGGAACAAGTGAAAGTATTTGTCTATTTGGGGAGCCTCTACCAGGGATGGAAAGTGTGAAGGTGACATAGAAAGAAAAGCGGGAAATTGTGTAAACGGTGCATTGCACTTCTTTGTGAGTGGCCAAAAAATATCCAAAAGAGCTAGATTGGCTATCCATAATGCAGTGCTGGTCCCAACACTTATGTATGCGAGACTTGGGTATCGCAAAAGAAGCAAGAAAGTAGGATTTATGCAGTAGAAATAAGGTCCTTGAGAAGTATGTCTGGTGTTACTTTGAATGATAGGATACGCAATAGTTTGATTAAAGAACGTTGTGGACTGAAAGAGGATGTAGTGAGTGACAAGAATTGAGAAAGGAATGTTGCATTGGTTTGGACATGTGGAGAAGATGAAGGAAGAAAGATTGACGAAACAAATTTATCGACCGAATGTGTGTAGAAGGGCCGGTAAGGGACGACCCAGACGGACATACTTCGACCAAATAGGGGATGTATTAGAAAAGGGCAAGATAAAAAGTACCCGAAACCGGCGTGCGTGCATGCAACGACTAATGAATGTCGAGGAAGCGAAAGTGATCTGTCAGGACCGTAGCAAGTGGCAGTCCCTTGTCTCTGCCTACCCCTCTGGGATACAGGCGTGAGTTTATGTTATGTTTTTTATGCTAATCTACTTAAAATATTGACGTGTTGTCTATTACAGATGACAAAAGACGTGTACCTACCAAATTGCATATGTGCGGAGTGCTACAAACAAATAGAGAACTGTTATACCTTCAGGAAAATATGCGAAGTAGCCTACCAGAAACTCAAGATGCACCTTCAGGCTGTCAAAATGAAGGAGGCCAATGAACTAAATGATGAGGCCAAGACACAAACTAGCTTATTGAGTAAGTGTCTTCAAAACGGAGACCAAGACAATAGCAATACAAATGAATTGGACAATAACATACAAAATAAATCCACAGAAATTATTAAGACAGAATTAGAAAACAAAGCTAATGTAGAACATATAAACAAAGATTATGTTGATTTAGTACTTGTTGTAAATGAGAGTAGTGTTCAATTATTGGATCAGTATCAAATTGAACAGAGTAGAGTCATGGAGTTGTGTGGTTCTACTGAGGAACAAAATGTTTTAAAGGTAGGCTCAGAAACATTTTCTTCTCAACTAGATATTCTATAACAACCTAAATTGATTATGTCAAAAACCCACTATCAGTAATCACAATTTATTTTGTTCCAGTTAAATAGTCAACCTTTGGAGCAAGCTGTTACAAATAACGGAGAGTTTACTAAAGAAACACAACCTATTGGTGTTAAATTAAAAACGGAAGTTCCACTACCACCACAGCTCGTACATGTTCAGGTAAGTAAAATATAATAATAAGTAATAGATAAAATCAGAAAACATAAAATTCCTTTCCAAAAGAATACTTTTATTCTTCTATGTCCTTAGCCAACAATTTATCAACCTTTTCACAGGAAACCCCAGAAATTACAGAGCTAACAATACAAGACAGCATATCAGGACCCTCAGATTTCTCCATACAAGACAGCATATCAACATTCATAACCACACAGCTAATGGATTCGGAGATGCTGACAGTGCAGGATGGAGACCGGATAGTGATGAACGAGGATGTCAACATGGTGCTGGAGCTGGTAGCTCTGGATGGCTCGCTGGTCACCTTGAGCTTGACAGAAGAGGATGAACAGGTACTATTCAAATTTATTTATGTACACCCCATACTCCCTCTGAGAGAAGGTGTGTGCCCTACTGTGAAACATATGTGATCTCCTTATTGCTTCTATTTTATTTGCTTTTCCACTATGAATGCCTCTTCATTTATAAATGTACATTATGTCTATGGTCTACCTTATCCTCATTACAATAATTGACGGTACTCACGTCACATCACTCACAACGACTCCTAGTCGCAGTCACGGAGGGATAATCCGAGCACAGATCTTTCCATTGCTTCTTAAGAGGGTCCAGGGAGTAATCTTTTTTCGCAGAAAAAAAGTGTCAGTACAATCTCTCAATCATGTTGACAGTGACTTTTAGGACCCACGACAAAGAACCTAGGATCACGAACGTGGGACTAGAAACGGCCGTTTCTGGCGTTAATGTTATCTAGTCCTAGGTTTTTTGCCTTAGGTTCAGGGCTATGGGTCCTAAAAATCACTATTAACATGATTGAACTGACACTTTTTGATCATATCGTTTTACTCCCTGCGCTTCAATGTGCTTCAATAAGCCCAGCAATGAGCTTCTATTTTTACCCTTCATTTTAAAACAGGATGAACAAAAAAAAAACTGGTCCTGATGGAACTGGAACTTCTCGTTTCAGGATGAACACGGAGAATCTAAAGATCCCCCAGTGATATATGAGAGTGATAGCAAAGCGGCCACTGCGGGAATCCTCACGATAAAGCGCTATAGCGATAAGACGAAGCGAAAAGCGAAGTGTAATCAGTGAGTATTATTCTATGCATATCCGATTCGAGGAACTTAAACTAAATCTTTCGTAAACACTAAATCTTTCTTAAACACTACACATAATTAACTTACCCCCGGTTTCTAGTACACTAACAAGCTGTTAATCTACTGTTAACAGCTGTCAGTGGTTTTTTTTTGTATGCACTTTGGTCAATTGACAGCTGTTAACAGTAGATTAACAGCATGTTAGTGTACGAGAAACTGGGAATTAATCTTATTTTTTCTCGTCTCCCTGCAGACGAGAAATACAAATAAAAATAAGTGATTCCGGAAATAAGTCGATGATGTGTGTAGTGCTTACGAAAGATTTAGTTCAAAAATCAAAAACTACCTATGACAGGAACAGTAACACTGAAATCGCCTCCAGTTAAACCGAACATGACAGGAGTGACGTCATTGAACCCGTTTCAGGAGCCCCACGTGCGGCATATGCGGGCGCCAGTTCGCTCAGCGCGGCGCGCTAGAGCGACACCGCAGCGTGCACACCGGCGCCCGTCCGCATCGCTGTCGGCACTGCGGCCGCGGCTTCGGCCAGCGCAGCGTCTGCAAGCGACACGAGCTCACACACGCAGGTAGCGACACTACCGCCCGCATCGCTGTCGGCACTGCGGCCGCGGCTTCGGCCAGCGCAGCGTCTGCAAGCGACACGAGCTCACACACGCAGGTAGCGACACTACCGCCCGCATCGCTGTCGGCACTGCGGCCGCGGCTTCGGCCAGCGCAGCGTCTGCAAGCGACACGAGCTCACACACGCAGGTAGCGACACTACCGCCCGCATCGCTGTCGGCACTGCGGCCGCGGCTTCGGCCAGCGCAGCGTCTGCAAGCGACACGAGCTCACACACGCAGGTAGCGACACTACCGCCCGCATCGCTGTCGGCACTGCGGCCGCGGCTTCGGCCAGCGCAGCGTCTGCAAGCGACACGAGCTCACACACGCAGGTAGCGACACTACCGCCCGCATCGCTGTCGGCACTGCGGCCGCGGCTTCGGCCAGCGCAGCGTCTGCAAGCGACACGAGCTCACACACGCAGGTAGCGACACTACCGCCCGCATCGCTGTCGGCACTGCGGCCGCGGCTTCGGCCAGCGCAGCGTCTGCAAGCGACACGAGCTCACACACGCAGGTAGCGACACTACCGCCCGCATCGCTGTCGGCACTGCGGCCGCGGCTTCGGCCAGCGCAGCGTCTGCAAGCGACACGAGCTCACACACGCAGGTAGCGACACTACCGCCCGCATCGCTGTCGGCACTGCGGCCGCGGCTTCGGCCAGCGCAGCGTCTGCAAGCGACACGAGCTCACACACGCAGGTAGCGACACTACCGTCCGCATCGCTGTCGGCACTGCGGCCGCGGCTTCGGCCAGCGCAGCGTCTGCAAGCGACACGAGCTCACACACGCAGGTAGCGACACTACCGCCCGCATCGCTGTCGGCACTGCGGCCGCGGCTGCCGCTAGACTGACCACGAAAGGCGGTGGACGAGATCACCCAGGGGTGGAGAAGCAGTGCCGGGGAAAAAGCCTACGCCTACATCTTTTTCTCCCACCATCGTGGGAGATATGTAGCTCCGTGGTGGCACTTTTGTGCAGCAAATATTTCGTGCTATCTGTGTTTATGTACCATCTAAATTTTTTTAAACATTTTGTATTGTTTATCAGCTGTTGGTTTTCGATCGATAATAAATTACCAATTTCATAGTCCACTAAAGAAACTCCAGGTACGCATCGCGTGCAGTAAAGTATAATAGTTATCTACACTAGCCCGACCCTTCCAGAGACGCGGCCGTTCCCATGCGGCAGCTGCGGCAAGAGCTTCACCCAGCGCGGCGCGCTGCTGCTGCACCAGCGCTCGCACCAGCCGCCCGCGCAGCGCGCGCTGCTGCTGCACGCCTGCGCGCTCTGCCCCAAGCTGTTCCTCTACGCCTCAGGTGGGTCGCACTTAACTACACCCGTGTGTGCTATTCTCCGAGCTGTTCCTCTACGCCTCAGGTGGGTCGCACTTAACTACACCCGTGTGTGCTATTCTCCGAGCTGTTCCTCTACGCCTCAGGTGGGTCGCACTTAACTACACCCGTGTGTGCTATTCTCCGAGCTGTTCCTCTATGCCTCAGGTGGATCGCACTTAACTACACCCGTGTGTCCTAATCTCCAAGCTGTTCCTCTACGCCACACGAGTGTGTTCTCTGTCTCAAACTGTTCATCTACGCCTCAGGTGGGTCATACAAACCACACGTGTTTGTGCTATGCTACAAGCTGTTCCTCTGTGCCTCAAGTGGTTCACACTGAACTACACGAGTGTGCGCTATGCTCCAAGCTGTTCCTCTACGCCTCAGGTGGATCACACTACACCACACGTGTGTGCGATTTGCCCCAAGTTGTTCCTCTACGCCTCAGGTGGATCACACTACACCACACGTGTGTGCGATTTGCCCCAAGCTGTTCCTCTACGCCTCAGGTGGATCACACTACACCACACGTGTGTGCAATGTGCACCTAACTGTTCCTGTACGTCACTAGACCTAACTATTGTAGTTATTGAAAGAAAGAAAGGTATATTTATTTGATAAAGTTTACCCAATAAACGATCGCGATTAAACCCGTTCAAAGTGAATGTATTGTTGCAGGCCTCAGCCGTCACATTAAGATGCACGACGGTCTCAAGTTCACGTGCGAGAATTGCTCGCGCACTTTCAGTGACAAGAGCTCCCTGCGCCGGCACATGGCCAAACACGCGGGCAAACCGACCGCGGCTACGCCTGCCACGTGATCGTCGCTGCGGATGAAGAAACGCTGCCATGCAATCCGTCGTGTTCTGACGTGATCACATCCGCTGCTTTTGCTGCAGACAGACAAGTGAGTCGTCGTCTACGGCCATACGTACTATCGTGGTGCATATACACTGCGCCAAGCGATTCGTCGCGTTTTGGTGTGAACACATCCGCAGCTTGTGCTGCAGACGACGCCAACAGTGCTATGTTCAGTGCACTGCTCGCTGAACTTCCACACCATGGGAAACGACAACCCGCTTTGCTGGGGATGCCCAAAGGCGAGGAAACATCCGCCTGATTTAGAGCGTGGAAACGCAACGTCCGACTATCATTGGCAGTTTGGGGTCCCTTCAGGAGGCCTGCAGTGACATGTGAGCATTGCTGACCTTCTGGAAAGAGGCTGGCTGGAGTGATATTACAGCCTTGCTACGAATTAAGCAAATATGAAGCAAAGTGCGGAAATCTCAGTTCTGACTGAGGATGCCAAAACGTTCTTGCCTATGATTAGCCATAATTGATAATGAGTCCATCTGTCGAAGGTGATGGAAATCAGTATGCTAGTGACAGTGATTTAAGTTAACTGAAAACCTATGAGTTATGTACATTTGTGAAGTTATAGTAGCAATACCACTCGCTAACGGTGAAGGAAAACATCGTGAGGAAACCCGGGTGTCTGAGCTATTCACATACCTCAGCGCTTGAAATCGCCAATCCGCGGCAGGCACGCGTGGTGATTACTATGTGACCAAATCCTTCAATAAAGATGACCAATCACGTACGAAAGTATTGCATGATCACTGGGACCGAGCCCTTCGATAAAGTCATTAAAAAACACGAAAGCCCAATAGTGCGGGATAGCGTGGACAGTGCTGTGCAAAATATATAAGGGATGTAACAAAATCGTATTGTCTTCCAAAAACGGGCATTCTACTCGTCACTGCAGACGACCCACTATAATTACAACTTTGAAGTCGCGAAATAAATGCCGTTTTTTATAACACAACTCATTCCATGTCCTAAGACATACAAAATATATCGAACGGGTGAGAACTTTTGCGCCATTTCGAAGTTAATCGCTTTGACAAGTAGAACCCCTCGTTTTCGGGCAGTTTTACGGAGATTATACACCCTGTACAATAATTTAAAAATCAATTCCAAATGAAATATTTGACATTATACCTCTTGAGTGCTACTTCCTACTTTATTACGCTTAGTAAATATTTAAATTACATTCATGAACTACTTGTGATACCAAGAAATAAAACACGATTAGTTTATTTACTTAAACATTTTATTGGAAAAAAGTTTCATCCTAGATTGAAAGGCAACATGGTATTGTATTTTTTTTTTAGAAAATAATGACAAGATAAATAGCTCAATGCTGAAGGTCCGGCTTGGGTTTAACTCTGTTTAGTCGTGCAGTGTTATGTACAGTCGTGGGCGTGGCGCATGGCACTTCGCATCGGCTTCGCTACACGCAACTACGCAATCAATCGATCACTTGACGCCACCGCCCAACTACTATATGGAATGCCTTATACACTTAAAAATTAAAATTATACACTTCCTCTTAGCATACAATTAAATATTTTAGTAGCTATTTCGAATTATTACTTCCTTTTCTCGTTAAATTTGTTCTTACAATAAGATGACGAGCCGCGGGCGGCCGCGCGACGTACATATTAATATCAGCAATTTACAGAAACAATAAGTAGAATAACAAACTGAACTGGAAATGATAATAATAACACTTCAAGCTCTAATTTAACTCCTATATCTAAAATATAAATGATTACAAAAATAAATAGGGGGCGTTAAGGCCCCTCCCCTCTCACCCCGTATTCAGACAAGACACTTCGAGCGCGCTTGAGCAATGACGTCACTCGCGATGCACGGGTGTCGTCGCGTGTGATACACGACACTCAGGTGTCGCGTGTAATACACGATACTCGGGTGTCGCGTGTAATACACGATACTCGGGTGTCGCGTGTGACACACGACACTCGGGTGTCACGTGTGACACACGCCACTCGGGTATCACGTGTGATAAACGACATACGTTGCCTCGCCGCAGCGCAATCAGGCAAACTAGATTTAAAAACATTACTACCACAAATAAAATTACTGATAAACTTTAGAAGCACACAGCACTAAGATTTATGACTCACATTTTCCCAATTCTTATATAAAAATATCATAATATATACGTTAGCGCATAAAATCCATAATATACGTGTGTGTAATATACTTAAGTATTATTCAAACGGAATCCCAAGTCTCGACGGAAGTCTGAAAGTGACATTTTAAAACAAAATCAAGACAAAATTACACAAAATTCAATCCAAGAATCCAAATTAAAATGTATATTCGGTTATAGCACATTACGGTCTAAAATAAAATTACTATTAAGTAATAATCAATATTTACATATAGTCTCCATTACGACTACCTCAAGCTCGTAAGCACCGGCTGTGGTTGGACGGCATACGGCAGTTTGCACTGCGCTGGCTGCTGATGTGACACGACTTCACTCAGAGTCATCTATTGACCGTAAGACTAAATTCCAGTTACGCGATCTCTGAATGTAAAGCCGACCCTTTCGGGAGTGAATTGACAAACATAGCTCGGCCTAACATAACCTTTCGACAACTAGCCTCCGACGTTGCAATAAAACATAGATTCTTCAAAACTTAACACGCAATTAAGCTAGAATCAAAACTATTGAATTCGAATTGAACAAAATTAATTGATTTGGCACTCTACTTAGGAAACAAATGCATTGCTAGCGTTAACCGACGGCGAGCCGCAGGTTGAGTTTCGCACGTTTGTTTTGTGTTGGGAACAGCATCCAGCCGATGTGTGTTTTGTGTGTGCTCAAAACTTATATGCACCGACAAACGACTCTCGCACTTATTCCGAAGTGTATAGACCTAACATATAACATCCAAGCACTTGGCGCTTACCATTAACTTTCAGAACAGGACTTGGGGTGACCGGTCTTAATGGTAATACTTTATAGGAAGTTGTTCCAGGGGATGACTCGAACCATTAAATTCCTCCAATTTACATGATATGTCGTTTCAATACAAACAGTAAGTACATTTTTATAAAAAAGTCCCGCGCATCAGCTTATTCGGTTGTGGTGTAAAATGTATGTAAAAGTGTTATTGTCGAAAAATTGCGATTAATGAAGAACCGTCGAAAAAGTTGATGATACGCGGAGCGTATCGCCCTACGGCTCACTGAATAGACGCCAAAAGCATCGAGAGACGTAACTAAATCTAAGACTAAGTCGCTCTTTGATTGGTCGATCTTGTCGCAATTTTATCCCCTTCAACTGCTGTATGTAACATTCGGAAAAGGCCCCGGAGTCAACGGCTAACTGAACGGACGAAAAGTATCGAGTTCGGGGGCGAAACTAGGCTAGCTTGCGCCAGCACTATCTGTGTTTATCCAGGAGTAAGATCTATCCAGTGAATAAGTGCAACATGTCTATTTATTATTTCATCCCGGACGTATTTATCAATTTACTGGTTAATGACTTGACGCAATTCACCCTAGATCTAAGACTAAGCTGCACTCCAATTGGCCGATCGAGCCGCCATTTTGTCCCCTTCAACCGCTGTATATATTATTCGCAAGAGTCCCCAGAATCAACGGCCGAACAAGCGTGTAAATCTAAGACTAAGCCGCTCTCCGACGGGCCGATCGAGCCGCCATGTTGTCCCCGCTGTGCCAGTCCCCGCCCCGCCCCCCGCCCCGCCCCGCCCCGCTTACATGTTCTCGAACTGGTCGACGCGGCGCTTGGTGTTCCCCTTGCGTATCTCGCGCAGAGTCTTGTACTTGTCGCGGCCTTGGCGCACGTTCTCGCGGTGGATCTTGTCCATCGCCGTCTCCTTGGTCTCGTCCCGCGACTGCGCGAGGTCTTGTTTCAACGCCTGCGGGGGACAGCGGATTACATTAGATTACGTAAAACATTTTGGGCAACGTTTTAGAAATGCGATAAGGTGCATTTTGAGCACGCTGAGCGAGTCCTAGTTACGGTTTCCTAGGTCAAAATCGGCAGGCGCACTAATTAAATACTCTCGTCTTTAAGACCAGAGGAATGTTCGAGGAACGCAGCCCAACTCCTTCCTTCTCGCTAACGGTCGGAGCTTCTTTGATGGATCACATCAGAAACGAGATAATTCGACAAGGTATTAATTAAGCTTATAAGATTAGCAAGTTGAACTTACACTCTAAAGTAATTACAGTTTCTTCTTGATGCCTGACGCCAATGTTAGATTCGCCTTCGACTGGTCGTGCACCCGCCCGTATCGGTCGGCCGGCGGGCGGCGCTCCTAGAATGTCTGTAGCTCTAGCGGTAAAGCACGCGGACATACCTCGAGCCGGTTACGTAGACGCCGGTCGCGCGGCGCCCCTTGAACGATGTCAGGAGTTCTGAAGTGCATTAACTAACCTCGAGCCGGTTAAGCGGACGTCCATCGCCTTCGTCGCTATCGAATTTCTGGAAATCTAACACCGTCGCCTTTCCCCTCTGAGAATGACAGATTCTGCCGGCCGCGTCCCGATACCACTGCAGTCAGACGTACCTCGAGCCGGTGACGTAGGCGCCGGTCGCGCTCGGCGAGCGTGCGGCGCCCCTGGAAAAATGTCTGGAGTTCTGAAGCGCGTTAACCGACCTCGAGCCGGTCGAGCGGACGTTCGTCGCCTTCGTCGCTATTAGAACGTCCGGAGATCTAACCCCGAGTCGGTTGAGCGGACGTCCGTCGCCTTCGTCTGGAGACGCAGCACCGTCGCGTCCACGCCCCGAGCAGACGCACCTTGAGCTGGTTGTGCAGCCGCTCGTTGCGCTCGGCGAGCGTGCGGCGCTCCTCGACGGGGTCGACGAGGTTGTCGGGCGCGCGGGTGAGCTCGCCGCCGCCCTCGTCGCTGGCGCCGTCGCTGGCGGCGTCGCCCTCCGCGCCCGCGCCGCCCCCGCCCGCGCCCGCGCCCGCCTCCGCCACGTGGTGGTGTTGCGGCGTCGTGGCCGCCAGCAGCGCCGCCGCCGCCTCGTCCTGCGGGGAGGTCGTCGAACGTCACTTTGAAGTCGCGACAAAACCTGAGTGTGAGACGCCTGAAATCGATCCGCGGCGGACACGCGTGTTGATTGAGCCCGTCGAGGCTAGGCTGCTCTTACGTGGAGCGTGCTGTCTCGCCCGTACGATTTAACATTTTAAATTATTGTAATATATTCGCAATTTCATCACCCATCTAACGCTCAGACCACATTTATCAAAAGCATAGTCATTTTATTACAATCACATAAAATGTTTAATTGTGCGAGCGAAACAGCACGCTTCACATAAGAACAGACTTAATCACCACGCGTGCCCTTGAGTGCCCTCTCTGAGACAAGGCCTGTCCCCCTCATGTTGTCTAATATGATAATAACAGTAATTTTTTTTATCACAATCTAATTTGAATTTTCAGTTTCGCATCGAAACTGAAAAATCAAATTAGATGTCATAATGATACGTGCATACAATAAAAGTCAAACGTTCATATTTTCCCAACATTTAAATGTGTTAGGTAAGTGTTGATCCATTGCAAACCACAGAGGATTTGCAGTGAATCCTAACTACAGAGTCCTCGCTCTTCGCCTACTGCCGGCGTGGTGTGAACACCTGCCTGCTTGCGCCAAACGCAACGTTAGGCAGTGCCTGGTGTGGCGTGAAAACTCGCCTGCTTACAGCAAACGCAACGTTAGGTCTGGTGTGGTGTGAACACTCGCCTGCTTGCGGTAAACGTAACGTTAGGCAGTGCCTGGTGTGGTGTGAACACTCGCCTGCTTGCGACAAACGTAACGTTAGGCAGTGCCTGGTGTGATGTGAACATTGGCCTGCTTGCGGCAAACGCAACGTTAAGCAATGCCTGGTGTGATGTGAACATTGGCCTGCTTGCGGCAAACGCAACGTTAAGCAATGCCTGGTGTGATGTGAACATTGGCCTGCTTGCGGCAAACGCAACGTTAAGCAATGCCTGGTGTGATGTGAACATTGGCCTGCTTGCGGCAAACGTAACGTTAGGCAGTGCCTGGTGTGATGTGAACATTGGCCTGCTTGCGGCAAACGCAACGTTAGGCAATGCCTGGTGTGGTGTGAACACTCGCCTGCTTGCGGCGCGCCTCCTCGACCTCCTCCTGCAGCCGACGCGTCTCGGAGTCCTTGCTGTCGACCTCCTGCTGGATGCGCGACACCTCCTGCTGCTTCGCCATGATCTCCTCCTCCAGCTTGGCGCGCTCGGCTGCCTCCATGTTCTGGAACACGGACACACAGTCAGATACCATAGCATGAAACACCTGATATTCTTACGGCGAGGCGGGACGATGGCAGGTGCACCAGGGTAGTGACGGAATCGGTAGTCACGTGGCGGTCAGTGGGAAGACCGACAGCCTGATGGTCAGACGAGAGACCGCGAATGATGGCGTGATAGGCAAAATGTAGAAGTGGACTGCTAATGATGATGATGATGATATTCTTTTCAATGTTTCGAAGTTGGTCCCGTAATAAAAATTCTTTCAAAATAAAATACTTTATATATTAATATAGGTGACTTTAAGGTAACTTGGGTGAAGTGCATTGTGGAAGGGGCTGCCATAAATGATTTATTTGGAAAATTACTAGGACTAGGTTTTAATTAATTAGTCACTAAATAAAGAAATATAGATAATACATAAGAATATGGTATTACAGTATGGTATGGTATATGGCATCTAATTTAAAATCAAAATATAAATAAGATGTATATTGGCTATAATGTTGCCAAGGTAACCTCTACATTATTGATGTACCAGACCCCACTTGCAGATGCTGACTATGTGCCATATTACTGATCATTGTCCGCTATGGTCCATAAAATGAGGCATTCGGAAAATTCACAAAGCTGATGAGGAAGTGACCGAGTGGGTTGATGGCCTCCCTTTCGTATTGTAACCCACTGTGTACGATAGTAATAGCATATTACTGCAGCGGCCAGCAAAAGAGGCATTGATGGACGAACGTGTAAATATGGGCCGAGGCACATACGTAAGTCCATCAATGCCTAGTTGTGGCCAAGGCTTGTATAATAACTAAGTTGCACCCAGGCAGAAATTTCACTTTTCAATATCAATGATTAGAACGAACGTGTTCATTTGTTTTTTTTTTTTTCAATAAACAGCTTTCTATTTGCAAATAGCCAGTTCGAAATTTAAATAAAACCTTGATAGGTCACCACCTCCTTGGTTGCCATGTTTTAGAGTAAAATATCGTTCCATTTTTAAATTACACGACAGTTATGAGTTTACTATGTAATTTATTTGGCAGCTAAAACACAACAGATATGGATTTTCAAGCAACTTGCCGGCCGCTGCTCGCATGTATTTGGCCAGTACAGCAATTTCTATTTATCTCGAAGAAGGTCGTCGAAATAAACCAAGCATGTTGCCTGGTACCGGTTTTGTGTAGAGGAACTGAGGAGGGAGGAACATAAAAACGGTGGCCGCAAGATCACCGGAGCGACCCACTCCGTCCAAGTGTGTGAAGGGTACCTTGGTGTCCTCGAGCCGCTGCATCATGGCCTGCAGCTCGTTCTGGCGGTGCTCCAGCTCCTCCTTGGCGGCCTGTAGCTGCCGCAGCTGCTCCTCCAGCCGCCGGATCATCTCCTGCGCCTCCACCAGGTTGGCCTGCGGACCACGGCTCGGTTTACTTCACACTTCCGGCTTGTTTCTTGTTCATAATAATAACTACGAACTAGTGGGTAGAACATTGGACTCGGAAGCGAGAGACCCAGGTGCGGGTATGTACCTATGACTTTGTTTTCTAAATTATGCACATTTGCGAAGTTATAGTAGCAATACCACTCGCTAGTGAAGGAAAACATCGTGAGGGAGCCTGAGTGTCTGAGCTATTCGCATACCTCAGGGCTACGAATCGCCAATCCGCGGTGGGCACGCGTGGCGATTAAGCCCATACTCTCTCCCTGAGAGAAGGCCCGTGCCCTACAGTGGGACGTACATAGGCTGCTTATGTGTTTTTATAAATAGCACCGTAGGCCTCTAGAAAGAACAGTGACCTGCGAGCGCTCCATTTCCTCCTGCATGTGCCGCAGGCGGTCCTCGTACTCCTGCTGCTTCTTCTCGGCGCGCTCGCGGGCCGCGATCTCCAGCTGCAGCTTCTCGCTGCAACAGACAGTTCATTGTTAACAGTGTGACGACGGTTACCCGACAAGGGGGTGGGGTTTATTGCCAATAGTGTGACGACTTTAATTCAAGCACCGCCGAGTTGTTCCGCGCCGCAATATCACGAGCCCAAGTTGACCGCCGACTCCGATAGGAGATGGCACTTAAAGAAGAAGAAGTGTGACGACGGTTACCCGACAAGGAGATGGGGTTTATTGCCAATAGTGTGACGACAGTTACGCGAGAGGAGTGGCTTAGTATCAGTGTAACAACAGTTACCAGAAAGGAGGTCTGGCCGTGTAACAACAGGTACCTGAGAGGAGGGGCTTAGTGTCAAAAGTGTGACAATGGCAGCCTGAGAGGAGGGGCATAGTGTTAACAGTGTGACAATAGTTACCTTTAACAGTGTAACGATGGCTACCTGAGTGGGGAGGCTTTTGAGTCAACGGTGTGATAATAGTTACCCGTGAGGAGGGGCTTAGTGTAAACAGTGTGAAAATAGTTATCCGAGAGGAGGAGCTTATCTATTAGCAGTGTAACAACACTAACCCGCGAGGATGGGTTCAGTACCAACAGTACAAATACAAAGAGACAACTGATTGCTGTTACTCCTCGCCCGCCTGCTCCTTCATTCAGCTGATATCAGTATTGAGCTACTTTTTCTACTCTTTCATGTATTTTTAGGGTTCCGTACCCGAAGGGTGCCAAATGGGACCCTATTACTAAGACTTCTTCTCAAGAAACAAGAAGATTTCTTGCAACACCTGTGGTTGACTGGTAGAAAATGCTTATAGCATTAAGTCCGCCACATTGCCATTGTATTTTTTACTTATGTGCAATAAACGTATTGATAATAATACTAATAATAATAAGACTTCACTGTCTGTTTGTCAGTAGGCTGTATCTCATGAACCGTGATAGCTAGGCAGTAGAAATTCTCACAATTAAAAACAGAATAAAATTAATATTTAAGGGCTTCCATACAAGAAACGTAATTCTTTTGCCCTTTTTTGCTCGATATTAATAACGGCAACAGGCTTGAAATATTCACAGAATATTTAGTTCTTTATTCGCTTCAAAAATAAATAATTACATTAAAATAAAATAAATATCTAAGGGTACCCATACAACAAACGTGATTTTCTGCCATTTTTTCTCCATCTTTGTGTCTAATGTTGTACAGATACGGAACCCTTCGTGCGCGAGTCCGACTCGCACTTGGCCGGTTTTTATTTCCAAAGAGAGCACTCACCGCTGCTGCTGCTTGGACAGCTTCTCCTCGCGCGCCTGCGCCTTCATCTGCTGCACGTCGATGGTGTCGGGCTTGCGGCGGCGCATGTACAGCTCGTGGTTGCCCATGCAGAGCGCGAGGATGCGCTTGTTGACGCGGACGCGCGGCGCGAAGAACACGAAGTCCGGCGCCTTCTTGTCGATCGGCTTAATGATGAACTTGCGGTCGTTGAACGAGATGTTGCGGATCTCCGACCACGGGAACCCGATCTTCGGGGTCAGTCTGGGGGAGTGGGTAATTGTTTGTTGATTCGAACAGTAGCGAATCTCGTAACCGACCGTATGAGCCTCACTGGATCATAGCCAAGTAAGCTTGGGGCTCCCCATGTAAAACTGAGTTTTGTCAACGAAATTACTACCACATGCAAATAAAGGTAGGTGTACAATAAACTTCCAGAAACACTGAAATGCATGCCATTGTATCATTGAAAAATTTTTTTATACTGTAAATTAATTTCTTGAAATGTAAAAAGGTAACATTGACATTGTATAAAATTCTGACATTAATATCCAATTGACATTTTTATTGACACTGTCTTAAAAATAAAATGATTTAATGTATGACTTAATTTTAATCATTAGTTGTAAAAATAAATTCATTATTCAAATTCCTAATATTTGCATGCCTAGAGTAGGTGAAATATGTTGGAAACACTTCTTTAGTTATAACATCTGAAATGTACCATATTTGACGCAAATAAATATCTTGTATAACGTGATTCGTAAGCGCTCCTAGATAGATAATATCAGGCTTACGTAAAATGGCGTTCGATTACCGTCTCAGACCGCTTCTGTCAATAGTGTATTGTAGAAGAAAATTTGTCTTTATAAGTGGGGATTGGACCTGCACGTGGTCGGACGGTATAAAAGGCAGCGCGCGCTGGTGCCCGTCCCTTATTCCGCTCCGAACCGCCGTTGGTGTAAGACCCATCCGATATTGTTATTTTGCGTTACTTTGTATCTGATTTGTTTTGCTAATTGTTTAGTAGATTTCTGTGCTAATTATTTTTCTGTTTTGGCAGTGATTTTCTTAAGTGACATATTTTTGGTTCATGTCGAAATTTGTTGAGAATTAAAACTATTTTGTGATCATTGATTCCACTTTTTTTTTAGTAATTCTCGCTCGAATTTGCGAATAGTATTTAATAGTTTGGATTGTACGAGCAAGAGGAATGCCAGAAAAGCAGCCTAGTCCAAATAAAAGGAGCCGTAAAATGATCAACACCGAAAGAAACGTTAATTTAAAACTTGTCATCATTCTCATAAATATTGAGGTCTAGTTAGCTCATCAACGCTAAGCCAGAGTTCAGGGTTCTTTTTGTGTATCTCAGAGCAGTGGACTCCTAACGAGATCCTTAACATTTAAGAGGCCCTAGGTGAAATAAATAGTTGTGCTTCTCATATACATATATTGAGTCTAAGCGCGTCAACGCCTAAGCAGGGCTAGGTCAATGAGATCTTCCGATCCTCAGATTTTTTTTGTAGATACATAAGCAGCCTATACACGTCCCACTGTAGGCAACAGGCCTCTCAGGGAGAGAGTATGGGATTAATCACTACGCGTGCCCACCACGGATTGGCGATTTCGAGGGCTGAGGTATGTGAATAGCTCAGACACTCGGGTTTCCTCACGATGTTTTCCTTCACAGTTCTTGTAGATGTTGAGTGAGTATTAGGGCCATTGAATAAACGTTTTTCTAGCTCCAACGACTCTATAACCAGTAACTACTACTGTACATCATCGAAAGACTGGAAAAATTTCAACTCACTTGTCGTCCTTCTCGTAGATATTGAGTCCGAGCGCGTCGACGCCCAGCCAGAGCTCGGTGTTCTTCTTGTTGCGGATCTCGAAGTAGTTGACGCCGTACATCTCCAGGTCCTGCGCGATCTTCAGGTACTCCATCATGGCGTCCTCGCGCAGCATCCCGCGGTGCTCCTGCCACCAGTTCGTGATGCTCTGCTCCCACTCGTCGCGGGACATCTGCGGGCGAGGGGGGGATTTCGTTCACGTCAGAAGACTCTGTTCGTGGACTGGATGAGATTGGCTAATAAACATGTGATTTATAGCTAATCAAGTAATGTGTGTCATTCATAGCTAATTACTGTCAAGTTTGTACGTTTTGCGGAAAGCTACAGATGCCACTGAAATAAATTTCGTTAGTGAATTGACTTTCATCACCAGACTTTCGATTTTTATTGATACCACTAACCCAGTCAGCTTATCTACTCGCAGAAGTGCTCAGTACACAAGTGAGATCTTTCTCGCGTCTCTTCTCCCGCAGCGAGAGATATCGATCCATTGCTTCTCCACGCATTGCAGTGACTAGAGTCCTCCCAAAGCGTATTTCACTCAAGTACTCTGCTAAAGTTCTTTCCCCGTAAGGCTCTGTGCCAACAGTCGGCCCGGCCCGGCCCGAAAAATTGTGCAAGCGAGAAAGATCCCACTTCTCATACCGATCCATGGCTCCTACAAGTCTTTGCAGTGACAAGAGTACTCAGCTAAATTAGTAGACAGCAATTTGTCACCTTGTGCTGGTCGGTGACGCGCTGCGGCAGCAGTCGGTCGTTGGTGAGGAAGCCGGGCCCGTGCGCCGCCGGGTTGTGGTCGCCATGCCGCGCCTGCACCGCGTACGACGCAAGCAGGACCGACGTCTCTGGCGGGCAGTAGATCTCGTCTGAGAGGATGGCATTTTTCACCTGTGGAAGATATTTAGGGTGTTAGACTGTTACCGATAGGTGTTTATTTTATCTTTATTTTTGTTTCTTGTGTGCAATATCTTATCTTACTTATTTGGGAATGCCAACAGGCTATATACCAACCAATACACCAATACACTGGTTTTCTGGTATGCATTACGCATACTTTCCCAGGTATAACAGTTGCACAAATAAATGTGAGCATTATTTATAATAAGGTTATTTGGCTTATAGTAGGAAAACGACTGGCTAAGTATAAAGGAAAACATCGCGAGAAAAGAAGCTGACTATGCTGAGAGGAGTGTATGGGTGCTGGGCAAACAATCTCAGACATGTCCTAGGCACTACAGCTTCTGCTTAGCTACTACAGCGTTAGATTACGTCTTGTCTGTCTTTACATAACATTCATCGGAAGTACAGTAAACTAATTGGGATGTCCTGCAGTGAGGGTGGAATTATTATGAAAGTAAGCCGGTCAAAAAGGAAACTCATCGAGTGGATGCAAGCAACAATTCTAAGAATTCTTGACATGTAATCCAAGAGATAAGGCCCCACTTTCACCGCACAAAAAGGCGCTGAATATTTGAAGGTGTTTTTCAATAACTAATAAACAAGGAAAACAAAACGTGTAAAAAAGCCTATTATAACATTAAGGGTTTAGAAGACAAA